>JANAVB010001799.1:2740433-2950107 GCA_029216955.1 Iris pallida
GTATACTTGTCTGGGGTTGCACGAAGAACCAACAATGTATCGTCAATCACAAGTCAGAAAGTCCAAGTCATCACAACTGTCTCCGAAAGCTGAAATAAACGTTACCAACATTCTCAGAATAGTCAAATTAGCTAGGATTGCCAGTCCTTAAGTCCAATTCTGGACACAGGGGCAAAACGGTAATTTTGGGCAAAAACAATGTCCGTCGTTGGACCCCTTTTGCATCGAAAAGCGTGCCAGAGCCAATGGTCTCTAAAGTCATCAAACTATATGTCTACAGGTCTGATTTTTCGATACGAATCCAACCGTATGTCCAAAGTTGGATTTCGACGGGCCGTGCACAAAATCGCCCGTTGAGTGGGACCGTGGGGCCCGCAAAACGACGTACGATTCAACTGTCTCAGAATGGACCAAACTTGTCATACATGACCAGAAAAATGATACGGTCCTCTTGGCGCAAGTTTCATCTCGTTCTGACAAGCGTGCAGGAAGTAATTGAGAAGTTTGCAAAGTGCACGATAAGATGAATTTCGATGGATACACATCAAATTCGTCGCGCACGCGACCAATTCGAATTCTGTCAAAGTCCACACGACCACGAAGCCGTTACGCAGCTTTCGATGCCTTCGGTTCGCGACTACGTCGCCCGGTTTGGCGGGACGCACGTCGTGTGGAACAATTTTCAAGTTTTGAAAACAGATTTTTGTTGAACTTTGAAAGTTGATTTCTTCGCACACAGTTCATAAAAATCGAAACTACAAATTAGGTTAGGAAGCCCTACATGTTGTCTAAAAGTTATTCAAATGGATTTCTAAATCGGTCGATGGATAGGCTACAATTTGCCTTCCAAAAGGGGGTTTCAGTTTGAAAACTGTTCGGTTTTGGATCAGTTTTTCGTCAAACTTCGGGTTCGGTTTACGATGTACATGACGCAAAATAAGTCGAAATATTTGAAGGGAAATGGAGTTGGTTATATTGGCAATGTACCTGTGAAGATGACGCGTAAAACGACGCAATGAGGTGACGGAAATCTCGGCGCGAAGTGAGGCCCGGAAACGCTCATCGCTGCTGTCGACAGTTGGCCCTTCGTGCGCGTTCGGCGGCCTTGCCGCACCGGCGGCGGCCTTGCAGCGGCGCTGGGACCGCCCTCGAGGTCGAGGTTGGGGGTGTGGCGGTGTTGGCGAGTTTTAGGGTTTGATGCTTCTCAATTTCTCTCGTCATATAGGCGGTATTAGGTTCGGTTTGTGCTCACAGAGCTGGGTTTCACGTATAGCTTAGCCGATGGGCTCGATTTCTGCTTGACTGAGATAATTCAGCTGGGCTTGCTGAATTTGGGATGGGTTGACCTCGGTTTGGGCGTGGCTGATGTGGGGGCTGGGATTAGTGGGGTTGAGCTTTGGTTGCTAGAGTAACCAATACGAAAGTTCCTATTTTGACTTTCTGTAGTCCAACTGATTAGAAATAGGGAAGTTAGAAACCCCAATTGGAGTGGCCTTAGTGAGCACAATATGTGCATGCTCACCAATGATCTGATGTGGTATTAGCTTCTTCTTTGTTCTTTTTTTTTTTCCTTTTTGCTATTTTTTTACATATATCATTCTTACAAATATGTAAACATATAATATTTATACATACAATATATGTATATATATATTCATATATATACACCTACACATATATATATTTATACACATTTGATTCATATTTATATTAATATATATATATATATTATATACACGTATATTTTATATACACGTATATTTAAATATATAATATATATATATAATATATATATATAATATATATATATATTTTTATATATATATATATATAGATATATAAATGTATACACAATACATGTATCTTATATCTATACCTACACACACACTTATATAATATAAATATATCTCGTACACATACACACATACATATAATCTATATTTTTATACATACGTACACATACACATATTTATATTATATTTTCGCATAAATTATAAATCACTGATAACGATTTAATGTAGCAATTAAATAGTAACCAATAAAATATAATATTAAATAACAATCCCAATAAAATAATTAATAATAATAATAATATAATAACAAAATTTAATATATCCATAATGGTGTATATACCATTTTGCACCGTCTAATAATCCCAAAAAATGTACAAGGCCTATTTTATACAATATTATTGAATATCAACTAATAACAATATTTGTAATATTTAATTGATGAATATTTTCATTAAATCATTAAACTGAAAACAACACCATAATATCCAAAATACATCAACACAAATGTCATAGGACGTCTCTCATGACTACATGGGCTTGCGCTCGGTACGGTTCCAATCCGGGCTGGTTTGATACAACCGGGTTCCCTAAAACTCAATAATTTAATTAATAAATAAATAATCTTCGGTACGCGTTAAGTCGCAACTTGGCCTGGTTTTCCTAGTTAGGACATCACTATGGCTCGGCCTTTCCTACCAGGACTAATACACTAGTCAAAGCACGCTACGACACTATCCGTGTCATGATTCCTAGTCACCTTGTACTCCAAATTTAATCATGATTAAAAATAATCTACCGTAATAACTAACTAAAATAATTATTTATAAAAACAAATTTTAAAATCACCATCAAATAAATAATAAAAAAATATTTCAAAAATTTCGGGAAGGGAGGCTACAAATCTACCCACCTTAAAAATAATTTCGTCCTCGAAATTCTAACTCACAACCATGCCTAAAATTCAAAAAAAAATAAAAGAGTAAATCCATTATTACCACGATCTTCTCAAATTTAATTCCTCAAAATATTTTATGGCCCTCTCTAGTCATTTGGTAACTTCGAATACTTGATGACTTCTACCCACCTTTGGTCATACTACTTCTCAAAATACGGTCGCTAAACTCTTATAATCTTCTAACTGCTAGCTAACAGTCCTTTCAACAGATATCCAGGGCATATGGCATCTATAATCCTCATATCTATAAACAACCAAATATTTATTAGTCAAGCAATATTATACTATAATTTGAGAATTTCTGAAGAACCTAGACTGCACGACCATTCGTCACCCCGAAATAGGAAGGGACGAGAATCACGATACGAAAAGCAAGAAAGTATTATCGAGGGCAAATATAGAATTTTCAAGGACGCAGAGAATTTTTAAGAGAATTTTCAAGGAAGTGGATTGAGATTTCTAAGGTTTAGTCATTGTCGCAGGCTCGTATCAGTACAGTTACGTAACCGATACGATTTGCTCTGACCTACATGGGCCACCACAAAAACTTGTTACGACCCGCACCCCGTTTTCGGACGCGAGCTCGTGAGCAAGCCAGCTACGTATCGAGCGGACTCCAGTCCGACTCGAGTACGTATAAGCTGTCAGGGTCATGGGTATCATGTCTAATCTAAACTATATCTCAATCCACATGAATCATATAATCAAGAAAGAACAAGTATGGGTCATGGTCTGCATCCGAATAATATATTGTTCGATTAGACTCCAAGAATGATATGAGTCTATAAAAAGTATAGTATAACAAGGTACTGAATATAAAGCACGAAAGGATAAATATCACAAGCAAATACCTGTATCGTATATCGCAATCCTCTACCATCCTGCTCTGCTAACTAACTCCATGTAGTCGCTAAACCTGAAGAGATCATCAGGTCCTCAGAGGACTAGCAAGATACATAATATACAAGCCAACATGTAACAGTAAAAGAAGCAAGAAACAATCAAGGATATCTAACAAGATAAAATGAACCAAGACACAAGATCTAAACATGAGGATCCTAAGACACCGGCATGCCATACTAGAAATGGCTGGCTATAGACAGCAGTCAAGGCAAGTACTCACAATCTATAGTATCTCAATCGCTGTCAAGGCAAGTACACACAACCAAGACGGTAGTCAATCCTAGTATAAAATCCTATAGACCGTAGTCAAGGTAAGTACTCACGATCTATAGAATGTCAAAGTCAAATCCCACTCAAGTCATGTCAAGTCAAGTCAAGTCAAGTCAAGTTATAATCAAGTCGAGAAAATCGTGGTGTGGGACTAGATGACTCTATTAAGCAATACGTATGAGACTAACATAGTGTAACAGATAGAAATGTCATAACAGAAGGAAACAAGAATGTACAAACAACTAGATCATGTAAAGTGAAACTATAACAGAAAAAGTGCACTAGACATGAAATAAAGCAATCATGAATGTAAGAAAAGAACCACAGTGAGATGACGAACATGCAGATAAATTATACTGTACAAGTTGGCAAGGTATACTTGCCTGGGGTTGCACGAAGAACCAACAATGTTTCGCCAATCACAAGTCAGAAAGTCCAAGTCATCACAACTGTCTCCGAAAGCTGAAATAAACGTTACCAACATTCTCAGAATAGTTAAATTAGCTAGGATTGCCTGTCCTTAAGTCCAATTCTAGACACAGGGGCAAAATAGTAATTTTGGACAAAATGATGTCCGCCGTTGGACCCGCTTTTGCACCGAAAAGCGTGCCAGAGCCAATGGTCTCTAAAGTTGTCAAACTATATGTCTACAGGTCCAGTTTTCGATACAAACCCAACCGTATGTCCAAAGTTGGATTTCGACGGGCCGTGCACAAAATTGCCCGTTGAGTGGGACCATGGGACCCGCAAAACGAAGTACGATTCAACTGTCTCAAATTGGACCAAACTTGGCATATAGGACCAGAAAAATGATACGGTCCTGTTGGCATAAGTTTCATCTCGATCTGACGAGCGTGCACAAAGTAATTAAGAAATTTGCAAACTGCACGATACGGTAATTTCGACGGATACGTATCAAATTCGTCGCGCACACACGCGACCAATTCGAATTCTGTCAAAGCCCACGCGACCACGAAGCCGTTATGCAGCTTTCGATGCCTTCGGTTCGCGACCACGTCGTCCGGTTTGGCGGGACGCACGTCGTGTGGAACAATTTTCAAGTTTTGAAAACAGATTTTTGTTGAACTTTGAAAGTTGATTTCTTCGCATACAGTTGATAAAAATTGAAACTACAAATTAGGTTAGGAAGCCCTACATGTTGTCTAAAAGTTGGTCAAATGGATTTCTAAATCGGTCTATGGATAGGCTGCAATTCGCCTTCCAAAAAGGGGGTTTCAGTTTGAAAACTGTTCGGTTTTGGATCAGTTTTTTGTCAAACTTCGGGTTCGGTTTACGATGTACATGACGCAAAATAAGTCAAAATATTTGAAGGGAAACGGAGTTGGTTATATTGGCAATGTACCTGTGAAGACGATGCATAAATGATGCAACGAGGTGACGGAAATCTCGGCACGAAGTGAGGCCCAAAATGCTCATCGCTGCTGTCGACAGTTGGTCCTTCGCGCGTACGTTCGGCTGGCCTTACCACGCCGGCGGCGGCCTCGCGGCGGCGCTGGGGCCGCCCTCGAGGTCGAGTGGGGGTGTGGCGGTGTTGGCGAGTTTTAGGGTTTTATGCTTCTCGATTTCTTTCGTCATATAGGCGATATTAGGTTCGGTTTGTGCTCACAGAGCTGGGTTTCACGTATGGCTTAGCTCGATGGGCTCGATTTATGCTTGACAGAGAGAATTCAGCTGGGCTTGCCGAATTTGGGATGGGTTGACCTCGGTTTGGGCGTGGCTGATGTGGGGGCTGGGATTAGTGGGGTTGAGCTTTGGTTGCTAGAGTAACCAATACGAAAGTTCCTACTTTGACTTTCTGTAGTCCAACTGATTAGAAATAGGAAAGTTAGAAACCCCAATTGGAGTTGGCCTTAGTGAGCACAATGTGTGCATGCTCACCAATGATCTGCTGTAGTATTAGCTTCTTCTTTGTTCTCTTTTTTTCCTTTTTGCTATTTCTTTTACATATAATCATTCTTACAATATATGTAAACATATATATTTATACATACAATATATGTATACATATATATATATTCATATATATACACCTACACATATATATATTTATACACATTTGATACATATTATATATATATATATATTATATATATATAATATATATATATACATATATAATATTAATATATATATATTAATATATATATATATATATATATATATATATTATATTTATATATATATAATATATTATATAATATATACATGTATATTTAAAAAAATATATATATATATATATATATATACACGTATATTTATATATAATATATAAATACATATAATGTATACACATATACATGTATCTTTATCTATACCTACACACACACTTATATAATATAAATATCTCTACGTACCATACACACATACATATAATCTATATTTTTATACATACGTACACATACACATATTTAACATATTATATTTACGCATAAATTATAAATCACATGATAACGATTTAATATAGCAATTATATAGTACCAATAAATATAATATTAAATAACAATCCAATAATAAATATAATAATAATAATAAAAATTTAATAAATCCATAATGGTGTATATACCATTTTGCACCGTCTAATAATCCTAGAAAATGTACAAGGCCTATTTTATACAAATATTATTTAATATCAACTAATAACAATATTTGTAATATTTAATTGATGTATTTTCATTAAATCATTAACTGAAAACAACACCATAATACCCAAATACATCAACACAAATGTCATAGGACGTCTCTCATGACTACATGGGCTTGCGCTCGATACGGGTCCAATCCGGGCTGGTTTGATACAACCGGGTTCCCTAAAACTCATAATTTAATTAATAAATAAATAATTTAAGGTGCGGGTTAAGTTGCAACTTGGCCTGATTTTCCTAGTTAGGACATCACTATGGCTCGACCTTTCCTACCAGGACTATACCTAGTCAAAGCACGCTACGACACTATCCGTAATAATTCTAAAATAATTATTTATAAAAACAATTTTAAAATTACCATCAAATAAATAATAAAAAATATTTCAAAAATTCCGGGAAGGGAGACTACATCACCTAAATATCCAATAGTCTCAATATTATAAAATAATAATCCACTGTAATTCAGAAAGTCTCAGGCACAAACCCGGATAGGAGAAAATAAAATAGACTAAACTCCATAACTATAACTACTAACTAATGCGAATCCATAAGGAAGAAAATATACTAATTTGCATCAGTACTGGAACCGGGTACGCTAGTGACGTCAGTGTCTCCAACATCACCGTAAACCTCTGGACAGATCACGTCATCTACAACTGAAAAATGGTTATCCTCAGGATTGAAACAGTACAAGTCTAAACCAACATGATACAAGTACAATATAAAACAATAAAATACTAAACATGGAAAATAATGATCAATGGAAACAACGAACAATATGAACAAGAAATCATGGGATGGAAGAAAACTAATAAGAAAAGTAACAGCATGAAAAGTAAAGAGATTCATATAATCACTCGTAGCGCACATGTCGTGAGAAGTACAACCACGTGTCGTGAGAAGTACAACGTTCCTAGACATGGACAACTTGGGCGAACGATGAGGTTATAAGGCTCGTCCCGTAACTGAGAGAGTTGCCAATAATACAATCTGGGATTTGTCCACGTGCCTAGTAATTGTACCCTCCAATATCCAAACCTCACTATCATGAAAAACATGGTCTCGATAACGATAAAGAAATATGAACAATAGTCAATCACTCAACTCTCGTGTGTGTAATAGTCAAGACACGAAAATATCATTTATAAGTGAAATATAACAATATAAAGTAAATGCACATGAAGGTGTCAACAAGTACTTGCCTGAACTCCTGGACGGATTGATTTCACAGGTTGAAGACAAGATGAACTCTGACCTAGAAGCTATCAAATCATGCCATCATCCCACGAACCCCGTCGCACAAATAACCACAAGTTAGATATACAATTCCCACTCTAAAAACCTTAGAAAGTAGCTAATGGGTTAACATAATTAATCCTATTTTAGTTCTAGAATAAACCATCTAAAAACCTATTTTAACCTATTTAAATCTGAAAATTCAATCTAAACACAAATATTTGGCCAAGGAAAGTCACGGTTCCAAATTCGGGATCCGTGACACGCAAACCAAGACATATTGTTGACTAACTAGTCAAACGTTATGATTTCAAAAGTTTGAGTGTACAATATAGTAGATTTCAGTGCAACGAGTGCACGAAAATCGATCGTGTCGTAAAATCACGATTTGGTCAAAAGTTATCGCCATTATGGCTAACCGTGACCAAACCGATGAATTGTTGACCAAATCTGACTTCTATAAATAAAATAGAATAATAGATTAAACTCTGAATTATTGGAAAAATTATATGTTGTAGCGCTCGGTGTCAGCTCCCCGAAACTTTAAACGGATCGCGAATCGGAGTTCGGAATCACTCAGAATCTCGAAAACCGTACGACGCATTAATTTTTGGACAACCGACACACAAATAATTATCCAGAAATTCGAGAACAAACTCTAGAAAATAAAGTATATATTCAGAAACCTAACCTCAATACGCTTCTAAAAAAATGGCATGCAAAACGGACGTCTAGATCAACGGCAAACCCTCCGCGAAGTCGATGACTCCACTTGAACTCGCCCACAAAAGATGCTGGAAATAAATATAGGGTTTTCGGAAAAACGTAAACTATATACTAATATATATAGGGAAGGAGCTGCTAAGCCATTTCAGAGTCGGCTACGGACTGCTACGTGGCAGCATTTGCGCCCACCCGCTGGGATCCAACGGCCCAGGAAGCGTCCGGCTTGGCCGAGCCAGCTCGACAGCTCAGCTTCCATATAAGGAAGCCACCCGCCAACTCAGCGCTGATGGGTGGGACCGCACCCTCCACGCCAATGACTGACGTGTGGGCCCCCCGCTCGGCTGACTGGGTATTTATTAGGAAATAGAGTTTTTAATTACAGAAAATTAATTAAAAATCAGGAAAAATCCTAAAAATTCTAAATAAATCTCAGAAAATTCCTAAAAAAATTTAGAAAATATTTTAAGGGTTCTAGAGCCAAAATAATTTATTTGGCCTCAAAAATACTCTTAGGTGCCTTAACAAAATTCCTAGAAGCTTAAGAAAATAATAAAACCAAATATAAATTTATCTAAAAATCTCCTAAAAATCCATGAAATTCTAAAATAATAAAATAATACACTAAGGCTGCTTGGGGACCCTGGAGACGATATATATCCTAGTTTTATTATACTTAAGCTATAGGCTTAGGTACGCACCCTTGTGATCCCAAATCAATTCCTAATTATCAAAAATAAATTTTTAGGAAGCAAATGCTACAGTGTTCACGATTGTTCGACTAAAGATGGAGCCGGACCGTTGATTATCATGTTTCCAAAGTTCCATGGAAGATATCTTGCCTTTGTTCTCTGTTTAAGTTATGTTTTCTATTTTTATGCTTCCATTGGTTACAGTTATTGTTGTGTGTGTCCAAGTTTGACTTGGATGCCATTAATGTAGTCATTGATGACTTAGGTGTGTATGTTGACTTAGTTAGTGGACTTACCGTTAGTGGTGAAGTTGTTGATATAACTTCCATGGCTTGACAAGTTTTATTATACGACACATGAGTAAGGTTTCATATGCATGAGTTGCACATTTACTGGCCATTGGTGCGTTGACTCATTAGATAGTTAGGTCGTGTCTAGGTAGGATGACTTGCATTTGAGATATGGGTTGTCCAAATCATGGATAGGACTTGTGCTAGCCTATAGGCGGGGAAGACTATCAGTAGGCGTATGAGACAGCCAGTAGTTGCCTGGTTATGGGTTATTTGTTTCCTGGTTATGGTTATATTGCTAGAGTATATATCCGGCAACATCCGCTGACCCTACATCATAACACGGTCGAGAGGTATGCTAATGCAAACATAAGCCTCTAGCGGATGCTATGCTTTATTCCTTCACCTACTCATACATACTAAAGTTATCTTCAATATGCATTCACATAGTCATGGGACATTATCTTATCACAGAATAGTATGCGACCCTTGTCCTTGTATAGTTGTAGGTGTGGTTAACGTTTCGATAATGGACTTTTGGACCAGGTTGTAACTTAGGATTATTCCCTTATATTTTTTCAGTTTATATTGGCAAATTTTTTGTATCTTGTTACGTCCCTTTGAGGACTAGATGATCTCTACAGGTGTTATTGGACTTCCAGCATGAAGTTATCGTGATGTATTCTGCAGAATTTAGGTACTATCGGTAGTATTATTTATTATCACTTTCGTGACTTATTCATTCCTTTGTACTCTTTATTTTTGTCTCTGTTGTTATAGCCTAGTTTTAATAGACCTTAAATATTCTTCAGGTCCATACCAAACATATATGTGAATGGGTTGCAGGCCATGACATATATCGTTTGCTCTTGATTTTGTTCATTATTGTGGATTGAGATATAGTTGAGATATAGTTTAGCTAGTATATTTTATAGCATAGTACATATGGAGTAAGTCCATTAAATTGGGTACTTATTCTAGATCGTGTTAGCTGACATGTTCTCATCCTAAGTTCCTATGCATTTTGGAACTAGGGCATGACAGTTATATTGGCTACACATAGGATTCGTTAGATCGAAATTTGATCGAGTATAAATGAAGAAAAACTACGAAGAATATGCATACCTGACTGTGCCTGACATAACAGAGTCTCCTATGTTCTCGATCATTTAGGTGTTCATCGACGATCTCTGACGGTCGTGCAGACGGTGCAGTAGGTCAGGAAGGTCGCGAGGAGGTTGGGGACGCTCTAGAATTCCCAGGGTTAGAAAACTCGAGAAGTTTGGAGATTGCTTCAGGTTTTTCTAAAAATGCAATTAATATTTATACCTAATTTAAACCTATTTTAACTCGAATTTAAAATCCATTTCTTGGTCTTTTTTGGAGAATCTAATGTGGATTTAGCCAAAAAATATTCGAAAGGATTTGATCAATATTCGAAAGGTTTTGAATCTTCAAAATAAATAAGAACATTGTTGGCTTCGGTTCCAGCGGGTTTATATGGAATGAATGTCTTACGAGATATTGAATATCTCACAAGATATTCAATAGTTTTTTTTTCAACTATAACACTTTTGTATGTGTGTGTGTGTGTGTGTGTGCGTGTGTGTACACATATATAAAAATTTCTAAGAAGTTGTAAGAACATTTTAAAGTTGAACATTCTAATGTTTATAATAAAACTTTTATGTAACCTTTAACAATTAGTTTTTTTTTTTTAAACTAACCGACTATTTTATACATCATATCTTTAAAAATAAATAAATTAATATAATATGCTTTCGAATCAATTTATATATAAAACTATAACTTAATTACACCAAAAATATTCCTAATAAAACCTAAAATATTTTTAAAGTATAAAAAATACACAACTAAAATATGTGTAGCCTATTCACAAGAAAATATATTTATTTATTTTCTATAAAATCTTCCTAGAACTTAGTCACTATAATACATATTAATTATTTTATGGTCAAGTGAATGTAACTAAAATAATAAAAATAATTAAAATAGTTTGATAAATAGTTCCTAGATCTTTACAGGGGTTTACATAGTTTGATAAATAGTTCCTAGATCTTTACAGGGGTTTACATATATTCATGAATTATTAACTGATCCTATGGCAAGATTAGAAACACCACGTATATTTGCTTGCACTCACTTAATCAATGTGTTGGTTTTAGTTTAGCTGTATAAAGGCCACTCACCAACACACAGCAATGTACTGACCCCAACATGATGATTTACTTGGACGTATTGAGGCATTGGAGCTCGGATTAGAAACTTGAAGCTGTGCAGACGAAGATATTTTTTTTCGCATATAAAGAACATAATGTTTGGAATAGTATTGGTTGTACGAGTTCATGAGCTGTAAGCCTTGTCGCATGTTTTATTATCTTGAGATTTATTATTATAACGAGGTGTACTTTGGCCTAGAGCCATTGTAATTCCATTGTAGATTATCAATAATTCATTTTGTATATCTTATATTTATCAACCTTCATGTTTAGTTTTGCTATGATGACTTGTCCTTGAAATGTTTAATCTATAGTATTTGCTGCTTCTCTTGTAAAAGTGCAATTTAGGCTTATACGATATCACATCCAATGGTGACTTTTGGTCCTGCAGGATCGGGATATGACATAATAATATCAAAATATGGCTTTAAGTCCTTAGCCCTCAATGGATTCTCTTCAACTCTGAGATGCTTTCGTGATTGAAATGTTTTGACCCTCTTAATGTTTCGTTGAGTATTCCATACAATAAGTCTATATATTATGATTTCTGATACGGGTATTTTGTTAATAAGCGATGATTTTGAAGAATGCAGCGTATTATTTGAGTACTATGTAAGATAGGATGTTTGGAAGGCGGATAAGTTGGATTTGGTTAAGTTTGATTTTAGATGAGCAAAATGCTTGCAGTTGATGTGCTATAGTAAGTTGTGGTATTGTAATTGCACATGAAGAAAGTGTGCATGAATTTCATAGGAATGAGAATGAGTTAAGTTATTCATGTGGAAGGTTGCATTTGGATTTCAAGGGATTGTCGAGTGGCATGAAAGTAGATGTTACGTTTGTGATCGATAGGATCACGTGGTAAGGATTGTCCGAAAGGGATGTTAATTTCAGCGAATGGAGAAAGATTATTATGTATGGAGTAACTTGTTCCCTGAGTGTTGGGTAGCCTTTCTATTGTTTACAGAAATTGGTGATATTAGTATCAATGTGTCCATCATTCATGGTTGAGATAGTGTTAGGTCTCAGTTTAGAGTTATACTTGGTTGATAGGATTTTGAATGTCTCTTGTTGGATTTGTTCGGATGATCGAGAATGCTTTTTTGCAGAGTAAGATGTATTGGATAAGGAATCCACAAATTATGAAATGGATGACGTGATAGGGGAATCAATATGGATCTCATAATAAATTGTGGGTTGAATCGATCGAATCAATTTTCGAATTGAGTACGAAGACTCGATGGTGTGATTTAAAGTTGGATTGGAGGATATGTGAATGACTATAAATGTTTAGGAATTGTATTGTTTGACGACTTGAGATAGCCTATAGCTGGTCTGATCTTGAGTAGGGATGCATTAATTTTATATCAAGTTCAAAAGATAGCATATAGTAGGTTTGACCTGAGATAGCCTATAGCTGGTTTGACCTGAGATATCCTATAGCTAGTCCATGTCGAGTTTTGGGGCGCAGTGGTAATACTAAGGTTATCCCGAATCATTTTGATGACTTTCAAAGGTATAGGTATCGGCCAAAAATCGTAAACTATGCAAATACCATCAATATTGTGAAGTACAAAAACACCCTGAACTTGCATATTTTTGTCTGCTTGTGCAATAAACATGCGTCGGATTAGATTTGAATTTGGATGGCTATCATACTAGACCGAATTTTAAAATCATGAGGAATATTGAGGGTTATATATTTATATGGTTCCAAAGAGAGGCAAATCATGGCTTATTGGTTTCCGATGAATTAATGGATGCAAGAGCATTGTACTATTTTTATTATATTATTTCTAACATGGTTCTAAGAAACATCTTACAGGAATCTTGATCAAAGATCAGTAGGTGACCCTTGGATGTAACATGGAAGATCAATATTAAATGTCACTACATTGTGATGACATTAGTGTCTTTGACTCCTTTGTAGATGCCGATTTCAATTAGTCATTATGCTTATGTTCTTCCAATCTTTCTTTTCCTGGATCCTTACTTGAGTTTGACGCTATTTTCCACAAATAGTCTTGTTCTATATTTTCATTTCCAATCTCTGGTCTTACTTGTGTCTACCATTAAGAGAATGAGCATAAGATGTGTTAAAGCGCGAATGTTGATCGTTATCAATTACTTGGCGCCTAGGCACCAAGAATTTGAACGTCTAGATACTGAGATGAACACCTTAAGAAGGGAATTGGAAGCCTCGACCCACATCAAAATAGAACATGAACCCAATCCAGGCCTAACTGATCAATAAAGTGGGAACCTAGCCAAGGAACAATAACACACTAATATTATCTACTACCAGTGTTCGTGTCCTTCCAATGTCCATGTCAAATATCCAAATTAAATCCAATTAGGATACAAGTGTGTCGCGATGGAGCGGAGGCGGAGGAGGAGGGGAAGAAGAAGAAGAAGAAGAAGAAGAAGAAAGAAGAAGAAGAAGAAGAAGAAGAAGAAGAAGAAGAGACATACCTGCGCCTAAGGAGGTGGAGGAAGAGAGGAGAGGGATAGGCTAGGGCAGCGGTGGTGGTCGTAGCCGTGATGGAGAGGAGGAGGTTAAGCGCCGGAGGGGTGAGCTAGGGCTAGGGCACTGAAGGGGACAGCTAGGGCTAGACAGAGAGCGGAATAGAGCGGTACAGCACCAGTAGGTGGGAGATTTTCGTTTTGGGTAGGGAGAGGATATTTTTAAGCAAAATTGGAGAGAGACGAATAGAGGGATAGTGAATTCCGATTGACTAATATTAAATATTTAGCGGCGTATAAAAGTGGATGTCGCTAAATGTTATTATATATAATTAAAATGCTAGCGATGTTTTGTTCAAACCATTGTTGAACCTTGCTGTTATTAAAATTTTAGCGACGTGCAGCGACTTTCAACGAAGCCAGATTCCATATTACATAATCGTAGTCGTAAATCGTCATAATTTGTCGCAAACAGCAATTTATTTAATAGGGGTCGCCAAGTTTTCAAAATTCAGCGACATTTGTTATTGTCGTTGATGACACCGCTAATATAACTTATTATGGTAGTTAATGGTCACGATTCAATAAGACAATAGTACCGAGGCTTCTTTTCTTGGCCAAAACTAAGGAAACTGGTATGATGGAAGTATATTGGCAATGTATTGCAAGTTTAGTAAAAATAGAACCCTATTTTGGTAAATCATTCTACGTGCGAGTCCTTTACAGGTTATATGGCAATGTCGTAGTCCTCTACAAGTCTTTAGTTGTCTATAGGTTTGCTCCTTATCTCAGGAAGTCCAAATATCGTTATTGGTTGCACATGTCATTAATAGTTTCCAAAACGTTGAATATCCCACGAGATAAACTCGTATTATCCTCGATGCACGCGAATTGAGAAAAGTCAAGAATTCAAAAAAAATCTATTAATACGGTAAATCCTACATCATAGATATTGTACTAGAATTATCATCAAGGCTCGTCTTGCAAAGTCATGCAATGTTTGATCAGGATACCATAATAGCAAAAAAAATCTCAATATTGAACTAAATTACTAACATTCGAAATACGAGAAATCCAATATAGTAAAATACTCGCGTGTATTCGTATAAACTATTGATACCGAAAAATGGGTATTACAACTATGACATATTTTCTATATAAAAAAAATCTTTTAGACACAAGTATACTAGATCTTAACTCGAGTGCTATATCTCACTATTTATTATATAACATGGGTTTTAATCTTAGAACAACTCTAGAGATTAATAAAATATGGAAGAGAATATAGTGGTGGCACAACTAAGATTTGATGGTGTGTGACACAAATTTGTCCAAGGGAGGTTATAGGAAGGCACAAGAAGAGAGATCATTTAGATCTCTATCAATAGATACTATGTAGAGATTCAAACTATAAAGATATAATGTGAGGAAGAAGTCTACTAGGAATTAATTTTTATTACAACTCACACACACCAACACGTCCTTACCATTGGGGGATTTGAACCCAGTCAGCCCCGTCTCATATCAGTGTTGCTTTCCTCATGAGCTACAAGCAATAAACAGCCTGCTAGGTTTTATTATTCACCCAAAATGATAGAAAAAGATATGAATATAAATCATGTATATATAGGATTTTTTGGAATTATGTTCCTAGAAAACCGGAATCTAACCATTATCCTACAACCGAAGACTTTGTGATTATTCTTATCTTATGGTACAGAATTATGGTCAGATTTGAAGTATTGTCTTCTCTAGGCTAGCCACCTTTATTTCAAAAGGAATTAGGTGAAGTGTGCATCTTAATAGACCTTATTGCTTCCTTATGTAAGCCTACAATCTTTAATTTCAAATGAAAGAGACTTGGGCTCTTAGAAATTAATTTGGTAATTATCAACCATTTTTTTCTTTTTCTTTTGAAGCTATTTAGCAAGTATAATTATTATTTTTCTTCCTTTTTCTATTTTTCCTATGACTAGTACAAGTATAACAAGCTTGTTAGTGACCTATAATTTATACATGTTTCAAAATAAAATGAAATAATCACGTAAGACATTCAAATGAAATAATCACCTAAGACATTCATGGTTACTCTAGAAGAAGAAAATGTGCATCCCTATGGTATTGCAATTGCTAACCATGGCCCAAGCAGACACTAGTGCCCTATCAAGACCAAATGCTAAATGGGTTTAAAATCGGGAAGCCCCCAAATAATGCAAAAAAAATTAGCAAGCTATAAAATGTAACCTATGGACCCAAATGTGGAAAATATTCCTACTCCCCACTACTTCAAGCAACAGAAGGACAAACGCATCATGTACTCATTCTTTATATCTCTATCAAGAAAAACAATAAAGGTGATTTTAAATTAAAAAAAGAACAAGAAGTAACAATACTCTTCTTATTCAAGTTGGTAGAACCCTATATATATCAACATCGAATCATAAATAAACAAACACATAAAGTGATTTTAAATACATTTAAGACCATTTCTCGTCTCCCATACTGTTCCGTTCTCCAATGGTATGTACTTGACGGCAATTCAAACCTTGCCCATAAGGTGCTCATTCCTTTCCAATTGCTAAAATTAAAGCCTAGATATATAATCAAGGTTGTTTTTTTTTTTACGTACAACTCCAAAAGAATAGAGTAGTCATAGTTGGGTCGGGTTGGTTCTTAAAAGTGATGGTCCAGAGACCGGAACCAGTAATCCTATGGATCAAGGATTTGGTCCCCCAGACCTACAAAAGTAAAATATGCGGCTACTCGGACCGAGTTTAAGTCTAGGTCGGAGAGACCTGCGCCCATTCACATATATTCTGGTCAGGTTTGCATAGTTCAGGTCATGTCGTCTTAAGATATTTGTAGGGTTGTCAATGTGTTGGATTCGGATCACGTTTGTATAAGATCTAGGTTCTTACAAGATTTGAACGCCCCTATTAACCTTTTGGGTCCGGGCCAAATTTTTTTCCTTTTAATCGAACACTATTTTGGGGTTTAGATTTTACATAATAGTTTTTAAACAACCGTTTGTTTTTAAATACTTGTTGATTTTACTTATTCAACAACAATTTCGATAATTTTTTACATGTGACACATACTAATGATATGTTGTTGAGTCTTGTTTTATCTAAATTTGGTGGAGCATATTCAAACTTCTCAATCAAATATATGCGATAAACTTTGATATTTGCTATAAATTGTTTCAAATTTTAATCTTGTCTTGGGGTTAGTTTTGGAAGCCAAATAATGTAATTCAAAAAATGTGGGGTGGCTTATCAAGTTATCTAGTAACATTTACAACGCTAGGCATTTCACCACAATCCATATAAACATACAGTACTTACCTAAATTTTCTTCTTCTTTTTATCTCTTAAGTTTTTTTTTTTTATCGTGACCAGGTCCAGTTCGCACAATTTATGTGGATCTATAGGTACCCATTTGAAAGTTCGAGTCTACTTTTTAGATTTGGACAAGATCTAGTAAAGGCCTGAATTGGGTTAAAAAATAAATGTTGTTAAAACTTATGGAAATACGAGCAAGACTTGAACAATCTTTGACCACAAATGTGGCAATTACAGCAAGTGAACTTGCAAATTCTATGTGAAAGTACTACAAGCAGTTCTACAAAAATCTAAAAGAGCAAACCTCTAAAATTGCAACAAAGTTGATAAGAACACAAATATTCAAAATAATAATCTTGTTGATTGAAACTTCTTGCCGGGGTGATGAAGATCATAGTTACTCAAAGCGAGATTCAGTATTTTTTGTCAATCTGCTAGCTCCCAGGAACTAGCAAGCTTAATAAAACTTCTGGAACTCTCTTTTGTCACTGTTTTAACGTCGGACAGAATCTGAACATGACACTATCTCTTGTGGTTGTTAATTTCTCTTGCTCTTAGTTTTTCTCTTTTGTTCTCAACACTGAGTGCGAAAACAAAGAGTTTATAGCCAATCCCATAATAGTCTTAACCACCCACTAACAACGTGGGTGGATTATCAGGAATAACTCTCCACTAAGTGGACGGTTACAGCAGTAACTCCCAATAAATCGGGCATGTTACTAAGTTGAAACGCCACACTAAGAGTAGTGACGACAACAACAAAATTGAAGGACCGACTGGAGATGAGAAGCTGCTGAACATGCGATCAATACAAGAAAAATATCATGTTATAACGCTTGAAAAGAAGCTATTACAATGGTTCATATATACGTGTTACAAAAATTCAGCAACACCACATAATATGACGGTTATGAAGAGTTTTTGGCCTACTATAACAATTTATAGCGTTAAGCGTTATATATTGTTCACACATATGTAACATTGTTAAACGCAATTATTATAAAGGGTGGTAAAAAGTTAGAACCCCACTCGAACCACTGCTCAAACTCGACCCCTAAATCAAAACCCTCGTTGCCTTTTTTTCTCTCACCCCCATCCCCAATTTTCCTTCTCATCTCCCCATTTCCAACTCGAGTCGTAACACCCTGTCATACCCCAGAACCAAAATAATGGAGAACGGGGACAAAACAAAGCTAGCTACGTATATCAGAGTACGCTAGTACCCCAATCTACGATCACGACTATCTAGAAGACAAGTGGGAGGACTCTAGCATGCCACTGACAATTTCTATGGTCGAACAAATCCTATCTCAATCTAATCAACACAAGAAACAATAAAGAGTAAATCACATATGAGATGGGTAAGGCGTCCCAAAAACAAATGCATACATAATCGTGAGAGCTGACATATGGAAAAGATATATCAACTAAATATACAAAAAGGTACGTAAATGTACAACTAGAAGCTGTCCAAAATATACACCTACGCCATCCATAGACGGAGGGAGCAACATCCAGAAACAAGGACTAACACATGTCATTGGCTAATACACCACAAAATAAAAGTACAAGATAAAGTGGAAGATGAAGGTAACCCACTCGCTAATCCGTATTGCTCCTCTAAGTGCGAACCATCTGGAGAAGAAGACAGTAGATCCTCGATATTGACTATTGAACATGGCCATGCAAAACAAATAGGGTCAGACCCCAAATAGCAAGTACCAAAAGGAAGGCTCGAGGTAAACGACAAACTCAAATAACAACACAACAACATAATGACATAAATAAATAAATACGGATCGAGACTAGTGCGGTACCAATGTACGTATCTCGAGAATAAAAATGATCGAATAGAAATACTGAACAATATAGCAATAGAGAAGAATAAGCCGATGAGCAAGAACGGACTTAGGAACTACTCGAAGTCGGAGCCACAACCCTTAAACCAAACAAGGACCGGGGTTGCAGATCATTTTTCGAGCAGAACTTAGCCTCTGGCCACTCACCGACACAATGAGCATATAAAGTAATGCACAACCAAAAGTGTACGACCAATCAATGCCTACGGCTTGCTATCATTAACTAACTAGGGTTATCACAATCCTAATTACTAGTACGCAAGGTGAGGATCTTCGCAACTACCTGACGACAGATACCCAGATGTCCGGGGGTACGAGTAACTTGTGCATCTATTGCCCAACAAGACTGCTGGCAGATAAAACGTGTCTTGAACTTATAACATGAACAACCATATCATATACTTGTACAAGAAAACATATAACTGACTATGTCGCAACCCGGTACGACATATGACTTGATCGTAACATATAAAATATATCTCTCACTGTGCGACAACCCGGCACGACATATGACTCGATAGTGTATTAATACGCACAAATTGGTAGGTCATGGAGCCCTTGCCTAGTAGGGTTGAGCCATGCCTCATGAGGCCCTTGGAGCTTGGGGTTGGTAGTACGAATTTCCTTCTACAATAATCTACTTGAATTTACTAGTCATTTACTTTATCATATTCATGTCAAATTCTCAAGTCGTGGACACTCAAGAATTTCCTAAGATGATGTGTGTTATGTACGAGTAATTCGCAAGTTATCACTTGTGAACATTTCCGTACTAACATTACGTGATACACAGGATAATACTCACACTCGATTGTCCAGTGCCAAGATGTAATAGATTAAATATTTAACAAGCTATATCCGCGGTGTCAAGGAAGAACATGTACTCATATCTTTGATCTAGAACTCAATAAGGAAATCAATACATGAGTGCGCTACTACGAGCCACTATCTAGAATATGGACATAGAACAATACGTGAACATGAACATATGACATGAATGTAAAGTGTACAATTATTTTCTAACTATACAACAATACTAGAGCATCATAAGACATCATTCCAATCAAAAAAAATTGCAAAAACGGACAATAATGGCAAAGACGGGCAAAAAGCAAACAAAAATAGCCTATTCGGATCGTACGACAGATTACTGCGGATTACCGATAGATTTTTCGTAGTGTCACAGCAAAGTTTTAGGGCAAGTTCGGATTTTTCGACGGATTTCTGTAGATTTTCGACGAATTTTTCGAACTGTCATAGAAAGTTGATTTTTGAAAACTCCAAAACTTGTTTTAGCCATAAAAACTTTATTTTAAATAAAAATTCAAATTTTCAAAAGTCAAAATCGCATAGAATTGAATTTTCTACAACGTGGAATCATTATTTTTTACTAATTTAGAAAATTGAAAGATGAATACCTCAAAATACTCAAAAATACTATCTATAAACTCAGATCCACGCAATAGCATCGATCAAAACCAAAAGTGCTACATATTAAAGATGTTAACAATTTAGAGAAGCATATTATAGAATAATAAAACTTTAGTTTCTATTAAAAGCCAAAAATAAAGCATGGTCATATCATTTTTGAGCAAGATGTACTTGCCTAGGTTTTAGCAACCAAGTCTAATCTTCAACTCCACCACTAAGAGGGGGTTCCGAAACCACACTCTAGGCCTCAAGGGCAAGCTTTCTTAAGCTTGAGGAAGAGGAAGGAGAGTGAAGAAGAAAATGTAGAAGGAAAGTAAAGAGAGAGGAGAGAGAAACTCAATGGGTATATATAGAAGGAAGAATTAATCGTGACCGTTGGATCGTGATCCATGTCACAATCTAAATCAATCCTAGCCATCAAAAGAAAACTAAGTATCCATTGGATAATAGAGTGCATCTATGCTATTTACGAAATATCTAAACACTATTCATCAAAATATCCAAAATACTATTCATAAAAATATTGAAAACACTATTCACGAAAATATCTAAAATAAAAATATCTAAAATGTAAAAAATCTGTCCGTGCGGTATGTCATAGGTATACACAGATATAGTTGCGGTATGTCGGTCAAGAAGGAAATCTACAATTAGGGAAAAAGTTTAAAGCGTTCCAAAAACCAAGGAAATATGAAATATAGAACAAAATACATATCCGTATATAAATACCGATACTGTTAGACGAGTCTCATAACTCTCCCATCCTTAGAAATTATTTTTTTTCAAAATTTCCTAAAGCTAGACGAGTAAAACACGCATGCTAAAACAAGGTCAAAATCATAACTCATCGAAAGAAACATCCCTTGTACAAGTAAATTTTGAGATACAGAATTTAAATAAATACAGAAAATAATAAATAAATACATATATAATGCAAAAGAAGAGAACTACGAGGCATATGGAAAAATATACCCATGAGTCAGTTGAGTAGGGACCGTCCTCGCTCGCCTACACTGACTCACAAAGTGGACAGGGTCAAGTCTCAAGGTAAGTCGGTACCAACAACTTAGTCGAAGACATGACTCTAATCTAGGACGCACCTATGTAGTCGGGATACATGATAGATATCGTGTATCACGAGATATGGAGGAGGAAGAGTGGTATAAGAAACTCGCATTCACTCGTCGAATATGTCAAGTCGACCATCGTAATCCGGGTATAAGTGGAATACAAGGCCGTCGACGAAACCTAAGAATAAGAATGAATAAAGAAATGCCTCAGAAGCTTACCAACAATCTGACTGCCCTTATCCAACATCTGCTCTATGATAACAAACTCTCTCTGCCCTTGCATCAGGACTACTGCTCTGACCTGCTACTAATTTTACCTTACTTACGGGACCTGGGCAAATTGTGCTGAATGCTGATATTGAAACTGCTGAGACTGCATTGGAAGGAGATGTTGAAAATGGGATCGGGCTGACTTTGCTGGCTAAACTGACTAGAGTGGAGTGAACTGAGCTGCCAACAGATGCTGAGATGGTACTGGTACCTGACTCTATAGAGGCGGGATATGAGGCCGACCTACTACCTGAACCACAGAAGAAGACAAAGCAATAAAATCCTCGAAAGAAATAGATAAGAAGGTAGGATGTCCTTGAAGGATAAGGACACGTAATATCAATAATGGACACGAATAGAGCAAGGATATGCCAAGCATGTTTGCAGTTTAAGGGAGACGATAAAGGCGATAAGCAAGGAAAGATCAAATGAAGACAAATAGGATTGAGATTCTAACGAGATGAATCCCCCACAAGTATGAACATAGACTGCATGGACCACCTAAAAACCTGTCACGCCCCAACACGAAAATAATAGAGAGCGGAGGAAAACAAAGCCAGCTACGTATATCAGAGTACACTAGCACCCTAATCTACGATCACGGCTATCTAGAAGACAAGTGGGAGGACTCTAGCATGCCACTGACGACTCCTATGGTTTAACAAATCCTATCTCAATCCAATCAACACAAGAAACAATAAAGAGTAAATCACATATGAGATGGGTAAGGCGTTCCAAACACAAATGCATACATAATCGTAAAAGCTGACATATGGAAAAGATATATCAACTAATTATACAAAAAGGTTCATAAATGTACAACTAGCAGCTATCCATAATATACACCTACACCATCCATAGATAGAGGGAACAAAACCTAGAAACAAGGACTAACATATGTCCTTGGCTAATACACCACAAAATGAAAGTACAAGATAAAATGAGAGATAAAGGTAACCCACTCGCTAATCTGTATCGGTCCTCTAAGTGCGAACCATCCGAAGAAGAAGTCAAACCCTAAATAGCAAGTACCATAAGGAAGGCTCGAGGTGAACGACAAAGTCCAACAACAACACAACAACATAATGACAGAAATAAATAAATGCGGGTCAAGACTAGTACGGTACTGTCACCCCCATTTCCTGTATTTCGTATTATGCTCGTATTTGATTTTTGGCACGTATTTTATTTTCCTGGACATGTGGTCTTTTGATTCTTGTAAGCAGGTTTTAACCATGGCTTGGTTTTATTTTGTGGAGAATGTTTGGTTTGGTTTGGTTCAACATGTATGGAACACCATAAGCCTACACTCCACCTCCATTCCACCACAACACCCTCATTATAACCCACCTACTTCTCTCTCCTCCATAATTTTCTTCATTAATTTCTTCTTCTTCTTCTTCCTCCACCCACACCTATAGGCAAGTGCATCTTGCCATTAAATAAGCACCATCTTTTATTTGTTCATTAGCTAGATTAGGACATGGAGAACAACATTAGAACTTGGAATTTTGTGATTTGGAGTCTCCATTGTTCTAGATCTAAATTTTAGTTATTTTCAGAATTCCTTGGTTTTGATCTATTAAACTTTGATTTTAGCTTGTTTTGATTCTTCCATGTGGAAGAGAATTCAATTTTACTCAAGTTAGAGCTTTGAAAATCTAAATTTGGTTTTGATTTGGCTAAGTTGTGAAGATTTGAACTTGGTGTTCTTGGTGTTCTTGAGAGTTCAGCCATGGTGGAGCTCTCGGCCACTACTTTTTAGCATCTGGCCGATTGCGCACTATTCCCTGGCCTGCGCTCTTTAGTGCAAGGCCATTTGCGCACCCTGACCTGTGCTCTTTAGCGCATGGCCATTTGCGCAAGATCCTTGGCCAGTGCTTTGCGCTGCGCTGGATTGCGCTGGCGCAGGCCAGCCATGCGCAAGCCAGCCATGCGCAAAGTAACCCCTGCGCAATCAACCATTGCACAATCCATCTCTGCGCAACCAACTCCTGCGCAGTTTACTCCTGCGCAGTCTACCTTCTGCGCAATCCATCTGTGCGCCATCTGCCCCTGCGCACTTGGCACCCTGCGCAGTTGGTACCCTGCGCAGCTCACCCTGCGTACTTGGCACCCTGCACAGTATATACCCTGCACAACCTACTTGTCTATGATGAATGTGTTATTTCTTGATCTTGGCTCTTCTATTGTCCTATTTTATATTAGTATTTTATTAGGTATTTTACGCCCATTTTATATCCTTACGCCTTTTGGCATGAACTTGATTTTGCTTAATATGTTTGGAATGACCATTGTACATAGCATGGTATGACAAGGAACTAGCCTAATATGACAGTGACCCGTAGTGGTGCACTCCTGACATGACCAACCTGACATGATAGTGGCCCGTCGTGGCGCACTCCTAACAAGTATCCTGACATGATTTATCTTGATAACTTGATAATGGCCCGTGGCGGCGCACTCTTGACTTGACTTGACTTGATAACTTGACTTGACTTGCCTTGACACCGTGGGTGTTCCTGCTTGCTTGTTTGCACAATCCACTTGTCTTGTCTTGCATCATGTCTAGGACGTGACTTCCTGGGTACCACGGCCAGGGACTCGCGCTAAACTGGATTAGGCTAATTATTAGATCAAACTAGAACATGGAGAATTCCCAGTCACGTGCAATCTCGTTATCTGGGCGCTTTAATGGACTTGTAGCTTGCCGACGAGTAGAGCACATTTCCAGCACACTGTCATGTGTTGCACCCTCTAAGTCACCTAAGGGTACATTTGTCTCCCGGGCGATGTACCCAACTATAACTCTCAACTCGCGGAAGGATAACTGGATGGTCTGCAGGGCTTGGGACTGGGAGTTTCTCACTTGCATCTTGTTAGTAATTAGGCTTGTGATAACCCTAGTTAGTTAAAGTAGTAAGCCGTAGTACTTGCTTGGCCGATTGCGAATGGATGGTGTCCAGCCTTGTCTAAGTCTTGTCTAGCCCCTGTATCTGGAACTCTTGATCATGATTGTTTTACTTATCTCTAACGATAAATGAGTAGAGACAGTGAGCTATTCAGGCGAAGGGTTACAATCCCGGTCCTTGTTTGGTTTAAGGATTGTAACCTGGCTCCCGGAATGGTTCCACGTCCCTAGTCGTTTATCGCCCTGTGTACCTTACTACTTGTACTTTCTTTTATTCCTTATGTTCTGATATGCTGGCTTTTGTTCTTATTTGTGGCCTCCTTTGTGGCACTTGCTCTTTCTGGGGTTTGACCCAGCTGGTTTTGTGTGGCCAGATTTCGGAGCAGCTCCCGAGGATCTACCAAGCTTCCAGCCCAATGGTGACAACTAGACGGAACCCGGGCCAAGAGTGGGTTTTCCTTTTGTTTCACCCACTAATATGTAAATTTATTCTTTTGAGGCGTTTAGCCGACGAGCACCTGTTAGCTCGATGCACATTTACTTACTGTCTGCCTACGGGCTGTAAACATGATTAACAAATCCTAGGGTTGATCATGTATGACTGAACTCTTGCTAGTCCTATCATTTTGTACGACTAGCTTCATGATCATCCAATATGTAATATTTAGGACGCCTTATATATATATATTTGATGCTCTAACATCTTGTAACTCTGTTAATTGCTTGAGATTGAGACAATAGGCTTGACCTTAAGAGACTGCTGGCTTGTAGTAAACCCTCATATCTAGACAGCCGTGACCGTATAGTTGAGATGTATTCTATTTCAATATACGTAGCTGGCTGTGTCTGCCTCCGCTCTCCAGTATTCTGGTTCTGGGGCGTGACAGGTACCAATGCATGTATCTCAAGAATAAAATGACTGAATGGAAATATTGAACAATATAGCAATAGAGAATAATAAGCCGATGAGCAACAAAGGACTTAGGAACTACTCGAAGTCAGAGCCACAACCCTTAAGCCAAACAAGGACCGGAGTTGCAGATCTTTTTTCGTGCAGAACTTAGCCTCTGGCCACTCACCGACACTATGAGCATATAAACTAACGTACAACCAAAAGTGCACGGCCAATCAATGCTCACGACTTGCTATCATTAACTAACTAGGGTTATCACGATCCTAATTACTAGTACGCAAGGTGAGGATCTTCGCAACTACCTGACTGCAGATACCCAGATGTCTAGGAGTACGAGTAACTTGTGCATCTATTACCCAACAAGACTGCTTGGAGATGAAACGTGTCTTGAACTTATAACATGAACAACCATATCATATACTTGTAAAAGAAAACATATAACTGACTGTGTCGTAACCCGACACGACATATGACTCGATCGTAACATATAAAATATATAACTGACTGTGCCACAACCCGGCACGACATATGACTCAATCGTGTATTAATACGAGCAAACTTGGTAGGTCATGGAGCCCTTGCCTAGTAGGGTGGAGCCATACCTCATGGGGCCCTTGGAGCTCGGGGTTGGCAGTACGAATTTCCTCCTACAATGATCTAATTGAATTTACTAGTCATTTATTTTATCATATTTATGTCAAATTCTCAAGTCGTGGGCACTCAAGAATTTCCTAAGATGATGTGTGTTATGTACGAGTAATTTGCAAGCTATCACTTGCAAACATCCCCGTACTAACATCATGTGATACACGTGACAATACTCACCCGATTGTCCGGTGCTAAGATGCAATAGATTAAATATTTAACAAGTTATATCCACGGAGACAAGGAAGAACATATACTCATATCTTTGAACTAGAACTCAATAGGGAAATCAATACAAGAGTGTGCTACTACGAGCCACTATCTAGAATCTGGACGTAGAACAATACGTAAACATAAAAATATGTATGTAAAGTGTACAATCATTTTCTAACTATACAACCACATTAGAGCATGATAAGACATCATTTTAATCGAAGAAAATTGCTAAACGGACAAAAAGGGGCAAAAACAGACAAAAACAGCTATTCGGATCATACGGCGGATTACTGAGGATTACCGACGGATTTTTTGAAGTGTCACAGCAAGTTTTTAGGGCAAGTTCGGATTTTTTCGACGGATTTCTCAAGGACTTTTCGAACCGTCACAGAAAGTTAATTTTTGAAAACTTCAAAACTTGTTTTGGCCATAAAAACTTCGTTTTAAATCGAAATTCGGATTTTCAAAAGTCAAAATCGCATAGAATTGAATTTTCTACAACATGGAATTATTTTTTTACTGATTATAAAAATTGAAAGATAAATACCTCAAAATACTCGAAAATACTATCTAGAAACTCAGATCTACGCAATACTATCGATCAAAACCAAAAGTGCAACATATTAAAGATGTTAACAATTTATAGAAGCATATTATAGAATAATAAAACTCTAGTTTCTATTAAAAACCAAAAATAAAGCATGGTCATATCACTTTTGAGCAAGATGTACTTGCCTAGATTTTTGCAACCAAGCCTAATCTTTCACTCCACCACCAAGAGGGGTTCCGAAACCACACTCTAGGCCTCAAGGCCAAGCTTTCCTAAGCTTAAGAAAGATGAAGGAGAGTGAAGAGGAAAATGAAGAAGGAAAGAAAAGAGAGAGGAGAGAGAAACTCAATGGATATATATAGAAGGGAAAATTAATCGTGACCGTTGGATCGCGATCCATATCACAAATCTAAATTGATCCTAGCCATCCAAATAAATCTAAGTATCCATTGGATAATAGGGTGCATCTACACTATTCACAAAATATCTAAACACAATTCATCAAAATATCCAAAATACTATTAACAAAAATATCAAAAACACTATTCACAAAAATATTTAAAATATGGAAAATATGCCCGTATGGTATGCCATCGGTATACACTGGTACACTGGCGGTATGTCGGTCAAGGAGAAAGTCTATAATTTGGGGAAAATGTAAAGTGTTCCAAAAACTAGGGAAATACTAAATACAGAACAAAATACATATCCGTATATAAATATCGATACTGTGAGACGAGTCTCACACACCTCAACCCAGAGCTCTCTCCCTCTTTTCGCTCTCCTCCTCTCCTCTTTTCCTCATGCACCTTCTCTCCTCCTATTCTACCACCGCCACCAGACCCGAAAAACCTAACTCTAATTTTTTGTCCTCATCCTGCAATTGAGAAAGCAAATGAAGGAGATGGATCTAGCATCGTGTGCCTCTACCCCTTCCTCAAGTCCTCCACCAGGACCCTCGGCTCCTCCAAGGTTACCTCCATCGTCGATGCCTCCCTAGATCTCCTTTAGGATGAGAAGGCCATAGCTGAAGATGTCGCCTACGGAGTAGCTGCCGCCTTCCGTGCTTCCGTTGGGGGCATCCTTTACATCCTCGAAACTATGACACGCTCTTCGACCACCGGCATATCCTCCAAGTCGTTTGCAAGTTCTTTCTATTTTTTGTCCAATTTTTTGTGATTTTTCCCTACATATTTTATGACTCCTTTTATTTTTGGAGTATTTTTTGTTGATGATGTCGCCAGGGAGATGAGGGAGTGTAGTGTGTGCAGCCGAAACGACATTGGCGTGCTTCTGCTACCGTGTCGGCACCTGTGCGAGTCGAAGGTGGAGACCTGTTCAGTCTGCAATGGGAGCAAGAATGCTTGTCTACGGATCTTCATGTCAAGAGAATATAATTCCTCGTAAGCTTCAAAATCCAATTTAGTTGGAATTTATGATATTTTTACTTCATTACACTTGTAAAGTATAAACATGTTAGCCTTGAAGCCAAATCACCATTTCTTCACCTTATTCTGAGATGAATAATCTTGTTCACAATGAACCTAGATTGTAAACATAACATTACTAAATATTATTGGAAATATAGGCTATGATTAAACACATCCTCATATTTATATATTTTTAATTTTTAATTTATGTAGGGAGTACAGTTCCATGCAGAGAGTGTCATAACGACAGAAGGTTTGAAATGGTTGCTAATCTTATCAAAAATATAGAGACTAAAGCCATCAAATGCATGTATTGATCGTTTCTTAGTTTCTCTCGTTCCTCATGGAACTGGGAGATCTATATTTCCTTGTCATTTCATCTTTTATTTGTTAAGAACACCAATAAATTCTTTTTTTATTTTTATCCCTAGGTGTTTTAAGATTATTCGTATCAAATATTTTGTGTTACTCTAAACTTCTTTGCTAAATCTAGTGTTAACATAATTTCAGTTCTCCTATTTGATAAGGGTGTATAAGGTTGACTCCCGATTGAATGATAATTTAATTTTTCCTATTGAAAACTCCTTTTTACATCCATTTGGATACATAATTCTCTAGTTCGACTTCTTTGTTACGTCAAATTATAGGACGACATTATGCAATCAGTATGGCACTAGTTTAGGAAACAATGGTCAGTTGCAAAATGATGTTATGTTTGGTTCCTTTATCATGTTTCTCAATTGTTATCTGATCTTGGCAAGTCCATATGTAAACCCCCTAAAATTTTTACTACAATTTTATTTTTTTTGGTGTAATTTTGTTTTTCGTATTTATATGTCGCGTACGAGTTCGCATCTTTCGTATTTGCTCGACGAGTACGAATATGTGCGAGCGTACATATTTTACTTGAAAAATATTTTTATTATAAAATCATTTTTATAGGAAAGTACATGTTCAAATAAATATAATAAATATTTTATTTTATAAAAGAGTTATTTTTGTTCGTCGTTTAAAAATAAGTAGTGATTTGAAAAATTGTGATTATATGAAATGTATTCCAAATATTTTTACGAAAATGAAAATTTGTTTATTAATATATTTTGTTATTTGTAAAAGCTATTTTATGTGTTAATATTTATCTTGATTTTCGAAATTAATTAATGCTATATTTTAATATTTACGAAAAAGATATTTAAAATTTTGTTTTACTTAATATTTGAATTATTTTGATAATTTAAATTGGAAAAGATTTTATTTGCCTTAAATTAAATGGCTTTTAAATTAAAGATAGGTTTGATTTATATTGAATTAGATTTTAAATCAATTTAAACTAGTATGGAATCTATCTATTGGGGATTTAATCAAATCCCAATCCTTATCCTAATGGGAATTCCCACATCCTATAAATAGGCAGGTACTCCTCCATAATTCTCTACCACAACCACAATGTGCATCGTGCCTGTGCCCTTCCACATCCACTATTCCCCCAGTACATGTACATTATCTCTCTTCACTTTCGACAATTCCGGACGCATCTCCTCGCCTCCACCACCGTGTCGGACACACCCGACATGGCCAATTCCTATCAAATCCTAATCCTAACCACTATTCCGACCCATCAACCCCTACTGCTCGCCTTACCGAACCTCAACCACATCCAACCCCGTCTCCGATCGTCGCCTTCCCACATCCACCAGCCACAACCATCCCCGTCACCTTCGTCGCCAACATCGCCACCGTCATCCCCTCGACAACCCTCAACAAACCAGCGCACACCACAATCACCACCCTCATCATCCTCGCCACCACCACATCGGCTAAACACCCATCGCCACCACCATAACCACGACCACCACCCAGGTCACTCCGGCCACCCCCAATACAGAACACCTCCGACCATCTACCGGTCATCTACATCACCGACCCCAAATTCCTAAATCACAAAACCTAAAACCTAGCTCACCTCGTCGGACAGCCGTGCAGACCGCCGGAGCCGCTCACTTCCTCCGACGCCACCCCGGTGCCGATGCGCCCGATTCTCTCCGCCGGAACGTCCGTCGACGCCGCACCCTCCGCTGACTGCTGCCTCCTCCGCGTGTGGGCACCCGACCGTCGTACCGTGTAGAGTCCAGCCGGAAACCCCTAGATCTGGGCACCTGACCATGCCTATCCTCTCCGACGAGGTGCCACCCTCGTCGTCGGTGGCCCGGCGTCGCACGACCGACGCAGTCGAGCGTACGCCACATGGGAGATCCCTCTCTGCCGCTCACTCCTTCAGCGTCGGCCGCCCGATCATCTTCCCGCCGCCTCCACCGTGGCCGAGCGCCAGCACCGGTCGTCTCTCCTCTGGTGAGCGCTGCTAAACCCTTCTTCTTCATCTCTCTCTCCCTCTCTCTTTCCACTTCCTTTCTCTTTTTCTTCTTTCTCTCACTTAGGAACAGCTATTGCTCTTGTTTATATTACTATTATTATTATTATTATTATTATTATTATTATTATTATTATTGTTATTATCATCATTATTATCATTATAATTATAATTATTCTTATTATTACTAAATATTATCCTTATTATTAGAATTATTATTACTCTATTTATTATTATTATTTTATTTTGTTTGTTCAGTAACAGTCTAGGGATACTTGCATTATTATTAGGACTATTGATATGATTACTACTATTTTGGTAAAATATCTAAGTATAAATAAAGGGGTATAGTAATATTTTTCTACAATTAATATTAGTAGTAATATTTTGGTAATTTATAAATAGGTATAGTAAGATAATTGTGAAAAATATTATTACAAGATACATAGACAGTTCTTTAAACTACAAAAAAAAAACTTTTATCTTGCCTAACTTAATTTGAATCTAAAAATTATTTTCTAACAACGAAAATATATTCTTTTATCTCAAAAATTATATTTTACAAAGTTAGTCTAAAAACGATCTATGATTTTCAAGTATTTTCCTAGAAATTATTTGGACTAATAAAAATATAAAGTCAAATACTATAATATTTTCTAAAATTAGTAAAAGTACTTATCTATAGAAATTCTCTTCGAATTATCTCCATTGCTCATGACTAATCGTGTGTCCTATTTTCTCGTGACTTCGAACCCCTTACATACTGGCCTTGGCAATTGGACAGAACAGGACTTGTTGAATCATTGTACCTCACCAGGCGTAACACCAGGCAAGACACCTTGCCTTTACTGTTTAATTTCTTGCTTAATAACATGCATGCTTTTTCTTTATGTTGTTCTTTCAAAACTATATATAGATGCAAATTAATATACTTTATGCAATTGGCTTAGAGTTAAGGGACCACCGTATGTTTAGTGCATCTCATAAACTGTCACGATGTGCCACGGATTATGTGTGAGTTATGAGTCGCATATAGATGCGGACTTGCGTGCTGACTGATCATTGGTACGTACAGGCCGTACGTTAGGATATAACTACTAATAGATGGTGTAGAAGACTTGGCAGTTATTAAGGATTAAACAGTGTCGTGGAGTCGGCACATGTATAGTATCATTGGGGGGAGGGGACAGTTATTAGCGTAGGGGCTACATTTATTTTTACACACATTTTTGGCCGAGGGTGACTCTTATGAGCACTACCTTCTGCCCAGGGCCGATAGTGACTCAGATGAGCGCTACTTACTGCCACTCTTTATTACTTGCTTGCGTGAATCCGTTACAGCCCCTGCGTAGAACGTTGTCCTCAAAGTGCATATCACATAGAATGGTTAGAAACCTTTACTCATGCATACTTTTTTATTGAGCTTTATTATTCAGTTTATTGGTATGATATTATGTGTCTTGTTACGTCCCTCTGAGGACCTGGTGATCTCTCCAGGTGTGTGTTTCGTGATTCTTACAGGTGCTCTAGCTAAGGCCATGTCTTCCTTCCTTCGTGATGATTGCTTTTGGACTCGTCATTGCTTCGCTCGACTAATCACTTTCTTTGTATATTTTTTCATATTTAATTTAGTTGGTAGTAGATTTGTCTCCGCCTAACTATTGTGTACTTGACAAACTCAAAGTTGCTTTTATATCATTATTTATCTTTGTGGATGAGATTTAGTGTCTTGGCTTTCTACATTTACAGTTTATGTATACATACGAGTCGTATATTTACTCATATGTATACAGCTGGCATGATACGTATCTAGTCTCAAGTATTTGGGACTGGGGCGTTACACCATATGTTTTTAAAATCTTATGATTTTCAGTCTCCCTACGTCCATTCCATGCAGATTATATTAATTTAATCAAGCTTTTGGGTTACTTCGACAAGGACAGACTCAATAAGCTTGATTTAATCAAGCTTTTGTTACTATATAGTAGGTGGCGTGCTAACTACACATAAGAAATTGTATGAGTTTCTTTCATAAAGTCAACTTATATATAGAAAATTTATAATAAGAGGTCGTCATGAGTAATGAGATGATTATTTTTTTTTTACCAAAATACGTTGTGCAGTCAAACGTAAGATCTGAACATCCAAAAAAAGTTGAAAAAGGGCAGTAGAGAAGCTTGATACCATTCTAGCTAAGACAATTTTCCTTTACTTTTCCTAATTCTATACAAGCCATCCCCTTAAAAAGATTGGACTATTAATTATCATGAGGGCTTACCATTTTGGTGTTGCTAGAAGAAAGAGAACTATATATATAGTGGTGTCCTTATATGACATCATTAGATAGGGGCTACAGGAGACTACATAGGATACTTTGTAGTATCGATCGATACCGATATGCATCGGTCATAACATATCTGTTTTGGTATGTCTTGATTTTTATCGATGTTGGTTTACATTGACCTTGAGCTCTTTTCTCTTAACAATATAGTAAAAATAAATTAAAAGGAAAGAAATAAGTATGAAACTGAAGAGTGTCGACACAATGATTAGTACTTATGGAAGATTCACATATGCTACAATATGTCGAGGCAATGTATAATAATTTACCATGAAATATATATACTAGTTATGAAGTTGAAGTTAAGATATGTAAGAAATTTATATTTAGCAGGTTATAGATATATATAAGAAATAAGAGAGTAAGTTTATTCTTAAATTTTCTTTTATTTTATCGATCTGTTGTGGACATCTCAATAATGTTTTTGATGTTAATTTTCAAGCATCACTTTCTGTTTAGAACAGTTATGTGTTTGATTTACATAAATTTTGATTTAGTACCAACTCTTGTGTATCCTTTAGATTGGCTTGTGTTGGAGGGGCCGGTGTTCGTAAGGATCAGCATATCCTTTCAAGTGGGGTCTATGTAGCAGTGGGCACTCTGGATCGTGTGTTTAACATGCTGCGGAGGCAATCCCTCTCCGTTGACTACATCTGGATATTCACTCTTGATGAGGCTGATGAGTTGTTGTCAAGGGATTTCAAGGTCAAGTTTCCTCCATGCCTTTGATGCATGTTTGACGTTATATTTCAGAATGATTTGCCTAGTTTTTCTTCTTCAAACATGCTTGTTATTGTCTACAAATCAGTTGGATATTTGGATGGTTAGTTTTTGTTGAAATTGACCAAACAAAAGCACTTTCACGATATTTAGAGTCTTTTTCGTAAATTTTCTTATGTCGATAGGGTATTTCTGTTGTTGGTATTTGTTCTTCTCAAATGTAAAGCACTATCAGTATTGAGGGCTTTTGTTACTCACTGAAAGTGATTTCATTTGGATCTCTTGCCAATGTCTTATGTGAAATTACTCCATCTCATGGAGGTGGAAACACTATAACAAAAATGATGTATAACGACACTTTCTTGACGACACTTGTTAAAAAAGTGTCCTTAATTAAATTTTTTTAATAATGACACTTTGTTAAAACATGTCATTGCAATAGAATATTTATTAGCATCTACGACACTTTTTTTTAAATTATCATAACCATGTATTTAACGATATGTTAGAATGTCATCTAATATTAAATGACAACAAACACATTTAGTGTCATTTAAATCTCGATGTTAGGTCAGAAATGTCTAAACCTCGATTTTTTTTGTCGGTTATGTTTGACAGTCATTTTTTTTAGTATCACCAAGTATCTGTGCATATCATTGAGTATCAATTAGGCTATTCAGTTGCTAGATTTTATGATTATGCAGTAGCAGCATTAGCTGCTAGACTTTGTTTTATGTTCCTGGATTACGTTTTGGCAATCCAGTAGTAACTTTGTTTTATGTTCCTGGATTTTGGTTTGAGTGTTCAGTTTGTTGAATGCAATGGCCCATGGATGCACCCAATTTTTTTTGTCGCTTTAAACCTACCTTTTTTAGTTATACTTGTGTTATGGCCAGTAGATACACCCACTTTACTGTCCAGGTTTATACAGTTTTGATCCTGTGCACAGTTTTGTTCCTCATTTACTTTCTTCCCTCTGGGATATGATTTATGTGCCGTTTTGAGTATTCTGCAATATGTTACGAACCTGGAATTGAAGATACTACTCATGGGTATTCTGCAGTATACTACATATGCAGGTTTACTATATTTCGGTGTGTCCCTTTGTTATCCAGGTTTGCAATTTTTTTAATACTATTGATGTTATATTCTATATTATGTAGTATCATCACTGGATACCCAGTTTTCCCTCAATTATGCAGTAGCAGCATTACCTGCTGTATTTTATGTTCCTGTGCAGTTTAGTTGTACAAGATAACATGATTTTATGTTCCTGGGTTTGTCTTTTGATGTCAAATAGTCAATATACTACTTGATACCATTCGTGGCAAATGTTGGGTTTGGCTATGCAGTTTTCTTGCTAAATGATGGGTTGGTATTACATACTATAGATACTACATCCTTGAATTATCATTTTTTACTAATTTGTTTGAGCATTTTCTTTTTTTTCTAGGTTGCTACATATGCTTTAAACCCAGTTTGTACCCAGTATCTGAACATTATTTTGGGTATCATTGGGAATCCATGGCTTGAGTAATAATGTGTATCCATGATTTGGTACCTAGTTTCTGAACATTTTTTGGCTTCGAGTACCAGTGTACCCATTTTTTCGTGTCCAGTTCTTATTTTTCTTGAATTTGAAGGAATATTTTGTCTGTTGATTAGCCTTGTCTGGAAATATTTGGATTCTAACACGTGAAATTCCTCCTCCTCATTGTCAATATTCTAAGCATGTGAAATTTTTGTGTTGGAGCTCTTGAACTTGGCAGCAACATTATATATATATATATATATATATATATATATATATATATATATATATTATTTATATATATATATATATATATATATAATAATATATATATATATATATATATATATATATATATATATATATATATATATATGTTGTTGCCTCTATTTTCTCGAACTTATTGCTATTGGTATGTGTTGGAGCTTTTCCTTGAACATGTAGAGAGAGCTTGCTCTCAACACATGCCTAGTATTATTTAGTCCCACATTGGAAAAGCACCATGAGTTGCATCTCAATATATACTTGATATGTTGTTGAGATGTGCACATGGGGTGGTGACCCTAAGGTGGAAACCATGTGGGTGATTTTACTATGAGGTAAGGTTAAGACTCCATAGTAAAGCATTTATGCTTTTTGCTCTTGGGAATTAATTTTCATTGGAGCTAAGGCCCGTAGGGGCTAGCGACTCAGACTCGAGCTCATGGACTGATGAGACATAATGTAGCATTTTGTTGGCGCAATTTTCACTTTGTACTTAGCACGTCAGTATCGTCGCAAGGCGCATAGTGCACTCGTTGCGCAAGCCTCTGCGCAGCCGATCGTGCGGCCCAATCGTGCGACCTGATGGTGCTGCCAGATAGCGCGTAATGCGCGTGTGTACAGTTGGCACAGCGGTGCACGATTGCACGTGTTGTGTGCTGTTAGCGCGCGCTATGTGCTAATTGGCGCACGCTGTGCGCCAGTTGGCTCAATCGTGTCTGTGCACGATTTGAGCGATTACGGAACGTTCGAAGCAGTTTTTCCCACATCCTGAATGTTCCGAGCAATTACAAGGCACACCTATATAAAGTCCCTCTCTTCTCTCTCAGGGTACAGTAGTAAGTATCAGAAATTTCCTTACGAAATTCTCTAAGTTTAGAGCAGAGAAGAGAGGTACTTTGTGAGCAGAGTTCAGCGCCATCCGAGGAGTCAGAAGAGCAGAGTGTTCTGAAGTTCTCTATCGAACTTGCTCGTTCCTAGAAGTTGTTCATGTAGGGCGAATCAAGCTTTGAGTGTCGGTGATCATTCACCCCAGCAGGCCATTTCATCATTTATGTTCATTCACTTTTATCTCGTTCTAAACGAGAACGTTTCTGATCTAATCAGAAAACGTTAGTAAACTTTCGCTACTGATGCTACGAATTCTTTTGTGCCTTCTTTGAAGTGACACATTAGTGTTCATTTTCTCAGAATCCTCCAGGATCTCTCTCGTGCACCTTCTTTGAAGTGTTGCATAATTTTAGTTTTCTATCAAAAAATTATGCCCCGAGACTAACAATCTCAAAGCTTGAATTTCACAAGATGAAAAAGTTTCGTGCTCCATTCATCAATCCTAACTTCTGTAAGTTAGAGGAATTTGATAGAGAGCACTATTAAGTATAGAAGAGGAAGGTTAGCCTAAATCTTCAACTTTCTGAAGTTGACCACGTGCTAACCGAAGTAGAACCGACTTTTCCAGAAACTGGGTCTACAGCCGTAATTACTGCTGCTAATAAAAGTTAGACCAAATGGAGAAGGGATAATAGCCTCTATAGGCGTCTCATTCTAATTGCTATGGAGGACTCCCTGGAAGAATCATATTCTAAGAAGATAATTGTCAGAGAGATTTGGGAGTCTGTGGAGAAACTGTATGAAGATGACAAAAATAGGAGCAAGATATTTGTGGTTGAAAAATATCACAAGTGGCTCTTTGAAAATGAGAAGACTATGTTGTCGCAGGTAAAGGAGTTCCTGAAGCTGCGATCGAATTTGGAAGATGAGGCGATGTCCCTCGCCGACAAGTTTGTTGTTGGAGGGATCATCTCCAAGCTCCCTGCTGGTTGTAGCAAGTTCTATACAAACATGCATAGCAAGAAACTGGAGATCAGTCTCAAAGATCTCCTACAAGAAATTTATGTTGAGGACCAGATGAGGGCTCAACTGAAGGTGGATGCTTTGGCTAACGCCAATTTGGTTCACACCAAAGAATCTAAGGAAAAACAGACGGCTTCCCACAGCAAGAAGAAAGACCCTAATAATCTGAAAGTGAAGGGGACTGCCTTCAAGCAACAGAAGCCAAAGTCTCATTTGGCTTGCTTCAAGTATGTCAAGAAGGGCCACTTCAAGAGTGAATGCAAATCTAAGCCCAAGCAATCAGAGCAAGGTGAGCCTAGCAAGGTTTTTATGATCACTGAAGTTATTGCGATGATTGTGCAGGTCACTGCAGTGGGGGCTGACTTTGACTAGTGGGTAGATACTTATGCAACCTGCCATGTCTACTCAAGTAAGGAATGGTTCATCACCTGCACACCAACTTGTGAAGTTGTTATGGTGGCGAATCTGGCACAAGCTAAAGTGTAAGGGATCGGGACGATGGTGTAGAAGCTGACTTCAAGAAAGTCTCTGACGCTTCAAGGTGTGAAGCATGTACCTGCTATCGCAAAGAACCTGATCTCTGGGGACCTACTCTATAATGCAGGCCTAAGGATGGACATCAATGCTGGCCAAATAGTGATGTCCTTAAAGGGAACATACTTTAAAAATTCATTTTATACCAAAGGAATGTTTAAAGTTCAGCTTATAAATCAGTCTAATGTTGTTAATGCAATCGCTCATTCTGCTTATACTCTTGAGTTGTGGCATAATAGACTAGGATATGTTCATTGTAAAAGAATAAACAGAATATCTAGTCTAGGACTGATCTCCAAATGTGGGGGTAAGGTAGATAAATGTGAAGTGTGTGCTCAGACGAAGATCACAAGAAAACCCTTTCCTCGGGTTAATCGAAGCATAGATCTTCTGGAATTGGTACACTCCGATATCTGTGACTTCAAACAATTCTCTACAAAGGCCGGAATAAAGTATTTCATAACCTTTATCGACGACTTCTCAAAGTACGTGTTTGTTTACTTGCTGAAGGCTAAAAACGAAGCGTTTGAGAAGTTCAAAGAGTTCAGGGCTGAGGCTGAATGATAAACTGGACAACAACTCAAGAGAATAAGAAGTGATCGTGGTGGAGAGTACTAGTCTCATGAATTCGCATCATTCTGTAAAGAACATGGAATTATCAACGAGATTACTGCTCCGTACTCTCCTAAATCTAACGGAGTAGCAGAAAGGAAGAACAGAACGTTGACAGAAATGATAAACTCAATGTTGTTGACTGTGGGTCTTCCAAAATGCTACTGGAGAGAAGCTGCATTAATGGCCGCTTTTATTCTAAATAGAGTGCCTCACGCAATTTCAGACGTTACTCCTCATGAACTTTGGTTCAAAGTCAGACCTAGCTTGAATTTCATTCGAGTGTGGGGGTGTCTGGCATATGTGAAGCTTCCAGATCTGAAGATTTAGAAGCTCGGGACAAGGAATACGAAGACAATCTTCTTGGGTTATGTCGAGAAGAGTGATGCTTGGAGATTTTTTGATACTGAATCAAATCATATCATTGAATCTTGCAACAGAGAATATTTTGAAGACAAGTTTGCAAGGCACAAGAACATTGTTCTTACGGATATTTTGGAGAACAATGAGGGTGCACAGGAAACTGAAGCTTCCAATGAGAATGTAGTCCAAGAAGAAGTTGTTATTGAAACAACTGTTGAACCAGAGCTCGCTAAGTCATCAACTAAGCGAGTGAGGAGACCGAAGGACTTTGAAAATGACTTTGTCACATATCATGTAGAAGTAGATCTGCTTACCTATGATGAGACGATGAAGACCAGAGATGCTATTTTTTGGAAGGAGGCGATAGACAATGAAATTGATTCAATCACCTCTAATAACACTTGGGTGTTGGTTGATCTTCCTGAAGGAGCAAAACCCATCGAATACAAATTGATCTTCAAGAAGAAGATGAAAGAAGATGGAACTATTGACAAGTTCAAGGCTAGGCTAGTAGCCAAGAGGTTTTCTTAGAAGCAGGGGATCGACTATTTCGATACGTATGCTCCAGTAGCTCGAATGACCACAATCAGAATGTTGATTGCTCTCGCAGCTATACATAAGTTAGTGATACATCAGATGGATGTAAAAACGGATTTTCTAAATGGCGAACTGATCGAAGATATTTATATGCAACAACTAGAGGGATTTTTCATCAAGGGTCTTGAAGACAAAGTCTGTAAGTTGGTGACATCCTTGTATGGTCTTAAACAGGCTCCCAAGATATGGTATGAAAAGTTTCACAAGGTTATAAGGTCAAATGGATACAGGGTCAGCGATACGGACAAGTGTGTTTATACAAAGTTTGCTGATGGAAAAGGTGTAATCGTTTGTCTGTATGTGGATGACATGCTGATCCTAGGTACGAATATGGGTTGTGTCAGGGAGACAAAGAAGTTCATCTCGACTAAGTTCAGTATGAAGGACTTGGGGAAGCTGATGTGATCTTAGGGATCAAGATCATCCGGACAAACACTGGACTGGCGTTGTCACAGTCTTATTATATTGAGAAGCTGAAGCCTAATTCGAATTAGGCTTCAGCTTCAGATCACACCTGCTACGGGTATCAGAATCTTTCCGGGATCGATACGCCTTACAGGTGTGATCTGAAGCTGAAGCCTAATTCGAGGGAAAGCGTCCAGCTGCTAGAGTATGCAAGCATCATCGAGAGTTTGATGTATGCTACTACTGCCACAAGGCCTGACATAGCTTTCATCGTGGGAATGCTGAGTCATTTCATGAGCAACCCAGATTTTGAGTACTGAAAATCTGTGAAATGGCTAATGAGACATCTTAAGAAGACTCAGACATATGTACTGCACTACAGCAGAGATCCGTCGGTAGTAAAAGGCTTTAGTGATGCCAGCTGGTGCTCAGAGTTGGAGAGCGAGAGGTCCACAGGTGGATTCATTTTCATAATGGGTGGAGCTGCTATATCGTGGAAGTTAAAAAAACAGACTATGATCTTTCGTTCCTCCATAGAATCTGAGTTCTTTGCACTTGATACCGCAACAGAGGAAGCAGAATGGCTTTGGGAGCTCATGTATGATCTTCCAGTGGTTGGGGCACAAATAGCAAAGATTCTAATATACTGCAACAACCAAGCAACTGCAGCGATGGCATCAAATGACCTCTTCAACGGGAAGAAGAGGACTGTGCGGTTAAAGAACAGGGCAGTACATGATCTCATCAAGAGAGGTATCAGTACAGTGATTGATGTTCGAAGTCAGGAGAACCTGGCGGATCCGTTCACCAAGGGCCTTAAGCGCCAGTTGGTCGATGACACAGCTTGTAAAATGGGCTTGAAGGCATTCTGATATTATGTTATTGCAATCCTACCATAAAGTTTTATGCTATTAGCTAAAAGAGAAATCTACTAGACATCTAGCTTTTGGTTCAAGGGAGGACCACTAACTGGGAAAATATCAGGAATAGTGGGTACATGTCCTATATGGCATGGAAAGGTTACGGACCTATAACCAATATTGTCTACTACATGTTTTCTGCGGAAAACGGATACTGTGATGAGGATAGCTTAAACGCCTTAATAAGTTCTCAGGCATAGTGAATGCCTGGTGTGCTTTACAGGAAGCACGGTAGAGAAGCACTATAAGGAGTGAAACTCCATGCTATAGTGGGGTGACTCCACTATGAGGTTTCCAGGTAGGGGATGTATCAGTTTTTCTAGCCAAGTCACAGCGACGTAGCACCGCAAATAGGCAGGTCGCCTAATGTTATATAATAAAGTTAAAGAGTTGCAGACAGTACTACAAAGGGGAGAATATCCTCATGTTATAGTGGTATGACACCACGATGAGGTATCCAAATAGGGGTAAAGCCTCGGCCTTGCAAGCCATATCGTTGCGGCGTAACACCGCAAGGAAGCCTAAGGCTTCATGCTGGGTAGTTTGGCACTACAAAGAGGCTTGTGACCTCATGATACAGTATTATGACACTACGATGAGGTTCCCGGGTAGGGGTAATGCCTCGGCTTTAGTACATGTCATAGCGGCGTAGCACCGCAAGGGAAGTGCAAGGCTTCATGTCATGTCTCTTTAATAAAGAACTCACATATAGTGTATGGATAGATATAGTAGGCCATCTCTTGAGGGTAAACTTGTAGATGTCCAAAATTATACACTGAAACCAGGCTGGCACTGGGTCTTTAATGTGCAGCCAGAAGCACATGTAACTACATTATGTGAGTGGGAAGAATTGCAGCTATGGTGCAGAATTCAAGACTTAGTCCATTCTTGTATTATAGTCTGTTGTTTGACCCATACGGAAAGATTCAAGTTGTCAGCGACATCTCTCCTAATGCATGATGGATAGTTACTGTGGGGAACACTCAAACCTATATATCGAGATATGTGGAGTTTGTTGGAGCTTTTTCTTAAACATATAGAAAGAGCTTGCTTCCAACACATGCCTAGTATTATTTAGTCCTACATTGGAAAAGCACCATGAGTTGTATCTCAATATATACTTGGTATGTTATTGAGATGTGCACATGGGATGGTGACCCTAAGGAAGGAACCATGTGGGTGATTTTACTAGGAGGTGAGATTAAGACTCCATGGTAAAGCATTTATGCTTTTTTCTCTTGGAAATTAATTTTTATTGGAGCTAAGCCCCGTAGGAGCTTAACGACTCGGACTCAGACTCGGACTCGGACTCAGGCTCATGGGCTCATAAAGCGTAATATGGCATTTTGTTGGCATACTTTGCACTTAGCACATCAGCATCATCGCTAGACGCATAGCGCGCTTAAGTTACGCTCGATGCACGAGCCTCTACGCAGCCGATTGCACATCCGTTCGCGTGGTCTGATCGCACAGCCAGTTGGCATGGCCTGATGGTGCTGTCAGTTGGCGTGCAGTTGGCACATAGTCCGCGTGTGCGCAGTTGGCACAGGGGTGCGTGATTGTGCCCGCTGTGCGCTGTTAGTGCGTGCTATGCACTTATTGGTGCGTGCTGTGTGCCAGTTGTCTTAATCGTGTATGTGCACGATTTTAGCGGTTACAGAATGTTCATAGCAGTTTTTTCCATGTCCTGAACGTTCTAGATACCGAGTAGTTACCAGGCGCACCTATATAAAGTCTCTCTCTCTTCTCTCTCAGGGTACAGTAGTAAGTATCAGAAATTTCCTTACAAAATTATCTAAGTTCAGAGCAGAGAAGAGAGGTACTTTGTGAGCAGAGTTCCGCGCCATCCGAGGAGTTAAAAGAGCGGAGTGTTCTGAAGTTCTCCATTAAACTTGCTGGTTCCTGGAAGTTGTTCGTGTGGGACGAATCAAGCTTTGAGCGCCGGTGATCATTCACCCCAGCAGGCTATTTCACCATTTCTGTTCATTCACTTTTATCTCGTTCTAAATGAGAACGTTTCTGATCTAATCAGAAAACGTTAGTGGACTTCCGCTACTGCTGCTACGAATTCTTTTGTGCATTCTTCGAAGTGACACATTAGTGTTCATTTTCTTAGAATTCTCTGGGATCTCTCTCGTGCACCTTCTTTGAAGTGTTGCATAAAAATTATGCCTCGGGACTAACAGTATGTTCATTTGTGGAGGAATAGAGGAAGGTTTGAGTGAACTTGCATATGCTCTCATTTTATATATGTTTTTTTTCTTACAGGATCATACTGAAAATATTATACCTTCTCCCTCATTGCTAAACATGCCAACAATAGTTTGTCTTGTTACTTGATAATTATCAGTCAGTTGTGCATACTGTCATGCATCATGACTTATTTATAATGGGTGATGAATTATGTTGAAAGAACCATCAAGAGGCCAGCATTAGTCTTAAAATAAATTTAAGAAATATTCATGTCCCTAATGCCAAGTTGTGATAGAGTGCCTATACAATATATGTCTATTTACTCACATGTGACAATTTAGCTTGTTGGTATCTGTGACCTTCTTACCCATGTTCTTCTTTTCCAGACATGCAATCCAGTTATTATCACCAGCCATCATTGATGCGAGAATTAACAAAAGTGATAAAATATGCATGGAATGGTGAAAAAAATGTTATTTTGTCTAATTCACCTCGATCCTGATATAACCAACAATAAATTGCATTTTCCACCTCCATGAGATGGAGTAATTTCACTAAGAAAAATTATGAAAGAAATGATCGAAGAACCGGAGTCGGAGTCTCGAAAAAGCATTCAGTACTGTCTCAGCTGCTCAGGTAGATCTAATCCTATTTACTTCTATTTTTTGTTGATACTTGAATAGTTAAAGAACTTTTGAATAGTTATATAAAAGGTTGAAATTAGTAGGAGAAGAACATATTCATATCAAAGCTCAAGATTTCAACTTTTTTTACTGATACTTGTTAAAGCTTTTTTGAATTTTTAAAGAACTGTTAACTAAGTAATTTGCATTTTTTTTACTGATACTAGATTTTTTACAGATCCTGATATATATGTGTGTGTGTGTGTAAATTCCAGAACAGTATATATATATATATATATATATATATATATATATATATATATATATATATATATATTATTTATAATATTTGAATTCCAGAATAATTTTATTATGTATAACGTTTTCAGGAAGTGTAGAAGCATGGAATTTCAGGACCAGAAATCCTATGCGCCAAACACTACATACGCCAGGGAGCTCAGACAAAGACAGCAAAGCAAAAGTATAGACATTAAAAGAGGATTTTTATTTGCATATAAAAGTCTATTACATATCTAGAAAAGGCTGTACAAAGGAGGATTTCTACAAAGAAAAGACCCTAAGTCTACAGCTAGGCGCAGCAACCACCATGCGCTCCCAGCAAGGCGCATCTCGCCATGCGCCCTCAGCCAGGCGCATCCCTTCAGCAGCTCAGTTATGTGCATCCCCAGTTATGTGCATCCCTTCAGCAGCTCAGTTATGTGCATCCCTTCAGCAGCTCAGTTATGTGCCGCCCTTCAACGCCCCACAGGCGCATCGTGAAGTCTCAGCATATGCGCCATCAAATGCTTCAACTAATGAAGCATTTATTGAGCAGAACGAGGGTGACAATCAACCCTCTAGCTGGAGGAGGAGCTCTTCAAACCAAGGAAGAGAAGAGCACCGCAAATCAACATGCAGCTAAAGGAGCAGCTTTCGACCCAACCAGAATGGGCAACACCCACTCTAGCGGGAGGAGGAGCTCTCCCAAAGGCCAAGAAAGATGATCACAGCACCGCAATTTCGATCTGCGGCTCTTCCAGCATAACGAAGATGAGGCTCGAGCATCCCGATCTTTGGATGCAACAGGCACCTTTTGCCTGTCTCAGAAGCCCTCGACTCCGACTTTTGGATGTAACAGTCACCTTCAAGTGCATCAACGAAGATCATGCGTCGCATCTTCACCCTCGGGAACATCTCATCAACAGAATGTGCTCGAGTAAACAAGTTTATTTCGAAAGGACGTGAGAGAACGAGAAGCAAACCCTCTTCATGCCACTATTTATAGGCCGGGCAAATCAAACCCATGCGCCAAGTGGCTTACTCTCCGAATTCCGTACAATGAATTTGTATTAATGGTGATGAACCTGACGCTTCGAATTCAGCCAAGTCAAAAACGGCTATTTAACGCACTCGAAGAACGTAACAGTCGTACCAAAAGACGTGTCATGCGGAGTGGATGCGCCGGTCAGACCGCACATCACATAGACGCGCCCCTCAGCACCAAGCGCTTCACAAGCATGTGCCCCCATGTGGCCCCATGCTCCCAGTGGAACGCCGATCGATACGTCCATTCAACAGCCCATCACCTGTCAATGAATATTAAATGCTGAAGTCTGACAATGTTGGCGGCACGTCCAAAATAAAGCGTCGCCAACGTCAGCACCATCATTACTTCCTCCGGCGGTTACAAGCCACGTGCCCGCCCAACCATTTCGTATGCGCCTCCGCATCCATGCGCCCAAATCTCTGCATGTGCCTCAAAAATCGTGCGCCTCAGACTTTTCTCTGATCCCTAAAGACAGAAGTAAAGTCACTACTGAAGCCTCGCATGCGCCTCAAAAGCCATGCACCCCGAATGGTTCGTGACTCCTAAAGGTTACGAGCCAAAGTCTCCTCATGCGCCCAATCTCAGGTGCATCCTACCAGATCATTCCCTACCAAATCCGAGATCTCCGAGCCATGGGCCTACGACACGTGTCCTTTGACTCGATTCAGCCGATGAAAGGGTGCTAATCACCCAAGATCTCCGCAACAGAAAGATTCTCTCCCTTGCTACGTGCCAGCCTACAATAGCAGCATGAAGGATTCAACTCCTTAATCAAAGCGCATCATCCATGCGCCTCCATCAGCAATCACCATGTGGCGTCCCCACGTATAGGCGCATCCTACATATGTGTGCATGAGCAGCCAGCCTGTAGACTATAAATAGAAGGATCATTTCCTTCTTACACACATAGAGACACACAGACAGAGACGTCGTGCAATCATCAGCAAAATATAGAGAGAGGCAGATACAGACACTCAACGTCTTCTTCCTCTGTAAGCTCCTGCACCTAGAGCAACCCAGATCTTCAGAGAATCGAGAACCGTCGTCAGATCGTCAACAGAGTCAACGCATTACCACTCGCTCTATCGACACAAGGGACCCAGATTAAATAAAAGTGTACTCCTAGGACTACGTCTAAGTCCTACATTGTAACACTATTCTGTTTGTATTGAAATTACATCAAAAGATTTTAATGGCAAACAAGCTGGCGACTCTGCTGGGGACCTCTTTTTCCTCCACCGAGAAAGCTGTGTCATAATCTGATGACGTGAAGGTGGGCTCCTCCCACAAGACGCTGGTCGTACGCCTCAATCAACAGGCGTATGAGGAGTTCATCTCTGAAGGCAGTACGAGTCCTTCGAAGCGGCTGCCGAAGCCGAAGAAGACTCGCCAAGTCTGCGTGCGCAAGGTCGACGCCTCTGGCACCACCACCGAAAGGGATGCGCTAATGCAGCCTTCCCTTCCTGCTGACGTCCTCAGTAACCAAGATGCGCCCACTGGTGCAGCATATCTCTCGGGAAAATATACGGCTGACCACATTCTCCAGCCATCTCCCTCTTAGGCGAGGAAGATGCGTCGACAGAGCAGGGGTGCAGCTAATGCCCCGTACATCACCTCTGATACGCCGCAGAAGGTCTCGGTCTTTGACAGACTCACTCGCTGTAGTGGCAAGGAGAATTTGGACTCTGAGTACTACGCGCCCCAGCGGGCTAGTACGAAGAAGTCAAAGGAAGCACGGGCCATGCGCCTCAAACGTGCTACGCCAACAGCAAACCAGAAGCATGCCCTCACAATCAGGCGCGCTGCTGATGGTAAGCTGTGCAAGGTCGACTCGGGTGCTTCTGTGCCGAAAAAGAGTCAATCTTCAAAGTCCTTGTCTCACTTGGGCACATCTGTTGCGTTCGCAACCGAGTCGGGCAAGGCAAACCCTGTGGCCTTGAACTCCCGTGCCTCCTCTGGTTGTGCGTTTGAGGTTCGTTCAAGTCACTGTAAATGTTGTTCCCCTACTACTGATCTGAGCACCTATTTGGTATTGGATCAGGGGGTACGGCATTCACTTGACCACCCCGGCGCTTGGCCTTGCCATGCGCCTGATGGGGGTGCAAAGGTGGCACTCTCCTCCAACAATCTGCGTAATATGATCACTCACAAACGTCGGTCAGGAGAGTCGACTGACAGGCACAATACGCCCCTCACAGGACACGCCTGTGCTGTAGTCACCATCAACTGTTGTTGCAAAGTAGCAGTCCCGCCACCAAGGCAGTCGGTGTTCCAGCAGCTGCAATCACCAACACCTCTCCGACGTCGCCTCGGAAAGAAAGTATCAATTCAAGAGGAACCAGAGGTTGCTTCATGCAACGTGATCTCTAATTCCTCGTCAATCCGAAAGACGACTGGCCATTCCTCGTCCTCGTCCAAGAGTCAGCCGAGGAGAAACAAGACAACTGTTCCATCCTCTGGAGTGTTCGAAGGCACTCGGAGGAGAAGGAAGATCCTGGAGGAAGCTGGGGGTAGTCAAGCCCTCGTAGATCCTCCTTCTGAAGACGAAGATGCCCTACAGAGCACAACTGGGATAGAAGTCAACCTCTGGAATGTTGCTGGGGGTAGCCTAGCCCCTGTGGACCTGCGTCTCGAAGACGAAGAAGTCCTCCAAGACAGAACTGGTGGTAATCAAGCCCTCGCGGACACTTCTCCCGAAGACGAGGGTGTCCTCCAAAACATAGCTGGGGGTAGCCAGGCCGAAACTCTAGGAGAGGCAACTCCCCTACAAGAGAGCGAGGCCGAGAGTTAAGCCTCAACTGATCCATCCGACTCCAGCCGTATCATTACAGTATACATGACTGGGGGTGATACCGAGCCTGATGCGCCGCAAGCAGACCTCGTTCAGTGCATGGATACTCTGGAGGGAGGACTCAAAACCCTCTCCGCCTCCATGTAAATACTGACTCAAGCGGTGTTTGAGATACAGTCAGCATTGGCCAGGGCACCGTCTACTGGTCCTGACCCAGGGGCCAATGGAGAATCAAGTGTACCCCTTCAACGGGTATCCTTCGATATGGATCGCCGCGAAGCACCTCGGACGTCGGAGCCATCAAATGCTCAACTCCAGGCGGTACTACCTTCCCCGACTCTCAGCTCTACGGAAGATGTGGTGGAGATGATCAGGGACTTGCGCGAGCGCTTTGAGTCCAAGAATAGCAAGAGGAGCGCCAAAAGATGGGCATCCCCTAACCTTATCCCCTCGAATGGAACAAAGTGGTTTATCCTCCTAAATATAAACCACAAACATTGACACCATACGACGGGAAGGACTCTTCGCGTCGCTATCTGACGTACTTCCAGTCCCAAACGGGACATCTTTCGAAGGAGGACGTGCTGCTCACCAGCATATTTGTCGGGGGCATTGAAAGGAGTGGCGTACGACTGGTACTGCAGCCTCCCCGACAATTTCATATCTTCTTTCGACAACTTGACGTGCCTTTTCCTTGACCGTTTCTACGACGGCGGAAAGGACATGACAATGGCATCCCTCATAGAGATACGCCAGAAGGAGAAGAAAACAGTTCGAGTGTTCATCGAACACTTTCGACAGGCCTGCTTCAGACTGCCCCCGGGCATGCCAGAACATGCACTCCTCTCCTCCTACAGCATGAACATGCTGCCTGCAGTCAAGCTCTGGCTCAACTCTACTCCTCCTCCCGACTGGAGTTTCTTGATCATCGAAGCCGAAGCAGCAGAAAAGAAGGCGTCCAATGCTCGCCTTCTGGGAGTTAGTTTCCCTGCCTTTGAGGACAAGGGGAAACGGCCTACAGCCAACAACTCCGGACGAGTGACGAAGGAGAAACAAGTATTGACTGTCAATGCCTCCAAAGGTGCATCAGCACCCACTCAAAAGCCTCCACTTGCACCAAGGCCAAAGGAGGTTTATTCTTTCAATGATGAAGACACCCTACAACTCTTTGAGATACTGAAGCAGGGTGACAAGATCAAACTGTCGGACCCGAAGCGTCCCGATGAGGTTTGAAAAGTGGACAATCCGAGGTACTGTCACTACCATCGGTTTGTCGGACATCTAACCAAGGACTGCTACGTCCTCAAAAACTACATCCAGCACATGATCAATACGGATGTTATCTCCGTTGACTACGAGGAGAAAATGGTCTCGGACAATCTGGTGTCACTCTAATTTATCACCTTGCCACCGACCACAACACAAGATGGCATCATCCCCATCCCTAAGGCGACAATGGATGTGGTTAACTTACCACCTGCTCGTGACAACGTAAGTGGACTCATCCCACTCACCATATCTCGGGGAGCGATCTTATGGGTTCACCCTGATCTTGTCTCCGAGGTTACTCAACCGGAGGTACGTTCTGCCTCCAAAACCAAAGACAGGAAGATCAAGTCTTACCGCATGGACTCTTTCTCCGTAGAAGAGGCTCTTCCTGTACAAACCCGTTCGCAGCTGAACGTCCAACCCGACAAAGCTGCCGTCGAGGAAGTACCTCCCCGTACTGCCCCTGCTGCCGAAGAAGGGGGTCCGTCCAAGCCTCCAGCAGCCAATAAGCAAAAGCATGTAGAGGTTCATTTCGACAAACCTTTGCGAAAGAAGAATGCTTCGGGGCTAGCCAAGCCCCACAACTTCGACATACTGGCATAACTTGCCAGTACTCCTGCCCGTCTATCTCTGTTTGAGCTTCTTCGCCTTTCCAAGGACACTCGAAAAGCTCTATATGAAGCCCTGAAGGATGCTGAGTCCTTCATCAGTCAGGTCAAGCAGCCTGAAGATCTCCTGACTACATGTGCGTATTATCATTGTACGGATGAAGTTATCCCCAACATAACCTTCACCCAACAAGACATGCTCCTCAAGCACAACCGACACAACAGGCCTCTGTATTATACAGGGTATATCGGTTCCGTCAAGGTAAAATGGATTCAGATCGATCCCGGGTCTTCCCTCAGCCTCATCCCGAAGACGCTGCTCTCGACACTGGGTATCCCAATGTACCGTCTGGTGCCCTCCAACACCATAATCAGTGGCTTCAATGCCAGCAAGAGTGAGCAGCTGGGCAAAATACGGCTGAAGTGCCATATTGGTAACCTCAGAACTGAGGTCACTTGCTATGTCGTGGACGCCGATGTCAACTACAACCTCCTGCTGGGTCGTCCATGGCTGCATGAGTACATGGTGGTACCTTCTACACTCCACCAATGTATGAAATACGTGTCCACCAATGATATCATCCGGACGGAGTTCACGGACATCGACCCTTTCAAGGGGGTTGAAGCCTACTTCACTGATTCCAACTTGTACAAATCACCTGACGAGGAGGAAGCCAATGATGCTGTAACACCCACTTTTCTAAAATAAGGGTAATTTTAAATTTTTATAATTTTGATTAATCGATAATAAGATTTAACTCATGTTGTGATTTTTGGTAATTTTTTAATCAATTTAAAACTATTTAAAATGTTGAATTATAATTTTGATGGTTAACTAGTTAATTCCTAGTTTTGCTAAGCTTAGAGACTAACTATGGGGACCTAACCATGTGATTAGAATGACTATTTACAACTTTTTAGGCTAAGAATATTTTGGTCATTTTGTGACTTTTGAATTATTTAAGATTTGATTAATTGGTGAATTTTAGATTATTTTAATAATATTTAAATTAATGTATTATAATTTTGGTTATTTTTCATATTTTAATATTTTAGGAAAAATTTATATTTTTAATATTGTTTTTATTGGATTTGTTTAGTCGGGTTTGAGTTTCGTCTCGTTCCGACTTGTATTGTGACCCGGGCAGCTTGAACCCTAGATGGGACCCAATATTAAGTTAAGTATGGCTCACAAGACCCAACATTAAGTTAGTTAATTAAACTAATTTTTATCATGTTAGAATGGTTAAGTTAGAGACTCAAAACTAGATCATTTTGACCTCAAACTTGAACCTAGTCTAGACTTAACCATATGAGACTAGAGAGGGGCAATTAGGACATTTCCCATTAGCCCTAATAGACTTTTTATGGCAGTCACTTTTAGGAGAGAATGATTTATTTCATTTATTACAATCTTGTCTCTTTTATTTTCCTTTTGCTCTTCCCTAATTTTAGAGAGCCTTCACATTGATTTGATCTCCAAATCAAATCATTCCTTCACCAAACCTTCCCTCAATTATTCCCATTCTCCAAGGGAAGGGTGCTACCAAGGATTGGAAGAGGAGTACAAGGAGGAGTGTCCACTTTGAGGAATCTTCGTATCGGAGCCGTGTCCTAAAGGATTTTATTAGGATTCCACTCCCAATAGGTAAAACCCATCCTCTAAATCGATTTCCTTTGCATATAAATTAGTTTTGAATCCGTAGGATCCATCCTCATGCATGTTTCCCATTTAGATTCAAATTTGAGGGCATTTGGAGCTCTCTTGAGGATTTTAGATATGTGTCTTGTGTCCTACTTGATAGATCCCAAATTAGGACACCCCATGTGTATGTATGTATGATAATAGTTTAAATAGATATTTAAATTCAGTTTTATAATGGTTAGAGGGTGGATTGATCTTAGTTAGGATGGTTAGAATGAGTTTCATTTGGATACCTATGTGTGTATCCAAGTATCTTGGCCTATATGTGTTCTTTTGTCAAATCCGTCATAATTTTCATCCACGTTTTTATTAACCAAAGCAACTTAGAAATGTCATAACTTTTAGCTTAGAACTCCCATTTATCTCCCATTTTTTTTAAAAGAACCGTATTGAAGTTAGATTTCCAAATATATATTTTAATAAGCCAAATTCTTTCTGTAGAATTATTTGAGTGTCAGCTGTACGAAAGACGAACGTGTTTCGGTATTTTTGTGATTTCGGGAGCTTCCGGACACAAAAATGCGATCCGTTTAAAGTTTCGGAAAGCTAACACAAAGGGCTACGATATACTTTAATTCTAGAATTTAGTAAATGCCCAATTGGTACAGTATTGGTTTTAAGTAGAAGAGTGACTATACGATATATGCATTTTGTGTAACCTATGAGCCTATATAGTATGGATATTAAATGAATATAGAGTATGTAATACATGATATATTAGATGAATGAAATGATATATATATATATGATATATATCCTTTTTACATTAATATATATATATGGTTGAATGCAAGCATGTAGGAATGCAATTAATATAATGTATGTAAGCAATGCATAAATGCATGAATGAAAGAATGATATACAATGTATGCAAGAAAGTATATAATGAATGCTAGATATAAATGCAAGGTATATATGTAATGATAGATATGAATGCATAATGTATAAATATTGAATGCAATATCAGATTTCATATGTAGACGTAGAACCAATGCATAGCTGATATTTAGATTGAATGTTAGTTCATTTTAGGTTGTTCGAACACTGAACTGTCCATGTAAGCATATATACCTTCATTTTCCTATTTCCAAGCCAATTTCAGTTTTTAATATAGTAGAATGTCTATGAATGTAATGTTAACCTTCAACCCCTTAATTCAAAATGTTAGTTAATTTTAGTATTAGACAATGCATGAGCTGTATGTATATGGGATGTTGGCTTAATGGCAGATTTCAGATAACATGGTTCATTTTATGTGGTTAGTTACACCAGTTTATGGGATAGCTCACTTTAGTTTATACGCAAATGTGGAACTAAACTGAGAATGAACTTCACCCTCTGCACAAGGACACCCCACTCTACGTCAACCACCATGCCATGTAACCCTTCTCTAAATGATTGCTATAATGTATATAGATTTATGTAGAGTATAGATGCATGTTAGTTATAACTTAAATAGTCTCTACTCTAATGTATATAGATGTATACTTGTAGCCATGCATGTTAAGTATAATACATGTGTAATGTAGATAGGTTAGCTTTGTGCCATGTGTAGTGTAAACTCATAACTAGTGTTGATTTCTCTTTTCATGTACACCTCCATGTTCACACACACACACATAGCTTTACATGTTAGTTCTTTTCTCTTATATATATATATATATATGATGTTGAATATGCATGAATGTGATGTATCTTGATATGTGACTTGTGTTGGCTTGTATAGCCTTAGATTTGTATGGTGTGTACTAGCTAGGGTAGACTGGTTAGGCCTAGTGAGACTTCATTGAGTCTAGGTTGACCCAGTTGACCTAGCTTTGACTAGATAGTTGACTAGAGTTGACCAAGTGTTGACTTTATCCTAGTTTGACCTAGACAGCATGTAGATGTATTGTAGCAGTCTATTTCCTTATTTTAGACATGTTGTAACTTGTGTTGCTCTGATTAGGAGACAGACACCTCTCCTCAGGCAGTATACCCTCTTCGACATTCAGTTATCAGGCGAGTACATTCTCTGACCGTTTCATACTTGCCAGGATTTATATTCATGCTCTAGATTACTTTACTTGATGCTGACACGTTGGTAGCACGGATTGGTACTATATGGATCTTTTCATGAGATGTTATCCCCCTCGAGAGCATTGGATACTATATGTTTTGTGCGTTTCACGAATCATCACGTATCTCTATGCTTTCATTGATTTACGAATCGCTTGTGACACATGTACTCTCATGTTCATAGAGCCATCTTGAATCACCTTCACGTATCACTCATTTTATGAGCCATGTGAAGTTTCATGAATCTTAACATAACTTGAACAGATCCTTGTGTATTGATTGGGGATGGGGGAGTAGAAATAGGCATGTGAATATTATCCAAGTAGCTGTAGTCATGAATCACTCTTAGCTGTAGTCATGAATCTCCTATGCCATTCATATGTTTATATTTTACTCTGACTCACTAGTCCCTGCTAGTTCTCTATTTATAGTATATATTTCACTACAAGAAAAGTGACCTTTTACGACATTAAAATTAAGGCATGCCTAAGATAGTATGTCGTAAATAATCATTTTACGACATACATTTTAACGAATGCCGTAAAATAAGGCAGAATATAATTTATTATATTATTTACGACATGCATTGAATGTCTTATTTTTTTTATAGACAAGAAGGCGTGCAATGAATGCCCTAAAAACCTAAATAAGACAGGCGCCAAAATTTTCAGGTTCCCTCCTTATTTTTCATCCCGCAGCCTCAAAATAGGTTCCTCTCGCGTTCCTCATATTTCATCCCGCAGCCAAAAACTCTCCCCATCTCGCGTCTTCTCTCCAGCCTCAGGTTCGATTTTTCTCTTCTTTTTTTTTATTTTGTTCCGCTGCTTCTTCTTCTTCTTCTTCTTCTTCTTTTGGGAAATAGTAGTCGACTGCTTCCTCTTCTTCTTCTTTTGATTTTCACATCTTTTGTTTGTGTTCAGATCATAGCAAGGGAAGGGGAGAGGAATACAAATTCGTGAGCACAAGTCTTATTCCCTAATTTTCTTTTTTTAGGGTTTTATTCCCCCAATTTCCTTCTTTTTATTTAGGGTTTTACGCTTACTCCAAATTTTTTTCGTTATTATAGGACCTTCACGTATCTACGGAGACCCACGGCTGAATTGTAGGTTTGATTTCTTCTTCCCCCAATTTTACCTAAGAAATTTGATTTTCTACATATGTTCTAGTTTAATTTGTGCATATATTGTTATTTACTAGTTCCTGCGTAAGGATCCAGGTCACCATATGTTCTGGTTTAATTTTGTTTGAGTGGGATAATGTATAGTTCCTGTGTAAGGATTCGGGTCCCCATATGTTTCTGCAGCTGATGTTTATCTACGTTATATGTTTTTTTTTCTTTTTCCTCCCTTTTTGCTAATTTATATATTGTCTTTTGATTTTCCACATATGTTCATTGTATTTTTTCATGCCTTTCTCGGATAAAGCTCCTATAGTAGTCGTATGTCCAGCTAGTTGTCTTGTATTTTTCATCGGCTAAGGAGTTTGAACATTGGCTTCCGTTCGTTTTACCCAAGGATATTCTTCTTGGTACATATTACTCTGAAGCCTACTTAGGCTTGTAGCGTTTATTTTAGAAGCAATATTTTTATACTCTTATTCGAATATTGATAGCATTTGTAGAAATGTATGCTATGATTCACTAAGTGGTTCATGTATAGTACAAGCATATAAACTATCCTCTATTTCAATCCCTAAAATAGTTAAGTGAACAATATTAATCTGAATAATAAGTTCTAATGAATGACATTGATCCTTTTAGTAGCATCTTAAGCAATCCTCTATTTCAGTCCCTAAAACAATTAATTATACTTGTATTAATGTGTGGTGTACACATTTACTTATTGTTTACATGCTAACTAATTTTGAGCTGATCTAAAGTGGCATTGCATTATATTGCTGTACAGTTTACTTGTTCATATAACATATTCATATTTCTGAAAATAATGATCAAAACATGTAGGATTTGTTAATCATATTCGTGAATTTTAAAGTTCATTATTGTCCAATAGGTTTTTAACTATATATCTAATTTTTTATACCCTAGTAGAGTGCTTGTATGAAATTGATAGGACATGTTGTCTCGGATAAAGTTTAGTATGTGTCGGTGTCACATTATCTGAATGTGGCTTGTACTAGAAACATTTGTTTTGTCAAACTAATGTATCATCAAGGACGGATTTACTGTCCACAATTTTTTTCAAGCCTACCTACAAGCCAAGCTCATTGGTACACCACACCACACCAGAACAATGAATATGCCCATGTCACCATACTAGTGCAGTCCTCTTCATCATTTTTTTCCAGCCTACTTACAAGCTAAGCCCTCCGGGCATCCCAAATGGGTTTTGTCCATGCTCTCCCTGTTCGACTAAACCCATTTTGGCATTGATGAAGGAAACATGTTTCTCTTACAAGATACATTAGAATCTTTAATTTAATTGTCCAATATGTTGTATTTCTCCTTAATTACTTTTTATTGGAAGACGCGTCCTAATTTTGTTTGTTCATACTTTCAATTCTTTTGTCTCCATAAAACTATTTTTTGGGGTGCAACCAAGCAAACCTGACTACAAGCATATACCTTGTGCAGTATTTAGGTAAGTTTCATCTAATATTGTCGACATGATGTTAGTTTCCTTTCGAAATGTAATTAACTATTTATTTTTGTTGACCTGATGTTAGTTTGACAAGCTTCTTCTTTTCGTATATCTTATGAATAATGTCCACAAAGTGTGATGAACACTTTCTTCATAGAAATTACTATATTAATTTAAGATGTTTAAGAAAAATCTTTTGAAAGTATTCTACTTTCTTTGGTTAAGTCGCCAAAGAAATATGCTCACTAACCGAGAAACCATGTGGGGAACATCAAAGGGGCTTCTACACCAAGAAAGCATTTAGCCAAGCTGGTGATGGAAAGATTCATCATGAAATTTTTTGGAAGATATTTAAGTTATCATCTAGAATCATGAAATACTTTTGGCCTTCAACTATATGACTGGGAAGTATGATGCATGAAATACTTTTGGCCTTCATCTAATAATTTCTGAAGTAGTTGTATATGACTGGGAAGTATGATGCATGGTTCAATATTCGACATGTATTTTTATTGGTTGTTCCAGGATAAGTTTTATTACATATTATCTAAAACTAGGTTAAAAAGGTCAACATCCATGCATGTAACCATATAACTAGTGGTTCTTCTGAAACATGCCATAACATAACCCATGTTCAAGTTTATGATACTTAAAGAGTTTATGATACTTAAGAGTTAATGACTGCTCAAATTGATTTGTCAATGCCCTATGTTCAAATTTAAGATACCCTGCTTTCGTATGTACCAAAGTTTGCTTTATATTGTTCATATTTGCATGGATGTATAAAAGATCCCAAACTTGCTTATTTATTGGGTATTGAAGATTGACTACAGTGTTCTTAAAAAGGACCAATCTACAATTAACTGGCCGAGTAATCTACTGTCCTATTAGACTAATATGATTTAATGGCGATTTGATTAATTAAGATGTTCATTGGAATCAATTCTATTAAGGCATTTATTCGGTTCTTCTTTTGCTCGTCATCATAGTAATGATAATTTTTTTATGTACTTCATGGATGTCTTTAACAGGTTATAATTCGTACAAGTTGGTTCATTAACAATGGACAAAGATTGGGTACACCTTAAAAGGTTACTATTTATTTCTTAAAACCAAAAACATTAATATGTAAGAATACTTGTTACTTTTTATTAATATAAGATTATGTGTGGGCCTGGGGTTTGTCTTTATTTGTAGAGATTCACAAGCATATCAAAATGGAGCACGCATGTTTGCTGACACAATTCAAGCTAGTAAGGGAAATCCAGAAAAAAAATCAATGTCCTTGTTGTCGATGTTTAAGTCATCGATTTCATCATTTTGATACGGTTTATGAACACTTAGTCATATTTGGGATGGATCCTTTATATGATAAATGGGTCTTTCATGAAGAAAGTTCTTCTGCAACTAGAGATGAAGCTTTAGAAATACCCGAAGCATATAAAATGTTTAGAGATGCAAATTTTGAAGAGAATTATTTTGATGACAATGATAATAATATGGAACCTGAATATGAAAGAAGAGATGCAAATTTTGAAAATCTTGTGGAGGATGCTGAACTTCCTTTATATGATGGATCTACTTACACAAAGATGGCTGCAGTTGTTGCCCTATACAAGTATAAAGCTAGACATAGTCTTACATACAACGGTTTTAATGAACTTCTTGAGATGCTTGGCAAACTTCTACCACCAGACAACAAACTTCCTGATTCTTTATATTCAGTGAAGAAGCTACTTAAAGATTTTGATCTAGGCTATGAGAAGATACATGCTTGTGTTAATGATTGTTGTTTATTTAGAAAGGAAAATAAACTTATGGAGACATTTCCAAAATGTGGGGCTTCACGGTGGAAAGTTGATGTGCGCACAAAAAAGATTCAAAATAGAGTTCCTGCAAAGGTGTTGAGGTACTTTCCTATAATACCAAGATTTAGGAGAATGTTTAAATCACCTGAAAAGGCGAAACAACTGAGATGGCATGTCAGGATGGAAAGATGCGTCACCCTGTTGATTCAATGGCATGGAATATGATCGACAGTAAGTGGCCTGATTTTGCATCAGATCCTCGTAGTCTTAGACTTGGCCTTGCATCGGATGGATTTAATCCTTTCGGTGATCGTAGTACTCAATATAGCTGTTGGCCTGTGATTTTGGTTGCTTATAATCTACCCCCTTTCTTATGCATGTCAAAAGAAAACTTGATGTTGACGTTATTAATCCCCGGACCCAAGCAACCAGGAAATGACATAGATGTATATTTGGAGCCACTTATAGAAGATTTGAAAGAGTTATGGAGCAATGGTGTGAATGTTTTTGATTCATTCAGTCAATCCATATTTAATTTGAAGGCTATTCTAATGTGGACAATAAATGACTTTTCAGCCTATGGAAATTTATCTGGATATTCCACAAAGGGTAAAGCAGCTTGTCCAATATGTGGAATTGAGACATCTTCAAGATGGTTGTCTAATTGTCAGAAGCATGTATATATGAACCATAGACGATTTCTTGCGCACAATCATCCATTTCGATTTAAAAAGTCTTGGTTTGATGGAAATGAAGAACATAGAAGGAAGCCTAGAGCACTATCAGGTTCAGAAGTTTTCGATGTGGTAAAAAACTATGTCAATAATTGGGGAAAACCAAAAAAAGAAAAGAAGAAAAGGAAGAAGAAGCAACAACAGCCAAGCATTGATTCAATATGGCCTTGGAAGAAGAAATCAATTTTCTTTGAGTTACCTTATTGGAAGGTACTAGCATTACCCCTCTCTTTATATATCTCTCTTTCTCAGAAAAATTAAATTATTGTCAATTTATGAATTTTTTTTATATGACGTTTCAGGGTTTGTTATTGCGACATAATTTGGACGTGATGCACATTGAGAAGAACATTTGTGAGAGCATTATTGGCACACTCTTGGGTATAAAGGGCAAAACAAAGGATGGACTAAATTCTCGTAAAGATATGGCAGAAATGGGCATAAGAAAAGAACTACATGCTGAAAAAATAGGGAATAAATTTCGATGGGCAGCAGGCTCTTTTAATTTATCAAAGTCGGAGAAGCAATTATTTTGCGCAAGACTCGCAAATTTACGATTGCCTGATGGTTATGGCTCCAACATTTCAAATCATGTGTCATTGCAAGATTCTAAGATTTTAAATCTCAAGTCTCATGATTGTCACATTCTACTCCAACAAGTCTTGTCAGTAGCATTAAGAGGACTTCTACCAAAGGGTACGAGAACTGCAATATTTCGACTTTGTTTATTTTTTAATGAATTATGTCAAAGAGTGATCGATAAAAATAGATTGGAACAACTCGAAACTGAAGTTGCTGAAACTTTGTGCTTATTAGAAAGATTTTTCCCTCCATCATTTTTTGATGTTATGGTCCATCTCATAATTCATCTTGCACGAGAAGCTCGAATTGGCGGGGGGGGGGGGGATAACATTTCGTTGGATATACCCCATTGAGAGGTAATAATCTATATTTTAAATTAATAATAACTTATAAATTATTCTATACTCTTCTAAGTTTAGCTCTTAATTAGATCTATGAAGGTACTAAAAGGATATGTTAGAAACCGTTCACGGCCTGAAGGATGTATAGCAGAAAGATATCTTGCGGAAGAGTGTTCAAGTTTTTGTAGTGGGTATATAAAGCAAGCTGCTGAAATTGGAGCTCAATATGGACGCAATGATGATTTTGAGAATAAAACTACCGGAGAAGGGAGGCCAATTTCTAAGGGGAAAACAAGGATTATGTCTTCTGACATGTTAGAGATAGCTCATCGTACTGTTTTGTTCAATTGTTCTGAAGTCGAACCATACATTAAGTAAGTATGCTAGCAAATTATAACTTATTTTTACTTAAAATTTTCATTTTTAAGTTAATCATGTATACTTTGATATCAGGATGCATTTAGAGGAACTTAAGCATTTGGATAGGCGTCTTTTGAAGAATGAAAGTCTGCTACAAAAGAGACATACAGAGGCTTTCATAGGATGGCTATCAAATAAAGTCAAAATAGGCCAAGTTGGCACTATGTCGAGCACATTAAGATGGCTAGCATGTGGACCTAAAAAGAATGTAATGTCATTCTCAGGTTATGTCATCAATGGTCATCGATTTCATACAAAAGATGCCGAAAAAAGCACACAAAACAGTGGTGTTTCAATTGAAGCAGAAACAATTTGTCGATCTAGTGCAAGAGACACATCTCAAGTCATTGGCAGAGTAACTTATTATGGGGTTATTAGAGACATAATTTTGCTTGACTACTACAATATTCAGGTTCCTTTATTTCAATATGATTGGGCAAACATAGAAAATGGTGTCAAAGTTGAAGAGGGATTTACATTGGTTAATCTTCACCAAGGACAAAGTCAATTTGAAAGAGATTCGTTTATCTTAGCTTCACAAGCAAAGCAAGTGTTTTATTCAAGAGATAGTGATGCATCACATTGGTATGTTGTTTTAAGAGCACCACCACGAGGTTTTTACGAGTTAGAAAGTTTTGAAAAGAATGCGTACATGCCATGTGCACCATTAGATGCACTACAACTGGATCTGAATCTTGATGGTGAAGATTATGTAAGACTTGATTGCGAGAAGGTGACTTCAGATGAGGTACATAATTAGTTTTTCTATACAAATCATAATTATTTGCAAATTTGTATACATATATTCTATTTTCTCTCATACCTTATTAATTAATTTAAATATTTTACCAAACAGATTGAAGATTAATCTCATATCCACTTATGGTGTCGACAAAGCAACTGGGATTTGATTGGCACTTCATATTCATCTTCACTAATGTCATGCAAAAGCCTATGATTTACATGTTCTGTGAAAGAGAACATATATGTCAATTGGAAGAGTGTCACATGTGGAACTTGCTTAATCTTTCACTAAATAATTTTGTTGTTATATGATCGATTAGTCTAACTATTTTGTTGTGCTATGGTCAATTATTTGGAAGAGTGTCACATGTTAGGAGTTATATAAGTTTAGTTGAAGATAGTTTAATATAATACTTGAATTATAGGGTTCAGGTAAGCAAACTTGGATTGTGATTGTGAGAAAGGGTATGACCTTTGGCTGAATTGAACTTGTTGGCTCGAATCCATTTGATTAGTGTAAGTGTTAATGTAATCATGAATTGTCTGTAATCTTAGTTATATAAGAAAATCTGTGTCAGTTTAAGTTCTCCTTGTACGAGTATTTTGTTTATTTTACCTCTAATATCTGTGTCAATTTAAGTTCTCCTTGTACGAGTATTTTGTACGAGTAATCATGAATTGTAGCATCAAGGAAGATGAGATAAAACTTCAATATTCTGATAGATACAGATCATAGTTTCAAAAGGATACCAGCTTGCAATATTGGAGGTGAGGTATCATGGCTTCACATTGCCTGTAATCTTAGTTATATAAGAAAATCTGTGTCAGTTTAAGTTCTCCTTGTACGAGTATTTTGTTTATTTTACCTCTAATATCTGTTTCTTGGTCTTTTAGAATGAGGTAAATCAATTCAGTCTCAGATATCTCATTGTATAGTTATGGCTTCACATTGCCTGTAACCTTTAACCCATATCATAGTTCTTGCACACATGTATACATCTATACAATCATTGCCTGTAACCTTTAGGAACAATAACTGTTTCTTGTTATTTAACAGTTACTCTTCCAAATTTACTCTTGTGATTGTATTTACTAATGATTGTATAGATGTATACACTGTTTCCTATTTTCAATCATTGCCTGTGACCTTTAGAAACAATAACTGTTTCCTGCTCACATGTGAAGCTATACTAATGATTGTATTTACTAATGATTGTATAGATGTATACACTGTTTCCTGCTGCCACTAGAAAAAAATAGCAGCAAGAATAGCTCAAATGTTGTAATCTAATTCTACAGTTCCTACAAGATCTTGTGCCTGTCGATGAGAAGGATGTCCTTCCACGCTTCGTAGAACACCCAGGTGAATTCAAGATATTCTAATAGATACAGATTTTCTTATATAACTAAGATTACATGGCACATTCCTGCTAATCATGTTAATCATCTGTTGTTGCACTTTCTGATAGATGAAGTAAAAGAATAGATGGGACTGAATGTTAATATTAGGACAGATCCTATAGCTGATAGATGCAAGATATTCTGATTACATGATTTCAGATTCATCCAATATTGCATATTTCCATATTCATGTTGTTCTGATACAAACTGTCATTGATACTCTGTGCATATACACACACATCTGATGCATATACATACGTTATAAATATTTTAGGTACTGCAGGTCTATTCAAAAAGTGGTGAACATGTCGGGATATGGTGAAGTAAGCTCATTTATCTTTATAACCTTTTTTTTAATAATATCTTGGTGAAAACTTATTTCTTATTATGTACTTGTTTTATGAAGTCTTCCAAAAAAGGTAAAAAAGAGGAGATAAACAACGTTTAGCTGCCATAGTGGGTACCATGCAAAGAGGAAATGAAGGTGTGAGAATATCAAATGGAGACTCTAACTCTCCATTGAACATGTCACCTAATATGCCAAGTGATCAAAATCAATCAAGTTCTAATATGCCTGAAAAGAAGAAAACTAGGGGTAAATCAAGAATAGATCATATTCGTATGAGAAAAAATCCTGTTTCGGTTGATTTTAATGATAGGGGTCAACCAATTGGAGATACTGCAGCTAAATTTGCTAGTTTTCTAGGCTCGACATCAAGAGATTTAGTGCCAGTGACAATGGAGAAATGGACAGATCTTTCTGATGATTTTAAACATCAAATCTGGGAGAACATCACGGTAATATTTATGTCATATTTATGTGTTTTTTAGATGCATTTATTAAACTTATGTTTTTATTGACGGGTATCTTTTTCTTATAGCAAAAATTTATTCTTGATGACTACCATAAGACTTACGTATTCCAAAAGTTAGGAAGGCATTGGCGTGATCATAGATCTAATTTGATAAAAGACGTGATGGAACAAGCAAAAGTTGTAGGTCTACCACGAGCACTTGCCCTCCTGAAACCTGACAATATACCATCCTTTAAAGATTGGAAGACATTTGTAATCAAGAGAAGTACCCCAGAATTTAAGGTAAATATTGTTGGTTTCATTGTATTTTTTGCTATAAATGTTTTGCTATTGCTAAATGATGTAATATATTTCAAATGTAATAAAGGAAAGAAGTGAAAAATTCAAGAAGATGAGGAGAAGTCAAACTTTGCTGCATACAACGTGTCGTAAGGGATATGCTCGTCTAGAGGAAGAAATGGTAACTAAGTGATAATCTGCTTGTTACCTAAAAATCTGTTTTGTTACACAAGTCATTTTATTAGTCTTATTGATTTTTACTCACCTTTGTTACCTCAAAAAAATGTCTTATAGCGTCAACAAAGTGATAATCCTAATTCTATACAAAGAATTGATGTTTGGATCAAAGGACATAAGAGGAAGACGGGTACATTGAGTTTAAAGGCTCAGAAAATTTTGGTATATTTCCGTTTATATTTTTTATCATTTGGTTATTCACTTATATCGTTCTAAAATTATCTATGTTCAATTTTATAAGGATGACGTAGAAGAGATTCATAAGTCAGCAACACCATCAGAAAAAAGTTCTCTTCAAGATGATGCGGTTTCAAAAGTAATTGGCCCTGAACGACGAGGAAAAGTAAGAGGACTTGGCTTTGGGGCGACTCCTTCAAAAGTAGAAGGCCAAAAATATCATCATGATAAATTCAATAGATTAGAAAGTGAGTTGAATGAATTGAAAAATTTTGTCAAAAGCATTGCTGAAAAGGTTATTGGGAATAATAACATTGTAAGTTTTATACTTCGAATAGTATCTTTATTCTTTAGTACAAACCAATATGTTCAATAGTTAATGTATTTTTTTCATTCATGTAGCAAGTAGAAAACTCAAACACGGTGAGAAAGGATAACTCAAACAATGGGGTTCAAAGTTCTACCAACCGAGAGAGAGCCGAAACAAGGCGGGAAAAAGTAAATGCAGAAGTTCCAAGTTCTCCTAGCATTGGGACAAAATGCAAATTATTGAATTGGGAGACGGGTTCAGAAGTTGTGGCAATTGGCGAGATTGCATCTACAAATCCCAAAGATTTGGTCCATCATGTGGCTATAGGACAAGGGTGCTATAAACTTTGGGTTCATGAAGTAATTGATTATGAGGTGACTTTGTATCGGCCGACCCGTAAGTTTTTTCTTCTACATGAGGCTTTATCAAGTACGATCGCGTGGCCTATCAAGTATATCAAATTTGATTAGTGGTGAGACTTATGAGGTAAAGGTAATATGACTACTCTTTATTTGACCATATTATTAGCTAAAAGTGTTTGTTAAATGCATATGGGTTGGAACATGAATAATATATTTCCTTTATCAATCTTTGACTTGTTAGCTATCTTTATTTGACCATATGCTTGCCTGTGCCAATTTTCCCGGAATGAAGATCAAATAGATATCATGGTGACATCAACATATGTGATTCTGTACATACCTATGCATCTTATCTCTGCTACAGTTATACAGTTTTGATAGCCCAGATTTTACAAGGTAATCCATGTTTTATTTTACAAGGTGACACCCATGTTTTATTTTACAAGGTGACATCCATGTTTATCTCTGCCTCAGGTGACACCCATGTTTTATTTTACAAGGTGCCTATATGCGGCTTATCTCTGGGAGTTGGGTGTCACCTTGTAAAATAAAACTGCTTACTATATATATACTAGCAAATTATTGAAACATCTTGCTTGAAACATCTCTGAGCTCACAACTGAATGGGTGTCATCTTGCTTGGTTATATATATATAGCAAGCAGTTTTGATCTTAATAAAGTACTTAAGATGGTTATATATATATATATATATATATATATATATATATATATATATATATATATATATATAACATCAGCAATTTGTTTGAGCCTATTACAGTTGATAGTTCTCATGACTGCCTCTTTTAGCAATTGATATATATATATAGCATTAATGGTCTTCGACCGGACCTTTTCATGCCTATATGCGGCTTATCTCTGTTATTTTACATATGTGCATCTTATCTCTGCCTCAGGTGACACCCATGTTTTATTTTACAAGGTAAGTTTTCCTATTTCCTAGTTCCATATACAAACACATGTACATGATATGCTATATCATACTATATAATTTAGGTAATTAGAAATGGCAGATGGTTGATATCTGTTTAATATGAAAATTTACTGGAAACTACTATGTAGCTTGTATTATACAAAACACAATCTAACTAAATTAACAAATAAGGCAATGGCTAGACTATTATTCTCCAGATATTCATAGATTAGCATCCGACTATTGCCTTCAACACAACATCCGATAATTTGAACAAGGTTAGGATGCCTAATATTGGATATTGTATCGATCTCAGTTAGAAACTCTTTTATTCCTTGTTTTGATTCAGTAGAGAGTGATTTTATAGCAACAAGGGTTTCATCGCTCAGTGTACCCTGCATATGCAACAACAAAGATAGCTAACAAGTCAAAGATTGATGAAGGAAATCACAGTAGAATTGGGACAAAATGAAACTGAAGAGCTACCAAAAAATGGAGTGTTTCTTTGGCTTTATGACATCTTTTAACTGATCCAAATACTGCATTTGATAGCAGAGTGCTACCAGGGGATGTGTGGAGTTTTTTTTTCTGTAGAACAATAGTTGGCAATTAATACTGCAGCAGCAACATACGATTGCAGCAACATGTGATTGCGGCAACAAGTAAATACATTAGCATTTGGCATTAGCCTTAGGCAATAGCAGGCAGCTACATCATTAATGCAGCAGCAAAAAGGATATAAACTGTAGTCTTCAAGAGTATGTATCAGTGTGTGGATTTCTCGTCCTTGCGAATATCAAAAGATTTTTAGGTTTCCTCATATTTTCTGGCTATAAGTATGACATTCAAGTCTTCAATGTGCATAGAAGTTTCAGATTTTCTGGCAACTGTATCATTATTATTTTTAGATTCTATGTAAGGTCAAAATTTTAGATTCTAGGCTTACTGTTAATGAAGAGATTGAGCCTGGAGCCAGATTTTATTGTTCTTCGCATCATGTATACTATTTTTTATCCATTTATTTTGATATTATATTGACATGATTTGTTATTGTACATGTAGGTTATATAAAGGAAGCTACTTTTTACTGGAGGTTGTGGACTTGGACACTTTTGATGTAGTGGGGATTGAAGATGACTCGAGTATACGCTGCTTCTCTCGACTGTGAATGGAATTGAGGAATTAATATAATTTGTATAGGCCTAGGATATTACTAAGTATATGGCTACATTTTTGTGACATTTTAGTTGGTGATTTAGAATTCACATGATTTGACATTATTATGGTTTTCATGAAAGTTAATACCTATAACAATTGTTGCGTACACTATAAAGTGACTTTGGATTTGGATGATTGACACTATTGTTTCAATGAAAGTTGTTACTCTTCATAATTGTTGTGTATATTATATGATTTGTGATTGAATGTTAAAAAGTAAAATTGATTATATAAAAAGCATGATTTTTTTAAAAAAAATTGAAGAGAAATTAAGGCGTGCAAAATATGTCCTAATTTATGCGAATATGATACTTTTTACGACATACAATGGATGTCATAATTGACTAATGAAGACAAGCAAAGGAATGTCGTAAAATCGTATTAACGACGTACATTTGAATGACGTGATTGTTCATTAACGACGTGTATGTGTATGTCGTGAATGTGTACTAACGGCACACTAATACACGCCATAATTACCTTTTTATGACACGCAAGGAATATCGTGAATGCGTATAGACGACGCACAAATTGAGTTTAGACGACATGCAGATTAAGTCATCTAAACTACCATCTTTTTACGGCATGGGCTAATATAGCGTTCGCATGTGCGCCGTCTAAAGTGTTTTACGGCGCACATTGCACGCCGTGAAAACACAATTTTCCTGTAGTGTTTCCTTACAGTTATCTCCTTTACTTCATATATTCTCTTTCAGTGTTTCATGTATCTTACTCTATTGCATGCTTTATTTTTCCTAACTTGATATGAACTGCGTGAGATGTATTGTGCTCGCTCCTGTCCTGACTGGACCTGTTGATAAATTTTACAAATAGCTTGGAGGTTGCCTGCTAGCCTAGAGGAGACACAGTAGAGGTTGTATAGATAGTTATTTTAGTTGTCTTGAGTTGTATTTACTTTATGGATTACTGTATTGAGATTTGAGATGTTTTCTGGGCTTGTGTATCTTAGACACTTAAACTTCTATCTGCGGTATCTCTTTGTGGATTTCATATTTTAACTATCTTTTATCATGCTCTACCTTAGATGTGATTGAGACTGTATTTGCTATGTCACCTCCATTCGGAGTGTATATACCGTACAGGTACCTTTATATTGTTAGATGTTTGACCTAGGACAGCGTTCTACCGCCGACACTGCGGCGTAGGCTGGACGTACCCACTTCTCGTGCCCTTACTCTAGGGTACGGGTCGTGATACGTTTTTAGTGGTGGCCCATGCAGGTCGAGTTTGTGTAGTGGTATTCGAACTAGAGTACCACTACATCCTGCAGTAGGATTAGAATATATTTTGAAGGTACTCAATCACAGTTAGGATCCCTTGAGAGATTCCTGGGACGACCCTTGAGAATCTTATTTTAACTTCGATTTGAAAACTCTTTTTTTCCTTGATTTGATTTATCTTTACTTTCTGTTGTTGAATTTGATTTTGATGGATTATTGTTGAATTTGAATTTGTATTTATTGATTTTGATGGATGATTGTTGAATCTTGAATCTTGATTTTAGCTGTGGCATCCGAGTTTGTATTTATATGATTTGAAGGATTTTTGTTCATTTTTTTGAATCTTGATGTTCGTTGATAAATTTGATTTTTGGGTATCCATTGTTGATTTAATTTAATTTTTGTCAAGATGAAATTATATGGACTAGGTCATCTAAGTTTTGGAATCTAGTCTTCTATAGTCACATTAGCCAGCATGGTGAGGACATATAGTCTGATTTTTGGATATATTTCTCGGGTGTAGGAATTTAAGGTTTTCGCAGCCAAGCTAGCGGCATCGCGAAAATTTTAAATACCATGGTTCTAGAGGTATGTGCCTTAGTCGAGGACTCTGTGATTATCGTAGCCTTGCTTACTAGTATGACGAGGATTTAGAGCACCATAATTTTGGATAGACGCATATGATTATCAGATTGTACCTTAAATATTTTTGAACATATTTTCTCTACTTTTGTTCCAGTCCTTCAAAAAAAAAGAATTATTATTTATTTATTTGTTTTGTTTCTTATTTTTTAACTTAGGAGTAGGTTTAGCTGTTTTTATAAAACTTTGTGTAACTTCTTACTATGAATTTTTTCTTAATACAATGAATCGATGATTTTGCTAGACCTTATCTTGGATTTGATATTTTAGCTCTAGGTTTCAAAATGGTTCCTTCTTTTAAACAAATAAGCAGAACAGATTTTATCGTTATTTCCGTCTTGCTATTATTCTCGTATTAAATAATAATAATAATAATAATAACTGTCTTGGTTACATCAATCACCTACTTTGCAATCTTGATAGGAATCTAAATGTTGGTCATAATGTAGAATTAAATTTTTATATTGGGACATGAGAATATATATGAATATATATATATATATATATATAGCAGACACTTGCCTGATACATATGCATGCTACACTTTGATTTTCAACCTATCTAAATACATATTAATATGTTGTTGATGTTTAAATTGTCAAAACCCCAATATTTCTGGTTCTCTACTTTTTCCAGCTTAAACTCGTAATTTAAATATAAATTTTATGTTATTAGTTATGTTTACATCACTGCACATGTATGTTATACATAGGGTTTCAATTCAAAAAACATTGGTTGAGTTTTGTGTTTGAACTTGTCAAATCTGAGACTGTGTGCATATTAACCTTTTAAGCCTGAATTCTAAGTGATTAGTCAATTTGCAGTTTTTTTTAAATGTAATGTTTTGAGCCGTATACATTGTTGTATGTAGGAATATAATGTTAGGTTTCATACTCTTACATGTTAGGTTGTGGTTGTGGTAAACGTTGGTTTGTTTTGATGTTCGAATTTCTCCAAAATCCTGAAAACTGAATACATGTTAACATTTTTACATTACTTTTAAATGTGTAGTTCAATTTCGGATTAATATGTAATGTTGAACTAAACTGAATGATTGAACCCTTTATTTCAAGTTTTAACCCATGTACACTTGACACTCTATACTAATGTCCACAACTGCCATGTAAACCTAACCCTTTATCTCCATGTTATGTTCATAAATCTATATATATATATATATATATATATATATATATATATATATATATATATATATATATATATATATATATATATATATAGTTTATGCATACATGTTATAATGTATATAGATACATAATTAAATCTCTACCTCTCTATACATATAGATATACATATATATATGGTTAGCCATGCATGTTATGAGTAAATAGCTTGTGCCTTGTAGACTGTTTAACCAATATGCCATGAATAGTGTAACTTGATAGCTATTATTTTGAGACCCAAATTTTCCTATACACTTTCATGTATATTTCACACACACAAGCCTACTATCTAACCATATGAACATGTCCACATACACCCATACACACACTAACCACATAACCTTTTAGCTTTTCCCTCTCTAACACTCTCTCTTTCTATATATATTATATTGTGATTGGATTCAATGCTATTGACTTTCGTTCCTTAAACTTTTGGTTTTGATTTTTCTTAAATAGTACCCCTTTATAGATGATTAGTAGTTATTTTATTTTATTTTTGATAATTACCAGTTTTTATATAGGATGGTAGACTGCCTTACAGCCTTGATGATTGTTGTTTTTGTAACTTTTCTAGTTCAACACCCTTGATTGCTTGTATGTTTTGATACCCTATGATTGTTTTGGTCTAGTGTGACTAGTATACCTAGATGAGACTTTCATTACCACCGTATGCCATGACCCTGTTTGTCGTCCTTTTAAATTGTATGATTGATTAAGTTTTAAGACTTTGATTGTAGGGGTTTGACCTAGAAGGGGTAGGAACATTTTAATTTCGAGGATGAAATTTTCTAAGGAGGGTAGACTTGTAACACCCACTTTTCTAAAATGAGGGTAATTTTAAATTTTTATAATTTTGATTAATCGATAATAAGATTTAACTCATGTTGTGATTTTTGATAATTTTTTAATCAATTTAAAACTATTTAAAATGTTGAATTGTGATTTTGATGGTTAACTAGTTAATCTCTAGTTTTGCTAAGCTTAGAGACTAACCATGGGGACCTAACCATGTGATTAGAATGACTATTTACAACTTTTTAGGCTAAGGATATTTTGGTCATTTTGTAACTTTTGAATTATTTAAGATTTGATTAATTGGTGAATTTTAGATTATTTTAATAATATTTAAATTGATGTATTATAATTTTGGTCATTTTTCATATTTTAATATTTTGGGAAAAATTTATATTTTTAATATTATTTTTATTGGATTTGTTTAGTCGGGTTTGAGTTTCGTCTCGTTCCAACTTGTATTGTGATCCGGGTAGCTTGAACTCTAGATGGGACCCAATATTAAGTTAAGCATGGCTCACAAGACCCAACATTAAGTTAGTTAATTAAACTAATTTTTATCATGTTAGAATGGTTAAATTAGAGACTCAAAACTAGATCATTTTGACCCCAAACTTAAACCTAGTCTAGACTTAACCATATGAGACTAGAGAGGGACAATTAGGACATTTCCCATTAGCCCTAATGGACTCTTTATGGCAGCCACCTTTAGGAGAGAATGATTCATTTCATTCATTACAATCTTGCCTCTTTTATTTTTCTTTTGTTCTTCCCCAATTTTAGAGAGCCTTCCTATTGATTTGATCTCCAAATCAAATCATTCCTTCAACAAACCTTTCCTCAATTATTCCCATTCTCCAAGGGAAGGGTGCTACCAAGGATTGGAAGAGGAGTGCAAGGAGGAGTGTCCACTTTGAGGGATCTTCATATCGGAGCCGTGTCCTAAAGGATTTTATTGGGATTCCACTCCCAATAGGTAAAACCCATCCTCTAAATCGATTTTCTTTGCATATAAATTAGTTTTGAATCCGTAGGATCCATCCTCATGCATGTGTCCCATTTAGATTCAAATTTGAGGCCATTTGGAGCTCTCTTGAGGATTTTAGATATGTGTCTTGTGTCCTACTTGATAGATCCCAAATTAGGACACCCCATGTGTATGTATGTATGATAATAGTTTAAATAGATATTTAAATTCAGTTTTATAATGGTTAGAGGGTGGATTGATCTTAGTTAGGATGGTTAGAATGAGTTTCATTTGGATACCTATGTGTGTATCCAAGTATCTTGGCCTATATGTGTTCTTTTGTCAAATCCGTCATAATTTTTATCCACGTTTTTATTAACCAAAGCAACTTAGAAATGTCATAACTTTTAGCTTAGAACTCCAATTTATCTCCTATTTTTTTTAAAAGAACCGTATTGAAGTTATCTTTCCAAATATATATTTTAATAAGCCAAATTCTTTCTATAACTTTCTGTAGAATTATTTGAGTGTCAGCTGTACGAAAGACGAATATGTTTCGGTATTTTTGCGATTTCGGGAGCTTTCGGACACGAAAATGCGATCCGTTTAAAGTTTCGGAAAGGTAACACAAAGGGCTACGACATACTTTAATTCTAGAATTTAGTGAATGTCCAATTGGTACAGTATTGGTTTTAAGTAGAAGAGTGACTATACGATATATGCATTTTGTGTAACCTATGAGCCTATGTAGTATGGATATTAAATAAATATAGAGTATGTAATACATGATATGTTAGATGAATGAAATGATATATATATGATATATATCCTCTTTACATTAATGTATATATATGGTTGAATGCAAGCATGTAGGAATGCAATTAATGCAATGTATGTAAGCAATGCATAAATGCATGAATGAAAGAATGATATATAATGTATGTATGAAAGTATATAATAAATGCTAGATATAAATGCAAGGTATATATATGTAATGATAGATATGAATGCATAATGTATAAATATTGAATGCAATATCAGATTTTATATGTAGACATAGAACCAATGCATAGCTGATATTTAGATTGAATGTCAGTTCATTTTAGATTGTTCGAACACTGAACTGTCCATGTAAGCATATATACCTTCCTTTTCCTATTGCCAAGCCAATTTCAGTTTTCAATATAGTGGAATGTCTATGAATATAATGTTAACCTTCAACCCCTTAATTCAAACTGTTAGTTAATTTCAGTATTAGACAATGTATGAGCTGTATGCATATGGGATGTCGGCTTAATGGCAGATTTTAGATAACATGGTTCATTTTATGTGGTTAGTTACACCAGTTTATGTGATAGCTCACTTTAGTTTATACGCAAATGTGGAACTAAACTGAGAATGAACTTCACCCTCTGCACAAGGACACCCCACTCTATGTCAACCACCATGCCATGTAACCCTTCTCTAAATGATTGCTATAATGTATATAGATTTATGTAGAGTATAGATGCATGTTAGTTATAACTTAAATAGTCTCTACTCTAATGTATATAGATGTATACTTGTAGCTATGCATGTTAAGTATAATACATGTGTAATGTATATGGGTTAGCTTTGTGCCATGTGTAGTGTAAACTCATAACTAGTGTTGATTTCTCTTTTCATGTACACCTCCATGTTCACACACACATACATAGCTTTACATGTTAGTTCTTTTCTCTTATATATATATATATATATATATATATATATATATAATGTTAAATATGCATGAATGTAATGTATCTTGATATGTGACTTGTGTTGGCTTGTATAGCCTTGGATTTGTATGGTATGTACTAGCTATGGTAGACTGGTTAGGCCTAGTAAGACTTCATTGAGTCTAGGTTGACCCAGTTGACCTAGCTTTGACTAGATAGTTGACTAGAGTTGACCAGGTGTTGACTTTATCCTAGTTTGACCTAGACAGCATGTAGATGCATTGTAGCAGTCTATTTCCTTATTTTAGACATGTTGTAACTTGTGCTGCTCTGATTAGGAGACATACACCTCTCCTCAGGCAGTATACCCTCTTCGACATTCAGTTATCAGGCGAGTACATTCTCTGACCGTTTCATACTTGCCAGGATTTATATTCATGCTCTAGATTACTTTACTTGATGCTGACACGTTGGTAGCACGGATTGGTACTATATGGATCTTTTCATGAGATGTTATCCCCCTCGGGAGCATCGGATACTGTATGTTTTGTGCGTTTCACGAATCATCACGTATCTCTATGCTTCCATTGATTCACGAATCGCTTGTGACACATGTACTCTCATGTTCACAAAGCCGTCATGAATCACCTTCATGTATCACTCATTTTATGAGCCATGTGAAGTTTCACGAATCTTAACATAACTTGAACAGATCCTTGTGTATTGATTGGGGATGGGAGAGTAGAAATAGGCATGTGAATATTATCCAAGTAGCTGTAGTCATGAATCACTCTTAGCTGTAGTCATGAATCTCCTATGCCATTTACATGTTTATATTTTACTCTGACTCACTAGTCACTGCTAGTTCTCTATTTATAGTATATATTTCCTTACAGTTATCTCCTTTACTTCATATATTCTCTTTCAGCGTTTTATGTATCTTACTCTATTACATACTTTATTTTTCCTAACTTGATATGAACTGCGTGAGATGTATTGTGCTCGCTCCTGTCCTGACTGGACCTGTTGATAAATTTTACAGATAGCTTGGAGGTTGTCTGCTAGCCTAGAGGAGACACAGTAGAGGTTGTATAGATAGTTATTTTAGTTGTCTTGAGTTGTATTTACTTTATGGATTACTGTATTGAGATTTGAGATATTTTCTGGGCTTGTGTATCTTAGACACTTAGACTTCTATCTGCGGTATCTCTTTGTGGATTTCATATTTTATCTATCTTTTATCATGCTCTACCTTAGATGTGATTGAGACTATATTTGCTATGTCACCTCCATTCGGAGTGTATATACCGTACAGGTACCTTCATATTGTTAGATGTTTGACCTAGGACAGCGTTCTACCGCCGACACTGCGGCGTAGGCTGGACGTACCCACTTCTCGTGCCCTTACTCTAGGGTGCGGGTCATGACAGATGCTGATGATGAAGCAGAAACGGCAGCAGAGCCCGACTTGGAGCCAGAGACGATTCCTGTTGCTCCTCTAAAAATTCGACTCAAAGGGAAGCCGCCTCAGACGTTGCCTCCCATGAGCATCAAGCTACCTGGAAAAGCACCAACTGCTCTAGGTAGAACACCGATTGAACCTCCCTTGAAGATACGGCTCAAGGGAAAGCTGCCTCAAACATCGGCTCCCCTTGTGGCAAAACTACAGGGGAAGGCACCTATCACCGAAGGCACAATTAAGGCACCTCTGAAGGTGTGTCTTAAGGGCAAGCCGCCGTGATCATCTGTCTCATCTAAGCTACCGAAGAAGGCCCACATAGCCCTCTCGGACCCCAAGATCAAAGCTGTGGTGGACTCTCTCGATCCAATCCCAGTACTCACAGATGAAGAGCTAGGGGAATATATCTCTGCTGATGTAGATGCACCCTTTCTGGACAATGTAATCCCACGGGATAAAATCTCGTGTTTTATCAATAATAGAGTATCTTTTAATTATTCTAGCCTTCCACATTGGAATGCCATGTATACATTAGATAACGCTCTACTGTCATTGCAAACACAAATAACGACCGTCCATCATGTAAATCGAGTAGTCCCGTCCCAGGGGATCTGTTTTGTAGTCCCACCGCGAAATCGAGACGAAGAATTCATCATCTTTGGCAAAGTCGAGCGTCAGCAAGACCTCCCGCCACTCGAGCAAGAACCGGATACCGGCAGAATACAAGTCTATCGGTACACAGACATGGCAAAGTACCTTATCCAAAAGATGGGTTACGACCTAAAAAGCAACAAAGGCCTGAACTACGACAAGGGTCGACGTCTCCCTCTCCGGCTTCCAACACCTAAAGGAAAGTCGCAGGACTACTATAATCGAACTCGACGGGGGGGGGCTATGTCACGCCACCGTCAACTCCAGAGAGTTCGGAGGCAGAAGAAGTAGACTATTCTCACTCGTCCGAAGCATCAACTTGGGATTTCGATACCAGTATCGGCTCAGTCTTTAAGAGAGTGCTATCAGCCAACATGACATCTGCACAATTGCAAGAAGATGAAGGCGAAGACCAAATGCCAGAATTCGTCGAAGAAGAACCATGGGCCCAACGCCTAGGAGAACAGTGGGAGTTTCGTTTTGAATTACGCGAATCCCCTACCGAAGACGAGGTCGAGCAGATCGACCTTGGGGACGGATCTTCTTCCAAACCCATCTTCATCAGCAAAAGCCTAGAAGGAGAAGACCGGGAATATTTAATCCAGCTGGCTAAAGAATATATCGATGTCTTCGCTTGGAGCTACGAAGATATGCCGGGACTTGATCCCCAAATTGCGATGCATAGGCTCAACATCTTACCTGATGCCAAGCCTATCAAACAATAACAGCGACGCTTTCGTCCTGACATCATGAACGCTATCGACCAGAAGGTGGACAAACTCTTGACCAGCGGCTTCATCCGTGAAGAACAACACCCGGATTGGGTAGCCAACGTTGCCCCTGTCACCAAGAAGAATAGAAAGATACGAGTTTGTATCGACTTCAGGGATCTCAACACTGCTTGCCCGAAGGACGAGTTCTCGCTTCCAATCACCGACGTGATGATCGACAACACATGTGGCTTCGAACGCATGTCTTTCATGGACGGATATTCGGGCTACAACCAGATCAAGATGTTCCCCGATGACGTAAAACACACGTCATTCAGGACTCCGAAGGGGGTCTTCTGCTACACAGTGATGCCTTTTGGCTTGAAGAACGCCGATGCGACATACCAACGAGCTATGAGCACCATCTTCCATCAGCATCTTCGTAAAACAGCTGAATGCTATGTTGATGACATCGCAGTTAAGAGTCGTCTCAAAGGAGATCACCTACGAGACCTTAAGACAGTCTTCGATCTCATGCGAGCGCATCAACTCAAGATGAACCCCGCTAAATCCTTCCTAGGGGTTTCTAGCGAAAAGTTCTTGGGCTTCATTATCACGGCGAAAGGCATTCATGTCAACCCCGAGAAGACCAAACCATCCTTGACATGGATCCTCCGAAGAACCTCCGAGAAATTCGAGGCCTGCAGGGGCGTCTGGCATACATCCGGAGGTTTATAGCAAACCTTTCCGAAAAATGTCAACCCTTCACTCAGCTTCTGAAGAAGGGAGTCTCTTACGTCTGGACAGAGGAATGCCAAAAAGCTTTCGACGACATCAAGGCTTACTTAACGAGCCCGCCAGTCCTGGTGGCACCCGTCGTCGGCAAACCATTTCTCCTCTACGTCCGTGCCATGGATCATTCCCTCGGCGCTCTGCTTGCTCAGAACAGTGACACAGGCTATGAGCAAGCTATCTACTACCTCAGTAGAACACTGATCGGGGCTGAACACCGGTACAACCCCGTTGAAAAAGAGTGTTTGGTTTTGGTATTTGCCATCCAGAAGACTCGTCATTATGTCTCGGGCCAGACGATTCATGTCATCTCCTGAGTCAATCCACTCAGAGTTCTCATAACGAAGCCAGGGTTATTAAACTCCCGGCTAGCTACGTGGGCGATCCTGCTAACACCATACAACATGGTATTCGTTCCACAAAAAGCTGTCAAGGGTCAGACTCTGGCTGACTTTTTAGCTGCATACCCCATTCCGGAGTCCTCCAGACTCTATGAAGATATCCCAGATGAGGTCCAAGAATCAAACGTCACCGAAGAAAGCTCCGTCTGGTGGATGTTTTTCGATGGTGCGTCAAGAACAGGCCCCAAAGGCCAAATCATCGCAGGTGTGGGGGTAGTCTTAGTCTCCCCCGATCAGCTGGTCATCCAGCACGCCTACTCCCTTTCAAAGTCGTGCTCCAACAATGTTGCCGAGTACAACGCTCTCATCATGGGACTCCAGCTGGCGCAACAACTGGGGGTGGATCATCTGGAAGCCTACGGCGACTCAAAACTCGTCGTTAACCAGGTAAGAGGGCAATACGAAGTTCGCCATGAAGATCTGGTTCCTTACCATGAAGTTGCGTTGAACACCATTTCAACCTTTACCAAGTTCTTTATCGAACATGTACCTCGTTTACAAAATCTGGAGGCTGAGGCTCTGGCTGGCCTCGCAGCCTCATTGGCAGCACCCCTCGGGACTCAACACTACGTCACGGTGGTTGGTCGAGACTTGGTCTGTCCTAAAAACAACTTATGCTCACAGATGGCCCATGCCATGTCAACAAGTGCCGGTATTAATGTCCGAGACTGGAGATTCCCGTTCATCGACTTCGCTGTCTACGGAATTCTCCCGGAGGACCCGAAAGAAGCCGTCTCTGTCAGGAGGCATTCCCTTCGATTCTACTACGATACAGCTACTAAAATGTTGTACCGACGCTCCTACGATAGACTTCTCCTTCGATGCTTATCCAACGAAGAAGCAGCCGAAGCCCTTCGAGAAGCTCACCATGGAACCTACGGGGCTCATCAACCTGGTCCTAAGTTGCAGGATTGTCTGCGATGCATGGGCTACTACTGGCCAACCATGGCAGCCGACGCTGTCGACTACGCTAAAAAGTGCCATACGTGCGAGCTTCACGCTGACTTCATCCATACACCGTCAAAACCACTACATCCTACAGTCGCCTCTTGGCCCTTCGAAGCTTGGGGCTTGGACATTGTAGGACCGATCACCCCTCCTTCATCAAGGGGACATCGCTTCATCCTAGCCATCACCGACTACTTTTCCAAATGGGCAGAAGCAGTTCCACTGGCGGAGGTGAAGAGCTCCAGGGTGGTCAACTTCATCAAACACCATGTCATCTACCGTTTTGGGGTACCTCGGAGGATTATCCACGATAACGGTCCTCAGTTCATCGGCCATGTTTTCAGCAGATTCTGTGACAAGAATCGCATTCAAAACGTGGCCTCAACCGCCTACAATCCGGCAGCAAACGGATTGGCCGAGGCATTCAACAAGACTATCGTAAGGTTACTCAAAAAGGTCGTGTCATCCAATAAACACGACTGGGATAAAAAGCTCGACGAATGCCTTTGGGCCTACCGCACAACGGTACGGACCCCGATAGGCAACACACCATTCTTCCTGGTCTACGGGAGCGAAACGGTACTACCTCTCGAGATCCAGATACCCTCACTCCATGTAGCAATCACGAATCAACTCACAGAAGAAGACAATCAACGTCGCCGTCTGCGAGAATTGGAGCCACTTGACGAAATATGTCTCCTAGCTCAACAGCGTATCGAACTCTATCAAGCCCGTATATCACAGGCTTTCAACAAGAAGGTCAAGCAGAGGACTTTCCAAGTAGGCGACCTGGTTCTGGCAGTCAGGAGGTCGATGGTGTTGACTCACAAGACACCAGGAAAGTTCGAGCCAAAGTGGGAGGGGCCTTTCACCATAGAGACGGTATACTCAAACGGTGCTTACCGCCTCGCCAAACCCAATGGAGACTTGTTCACGATGCCCATCAACGGCAAGTTCCTAAAGAAGTACTACTCTTGACATTCTTCAGACATGTACTTCTATCTTCACCCAACAAGGGAGTATCTGGACCCAATCATCAGGGCCCACGTACACCTTCCGTAAAATCTTACGCTTCTGGAACCCAGCTGTTCCATAGCGTTCTATTTTCTAGTAGAGAGACAACCACGTCCACATTACCTCTGAGTTGTTCCCTACACCCTACAAAGCAGAATCTTACGCTCCGTAAGGCGACGCTATCCATCATGTTTACCATGTCCATATTACCTCCGAGTAAACATCCCGTACAGACAACCCCTGCGTTGTCGTACATTAATCGCAGAACTTCCACGTCCATATTACCTCTGAGTAGTTTCGCGTATTCCTCCAGAGTCGTTCCTACCACGTCCATAACACCTCTGAGTAGGAAGTTCTATCATTTGAATCCCATATTTGCCACGTCCACATCACCTCTGAGCAAACATGTCGGTTCTCTCGAACTTATTATCTGTACCTAAAAACTAAGGTGCACAAAAGATAATAGGTCCACACAAATCATCAAGTTCATGACAGCAAAAATGAACACACCACAAAAACTCTGTATTCTTTATTCAAAAAATAAAGGATTACACCTCCAGCAAAAGTTGCAAATTACAAGAAGAAGAGATTACAATCCCTAAACATCCACGGGGTTGGCCGAAAGCTCTTCAATCCGATGCTTCAAGCCTGCTGCTCGAGTCTCTACAGTCGCCAGAACCCGGCGTTCGGCTTCTTGACGCATCGTTTCTACGGCCTCAGGAGAAGTATCGTCCTCATGCTTCTCATCCAACTGTTGCCGCTGCTGAGCCAGAGTAAGAGCCCGACACGTGAAAGTTGCTTCCTCCTCCTTAGATGCTATATGTTCAGCCTGGACTCGTTCAGCATCTAATAAGAGTTGGGCCCGCGGGTCTTCGAGGAGGCGAATCTTGGCATCAACCTCCGCTATACTAGCATCCAATGCGGCCCGCAACTCCACCTTCTCCTGCGTGGACTGAGATAGCCTCTCCACTGCAGCATCGGTTTCAGCCACCTCGTATTTCCAGACACCCATGGTGGCCTGATAAGAGGACTCAATCTCAGCAATCAGCTTCTCCTTTTCCGTGTCTATCAGGACGGAGAGATCATTTCGCTGGATACGCTGAAACTCGAAAAGCAGCTGGTCCAGCTCAGTCACCGAGGCCTCCAGAATCTCGGCCATATGATCATGGCCCTGGTGGAGACGTATCAGACCGATGTGTGGAAGCGCCATGGATTTTGCCATCGCGAAACTCCTATTGGCGTTCATCACTGTCGAAACACCCTTCTGCAGCATCTTGTACACTGCCTCAACGATGAATTTCACGTACTCGTCCGCATCCACCAACACTTGCGGTGTCATGGCAGGAGTTGGAGGAGCTGCCCTGGATGGCAGAACTGAAGAAGACCCGCCGATCTCAATCTGTGAGGTTTGAACATCGACCTCAGCAGACCTTCCCGCACCAGGAACTGGGATTCCGCTACCAGCGCCAGATGCCAAGAGAGCAGAAGGAGTTGGGTGGGGTGTCGATATCGTCCCCCAAGTCGAAGAAGCAACAGAGGGCTCTTGCATCAGCAAGCCCTTGCCCTTTCCCGTCTCAAAGGGACTATCAGCATCCGGAGCTGCCTCCTCCACCATCGAGGCACGATCTGTAACCAGTGCAGAGCCTTCCTCTGGCAAGCTAACTGGATCAGCTCCCGTTTCCTGGCGGGGCACGTCTTCTGGGGTCGGGCTCGGCAGACGAGTCTCCCCCTCATCATCGAATCCCTCCACGGGGACCAAATCTGTCGCCACCTCCCGGTCGGTAGCCTCCTCAGCCTCCATTACTGAGCCTAGGGTAGGGCTCGGCAAGGAGGGGAATCAACTCTCTCCTCTGTTGCAATCACGTTTGTTGCCCCCGCAACAGACTCACGCATCTCTCGAGGAAAGTCATCCGAAGACGACGAACTCCACTCCACTTCTTCATCTGGAAGCCCCGTGTCTGCTGGACCCTCAACGTCCAAGGCCCCCATGGCGGCTTGTACCTCTCCGGGAACTGTTTCAACATCAGCTTTCCTTCCTACATAATCTAGAGATACTGAAGTCTCCACAACAACGACATCGTCTGGGTTCTCCTCCTCGGGAGACATCACGATCGACGGAACGCGCTCTTCTGATGAGCTCGCCACCTCCTTTGGTCTGCTGCCGCTAGATTTTGGAGCACGGGGTCTCTTTTTTAGCGGCTCTTACAAAAATAAAAGAAAGCATAGGTCACAAGAAATGTTGAACCTAAACAGACTATATGGGACATCCTTACCTCCGCAGGTGCTGAATCCGATGACACAGTCGATGACAATGCCTTCTTCCGCCTCTTTGGCGTGGAAGAGCCAGCCTCTGTATCAGCACATCTTTTCGGTTGATCGACCGAAGGCTCTCCCGGACCCCCTGTGGATACGGCGGGGGTACCTCGATAACCCACCTCTGGCGGACGATACGATCGAGCCTTCGCCAATATGTTCCCGGTCACCGCTAATTGAGTGCCGGCAAAGAGACTGGTCTCCCTATCATATCCAGGGGGTGCAGCATTCATAACACAATAAAATTTGGCAGCCGAGAAAAGAATCGGCGGCCGCAGATTCTGGACGGGCAGCGTAAAGCGAGGTCCGGTACATCTGGCATTGTAGTAATGCCAAGCTCATGCACCATCCAACAAACTTCCAGCATACCCCAGATTAATACTGGGGTTATCCAACATCAACTGAGCATAGCCGAATTATCGCACAAAACGGCTCGGCAAATACGGTTCCAGGTAACACTGGTTCCTATTCCGATACACCAGATGGGACGGTCGGATACTTTGCAACCAGCGAAATCCCCATGGAGGCAGAGCGGTGGCATCTTCACCCGAATCCACTAAGTCTTCATTGGCCACAAAACCCGAAAAGACAGGACCAACTTTGGTGATCTTCCACCCCTGAAGGCGGGATAAAACTTTTCTGCAAACAGGAACACCGACATGCAACCAGCTCCTCTGGTAGAAACGACGGAGGAATGCATCCCCGACCCTGTGGTCTTCTTCCGAGCCTGGACTCATTACATTGGGATGGTGTAAAATTAACTACCCCATCAGATAATGAAACGGCAGCTCAGCACGGGGAAAGTTGTCATTCCTACCTCATTCATGAACCATATTTCCCGCAAATTCTCGTAAACCTCACAGCATGTTGCACACCATAGCGGGGAGAAGAGCCAGGCGTCGGCCAAAAACCAACTTCACAGCTGGCAAGATTAGATTCTAGGTCACCCTCTCCACGAAACCTGACCCGCCCGAGAAGACATAATCCCGAAGCCAAATCATCAGATACGCAGCTAACACTGCTTTTGACGACATCCGATGAGTAAGGTGCCAGAAACAGCTATAGGAGCGCTCATCCGACTGCCGGTCCTCGTTTTTTCGAGGATTCTTCTCACCTAACCTGCTCATTTCGGAGAGCACCACGTTACGGGAAAGCGCCGGCGGAGTACTAAACTGAGAGGGATCCTCCTTGTCTTGCTTAAAGACGTAATCTCTCCAAGCGATCACATGAGGTTGTGACCCGCCCTTATCCCTCTTCTGCATATAATAATGATGACTCGCTACTTCCTTGAAGACGACCATCATCTTCCCGACATTGTCCTCCAGGACTTGGAACTCCTCGTTGGTCGGAAAATATTCCCCATAAGGCTCTGATCCCCAAGGAAGCTTTGACACTTCGTACATTTCATGAAGTGTGAGTCCCAGCTCCCCCACCGGGGTAAAGAAAGTCCCGGTCTGGGTGTTAAACATCTCCAGAAGCGCGAGAAACATATGCCGGTTGATGTCAACACCTGCCTGAGTAGCACGGATCGCGGCAGTCAGCCCCATCTCTTGGAGTTTGGTTTGAAACCGCAACAGAATCCAGAGTATTAGTTTGTCCCATTTGGCAACGTAATGACACCAACCCTCTACCCGAAATTCACCTTTCGGGTACGATCGCTCCATCAACAGCATACGATTGGCAAAAGTCGAAGTGCCAAAAGCAAATGTATTGATGGGAACATCACTGTAAATGCTCCCAGGACGTAAAGTCCGCCAGGTGAAAGAAGGCCCAGACCGCACAGCAGCCAAAGTATCCCTTTGGTCGGAGGTAGAGTCGATCTTGATGACGCCTGCCACCGCTCCCCCCTGAGATGGGGTTAGCTCCCAAGACATCCTCCTCTTGGAAGCAAGACGACAGAAAGCCGACAAAGGCCATTGACGCTCAAGTTGTCTTACAGTCATATGCGCTCCCCATGCTGTAAAGAACCAATCATCCTTCAACACCTTTGCTTCAATAGAAGTAAGGCGGTCCCCGAACAGGAACTCAGGCTTCAAGAAAGTCACATTATCAGAAGTGGCAGACTTCAAAATGCCACGCTCCATCATCCGTTTGAGGAACCCATACGGTTGTTCCCGGATTTAAGTCATTCTTTCGGGATGCTGATCCAGCATAATGGCAGCTTGGACAGGGTTTATCACCTCCTCATCATAATCTACCCCATCTGACAGAGGGCGGCGTCCAGAAGCACTTCATTCAATAGCGGGACGGTCATCGACACTGGTGGTCAACAAAAGAAGACAAAGATTCAGAGGTGTTAGAAATAAAAAGAGAATCTGAGCAACGTTCTCATCAAAAGCGCATAAGGCCCAGGCGCATCTGAAAAGAAGCTTCGGTGCATCATCTGGGTTTAAACCCTTGCGCATCAGCAGTAGAGCTTCGGTGCATCATCAGGGTTTAAACCCATGTGCGTCAACAGCGGAGCTTCGACGCATCATCAGGGTTTAAACCCATACGCGTCAGCAGCAGAGCTTCGACGCATCATCAGGGTTTAAACCCATGCACGTTAGCAGTGGAGCTTCGAGGCATCATCAGGGTTTTAACCCATGTGCGTCGGCGGAAAAACCTCAACACATCATCAGGACTCAAAGTCCATGCGCGTCGGCGTATGTGAGTTCTAAAAAATGGTATAGAAAGATATGGTAAAGGTGAAACCCACCAATCACCACCGGCCGAACGTCGACAGGCGGATGGGGGACATCACCTGCGGCAGCCTCTACAGGCTCTTTCCCTTTGACTCGTCCCTTGCCAGCACCGCCGCGAGGAGTCTTGGGAGCCATTTCTCGCAAGAAGGAAATTAGGGTTTTTCAAGAACTCTAAAAGAAGAAAGCCAAGAGAGGAAGAACTCTCTCTCATCATCGTAGGCGAGGTTTATGACAACCTCATCACCTACGACGATCATATTGCCTCCATGTGTCGAGGTCGTCGATGTAGTGTTCTCACTTTGCTTCTCTTTGTCGCCCTTCTTTTCTCTCTTCCAAGCGAAATAGTTCCGCTTGATGTGGCCCTTCTTTCCACAATGGTAACACTCTGAGTTCTCGTACCGACCCTTGAACTTATCCTTGTTCTTGTCTCTGCCACCACCTGGACCCTTTTTTCCCCTTCTACGGCTCTCTAAAACTAGCACCTCTGAGTTGTGGGATGTGGATGAAGTGCCCTGAGAACGTCTTTGCATCTCTTCATTCAGCACTCCGCTCTTGGCAAACTCCAGACTGTCTATGCCTTCCGGAGCAGAAGCGATCATAGATACTCGTACGGTCTCCTACGAGTCTGGCCATATACATAGCGACCAAAGTCCCTGAACCTCGTCGTCGAACTTGACTTCCATCGAGGATAGCTGGTTAACCACGCCATGGAACTCACTCAAGTGATCAGTAATGGACGCACCATCTTTGTACCGGAGACCCATTATCATCCGGATTAGGAACAGTTTGTTTACCCCGATCTTTTTTGCGTACAAAGATTCCAGCTTCTACAGCGTATTCGCATGCTCAATATTGGAAACGTGGTTGTACACGTTCTCGTCAATGAACTGTCGTATGTACCAACACACATGTATATGCTCGAAGTTCCAGTCCTCATCGGATTTGTCACTGGGCTTCTCGGACCTAAATACTGGAAGATGCAACTTCTTTACGAACAGCAAATCTTTCATCTTGCTCCATCAATAATGATAGTTGGTACCATTCAGGTTTACCATGCACACCGGTTTTGCGTCCATCTCTACTTTTTGATTTGATTGTCAACTTTTGACACCTCTCTGGAACCAAAGTTTTGATACCACTCTGGAACCAAAGCTCTGATACCACTCTGTTGGAAACAAAGCGCAAAAATTGTTTCCCCAAACCAGAAAGTCCTACGAGAAAATCGAACAAAAGCACACAAACCAAAAATGCCAAACATAATCGCAGACACAAAGATTTTTGACGTGGAAAACCCTTGCAGAAAAAACTACGGGACGATCGGAGTCCAACCCTGAAGAACCTCCACTAATGGAATAAAGAGAATACACCCTCTACAAGCTCCTCCCAATCCAACATGGATCACCACAACTCACTTGAAAGAAGAAAATTTGATTGTAAACTCCGAAAAACAAGAGATGCCGAAAAATTAGTCTAATCGATCTCTCATTCACAATAGTCCTCAATCCTCTCTCTATCAAATATTGTAAAGCACTCTTGTTTTCCTTTTGAGATGTTTTTCAACTTGCATGTATCAACCTTTTATAAGTCCTTGGTAATCTATACATGGAAGGTCAATATATATGGAAACTTTCAATATGCACCAATCATATATTTAATGGTAATATAATCATAATTGACTTGGAAGTCCAATTATATGGAAAGTCAATATATGAAAGATCCAATCATAAATATATGATCAAAGTAAATATGGAAATCCAATCATATATTTGCTTACCATATATGTTCCAAAATATGATCGATGCACTCCCCGAGCTTCTTCGATACACGGATGGCGCTCGTCGTACTCCGGGATATTCTCCACATATATTGGAAACCCCATACACTCCAACAAAAAGCAACACTTATCATTCACATACCTAATGTATTGACACTTTAAAGCTTCCTTTAATATACAACAAATTCCATCGACTAAGTACCATTCTATATATAGCTGGGAAGTCTCAATTTTTACTTATTAGTACCAAGTTCACTTGATGATCAGATCCAGGAATGAAAATGTTGATCCAAGAAAGAGCCAAAAGAAAGGAGTTTAAGTAATAACAATACTACATATATAAAATTCCAGAGCTACTAGCTGTTGGATACAGCTGCTGCTGGTTAACGCAAAAATCAACTCCCTCTTCAATGTCCGACTGTTTTCCTTTATCAATTCTTGAATGTTAGAAATTATTCTAACGGTCAATTAATGTCCAGTCAATTATTCTTCATCAATTTTTATTCCTTTAATCCTTAGGTTATGTTTAGCTCTCTATATATATTTCCATTGGTTGCTAGTCTAAGACAAGAAAAAAAAAGAATTACACTATGCTATTTTTTTCTCCTCTCAAAACACACAAAATTCTCTAAGAAAAATTTCTCTGAAATTCTTGTCTTATGAAAATTCTTTCCGTTCTTCGTATTCTCGCTCTAGGCAGAGCTAAGTCAGGGTCAATCTCCTCGAGTTGTGTGCGACGACGGGATACTGGTAGAGCGGAGGTTTTACCACTAGGAGTATCCAAAAAAGTCTGCACATAGAACTGAATTAACTCTTAGAACACTACTTCGTGCGCGACTTTTCCAGAGGCCGGTAACTTTAATTTTTGTTTATTTTGTTTGTAGATTATTGGAGGAGAAGAGCAATATTTTATAACAATCTAAGAGTTAATCCCATGTGATTATTTTTAAATATTCTGGCCTTAAGGTATGTGTTTTATAATTATGTGAAATCTTTAAAAATAATTTTTCTAACTACTTCTTTTTGAAAATTTTAGTGCACTCTATCTGGCATATAATTGTTGTTCATCTTTTTGCTATTATTTTATCAAATTAGTTAAAATAGCTTAATGCAAGAATCTATGCCATCTTTTCTTGTATATTATTGCAAGTTCATGTAAAACTTCACTTCGACCAATTTCTTTTGGCTAATATTGTAAAGATGGCATCTTCTCCATAGTCTGAGTTATGCTACTAGTTTTTTCCTTTGCATAGTTTCACATCTTCATCCTCCAAAACACTTGGATGTATTATACATTTTTGAGATATATATTAATGATTTGATCTCTTAACCAACATCATCATTCTAGAGTTTTATTGCAGCCTCTATGAATTGGAATATAGATTTAGAATGTTACTTCAATAGATTTGATGGTTGACTCATGATTGTATCAGATTAGTTACGCTAAAATGTAGAGTTCTAGTATAATTATTTGTTCTAGAATTTTACTGTATTTTATGACATGATTATCGTTATTTTTTTTTTACTTTAATTTTGGATCAACGATTATTGAAGTATGCAATATATAGTTGGTGTCAAGATATAGCACATGAAACTTGTGTCTGGTACTCTCCCAATTATGTTGATAGAATCTCTGAATCAAAGTGAGGTGTGAATATATATATATATAATTTAAAGACAAGAATCGTAGTTCCGGAAAGAAAGAAAAAAATTGGCAATAAGATCCACTTGGTACACTTTTTTTTTCTCTGGATACTAGTTTCCTCCCAATAGTACCTAGGTCAATATATGTATTCTTTCGTGAGTACGGATATGGACACGGGGACAAAAACAATACCGATAATGTCCCTCATTTTGATGTGTCCTTGCAACATACGGACTGAGTAGAGTTGTAGCTGCCTTATTGTTTTATTTTTTATTATGAAAATATTCATGAAAAATATTATTAAATTATTTTTCTGTTAAAATCCATAGCAAAATTGTATTATTTGTTAAAAGGTATACTATAAGTGTTAAAATCAGTTATTCTTATACCAATAATTCTATTATTAAATGTGTTTATATTCTAGAGGACAATTGTCTCTGAGAAGGAATAGTTGTATTTTTTTAACATGACATTAGATAATTTTACAAAATAGTTGTACTATAGTGAATTTGGATAAACCTATGTGGACATTAGTACAATACTAATGTTATTATCTTATTCTAGAACATTAGTATGATACTAAAATGGCCAATGATCTACGACCTAGTTCACTATAGATCACGCCTCTTATGATCTTTTATTGTAATACAATAAGTCATTATCTATTCCTAGACATGATTTGTATTTAAACTTAAAAATTTTGGTAACTAAAATCAATGAGATGTTTTATTAGACAACATGTTTATTACATACAACAACATTGTAGTACATAGTTGAAAAATAGGACCTTTATAATTCATTTCTTTTTTGTTCTCTTTCTCCAATGGGTACTTATCAAATACAACATTGCATAATATAGTTTGTTGGCATATTATATATATTACTATTATGCATGGATGAAAGATGTGTTTTTTGTTGGAAACATATCTGCCCAAATAGAAATGCGCACTACACAACACAATTATGTTGTCCCAAATTGTATTAGTAGTTAAAGAATATGAAGATTGAAAATTTTCACTTCATAGTAAATCATTTACCATGTCATCTTATAAGCTCTGCTTAATTTTATTTTCAATACTGTTGATGTCATTTTTTTTAAAAGATCAACCGAGATAACTAATAAAATATTTGTTTTTTTAGAAAAACAATGTTAGTCATGATATTTGATTCATTATAATTCTATAGCAGCTCAAGTATTTATAGTCTTTAAAGCACTTCAATGTCGTGCCCATATAATGTACGTTAGTCAACTTTTATCTCTTGAAACCTTTGGATTCTTTAAATGGACGTAACGTTTTCAATTGAATTCTCCATTTATTTGAGCATTCAATGGTTTAAATTTAATATCCATGAATTCATCTTTATATCCGAATACAAGCATGTCATTGTGTAGTCTTACATTTGTAAGATAGTATAGTCTCTTATGTTATTGTAAGACCCACATAATCTTGGATATGACACTTCTAATGCATTTTTAAGGATACCAACAACTCATGATGATCTCATCATTTTATATTTATGTTACTTTTAAAGAAACAAATATACAAGATCTAAATTTTGTGTTAAATTATTTCATAAAATATTATCTTCCTTACCATTTACATCTTTCATCCTCGTATCAAAGGTGTAGCATACAGATCGTACGTAAATATTTATAGATCATTGCTTTTGTCAGAGACTCAGACGTATGCTTTGTTATGTTTTTACTTGCCTAAAACTAATAATTTTCTCTTTAGATAATTATTTGATAAACTTATTTTAGTCTACAGAAACTTTACATAATTGTATATGCTAGCTCATATAGTTTCAGTTGTTGTAAAGGACCTTAACATGATCAACCATTGCTTTCCATTAACTAATGTCATTGAATCATTGAACATCATTCAAGTGTTTTTCGTTAATTAGCTTTTGTCATGTGTTACATGAATTATACTCACTCCATTGGACACTAGTCCATTTTTTTCATATTGATAATTACTCCACAAGTATATTTTTGGAGATTTAATCAAAATAAACTAGTTGTACACTGTTTCATTTATACTAATATACAAACTTACTTCAATTTTTGAAGAGTAATCATTAGAAATATTTCAAATGTTTAGGAAATAAGAGACATGTTAACAGTGACAATAATACGAATTATTTTTGTACTTTTACTCTTAACATGATATTTATGATATCTCTTTAAGCCAGAAGCATTAAAGATTGTGACTTGATTAGAAAAGAAGCAAACATGCTAAGGGTGAAGGTACATAAAATAAAAGTTCTTTGCTCTATCTTTCTGAATGTGTTATTTTGTAAATCTTATTTTCCAAAGTCTTGGATACTAATGATTATTTAGTGAGAATAATGGAACTACTTAAAATGATATACAAAATCATATTTCTTTTGAAGTGTTATTACTAAGACAAAAATCAAGAAGACAACGTGCTCCGATCAATTGAAAAAGTAATTTTCATATGTACAACCTACATTTTGTAATCATTATTTATTCCTAAATTTAATTGGAGAAATATATTATTGAAATATGAGCCAATGTTATTGGTTTATATATATAGTTCTATATATTGTTGTACTAAAGTGATATTCTTCGTATGTTAGTTTTACATGTTTGAATCTTATTGATTATATTATCATGATATTAGAATTTCTAATCAGACAAAGAAATCACAATATTGTTCTGTCACAATACTTAGAATATGTTAGGCAAACATTGGTTTGCATATAATCCGTCACATTATAATTCCTTTGACATATTCAAACAATTTAGTCAAAAGAAAATAGTTTAGTGATATTGTAAATTCCTATTTAAATCTAAAATTTTAAAAAGTTGAGATTATTTTGGGTACAAGCCGAAAGGGTCCTTCTGTGAACCGGACGTAAATAGCTCTAAGTGACATGGTATTTAATCGTCCCCCTGTGGACCTCCACTAGCTGGGAACCGGCCCCTAACCCAAGTTGATCAAAACTTGAGAAATTAAAGATTTGATAAGGTCAATTAGCAAACTCACTTAAACTATTATTCTAGACTGTCATTTTTTGCAAATATGGCTAGTAAAGATAAACCTTTAGAGCCAAGGCTGAAAGTTACTGTATCTTACTTTAAGAGGTGACGGAGTTAGATGAGTTTTGGCTCACTATTCTAGGACTTACATCAGTAAATAGTGAAATCACATGAGTCTGATGTCACTAAGTCTGATTTCTAAATCAGTCAAACTAGTTATTCTATTCTATATAGTAATAGAAAGAATATTTTAAGGATATTCTAGGCTGTAAATTGTATCATATTAGATACTCTTAATTCAGATATTGTCATTTAAATACAAACTGGGTAACTGACTCATATGGCATCTAATCCATTTATGGATATATATTTTTACTCTATGACGAGTTGGCATCTCTTGAAGTTTATGTAACAAACCTATCATATCTAAGAATATTATATACTCTGAAATATTATCTTCAGTCACATCTTGTACTGAAACTATATGACTCAGACATTTTATACTTTATATGATTTACATGTTTCTGTACCTGTCATTTGATTTAAAATTATGCTAAAAGCATGATCTTGTGAATTCTAAGATGAACAGGTACATGCAACTGCGTTTTAAGACATTAAAAGAGCCTAAAAGGAAAAATTGTGGTTCTTGACTATAAAGTCATAAAAAAGGACTTTACAGATCTCTTGACGAAGAGTCTGTTTACTCTTGGCGAAGAGTTTGTCTAGGAAATTGATCCTAGAATCATCGAGGGGGATGGGATTAAGCCCATAGTTTAGTCACCAGCAGTGGCAACCCAACCGAGTCTGACTGGAGATCCCAAGAAACCGGTTCAATGGGTAGAAATAAGCTGGACTAGGTGATTATTATGGAACACTGACCCTAAGATTAAATTCTTCTAAAATAAAAAGCCTAAGTGTCTGTACATGTGTACATTGATACCCCATCCCTATGGTAACAGTGTTCCTTGTGTGATATGGATAGGGTGAGTTTAAACTCTTAATAAGTCCAAGCATGATATGCAGGGTTGATTCCTATCACCAACCCTTGAGAACTTACCTATATGAGAGGTCGTGAAGGTCGCGACTATAGGACAGGGTGATCCTAGACAACTCTTATGAATGTGAAAAAGTGCGCATGACAAACCAAACGCGCCACCCGATAGACCCAACTACCTCTAGCGTACTATGTGTGCTATTGTCTGAATCTGGTTTAAGAAGACTGATTCAAGGCGTAGTCCATCAAGCTCTTCTTCAAATAAAGACAATAGTCACTATGTGAGATTCAAGGTTGTAGTCCATCTCATCTATGCATAGTATATAACTGCCCAGATTCTTCTTTACTCATTTTCTTCTATTACTTTGAATTTTTATTATTATTTTTCGGAACATGATTTTTGGGGGGGATTGTTGGATACAGCTGCTGCTGGTTAACGCAAAAAATCAACTCCCTCTTCAATGTCCGACCGTTTTCTTTTATCAATTCGTGAATGTTAGAAATTATTCCAACAGTCAATTAATGTCCAGCCCATTATTCTTCATCAATTTTCATTATACTTCTTTAATCCTTAGGTTATGTTTAGCTCTCTCTATATATTTTCATATTGGTTGCTAGTCCAAGACAAGAAAGAAAAAAAAGAAAAAAAAAAGAATTACACTATGCTATTTTCTTCTTCTCTCAAAACACACAAAATTCTCTAAGAAAAATTTCTCCGAAATTCTTGTCTTACGGAATTTTTTTTCGTTTTTCGTATCCTCGCTCTGGACAGAGCTAAGTCAGCGTCAATCTCCCCGAGTTGTGTGCGACGACAGCGGGAGTTTTACCGCTAGGAGTATCCGGAAAAGTCTGCACATAGATTTGGATTAACTCTTAGGACAGTGCTTCGTGCACGACTTTCTCGAAGGCCGGCAACTTTAATTTTTGTTTATTTTGTTTGCAGATTATTGGAGAAAAAGAGCAATATTTTCTAACACTAGCTAGCCCTATAAAAGAAGGAAAAGGCATGCATTGTACAAGAATTAACCATCCGACACAACCTCTGTGCAAGCAATCAGCAAGAAAGCAATGAACAAAAAGAACGGAGATCCCTGCAACACATTCAGTAAAAAAAACCGTCCTTTGTGCCCATGCCCACATATTGAGGAGGCCTAAAGCTCCCTAAAGATTATGGTGCAGTGTAGGTTTATGCTAGCATTCAGAGAGAGAGAGAGAGAGAGAGAGAGAGAGAGTCCTCTAGTCCCAATAAAGTTTGAAGAAAATTTTTAGCGATCCTCCCCTTTTGGCTGATGAAAGACTCGCTATGTTTACTACTTTTGCTTTAATGGTTGGCCATGACCAGCCAGCCAGCCTACCTATATCAAAGATGTAACTCTAAGGCCTCGTTTGGTTCGCGAAATCTTCATGGTGAAAAAGGAAAATGATTAATTTTTTATGTTTGGGTGTCAAAGAAATTGAGAAGGAAAGAAAAGCGATTTTCAAAGGAATGGAAATTAAGGAGAAAAGTAATTCCATCCATCCAAGCAAGGAATCACTTTTCCACATTCAAGTATTCAATTTCTTTTCCAAATTTCTTGGCATTTCTAAACATCGGAAAGAAAAATCAATAGAAATCTTAATTTTCCAAAGGAAAGAAAATGTCAAGAAATTGATTTCTTTTCCTTCCATTCCGCGAACCAAACGAGGCCTAAGGTACTGTTTGGGAAGGGAGAAAAATGGGAGGAAGGAAAAAGTTGAGGGGAAAGTGAGAGGAAAATTAAAAGTCATGGTGTTTGGAAAGGAGAAGGAAAAATGGAGGAAGAAAATTTGAGGGAAAAAAGTAGTGGGTTCCACTAAAAAAAATTTCTCCCAAAAGTGGGAGGAAAATGGAGAGAGATGAGAGAAATTTGAGTGAATTTACTCCATCACCCTCATAAAGGTAATAATAAATTATCATTTGAGAATACCAAGGACTAAATAGTAATTGTATCTCTATCCCTAGACAAATAAAAAATTATTTTTAAACTTTTTCTTCTCCTACTTTTTGATCATCCAAACAAAGGAGTGAAAAATTAACTTTACCTTCATTTTACCCTCCTCCATTTTTTTTTCCATCAAATTTTTCTTTCCCTCCCCACAAAAGTTTCCAAACACAGCGTAACAAAAAAAGGAGGATAGACTCGGAGAGAGAGAGAGAGAGAGAGAGGATAGACTCGGAGAGAGAGAGAGAGAGAGAGAGAGAGAGAGAGAGAGAGTTCCCATTTCGCCCGTCAGGCCGGGAAGAATCCAATCAGTAGCCTCCTTTTCCCTGCAATGGCAAGGTTAGGACAGCAGCAACTTTAGGGATGATCCAACTATAAATGTAAGCATTGTGTGACTTATTTTTGGAGAAGTCAATGAACATATATGTAGATCCCACTCCTCTCAGCACTAGCTAGATCTCCTCTACATGATCAATATCATTTCCCTAGCTAGTCATGAGGATTAATATATATTATGGGGTGGGGATCGATCATGCCTGCACTTAATTCCTTGTGGATATCATCAATGTTGGGGGAAAGGACGGAACCAGAAACTCGAACTAGATTAGACTGGATTGGCTCTCAGTCCTCTATTTAGGTCCGCTTGAGCGGTAGGGCATGCTTTGCAAAGTCAGTCTTCTGCTGAATTTATTAGTATTAATAATGAAAGGTAAGTACCATTGTGAAACAGGCCCGGCCGGTCAGGCTCACCTTTCTGGCCCAATGTCCTTTATGCCGACGTGAAATATGAGGTGGCCGATCTGAAATACGATTGCGAACATAGTGGGTACTCACCTAAACCAAAAAATTCTTAAGAAGATCCCAACGTCCTTTTGACATCAATTCTAAGATCGCAGCTCCCAATGCCAACCTTGTACACCACTTGAAGTTGGGTATTTTGAAGTTTTATGTAATCTTGAGTGAAGTTTTATGTAAATATGTAATCTTGAGTGAATGTACTTGAGTGACCCCACTAGCAATTGTTTATTAATATTTTATAAATTTTATACTAGTTTATATTTTTTTAGTTTATATTATATATATATATATATATATATATATATATATATATATATATTCTTTAGAAATCAAAATCCGTGAACTAAAGCCACCCAGCTGCCCCCGTTGGGACTCGATCTTGAGACCTCCCTCCAACATACCAACGGTCTTACCACTAGACCGCGTATCATATATATTTATTTATTTGTTTATTTTTGTTTATATATATATATATATATATATATATATATATATATGGTGATTATATTGATTTTTGAAAATGGGGATTTTTGAAAATGGGTTCAGGACTTGAGTGTCTCACACCCTACCTACAACTGACACTCAACTCCATTTTACTCAAGAAATGACAAAATTATGTACATAATACTCATATGTCGTACTTGAATCCTTGGTGATTTGCATGAGAAGAAGCCACTTATCGTTAGCTTTTGTTAGCTGGGCCTCACTGATAGATCGATAACCCAGGGCCGGCCCTAAACTAATGGGAGCCCGAGGCTAAACTTCCAAAATGGACTTCCCTTACATAATGTAAAAAAAAAAAAAAAAATAAAAATAAAAATAAAAATAAAAATTTTGTTTAGTCAAAATTTGAACCAAAGACCCCCTAAATATAAGTCTAGCATTACAACCACTACACCACCAATATTTTTTGTTAAAAAGGCACATGATACATACTAGTTCTATTGTAGATAGTATCATGTTGGTGCGCCCTTTCGTCAGGGGTTCCTGGGCCGTTGTCCGGCCTGCCCTGGGCCAGGGCCGCCCTTGGATCGATCCACATCATCATCGAATTCCCATGACCAGCACATACCCGATCCTTGACCTTTAGAAGTAGGTTGATAACAAACCCTTGGAGGGAACTCCTCCTATCTTTCTCCTCCTAGTGCTCTCCATGGCTGTAAGATGTCTCTAAACCCCTACTGGTTAGTGGCAATATCTGCACTCCTTCCCCTGTGGCCGGGGGAGGGTGGCGCGCAAAGAAGAATATAGAACTCTAGTAACCATCTCCTCATGGCCTAAATTAGACAAATGAACCAATTGGATGGTGTCAATATATAGTCATTACTATATAGGATAACTGGTCCCGGCCGGGAGTACCAGATGTTGTCCTAAACTCTAGTAACCTTCTTCTCATGGCCTAAATTAGACAAATGAACCAATTGGACGGTGTCAATATATTGTCATTCCCCTATATGTATGACAACATTTTTTTCTAGAGTTATAATAGGGTTGGAGATACTCTAAGGAGGGTCGGCCCTGGCTTTCTTTAGGAAAAACAAATACAATAATTCGAGTATAATTAGATTTTGAGTTCTTGGTGGACCAAATCTAGTTATGTTAATCAAGTACTTGTACCCAGGACCAGCTCAGAGGTAAGTTAGACAAGAGTTCGGGTTTGGATAACCTTCCTGCTTAGGGCAACCTCAGATTCAGCGTGATTCCAATAGAGATCGTGGTCGCAAGTAACCCTCCAGGATCTGGTTACAATAAGGATCAAGGGACAACCAAAACTAATTTCTAATAGGACAATCCAACCCCTGGACCGACGCTGCTTGGATCCGAAAACTTATAAACTCCCAATATACCTTTCAATATATCCAGAACCCACCCACCACCTCTCCCTTTCGAGAAATTATTACTCTCTCTCCTCCCCCATAAAAGGCTTGTGTGTCACTCTCCAACACCCACTCTTCCTTCCTATTTATACAGAGTTTTGGTGCAGTAGTCTTTCCAGCTCTCTTATAGCAAACAAAGCAGCATTACTCTTTCCTCTCCTCCTCCACCACCACATCTCCCTCCCCCATCCATCACTACTCACTTTGAGATCTCTCTGAGCCATGGCTGACCCTTACAGTACCACCTCCTTCAACGGGTTTCTCAACCACCACTACACTAACAACATCTACAACTTCCTCTCCAACGACAGGCATAGGCCACCTCCACTACTTGTTACTTCCTCCAACAACAACTACAATTACAGTTTCTACAACTACGGCTCTTACAGCTTCCCAGCATCACCTTCTTCTCCTACTCCTCCAAGAGAGGCCCTCCCCCTCCTAAGCTCAAGCCCATCAAGACACAAGGAGGAGGAGGGGCGCACTACTCATGAAGGAATTAGCACTAGTGCTGTTGTTGATGATGATGATCATGTTGAGTCCGTGACAGTTGCTCTTCACATAGGCCTTCCAAGACCTTCTAGTAGCAGTACGAGCACTAGTATAGCAGCTGTTGCTGAAGGTCAAGTCATAATGGTTGATGATGTTGTTGAGGATGATGATGTTAAAGTGGCAATGGGGTTGCCATTGCTAGGAAGGGTGAACAGTACTAGCAAGCAGGTAGGGGGACAGTACTGGATCCCAACCCCATCCCAGATTCTCATTGGCCCAACCCAGTTCTCCTGCCCACTCTGCTTCAAGACCTTCAACAGATACAACAACATGCAGGTGCATACCCTATTTTTTTTTTTCTCCTTTTTTCCTTTCAAAAATGCACCGCTCACAGTACTTGCGTATTCGCGGAGCCACCTACCGCCTCCCAATCCATCCTCCAACCCTTACTCCTGCTCCGCCGTCGTGCACCCCTCCTCCAACCCTCCCTCTGGGAAATAGTACTGAAAAGTGTATATATATATATATATATAAATATATATATATATATATATATATATATATATATATATATATATATAGCAGCTTCTTTAATAATTATTTTTCTCCTTTCCTAGTCCAGTTCAATTAATTTGTTCTCTAGTACCCCTCTTTCTTTCAGTCTCCTCTCTCTCTCTCTCTCTCTCTCTCTCTGTAGTACCGATACTTGTTTCAACATTCTTTCATGCTTCTTCATTCATCACCATGACAATAGTGTAATCCTGTCATGAGTCAATTTTTCTACAACTTTTGGTTGGGTTTGGATTTGGCATCCTTGACATTAGTGTACTCCTCTAACCCTAATGTTCTAAACTAGTCCTCTTACTCAATTCTACGGAAAAGAGTATGTATGATCATGATCCATACGTACTTGATGTCCCATGTTCTTAGCTGAGTCAGTGTAGACCAATTGTGATGAAACCCTAATAACGCAATTTACTTCTTCATAGAATTCCGTCAATATGTCTAAACGTAGTACAATATATGGATATGAGGAACCATGCTTTTTTTTAATGTCTATTAATAGATAAATAAGTTTAATTCAAGAGATGATGGTTCCATTTGGTACAATATTGATGCCATGACTATTATATGGTAAAATTAGGCTACTGTCTTCTTGTACTCTTGATTGCTTTGTATTATCTATCAGATGCATATGTGGGGACATGGATCACAGTACAGGAGAGGTCCAGAATCCCTGCGGGGCATCCAGCCAACCGCGATGCTCCGGCTTCCGTGCTACTGCTGCTCCCCCGGTTGCCGCAACAACATCGACCACCCGAGGGCGAGGCCGCTCAAGGACTTCCGGACGCTGCAGACCCACTACAGGAGGAAGCACGGGATCAAGCCCTTCATGTGCAGGAAATGCAGCAAGGCGTTCGCGGTGAGAGGGGACTGGAGGACCCACGAGAAGAACTGCGGGAAGCTGTGGTACTGCGTCTGCGGCTCGGACTTCAAGCACAAGAGGTCACTCAAGGACCACATAAAGGCCTTTGGGGAGGGCCACGTTGCGTACGGCACCGACTGCTTCGAGGTGGACGACGAGCCCTCGTCCAAGATCGAGCAAGGTTGCGATGCATCACAGTCAGGAGGAGATTGAATGAATTAGCATACAAAAAAAAATCCTAATTAATAAGAAAATAAATTAAGAATTGAAGCATCTATTGTAAAGTGAATTTGGTTTATAGAAAAATTAGCCTCTGAAACTATGCTTGTTCAAGTACATGTAAGGGTTAGAGCATGTTATATAAACTCCTTATCAGATTGAATTGAAGAACGTCCCTTCTATCTAAGCAACATGCATGTTGTACTGACATCTCTCTCTACGTCAACAATAACAAATATAGAGGAACGCAATAGCTGTTATTGCCGGGAACGCCTGGGCACGCTTTTCGATGGAAAATACAGAAACTGAAACAGTAGTAAAGACAACGTTTCAAATGCAAATCCTTAAAGAAGGTTTTGCAACAGCGATCCAGAAGGATTCTGCAAATTACGAGATCTAAAAAGACATCGTAATACACGAATAATCTAAAGAAATTTTCGTGATTGTAGCAAACTGGCAGTAGTGCCTTCTAAAAAGAAGATACTGACAGAACTGCTAAAGGCAACAGAAGGATGACAGGCGAGAGATGGAAATGCTGGGGTGAATTATCACCGTTGCTCAAAGCTTTATTCGCCCTCTGCGAACAGTTTCCAGGAACCAGCAAGGTTGACGGAAAACCTTGGAACACTCCTGCTCTTCTGACTCCTCGGAAGACGGCGAACTCCTCTGGCAATGGCTCTACTCTTCTCTCTCTGTTTGAAGTAACAGAACCCACGCGTACTAAAAAGTACTAGTGTTTGTGTTAAAGAACACGCTCACTACTCTGTTGTGTTAAAGAACACTTAGAGTTTTTCTTCCTAGAATTCTGATTACTTCTACACTCAGAGAGAGGAGAGAACCTGCATATATAGCCCACGGGGCGGTTGCCAAGCAGTTACCTGAACTTCAGGGTAGTGGCAGAACCACTCCTGAACGTGCAGCAACTGCTGTAACCGTTCCCGCTCTAATATGCAGCTAGCCATACGCACTCTACGCAGTCTACGCACACTGCGTACGCTGCGCACGCTGGGCGTACTGGGCCAGCGTAACTGGGCTCGCGTAACGGACCGCGCAAGTGGCTCGCGCAACGAGCGCAACTTAAGCGCACTAGCGACGATGCTGACGTGCTAAGTGCAAAGTGCGCCAACAAAACGCCACATTACGCCTCATGAGCCCTTGAGCCCGAGTCCGAGTCCGAGTCCGAGTCGCTAAGCTCCTACGGAGCTTAGCTCCATGGAAATAAATTTCCAAGAGCAAAAAGCTTATAGCTTCTTAATTGTTGATTAAACCTTTATACCATTAATAATTAATCCCACATGGCACACACCCATGTGCACTACATGTGCATCTCAATAAAGAGAAAAGACTCATATATATGGAGATACACATTCCTTTCTAGCCGATGTGGGACTAAAAACCAAAACAAAAGGCTACAAACCCAACAATAGCAGCCCTCGTCCCTCGACCAGGTACGGTCTCAGAATTTTCTTCAATTGACACCTTCTTTAGAAATACCGGCAGAGTAAACCTAAATTCATTCTTGTGTGTTCTCTCTTGGTGGTTGTGAAATTGAGTAGCTAGGTCTTGCATCCTTAACCTAGTTTTATCAGTAGTGATTTCTCTTCGATCTAGTATTTTTCTGTGGTCCTTTTCCAGTTCATTATGCTGTTTTATGTGCTTGATATTATTATTTGGACCTTTGTATTTTCCCTCTGCATTGTCAGATCCATAGGCGTACCCACATACAAGGCTGGGGTGGGCTAAAAAATTTTGCTTTTTTTTTTTTGAAATCTTTTCATGTGAATTAGTCTACACTTAGCCCACCCCCGTCCACTCCAGCCCACCCAAACTCAATTTTCTGGTTCCGTCCTTGGTCAGATCTGTTGGTATCATGCAAGGTATGGTTTCATTACAAGCATGACCTTTACTTTCTTTCTTTTGTGAGATACGTCCGGTAACTAATGACCGTTCTTGTCCTAGGCTACTAAAGTACCAAGACCTCCAGTAATTTTTATTTTGTCTGAACTGAAATACGGAATCCACGTCCACTCCTCCATTACTTACTAGTGTTACCAACAAACAATATCCCCTTAGTGTTACCAACAAACAATATCCCCTTCGTAAGCATGATCATTCATCTCTATAAGGTAGTCAATATTTTGCACTCTCCAACAATGTTGGTATAAAAGCTTAGTCCAGTGATACCAAAAAAGAAGTATGGAGCCTCGGTTGAAGGTCCAAAGATGGACAATCGGAACTAAGATTACATCAAAGCTATACGATAGTTCGAAGTACTACAGAAAACAGTACTCCAGATTGTGGCAGAGAAGAGTTAAAGATATCTTGGTACAAAGGTTAGAGTCCTATTAGGAAAGTCCCAAAGGCTCAAAGTCAATGAAGGTGAAGAGGGGCAAGAGATGGAGATGAATAGTACTAGTTTCATCAGCAAATGTTTCAACACGACATACAAATTAGAAGAATCAAACTCTCGAGAATAGAAAAATTGTTTTGCTTGTGATGCTCAAAAGAACTAAAAAAAAATTTGTTAATGCAAAACCATCTTCAAACTTAACACTGCGATCAATATTAGCCCAATCACATTTAAAAATGGCAACTTGAAGGTGTGACAATCCAACACAAGAATCAAAAGTTAGCTTCTTTTTGTGGCTTCTTTAGGTGTTGATCCTGGTGCTCTCATAAAGAATATGTCCTCAAATTCTTCATATCTTTCATCTTAAGAGGCTTCAACACAAAGTCCTCCACTCCGAATGTCACGTCCCAATTTCATATAACCAAAAAGTGTACTTATACAAGGCATGAATGTGCACACTAGATAAAGCATCTCAAGACAAGATTGTTGGAGCAAAAATAAGCATAAAATTTAATATACAATAGATTTAAACGATTATCTTCATTGATAATTTGCAACGAAATACAAAGGCTTTTCATGTCCAGTGAAATATGCTTACTTGTCGTATGACTCATGAAAATAATACATTGAACAATGTTCCATACATTATGTCTTTTATGACAATAAATATCATCCTCAAAAGGGAAACTTTAACTTGTTGAAGAGCTTTCACTACAAGAAAAAAAGCTTTTCTTGATGGCTTTTTCCCATCAAAAAAGGGTATATTGACGGTTGCGGATCCGTCAAGTAGGCCGGAGTCAAGAAAAGATCCCCCTTTTCTTGAGGATCGCTGGCAGGACTTTTTTTGACGGTTTTTGGCCGTCATATGATGTAGTTTTCTTGATCGTTTTCTAGCCGTCAAGATAGCAGTTTTTAGAAACCGTCAATATAGGTAAAAACTTTTCTTAACTCCGGCCTAGATGACGGTTATTAGCCGTCAAGAAAAGCCCTACTGCTGCAGGATTGTGTTAGTTGTTGACGTTTTATAACCGTCAAGAGAAGCTAAAGCCAAAATTCTATTTATAATTCTATATTATGAATCGAACACACACATAATGTCAATAATCCAGAAAATTTAATACATCAAATAACTATAAAATCCAATTTTTATATTAACAAATTGTATATTGTCTATACACAACAAACTTCCGACACACGTCCAACCATATAATTTTCATACATCTTAAACATCAAATACTGAAAATTATACAAAATAAACCAAAATAAGTAGCAAACTCGGCCGGAGCACATCCCTTCCATATTCACAGTACCTTCATTTCCATGTAGTTCCTAAGAGAACAAGAGCACAACATAACAAGTTAATGAGCTTGTTGACCAAAAAAAAGAAAAAAGAAAACAATATCCTAAAGAAAATAAGAAGAGTCAAAAATTTTAGCTTAATTAGAAAGTCAAAAAACCCAGCAACATATGTACCAAACATTGAAAGCCAAGTGATATGGCAAAAATGACCAAATGTTTATTGCCAAAGCAAAATTATGCAAGTTTGCTTCCTCTTCTTGTTGTCGTGTCCCATACATTTCTTCTTATGCCAAAGGACACTAACATAACACTGATTTTTCTGGGAAAGATATATGTCCTGTGTTCTGTGTTCGCAGAGTACGTCTCGCAGCTTTATTGCTTTCCTATTTGCTTGAGCCCACCCCTGAAATCTTAACCATATTGATATGTGACCTGCCAGTCCACGGACAAGATAGCATCCTCCTTTTTTGGTGTATCTATGCTTCACAACTCACTAATCTAGGAAGAACACAACTAGCAGTAGCCAAATAATAGAAGTCAAGTTACTAATGTTCCAGTGGGGACTACATTTAGGTGCAAGCCTGATAATGAGAGCCAATCTCAAAGGCTAACCAAGACTCGACGTGCCTTAGTTCATGCTCCAACAACACCCAACTTCTGTAGGTGGCTGGCTAATTGACACGCCACCATGGGCCAAAAACAAACATAACAGGACATCAACCTGCCCCATTCAACATTAAGCAAGATGCCAAGAACCAACACGCGCTCCAACCAAGTATGTGATTAAATAATTTAGCAAGCCGTCATAGTAAAAAGTCAAAAAAAACATGATTCCAACAACATAGAAGCTATTGCAGTCCCTAATCCATTTTGCATTCAAGACATCATTATTGAGTTATCTTAATAATAATACATCATGATATAACTGATATCATAAGAAGAAGCAATTTCTTACATCACCAAGAAATAAAATAAACTATGAAAAATAAAAGGAGAATCCAAGATGATCAATAACATATACTTCTCATTCAAAACACCAGAAATTTAATAAATGGGCATCAAAGAATTAAACCAAAGACTATATAGCTAGCAATCAAAAACTCATTTGCATTCGTAACATCAGAAATTTCAGTCAGGGTCTTAATATTGCATCATAAAATCATTAACATATTAACAAATAAATAGTTTTTTTATTAGAAAAATAAATAAATAAATGAATGAATCACTTCTTACGCACTGATAGTTCATTACTTGAATTTGTCGAAGAGCTGGAACCTGGCACTTGGTTTTTACTTTTTCTACCCCTGGAGAGACAATGAGAACACAATAAAAACTGCCGGAAAGTAGCAGGACCAAAGAATGAACAAAATTATGGTCATGGAACTTACAATGCTGCATAGTAAAGGAAAGCAAGTATTGTAAATGCAACAAAGCCTTATTGAAACACATTCTACCTGTAAAAGATAAAAAAAATGGGCCAAATTATCCATATTCTTGTGTCCTAATGTATTTCATAAGATATGCCTGACACAAGACTGACACGATTTATCTGAGCATCTCGGCTTCCTTCTACATCAATAATTAGAATATCTCACTTGTTGCAAAGCACAAAATTAAATTTATCGACAATTCTTTAGCAGACCTGAAGGCATTCATTCAACCAAAATTCAAGCAGACCTGTATGTAAGTACAATGTCAGTAAGGTTTAAGTTTGGATAATGTTTTCTTAGCTCCACGTAATTGGAATCATCAGACATATATAAATCACCAACTGGTCTTCATTAAATTAATCAAGATATAAAAATAAAATAAAAAAGTCAAAACCCACATAAATTTAGTCAAATTCTCGATAAACCAACAACAAATTGCTACTTGATACTCAAATAAGTAATCAGAATAACACCCCTCCCCCAATGATAGTCAAAGAAATTATTTTGAATCAAATTCCAACGAATATACCTAAACCCACATAAATTTAGTATAAAATATTGAAAACACAACAACACTATCATAGAAAGAGAAAGAAAAAAAATTCTGTTTGTATCAATTTCCTAGTAATTTAACCAGAACGAACGTATTTAGAAAAAAATAACGAAAACCCAACAACCCAATCACAGAAAAAATCCATCTTGAATCCATTTCTAAGCAATATAACCAGAACCCACACAAATAAAGTTGAAAACATCTAATAGCCCTAAATTTGAATATGAGGATTTCCAATAATATTAGACATGAGGTCTCTGGTTACTGCTTCCATCTGAGACTCCGAGTAGAGAGTGGCTCCAGTGTGGTCCAAGTAAACTAGACCTAAATCAACCAAGAAAATAAAACCCTAACAAACACAATTTTTCTAAAATTTGGGGATCAAATAAGTTGCAAAAAAAATGTGACCTTCCAATCTTTTGAATTCTGAAGCCCTAATCTGGTTGATGTTCTTGGGGGCGTTCGGGTAGCCATACTCTTCTCAGAATTGCTTCAGAAATTCCTTTTTCGAAATATCAAGAATAAAAAAAAAAAGAAATCGGACCTAGGTCGACGTCGTCCTCGTCGAGGTCCTCCTCTTCGTCGTCCAAAGCTGCTTCAATGGCTACATTATCGAACAAGCAAAACGAGGAGATGTCGGTCTTGGACTTGTCGGAGAGGGGACCTCGCATAGGCCACCGGGGAGAGAGTTCTCCGAGAGGGGGACATGATTATTAAGTGGAAAGAGAGAGAGAGAGAGAGAGGGTTTTTAGAGTGGAGGGGGATTTAGGGATTAGGGTTTGGAATTTAGAAAGGATCTATGTGAGAGAGTAGGGAGAAGAAAGAGGAAGAAGAGAAGGAAGAGGATATAGAGGAGGAAGAAGGGTTTGTTAGTTTGGGCTCTCCTTTTCCATCTGCTCGTAGAGAAATAGAGCGGAGAGAAAAGAATCAGAAAATAAAGAAAATGTTGAAAGACAACCCGTCAACATATATCTGCAATAGAAAAAAATTCAAAAATATTACCAAAATGGCAGTTGAAAAAAGTGCGCCAATTTTTTCGCACATAGATTAGTTGAGGGTTATCTCCAAACCGTCAATAAGTAAAATGATGTTTCTTGACGGATCCTCTAAAACCGTCAACTATTAGGCTATAAAATTGCTTAATTTATATAAAACAAGGTCCTGCTTGACGTAAGACTAAAACCGTCAAGATAGCCCATTTCTTTGACGGTTTTCGACGACCGTCAACTTATAAACCGTCGAGAATCATCATTTTTCTTGTAGTGTTTGAAAGCCTCAGATTGTCTAAATGATTCTCCGTATATGTAGGAACGAGGGTTAGTACATTGAAGAATTCATAAATGAGTTGTATCAATCCTAATCACCTAAATCAACACAGTAATCATATGAAACATATAGAATGACTAGATGATCTTTCTACTTTTCTATGGGCATTAACAATTCTCACAACAGGATCATAAAACTTAATCATATCAATATATGTTGATTCTTATCCACAGTCGTCTTCATTCCCTACAAAACAAGGATTATAATACAGTATTAGTTTTTGTAGTTTCTTGTCTCTGCAAAGCTATATAATATTTCACGATGTGAAGTTTACAAGTCCAACTCTACATCAGTTGGTTAGGTTTGCAAAATAGATGTCATTATAGCTTGAATCCTAATTATATGACGGCCACTGGTGATGTACTATCCTGGACTATTCATGGTAAATAATATCCCTTCTAATGCAAATAGCTAGACCTACTGACAGTGCTGTACTTTAGATTTTGAGACATAAGGCAAACTCTAAAAATGGTGCCCTCAAAGATTAATGTTCATATAGATTTTTTTTTCATGGACGATGATACAATAGTATTATTAACAAAAATTTAGAAATAAAATAATAAATATAATATTATATCCAAAATAACATATGTCATAATATAATTATAATAAAATTGAAAAGGTTCCAAACTAATTTTTTATTATTATACTAGCTAGGCAAATAAATGAAAAAAATTCTAACAATGCTTGGGGTAGTACTTCATATGATAATAATAAAAAGGAAAATAAAAGAAATTCTAACTTATTCTCTTGTTCAGTTATCTCCAAGAGGACCAAAACACACACACATAAAGGAGATTAACGACAATGAAAGGGTAGAGAAGATTGAGACAAACGACGGAAGGGTAGTGGAGATTGAGAACGTCAGACTTTTAGAGTGAAGGAAGGGAAAATGATTTTGATAATGACTACACCAATTTTTTTCTTTATTCTGACTAATCGACTTGCCTCTTGGTATTCTAGTATATAACGTTTAGATATCCTATAACAAAAAAAACTTTTTACGATGACTAAAATAATTAGAATGAGTTTGATGGGCCTTTGTTTAGAATTAGACTTATATACATTAACTAGTATATAAAAATATATGGTGCCCTTTAAAATTTTGGGCCTGAGGCGACCGCCTCATGTGCCCGATATAAAGTCCGGGCATGCCTACGAAAAGGCTCATAATCCATGTATTTGTACGTGAGTACCAATTATCCCTATTCCTTGCAAGCTGAATCGATTACGTGGACGGGACGTTCGAGAAACTAATACTTGCGCACAAGTTATTCATGACCACGCATGCATATTTAACAATGCTATTCGTACCTCCAAATTGTTCCTCCAATACATCCCTCCTTATGTGGCAGCTGACGTGGCATGTTAAATAATATTATGTGTCGTCTGACATGGCCGATGACATGAAAAATTTTAACCCAAAAAGTTAATTACCCAATTTTGTCCATGTTAATTTAATGTTAATATTAATATTAATATTAATTAATGTTAATATTAATGTTAATTTAATATTAATATTAGTATTAATTAATGTTAATATTAATATTAATATTATTGTTAATGTTAACGTTAATACTAATTTAAATATTAATGTTAACATTAATTTTAATTTTAAAATTTGCTATGCTGCCACGTCAACATGGCACGTCAGCTGCCACGTAAGAAGGGACGGTTTGGAGGTACAATTTGGAGGGACAAATAGCATTATTCTTTAACTTTCAAACAATCTGTAACAGCATATTCTCATATCATGCATGTTCCACAATCCTTGAGCTTCTAGCATAACAGGTCACTCAAGAACCACATCGAGGCCTTAGGGGAGGGCCACGTCGCATACGTACTGACTACTTCTAGGTAGACGACGAGCCCTCGTCGAAGATCGATCAAGCAAGATTGTGATGCACAAAGTGAGAATAATGAATTAGCATCCAAAAAAATTAAAATAAAAAAATCACATAAATTATAAGCAAATAATTTAATTATTGAAGCATCTATTGTAAAGTGAGTTTGGTTTATAGAAAAATTAGCCTACAAAAATTTGCTTGTTTAAATAGTAGTTAGAGCATGTTATATAAACATGCATGTTGTACTGACAGATCTCTCTCTCCCTCTCTCTCTCTCTCTCTATGATAACATTAATAAATAAATGAACGCAATTGCAGCCCTCTTCTTTCAACCAGGTATTGTTTCAGAATTTTCTTTAATTGACACATTCTTTAGAAATATCGACAAAACTAGGGCTGGTGGTAAACCTAAATTCATTCTTTTGTGTTCTCTTAGAGTTTGTGAATTTGAGTCGGTCTTGAGAAACCTTAAATTAACCTAGTTTGATCAGTAGTGGTTTCTCTTCTAGTATTTTTTGTGGTGTTTTTTCCAGTTTATTATGGTGGTTTTTGTGCTTGATATCATTATTTGGAGCTTTGTATTTTCTTTCTATTTTCTTTCTCTGTATTGTAAAATCTGTTGGTACCATACAAGGCATGGTTTCATCACAAACATGATCATTTAAAAAAAAAAAATTGTGATAAGTTCGGTCATTAATGGTTGTTCTTGTACGTTGTGGCAAAGAAAAGTTAAAGATATCATGTTACAACCGGTCTTAGAATCCTATTAGGAAAATCCCAAAAGCTCAAAGTCATTGGAGGTGAAGAAAGACAAGAGATGGAGATGAATAGTACTAGTTTCATCAGCATATTTTAGGGTGATATTGTGTTATTCATATTACATAGTATAAAGAAACTATAAGAGGACTTAAAAAAAAATTGTTGGAGTCTGATGACAAAATTAGTCACAACAAGGCTTTAGTTGAACCAAAGTTTTGTGATTTGAGTATGAAATAAGGTGAAATCCTAAATAAAAACTTCAACGTCCATCTCCAACGAACTTCTGAACCAACTACACATCGTTGGTGCAGAAAGGGAGAAAGAGGATAAGGCTCTTTTTTCCTTCTTCTCAAGCCATTGGAAGCTCGAATGAAAAGGATGCATTGGAGCTTGAGAGGGCATGGTGTCACCTTTGTTTAACCAATTGCTTAAAACTCCTAATAATTTTAAGAGCTAGCATTTGATGGTGGCGGCAGATAAATTAAAACTGAAGGTTATTTAGCAATGGAGATATGATGTCGATTATTCCCAAACAAGAAAGAGTTAAAAATGTTATCATTACAAGAAAATAGGCTACATAGAAGGAATTATTTACATCCGGCAACAATATTCTGCAATAACAGAAATGGAGGCTAAGAAACATCCAATATTGGTGACGGATGGTGATGGTGAAAGTTAAGACGTCAACTCAGGTCTCTCGAGACAAGAAATCTACTCTTGACTGGACTTTAAATTCTTGTAGTGAATTACAAAAACGCTTGGATATTTTTTCTGACTTTTTTTTTTTTTTTTTTTTTTGTAGAGGATGATATTTTTTGCTTGAATAAGACTCAACTCGTGAGAATGTTCATGAACCAACAATTACTACTAAAATAAGTCAAATTAGCAACGCTAAGCAATGTCGCCAATGTCTAAATAAATGATGCTAAAAACATTTAGCGATGTTTCAGTCGTGTCGCAAATAAGTAGTCACTGAATCACAAAATGTCGCTAAACGTCAAACCGACGACATATTTAGCGACGTCTTCAATGTTGCTAAATTTTCCAGTATTAGCAATGTTGGGTGACATATGTGATGCTAATTTAGTGAATTATGTTTAGTCGTTGTTTGTCACCAAAATAGCGACCAAATAGCGACATTTTAAAGGAGTTTAGCGACGCGGTTGATGACATGGTAGACTTTTCCATGTCAGCTATAACGACCCAGTCCCAAAATATATAGGACTATTTTACGTAAACATGCCAGCTACGTATCAAGTGTACTCCAGCCCAGCTCGAATATGTATACGCTGTCTATATCAGGTAGTTATATCTCCATATCCCTATAATAATTCTATATCTCAATCCACTGTGAATAAATCTTTCGTAAGACCAAGTGCACTAATTTTGGTCAGACATTAACAAACCAGATCCTACAAGCAAGAGAATAGACAATATAAAATAAGGTGGAACAGGTTCTACTACAATCTGTAGAAGCATAGAATTTCAGGCGCATCTATAGGCCATAATTCCTATGCGCTCAAACTAACCATGCGATCAACTCAAATGCGCCAGGAAGCTCAAATAGATACTTGGCACGGCAAAGAAAAGTACAAGTTTTAAGACATTGAAAAGAAGGCTTTTATTTCATATGAAAGTTTATTACATGTCTATAGAAAGGCTTTACAAAGGAGGACTTCTACAAAAATGGAAGATCCTAAAGCTACAGCCAGGCGCAACAACTGCCATGTGCCCCATGCCAGGCGCATCATCCGTCAGGCGCATCACTCTGATGTCTCGTCTAGGCGCATCATTCTAGCATCTCAACGTATGCGCATCTCCGTGCATAGTCAGAGCGAATCACTCTCTCTCATCAGCACCAATCAGACCTTGTGTAGCAGGAGGAGCAGCTCTCATAGCTCGACAAAGATCGCGGCACGATGCCCCGATCTTCGGAAGCAACAGGCACAATCGGCAGCCTATGGCTCTGCCAGCATAACGAAAGACGGAGCGCAGCCGCCCCGATCTTCGGATGCAACAGGTATCATCGGCCTGTGTCGGGACTCGACGATCCCGATATTTGGATGCAACAGACACTATCATAGAAGCTCAGAGCGACGGGAAGACTGAAGCAACGCATCTTCACCCTCGGAAAAAGCTTGAGTTCGACAGTTCGCCAAGGCGAAGCTCCGGCCAAGTTCATCTTTACATCAAAATGAAGAATGAAAGCAAAGCTTTCCCTCATGCGGCTATTTATAAGCACGAACAGCCTACACCCGAGTGCTAAATGGATAACCTTCCAAATTTCATGCAATAAATTTGCATTAATAGCAAATGCATTCGCCGCCTCGTATTCGGCTAAGTCAAGGCAACCATTAAAATGCCTCAAAGAACCCAACAGGCGGGCCAAAGGGGATACGACACATTGGTAGATGCGTCGTCAATATAAAGCGCTTCTCCATGGATGCGCCTAGCGGGCCATAACCATACGCCCAGATTGGCACTAACCAATGCAACCCTCTCCATCAAACATTTAATGCTGAATGACGAAGGGGCAACACATTCCAAGAGCCATCCAATCAGCTGTGTAGAAAATGAAGCGCCGTTGATGTTAGCACCTTGGGTCGGCAACAAGCCACGTGGCTGACCGATCATTCGTATGCGCCTCATGACCAGGCGCCTAGAAGACTTCGTATGCGTCTCGTGACCATGCACCCAGAAGACTTCGTATGCGCCTCGTGGCCATGCGCTGTCACGCCCCGCTCCCGTAGGAGCGATCGTCCTCGCTAAGGCGTGATGCCGCACGGGCCTAGATTGCGCCCGTGCAAGGCCAAGTCCAGAAACGGCCGATTTAATTACTAGGCCACAGAGTCGCACAGAGTGTCCCCATTTGCAGCGGAAAGTAAATGAACACAAGTTGAATACGAAATCAAACTCTTTATTGATATTTAAGAAGTTACAAGCGGCGCTAGGCCGATATTACAAATCGCTCAAGCTCTCTCTCTCTGAAACATAAAAGGCGTGCCAAATGGCTTACAACATGGAAGGATACATGGCGATGTTCCGATACATTATGTCCTGTATAGGGTGCTTCAGCTTCTTGCAACGTTCCAAGGCCCCAGAGTAGGCTCCGCGCCTTGACACGTTCGATGGAAGCTCCGCACCCGCCGGCGTCTCCTGCTATCCTGCAAGCATACTGTGGGGTTATCAGTACATTGTTATGCACTGGTGGGGAGGCTAGCTCGCCCACAACGCCATCATTACCAAACACGTTGCATTTACTTTTGTGCATCTCTATCATTCATTGTCTTTCTAATCTTGCCTTAGGATCAATTTCATGGCATATTGCATAGCCTATCTCGTGTTACCGAACTCGAGTGTCGCATGGAAATACATGTACGACTTACCCATACTTACCGTCCGGCCTTCCCTGTTCAAGGTAAACCAAGTTAAACCACAATTCATGAATAATAACATAACACGATTCATGCACGCATTCAATATCAAGTGTGTGTCCATGTCTCGGGATTCTAGCACGTCGGAGGCATGTTCTAGCACGTCGTAGGCACGTTTTTAGAGTGTTACAATTCAAGCATGTTTCGAGTATTTCATTCAAGCATGTTCAGGAGTGTTACATATCGAGCATGTTCATGTTCAGGATGTTATATTTCAAGCATGTTCAAGAGTGTTATATTTCGGGCATGTTCATGTTCAGGATATTACACTTCAAGCATGTTCTGGAGACACTTCATTTAGTTTACTTAGACTACTTTGATTTCAATGCAAGAACTTGCACGTGGATTGCCACCAGCATAGTCCACTTAATCTACATGCACGGGTCGCTGTCTTTGCAAGCCATTTAGGACATTCCCCTGTGGCAATTCTCAACTTAGCGTAGGGTGATGGCTGGTACACCCCGTTAAGTCTCTTGAATATACCCTCCTACTTACGTCTCTTGGTGCCCAAGCCCGCACCCAAGCAGCCCGTAAGCGCCGTTGATTCTGCCTAGGCCGGCCACGGTTTACCCCCCCAACGCCCGTGCCGCAGAATCCTTCCACACGACGGCCACGGTATTCCCCCCCATCGCCCGTGCCGTTTGTCCACGACCATTTCGTATTGTCTTGTCATTTTAACTTAGCGGCTATCTCCGAGCCGTAGGCTAACCCTTAGCCATAATGCGTTAACGACCAGGTTGGCGTCCGTACAGCGCGGGTAGCAAGCCCCGTTGCACGTGCCCGTCATACCTGTCGCTAGCGTCTTCCATGTCTTATCTTTCATGCCATAATGCGTTAACGACCAAGTTGGCGTCCGTACAGCGCGGGTAGCGAGCCCCGTTGCACGTGCCCGTCATACCTGTCGCTAGCGTCTTATCTTTCATGTATTCTTTCTTTTCATGTTATTCTTTCACTTGTTCGTATGTTCATAGAGTCATTCATGTGTTTGTTCATTCATTCGTTGATTCATTCATTCATGCATTACGCAACTCCCAGTGTGGGAGTCGCCCTGGCGACCCATCGGTCCCATAGCCTTTCAATGTTGCTAGACTCTACTCGGAGCGACTATGTTGATAGTCTTTCCGTTTCATTGTTGTAAACCATTCATTGTTTCATTGTTTGAACGTATAAGGGACATGAACGTGAGCTTGTGCCGTAGCACGAGCGTAGAGCGCGGGCGAGAGTTTCTATATTTGCCGAGTTCTTTTCCATGTTCTAAACAAGCATGCAAGATGGGATTATTCCCTTAGCTAGGTGCGTTGAGTCATTTATTAGCATGCAAGATGTTATCGCCTAGCGATTCTCGTGAATGTGTCCGTTTTGTTATGTGTCTAGGCTAAGCAGTGACGGGTTCATCGGAGCCACCCACCTTAGCGATGTTCGCATCGGCCGAGCGATCCTCCGAGCACGCCTTCGATAGTCTAAGTCTGGATTCATCTTGTCGGGCCAATGCAAGCCTTGCATCGATTCGCATCGACACTTCATCGGGTCGAAGCAACTCTTCGGGTCGACGGCTCGTTTGAGTCGTTGCACTTGCCGTTTGGAATCGGCGTTCCGCTAGGGCGGAGCGGGTCACTACATAATACACCACTCAAAATAAGTCTCGTCCTCGAGACTTTCTGAGTGCAGGTCATCCTACCATTTCTTAACTCGTGTTTTCGTGTTTCTTAGACAATTTCATCGAGCGGTCCTATCGTTCGACGACATCGAACCATACTTGATATCTTTCTAAGTTCCGTGTCACACGCGTTGGGTCGATTTTATCGAATAGCCTTTCATTCATTTTAGAGTTGATTGTACTTATTCAATTCGAGTATTTCTTCGTCTTGGTTGCTATTTCGACATGTCATGGAACTGGAATGGTTATACGAGGCACATTGTAATTCATCAAATTGCGATGGTCGCAGGCTTAGGCAAATTCACTTTCGTTTATCTCGGTCATCGAGATGGCCCGATTCGCTTTTCAAGCGTTCGTGTCCACGAAATCAGTATGATTTCTACTTAACGGGGTCGACCAAGTCTAGGAAATTTTCATCGAATTTAAGACCACATGTTGTACTATCGTCGAGCATATCTTCCTATCAATGCTTCACTTCGTTATACCAACTTTTACTAGCACGATTTCACGTTCACGATACTCGTTCACTCCCCAAGTCGTGCTAGAACTCAACGTATCACTTGGTTGGATCGTGCATGCATTCCAAGCGTCCCCAAAATACATGCATTCAGCCAAGCCGCAGGATAGTGAGTTTGTCATTCTCACTCGAGTCGCATCGTGCACATACTCAAGCGTCCCTGAAATATATGCATGTCAGCCAAGTCTCGTGAGCAGGGTTTCCTACATTCGTGATTCATGCTATCCATTCATGCCAATCCTCAAGATCAATCCTTTGATTGCTAACACATGGAACATGGGCGTCTCGCCTAACCGCTAGGCCATCTTTTTCGAGGCTAAGTCAATGTCAGGATTGGAATCATAGTTCCCCAACAATAATGCCAACACTGACCCCAATCCTAGGGTCAAACCAAAGTCGGTAGTACGGGATTTTCTACCCAAGCACGCGTCACTCAGATTTCTAAACATCGAGCACGATCACCTATTCTCGTTAAGGCATTCGCCGCGTATATCCGAATTCATTCTGATCACATACTTCACATATCCATTCTTTCCAATTCATGTATTCGATCACGAGTTCATCTAGCTTGGACAATATGTTGCGCCCCAATCTCACGCGAGTCCGATTATCCACGGTGGTTCATGAATCACCATGCAACGCTCTCGCGGAATAATCATTCTCTTCGGGGCGTAACTCTTGCTTACGTCTAGACTGATTCATTCTCGATACGCGGATTAGACCTACTCAATCCTCAAACTTCATCATTCAAGCACACCGAATCATTCTCAAGTCATCTTCGCGTCAAACCACAAGTCGAAGCAATCGTATTGCCATGCCGTGCAAGTTTGATCACCCCCGCTGGATGAATCACCATACCAGCGCTCACGCGGAGTGATCGCCCTAATCGGCGCGACACATGTGCGAGGCTGGAGTTGCGCTCGCATAAGACAAGAATGTCGACGTTGGGGTTATCGTCGAAGTAAATCCAAGCATTTCATTTCATCCAAGTCAAGATTTCAATTCGACAGTCCGACCGTCATTCATTCAACCAGAAATCCTCGAGTCACGTCTATATTTTTCCTTGACACGTTTTAATACCCCGAGTATAGCATCCAACGGAACAATGATATTTGCACGATCGTCATTCGCCGAGTCAGAGTACCCCCGAGTTATCGCATATCGGTCTTTGATACGCCTCAATACCATCGACGATATGCGTAACCTGACGATCTTCCTTTGCAACCAATTTCGAGTCATGCGACGATGCCGTTGTCCGAGTTGGATATTCCACCATTTCTCCCGATACTCAAGATCAAGTTCAGTCGCTTTTCCTCAAAGCTCGTTTCAAGATCGTTATTCAAAACTCAAGTCACATTTCATTTGCATCAATTCGACATCGCACGCACGTTCCTCTAAGTTTCCTCGATCAAGACCATTTATTTTCATCCATCGTTCCGAATCATTTCTAACACGCGTTACCCATTCACAAGTTGTCCGAACGATATCTCGTTCGGGACACACGAAGTCACGATCAACTAAGCGTGACACGTTCTAAAGCTTTGCGCGACCGTATCGCTTCGCCGACATACTTGTTCTATCCGTAATTCCTTTAGTCTCGCTCGAACAATTTCTATAACGTCCATACACCACTCAGGTTTCGAGCCACTCGACTAGTCGTTGACACTCATTCTTATTCTTCTTCGAACCCATCACATACACCACTCGGGTTCAAGCCATACGGTCTAATCCTCAATCACGTTCGCGCCATGCACTAAGATATCCTTCAGATTCGTTCGACGAATCTCTAGCGTACTCGCTTACGTCGTCTCAACGTACTAAGTCGTTCACACGAGTCCTCAAAATCCAAGTCAATCATTCGCGTACGCCTAAGCGTTAACTCGATAGCGTTCCTATCGATATACACTCAAAGTGTATCTCCGTTCTTGATCGAGCGATACTTGATATCGCCCGCAACCCGATTGCACCCAAGAGTCGAGGTGCGCGACACGCGGACTAAGTTGTACCGCTTAACCATCCTGCATGGACTATATTCATGTTTTGCACGCTCAGTTGCTAGGGTCAACGCAAGACTAGTTAGGTACGTACGAGACATGTTAACTTTGCATGTGTTCTCAATCGAGTCATGTTTAACGTCGTTCGGCACAAAGGCCTTCGCCTATCGATCCCGTGCAACCGAGTACTTGTACGAGCTTTTGAAAGTATTAGACTTATTGTATGGAACATCCCAAGGCACAGCGAGAGAGAGCGTATACATCTTTTCTTCCAACCGAGCTTTCAAAACTGAGAAATCGACATGAAGTCCAAGGACGTAAAGCCGTGCTCTGATACCAATCTGTCACGCCCCGCTCCCGTAGGAGCGATCGTCCTCGCTAAGGCGTGATGCCGCACGGGCCTAGATTGCGCCCGTGCAAGGCCAAGTCCAGAAACGGCCGATTTAATTACTAGGCCACAGAGTCGCACAGAGTGTCCCCATTTGCAGCGGAAAGTAAATGAACACAAGTTGAATACGAAATCAAACTCTTTATTGATATTTAAGAAGTTACAAGCGGCGCTAGGCCGATATTACAAATCGCTCAAGCTCTCTCTCTCTGAAACATAAAAGGCGTGCCAAATGGCTTACAACATGGAAGGATACATGGCGATGTTCCGATACATTATGTCCTGTATAGGGTGCTTCAGCTTCTTGCAACGTTCCAAGGCCCCAGAGTAGGCTCCGCGCCTTGACACGTTCGATGGAAGCTCCGCACCCGCCGGCGTCTCCTGCTATCCTGCAAGCATACTGTGGGGTTATCAGTACATTGTTATGCACTGGTGGGGAGGCTAGCTCGCCCACAACGCCATCATTACCAAACACGTTGCATTTACTTTTGTGCATCTCTATCATTCATTGTCTTTCTAATCTTGCCTTAGGATCAATTTCATGGCATATTGCATAGCCTATCTCGTGTTACCGAACTCGAGTGTCGCATGGAAATACATGTACGACTTACCCATACTTACCGTCCGGCCTTCCCTGTTCAAGGTAAACCAAGTTAAACCACAATTCATGAATAATAACATAACACGATTCATGCACGCATTCAATATCAAGTGTGTGTCCATGTCTCGGGATTCTAGCACGTCGGAGGCATGTTCTAGCACGTCGTAGGCACGTTTTTAGAGTGTTACAATTCAAGCATGTTTCGAGTATTTCATTCAAGCATGTTCAGGAGTGTTACATATCGAGCATGTTCATGTTCAGGATGTTATATTTCAAGCATGTTCAAGAGTGTTATATTTCGGGCATGTTCATGTTCAGGATATTACACTTCAAGCATGTTCTGGAGACACTTCATTTAGTTTACTTAGACTACTTTGATTTCAATGCAAGAACTTGCACGTGGATTGCCACCAGCATAGTCCACTTAATCTACATGCACGGGTCGCTGGCTTTGCAAGCCATTTAGGACATTCCCCTGTGGCAATTCTCAACTTAGCGTAGGGTGATGGCTGGTACACCCCGTTAAGTCTCTTGAATATACCCTCCTACTTACGTCTCTTGGTGCCCAAGCCCGCACCCAAGCAGCCCGTAAGCGCCGTTGATTCTGCCTAGGCCGGCCACGGTTTACCCCCCCAACGCCCGTGCCGCAGAATCCTTCCACACGACGGCCACGGTATTCCCCCCCATCGCCCGTGCCGTTTGTCCACGACCATTTCGTATTGTCTTGTCATTTTAACTTAGCGGCTATCTCCGAGCCGTAGGCTAACCCTTAGCCATAATGCGTTAACGACCAGGTTGGCGTCCGTACAGCGCGGGTAGCAAGCCCCGTTGCACGTGCCCGTCATACCTGTCGCTAGCGTCTTCCATGTCTTATCTTTCATGCCATAATGCGTTAACGACCAAGTTGGCGTCCGTACAGCGCGGGTAGCGAGCCCCGTTGCACGTGCCCGTCATACCTGTCGCTAGCGTCTTATCTTTCATGTATTCTTTCTTTTCATGTTATTCTTTCACTTGTTCGTATGTTCATAGAGTCATTCATGTGTTTGTTCATTCATTCGTTGATTCATTCATTCATGCATTACGCAACTCCCAGTGTGGGAGTCGCCCTGGCGACCCATCGGTCCCATAGCCTTTCAATGTTGCTAGACTCTACTCGGAGCGACTATGTTGATAGTCTTTCCGTTTCATTGTTGTAAACCATTCATTGTTTCATTGTTTGAACGTATAAGGGACATGAACGTGAGCTTGTGCCGTAGCACGAGCGTAGAGCGCGGGCGAGAGTTTCTATATTTGCCGAGTTCTTTTCCATGTTCTAAACAAGCATGCAAGATGGGATTATTCCCTTAGCTAGGTGCGTTGAGTCATTTATTAGCATGCAAGATGTTATCGCCTAGCGATTCTCGTGAATGTGTCCGTTTTGTTATGTGTCTAGGCTAAGCAGTGACGGGTTCATCGGAGCCACCCACCTTAGCGATGTTCGCATCGGCCGAGCGATCCTCCGAGCACGCCTTCGATAGTCTAAGTCTGGATTCATCTTGTCGGGCCAATGCAAGCCTTGCATCGATTCGCATCGACACTTCATCGGGTCGAAGCAACTCTTCGGGTCGACGGCTCGTTTGAGTCGTTGCACTTGCCGTTTGGAATCGGCGTTCCGCTAGGGCGGAGCGGGTCACTACATGCGCCCAGAAGACTACATGCGCTCTAGTGGACAGACGTCCCCTTAGCTCACTTCTGATCTCAAGCAACAGAAGACGAAGCTCTGCATGCGCCTCAAAAGCCATGCGCCTGGACTTGCTTTTTGCTCCTAAAGATTATGAGACCAAGTCGCCTCCCCTATGCTTGATTCTTGGCGCACCCTGATGCGAAGCTCTACATGTGCCTCAAAAACCATGCACCCAGACTCGTTTATGATGCCTAAAACTCATAGACTAAGTCGCCTCCATACACCCGATCCTAGGCGCACCCCGACAGATCACTCTCCTCCAAAATTGAGATCTTTGAGACACAGGCATACGTCTAGCGTCCCTTGACTCAGTTCTATTCAAAGAATGGGTGCTAACCACCCAAGATCTCAGCAACAACCAAATCTCTGCGACTGCCACATGTCAGCTCTATCGCAGTCCAGCACAGCAGTCCAGCAGATTTAGCTTCAATCCAGGGCGCATCAACCATGCGCCCCCGCCAGCATCAGCCACATGGTGTTCCCACGTACAGGCGCATCCGACATATGCGTGCAGGAGCAGCCAGCCTGCTATCTATAAATAGAAGGATCATTCCTTCACCCAACACACACAAGGACGGATATATACACATACAGAGGCCAGAAGAGACACTTAACGTCCGCTTCTCCTCGCAACGCTCCGGCATCCAGAGCAACCCAGATCTTCAGAGAGTTCAAGATCGTCGTCAGATCGTCAATAGAGTCAACACATTACCACTCGCTCCATCGATACAGTTCCCAGATAAAAACAAAAGTGTACTCCTAGAACTACGTCTAAGTCCTACATTGTATACTGTTCTATTTATAATTGAAATACCAAAGTTTTAATCAACAAAACCTTATCGTATTTTTGATGGCAAACAAGCTGACGACTCTGCTGGGGACCTCTTTCTCCTCCAATGAGAAAGTTGTGTCGCAATCTGACGATACCAAACTCGGCTCCTCCCATAAAATACTTGTGGTGCACCTCAATCAACAGGCGTATGAGGAGTTCATCTCTGAAGGCAGCACAAGTCCTTCGAAGCGGCTGCCAAAGCCAAAGAAGACTCGCCAAGTCTGGGTACGCAAGGCCGATACGCCTGGTACCATCACTGAAGGGGATGCGCCACCACAGATGACCCTTCCAGCCGACGCTCTCAACAACAAGGATACGCCCCGTGGTGCCGCGCATCTGTCTGGGAAGTGCAGTATCGACTGTATTCTCCAACCGTCTTTTTTCCAGACGAAGAAGATGCACCAACGGAGCAGAGGTGCAACCAATCTCCAGCGCATGAGCTCTGGTGCGCATCTACTGCGTTTCGAACAAGTCTGGCTGGGCAACTGCGACATTGAGTCCATGCGCCCACCTGGGTGACGTACATAAAGTGGATTCAAGTTGCCATAAATATTGTGCCTCTACCAATAATCTGGGTATATCTCATGCGCGTGAACCAGATTAGGGATACAACATTCACATGACCACCCCGATGCTTGGCCTTGCCATACGCCTGATGGGGGTGTTAAAGTGAAACTCTCCCAACATGATTTGCATAATGTGATCAGTCACAAATACAGATCAGGAGAGCTGACCAATTAGTACAATTTGTCCCTCGTAGGGCACACCTGTGTTATGGTCACCATCAATTGCTGTTGTTGCAAAACAGCGGCTCCACAACAAAGGCAGTCCGTATTTTAACGACTACAATCTACGGCACCTATCCGACGTCGCCTTGAAAAGAAAGTGCCAATTGAAGACGAAGCGGAGCCCAAGATCACTTCTTGTCAGTCTCCAATTTTTACTCATCCGTGAGAAAGACAAACACCAACTCCTCAGCCTCTTGCAAGATTCAGCTGAGGAAGAGCAAAATAGTGGTCCCGTCCCCAGGGGTATACGAACGCACCCGAGCAAGGATCAAGGCCCTGGCAGAAGCAACAGTTGGGGGTAGTCAAGCCTCTGACAACCCTCCCTTCGAAGACGAAGAAGCGCTTCGACAAATCGACCCTGACATAGCTGGGGGTAGCCAATACGAGGCCTCAGAAGAAGAAGCCCTTCCACAGGAAAGCGAGGTCAAAAGCGAAGCATCGACCGATCCATCCACTTAATTCCATCCATATTATGACAGCTTACATGACAGGGGGTGGTGATGAAGGAGAATCAGACGCTCCAGCGCTAGATATCGTGCAGCGCATAGACACTCTTGAGGGGAGTCTCAAAACCCTCTCTGTCTCCATGCAGATCCTGACCCAGGCGGTGTTCGACATTCGAACCACTATGGCAAGGGCACCTGTCTCCACCAGCCCCGATCCAGGGGCCAACAGAGAATTAATTATACCCCCTCAACGGGTATCTTCAGGGGCAGAGTACCACACTACACCACGAGTGTTAGCTCCTTCCAATATCCAGCTTCAGGCTGTACCGCCTTCACCAGCTCCCAGCTCAACAAAAGACTTAGTCGTAATGGTCAGAGACCTATGCGAGCATTTTAAGGCCCAAAGTAGACAGAAGGATCGCCAGAAGATGGGACTCCTGCAAACTTACCCCCTCGAATGGAACAAAGTGGTTTATCCTCCCAAGTATAAACCGCAATCACTGACGCCATATGATGGAAAGGATTCTCCTCACCGGTACCTGACCTACTTTCAATCTCAAACGGGGCATCTCCTAAAAGAAGACGCCTTGCTCACGAGCCTGTTTGTCGGGGCTCTAAAGGGAGTCGCCTACGACTGGTACTGCAGTCTCCCTGACAACTCCAAATCATCCTTCGATAATTTGATATGCCTCTTCCTCGATTGGTTCTACGATGGAGGGAGAGACATGACCATGTCGTCTCTAATAGAAGTGCAGCAGACTGAGAATGAGACTGGTCGAAAATTTATCGAGCGTTTCAGACAAGCATGCCTAAGGTTGCCTCCAGGCATGCCGGAACATGCACTTATCGACTCCTGCAGCATGAACATGATCCCCGTGATCAAGCTCTGGCTCAACTCCACTCCTCCGCCCGATTGGAGTTCGTTGATCATTGAAGTCGAAGCTACTGAGAAGAAGGTGCGTAACGCTCGCCTTCTAGGGGTTAACTTCCCCACCTTTGATAACAAAGGGAAACGACCTGCGACCAGCAGTAGCAGCCGTGAAGCGAAAGGGAAGCAGGCTTTGACTATCAATGTGTCTAACAGCACGCAAGGTCCTGCCTAGAGACCTCCAACCATACCACGATCGAAGATGGTCTACTCATTCCATGATGAGGATACCTTACAACTCTTCGAGATGTTAAAGCAGGGCGACAAAATCAAGTTGTCGGATCCCAAGCGTCCTGATGAAGTAGGTAGAGTTGGCAATCCGAGGTATTGTCACTACCATCGGTTCGTTGGACATCCAACTAAAGACTGCTGCATCCTCAAAGACTACATACAATACATGATCAATGCGAACGTCATCCCAGTCGATTACGAGGAGCAGATAGTCTCGGGCAACATGGTGTCGCTCCAGTTCGGCACCTTACCACTTACTATAGCTCAAGATGGCGTCATCCCCATTCCAAAGGCGACAATAGAAGTAGTCAACCCTCCACCAACCTGTGACAATTTGGGTGGGCTCACATCACACATAACATTCAAGAGAGAGATCATGTGGGTTCACCCGGATCTCATTCCAGAGATGACTCAACCGGGGGTACCCTCTACCTCCAAAAACAAAGGCAAGAAGACCAAGTCTTGCCGAATGGTGACTTTCTCCCTTGAGGAAGCACTGCCCGTACAAACACATTCGCAACAGAACGCCCAGCCAGAGGAGGCTCCGGCCGAAGTAACTCCTCTTATCATCACCACAGCTGTCCAAAGAGAAGGTTTATCCCAACTTCCTGCAGCTGATAAACAAAAGCAGAAGGAAGCCCGCTTCGACAGGCCTCTTCGAAAGGACATCACTCCGGGGTTAGCCAAGTCCCTCAACTTTGACATACTGGCACAACTGGCCAGTACTCCATCACAGCTCTCCGTATTTGAGCTCATCCGCCTATCAAAAGATACTCGGAAGGCTCCCTGCAAAGCCCTGAAGGATGCCGAGTCTTTCATCAGTCAGGTCAAGCAGCCTAACGATGGTCTTGCAGCATGTCATGTGAGACCCGTCTCACTGTATCGATATTTTATACGGATACATGTTTATTTGAGCCGTATTTTGTATTTATCGATTTGCGTGATGTTTTAAAAATTTTTGAAGTATTGGATTTTCATGACTAGATTTAACTTGGATTTGGTTTATTTGGTTCGGTTCCACTTTGACTTGGTTTGGTTTAGTTTGGTTTCTCATGAGATGAGGTGTATGGTTAAGATTGAAATGGAGAGGAATGAATGGCGGAGATTGCTTGGGCTTGATATATAAGTTACTCTTTTTCTCTTCCTTTTCATTCACCCTCATTCATTTCTATTTCGCCAAACCCTAGCCATTAGAGAGAGAGGCAAGTACACCTTGCCGAACCATGAACAAATTTATTTCTGTTTGTTCCATCTTCTTTCTTGCATGATTCTAAGCATCTTTAGAACTTGGAGTTTTTGGTTTTACCGAGTGGATTGCTGTAGATCTAGCTTTGTGGTATTTTCGGTTTTCATGGGTTTTGGTCTGTCAAACTTGTATATTTTTGTCAACTGATGGTTCCATGTTGTAGAAATTTTTTTATATCCAAATTTGATCAATGGAAGTCTGGATTTGGGTTCCTATTGTTGTTTGGTGGAGCATGGAGGCTATGGTATTTTCTAAGAATATGTTCTCTGTGGGAGCCATTAATTGCACTTTTGGCTACATGCAACATTGAGTTGCTGAGCCGCATGAGCATTCTTAGCTCTGAGCCGCATGAGCATCAATTAATTGCATGGTCCTTTTATTTTAGTTGCTTGCATGAATTTTGCATGCAACAATTTCTGGCCGCATGGCCCCAAACCATTCTTGGCAGCATAGGCCTAAGCTTGTTACATGCATTATAGTTGCTTGGCCACGTATTTAATTAGCTTGCCACATGCAATATTGTATTATATTGGCTTCATGCAAATAATATGTATTGGCCTTAGTGCATTTAGTTGCTATTGCTTGGCCTAAAGCATCTGCTCGCAACATTTTGCATAATAATTAATTTATTAGCTAGCATTTGACTTACTTGCATGCTGTAAATGGTTTGGACTAACAACTTCCATTCATGTCGCATGTAATTTTAGTGCTAGGCCGCATATCAGTGCATGGCTGGCGATAGTTGCTTTGGCCATAATTTATTTGAGGCCGCATACACACTAGTTGGCTTTGTATGCAAGCATTAGTGCTTGGCTTGCATGCAAGAGCTTGCTTGGCTTAAAACCACTTCTTAGCCGAATGGAACTTTATTGTTGCATGCCACTTTATATAGCATATATGTTGGCCTCGTGGCCATTTGTATTGTTTGCTGGCCGCATGGCCTATTGTATTTTTACATGGCCGCGTGGCAATTGCCAGTTGCTTGCCGCATGTGCATGTAATGATTTCTTTTGGCCGTATGGCCTCTTCTATTAATAATTTTTGGACGCATGGCCACTATAGTTGCTTTTTCTTGCTAAGTGTAAACTTGCATTAATTGCCATGTAAAGCCCTTCCTTGATGTTAGAGTACGGCAGTTATTTTATCGCGTGGAGGGTATTCCTCTTGTATGGCTTATTACAGTATAATGTAATCATTGCTTGGCCACGTGAGCCCTTTCCTTGCTGCATTTATTGTTGGGACCCACATGGCCTCTGTACTTGAGTGGCCACGTGTCCTTTTATTTTGTTTGAGTGGATGCTTGCATTTATTGCAGGTCCCACTTTCTTTGTCTTTTTTGATTGCATGAATATTTCTTGCTGGCATTTAATGTTGGCCGCATGGCCTCCCACCCATTCTTGGCCGCATGACCCCTTCAGTTATTTTTTGGCCGCATAAGCTTCTTGCTGGCCGCATGGGTGGCCTCCCACTCTCTTTGGCCATATGTATGTTCTCCCACTTTTGGGCCGCCTGAGGTCCACTTTGATTGTTTAAATGTTTTATTTGCCTGAATTATGGTCAAAATTTTTTCCCACTCCCAACATGAAAGTTGTAGAGTTTCTCCTTGGCTTCAAGAATATATATATTATATATTATTATTTAATTGCATAAGTTTCTCCCCTCTTTGATAAATGATATGACTTGATAGTGACCCGTCATAGTGCATTCCTGACAAGATAACTTGACCTGACAAATTTGACATGATAATTCTTGATAGTGGCCCGCCGTAGCGCACTCTTGACAAGTAAACAAGATATGATATATGTTTTGAAGGCTGTTGCGACGGCTAGCTTGACATGACAAGTATAAATGACCTGAATACTATGGACGATTGTGCTTGTACAAATGAACCCGTCTTGTCTTGCATCATGTCTAGGACAGGGATCCCTGAGTACCATGGTCAGGGGTACCTACTGTAAATGGCTAAGGCTAATAACTAGAATAATACAGTAGTTCATGAAGAGACTTTTTCAGTTACCTGTTGCCCCTTTGATCCCGGCCTTATATATATATACATGGGACTTGGAGCTATCTGTCATGATGAGCACATTTCTAGCCTGTCGTCGAGTGGGGCACCCCTTTAGGACACATGTATCTTACTACAGTGTGTCTGCTATACTTATTTTTTTTTGTGGGGTCATTCAGGTAGCAGCAGGCGGGTAACTGGACTTAGAAATCTCTTTGCATATTGTTAGTAACTAGGCTTGTGATAACCCTAGTTAGTTAATATAGAAAGCTGTAGGAAATGATTGGCCGTGATTGATTGGATGGAGTCAGCCCAGTCTAAGTCTTGTCTAGATCCAGTTCCTAATTGTTCCAGGATAAAGGTTGTAGTGATTGTCACTTAATACATTGTACTCTGTATTGTCACTCTCTGATTGTCACTTAAGGATTGTCACCTCTAGCAATAAATGATCAGAGACCAAATTCTGTTCAGGCGAAGGGTTATAATCCCGTTCCTTATTTGGTTTAAGGATTATAACCTGGCTTCCAGAACAGTACCTTTGTCCCCTCTTCGTATATTGTCTAGTTCTATTTATTTAACATGTTCTCCAGTTTACTTTATATCAAATGATGATTCACTTACTGTCTTCCTATGATCGGTATGAGTGCATTGGTACTGTACGAATCTCAATCCTTCCTTACTTATTGCTGTCTCTTCCTGTTGATTGCCTATGATTGCTGGTTTTAAGTTCATAGTTCGGCCTCCTTTATGGTACTTGCTATTTGGGGTCTGACCCCACTGGTTTTGCATGGCCAGGTTCTAATACAAGAGCCCGAAGGATCTACCGCACCATCTACTCGACGGTGACCAGCCGGAGCACAAGAGTGCCTCAGTGGGTTTCTTCTTCATTCTTCCACTGATATGTAAATTCTCCTCTTGTAACGTTTAGCCCCGAGCACGTGTTTAGCTCGTGTTTCGGTATTTTCCTTGATATTGTAGCCTACGGACATAAACATGATATGTGTATTCTAGACTATAGCTAGTCCTTATCATGTACGACTAATACTCTAGCTAGTCATCAGTTCTGTGGTACTGGCTTCATGATCAGTCATGTATATATGGTTTGGGATGCCTTACTATTGTATGTATGATGATCGTGCTCTTTGTTCTTGTATAATTGCCTGTGATTAAGATACCTAGGATTGTTAAACCTTAGGATTGACTGATGGCTTGTAGAGTAACCCCCATGTCTTGACAGCTTATACGTGATTTCAGAGTATTAACGTACTTTGGGATTGTGTAGCTGGCCTAGTCCATCTCAATATTCCGGTACTGGGACGTAACAAGGTTTTAGTGGTGGCCCATGCAGGTCTCGATTTTCAGATTTGTGGGGGTTACCATGTTTAGATATCTCAATCACGATTATCCTTATTGATCTCCTTCGGATTATTCTCTATCTCTGATACTTGACTTGATATCTGTTTTGATCATTCCTGTTTCCATGATTTGATCTTGTGTCCTTCAACTTTCAAGGGCACTGTTCTTGATCCTTCTGATTATCTTGTTCGTATTTTGCCGAGGACAGCTCAGCATTCTTCAGCCAGGCCAGTTATGGAGGATCAGTCTCAGCATGCAGGCAGAAATGTCAGTCCATCCCGAATCAGCCAGCCGCTTCTGTCTTCGTATCTTGAGACAGGTGATAAAGTTCATGCATCTATTTCAACTACGATGATACGTCCTGGGTAGAGTAATGTCTTGAACTAAGTCATTGGTACCGACTTACCTTGAGGCTTGACTTTATCCATTTTTGGGAGTCAGCTTAGGCCAGCGAGGACGTTGGTTTCTACACAACTGTCTCATGAGTCATATTGATCCATATGCCTCCAGCCCTTCTTGATCATGATTGTATTTGTTCTTGTGTATTTATTTACTACTTACGCATTTATTTACATTACTGATTGTTTTACTTTACTTATATGCCATGCTTGAGATTGTTGAGTTTCCTAGAGCTTTTGTTTTGTTATCTTGCTCGACTAGTCTCAGGAAATTCCGAGGATAGAATTTTTCAAAGGTGTAGAGAGTTGTGAGACCCGTCTCACTGTATCGGTATTTTATACGGATACGTGTTTATTTGAGCCGTATTTCGTATTTATCGATTTGCGTGATGTTTTAAAATTTTTCGAAGTATTGGATTTTCATGACTAGGTTTAACTTGGATTTGGTTTTATTTGGTTCGGTTCCACTTTGACTTGGTTTGGTTTAGTTTGGTTTCTCATGAAAATGAGGTGTATGGTTAAGATTGAAGTGGAGAGGAATGAATGGTGGAGATTGCTTGGGCTTGATATATAAGCTACTCCTTTTCTCTCCCTTCTCATTCACCCCCATTCATTTCTATTCCACCAAACCCTAGCCATTAGAGAGAGAGGCAAGTACACCTTGCCGAACCTTGAACAAATTTATTTTTGTTTGTTCCATCTTCTTCCTTGCATGATTCTAAGCATCTTTAGAACTTGGAGTTTTCGGTTTTACCGAGTGGATTGTTGTAGATCCAGCTTTGTGGTATTTTCGATTTTTATGGGTTTTGGTCTGTCAAACTTGTATATTTTTATCAACTGATGGTTCCATGTTGTAAAGAATTTCTTTTTACCCAAATTTGACCAATGGAAGTCTGGATTTGGGTTCCTATTGTTGTTTGGTGGAGCATGGAGGCCATGGTATTTTCCAAGGACATGTTCTCTGTAGGAGCCATTAATTGCACTTTTGGCTACATGCAATATTGAGTTGCTGAGCCGCATGAGCATTCTTAGCTCTGAGCCGCATGAGCATCGATTAATTGCATGGCCCTTTTATTTTAGTTGCTTGCATGAATTTTGCATGCAACAATTTCTGGCCGCATGGCCCCAAACCATTCTTGGCCGCATAGGCCTAAGCTTGTTACTTGCATTATAGTTGCTTAGCTACGTATTTAATTAGCTTGCCACATGCAATATTGTATTATATTGGCTTCATGCAAATAATATGTATTGGCCTTAGTGCATTTAGTTGCTATTGCTTGGCCTAAAGCATCTGCTCGCAATATTTTGCATAATAATTAATTTATTAGCTAGCATTTGACTTACTTGCATGTTGTAAATGGTTGGACCAACAACTTCCATTCTTGCCGCATGTAATTTTAGTGCTAGGCCGCATATTAGTGCATGGCTAGCTATAGTTGCTTTGGCCATAATTCATTTAAGCCCGCATACACACTAGTTGGCTTTGCATGCAAGCATTAGTGCTTGGCTTGCATGCAAGAGCTTGCTTGGCTTAAAACCACTTCTTAGCCGCATGGAACTTTATTGTTGCATGCCACTTTATATAGCATATATGTTGGCCTCGTGGCCATTTGTATTGTTTGCTGGCCGCATGGCCTATTGCATTTTTACATGGCTGCGTGGCAATTGCCAGTTGCTTGCCGCATGTGCATGTAATGATTTCTTTGGCCGCATGGCCTCTTCGATTGATAATTTTTGGCCGCATGGCCACTATAGTTGCTTTTGCTTGCTAAGTGTAAACTTGCATTAATTGCCACGTAAAGCCCTTCCTTGCGGTCAGAGTACGGCAGTTATTTTATTGCATGGAGGGTATTCCTCTTGCATGGCTTATTACAGTATAATGTAATCATTGCTTGGCCACGTGAGCCCTTTCCTTGCTGTATTTATTGTTGGGACCCACATGGCCTCTGTACTTGAGTGGCCACGTGTCTTTTTCTTTTGTTTGAGTGGATGCTTGCATTTATTGCGAGTCCCACTTTCTTTGTCTTTTCTGATTGCATGAATATTTCTTGCTGACATTTAATGTTGGCCGCATGGCCTCCCACCCATTCTTTGCCGCATGACCCTTTCAGTTATTTTCTGGCCGCATAAGCTTCTTGCTGGCCGCATGGGGTGGCCTCCCACTCTCTTTGGCAGCATGTATGTTCTCCCACTTTTGGGCCGCATGGGGTCCACTTTGATTGTTTAAATGTTTTATTTGCCTGAATTGTGGTCATAATTTCTTCCCACTCCCAACATGAAAGTTGTAGAGTTTCTTCTTGGCTTCAAGAATATATATATTATATATATTATTATTTAATTGTGCAAGTTTCTGTTACGCCCCAGTACCGGAATACTGAGACGGACTAGGCCAGCTACACCGTATGAGGTATATAGACGTTATACGACGATCGTGGCTGTCAAGAGACTAGGGGGTGCATGCTACAATCAGGTCTCCTATGGTCCCACAGAGCATCTATGTCTCAATCAATCAAAATAAGAAGCAGTAAATAATGGTCATATAAGACAAAGCAGTAAGACGTCCCCGACGCTTCATCAAAATGATTCATGAGTCTAGCTATACAAAATGATGAGCTAGTTCCGAGAGTCAATAGTACATAACTATAGTCAGCTGCAGTCTGATTTAATTACAATTATGCAAAGGAAACTAGTGTCCAGAACTGCCGGATAAACATGTGCCGGTGGCTAAACGCCAAGTACAAAATAGAAGATATCAGAGCGGTGAAGAAGAAACCCACTCATGGTCCCCGGCGCCCATACTCCTGGTGTGCACCATTGTTCGGGTAGAAAGCTGGATCCTCTGGAGCTGCTACGGGATCTGGCCAAACAAAACCAGCGGGGTCAGGCCCCGTATAGCAAGTACCACAAGGGAGCACAAAAGATTAAGATAAAACCAATGAGTTAAATAAGACCTGATTCACGAGTTATAGGCTTATACCATATCATCGAGACAATACGACACCCTTACAACCAAACAAGGACAAACGGTGCCAATATTGTGCCGAGATAAGATATATCGTATAGCCATGGACAGGTAAAAGGGCTTCTGATCATGACTTCGGTCCATAGCCTATAGCAGCACAATAGCCCAACCCAACAACCAAACAAGGACATGGGTTGGACCACGCACCACGATAGTCCATGTTCCTCAGTTGCTAACAGAAGAGAACATATCACAAACAAGTCATCTTACAAGCGGCCAATCATTCCTACGTCTTTATATGATTCGTCTGGATTATTCCAGTAATGCAATATATAGGAATCCTCAGATCGTGTCAACCCAGCAGGGCTAGCCAAACCATATAATATACGTATACACATAGCACTTTGATTATGCACCGGTCCCCCGTATGGCCACCGTGCAAAAACATATAACACATAGCACGTAGGAGTCGGATATAGTCATCCACTATAGGCGGATGAAACTGTATCCGTGGCGACCAACCCGACACGTCAGGACAGGACCTGGGGTGGCCAGTATGGCACGATCTCGGGATTCTTTCCACCCAATGCATCTACCAATTTGGGTTTCTTAGATTAACCCTATCTTGATATGGAATCACATGTCGTGGTCACATGGTCATCCTCCTATATGTCGTACCATAGTACGTGTACCCTAAGTATGAATCTACATCGTCCCGATCTAGATCTATGCTTAGTGTAATGCTTCAAACAACAATCAACATACCACGACACTATTACTGACCAATTACCATGACTATACTGGAAGGTACACATGTATTGACATATAACACGAACGATCACTTGGCATGTAGAGTCACACCTCAGTGCACTCATTAAATAGCACAACAGTGCATACTAATATTGTATCTCAATACACACTTAGAACATGTACCAGCACGTATACAGGTAATCAGGTCAGGAATATGGTCAAGTCAGGAAGTCACGTGGACCCCTCGTGACATAAAAGTCACATGTGAATTCAGGTTAAAGTGAGACACGAAGATCCTTGAAGACAATACAAAGATCTACAACTTTCATGTTGGGATTTTTTCAAGATTCTAGCTACAAAACAACTTAAACAGGCAAAAACAGTGAAATAGCACAAATCGGCGTATGGGATTCCTACACAATCGGCGCATGGGGTTCCTGCACCAATCGGCGCATGAGATTCCTGTACGAATCGGCGCATGAGATTCCTGCACGAATCGGCGCATGAGATTCCTGCACGAATTGGCGTATGGGAACTCACGCTGCGTCTTCAGTACATGCGCGTAGGGAACCTACGCACATGACACGCTCGGAGTTAAGGGATGCGTTGCCGGGACTTCACAGCGCATGGCCTCCCGGCGCATGGCCTCCCGGGCGCATGGGGGTCATCGTCCCCAAACAACAAGTTCAGCCATGAAAGTTCCAAAAACTTGCCATGGCCATAACTTCCTCAACCGAAGTCGAAATCAAGCGAAACAAAAGCCAAAACTGAATGAAATTGAATTCTCTAGAACATAGAACCATTAGTTTTCAAAAATAACCAAGTTTGATAGATCAAAACCATAGAAATCCATAAAACCCTAGTTATAGAAACTTAGATCTACACCAAACTAGCCATTAAAATCAAAAACTCCAAGAACTAAACTTGTAGAGAATTATGAAGATAAGAACAATATAGACAAATAATATCTAAGAAAAATCAAAAAATAAAAAAAAATGCAAGAATCTCTCCTTTTGGTGCAAGATGTACTTGCCTATTGGTTGGGAGGAAAAGAAATGAAAAGAGTGAATGAGGAGAGAGAGTGTGGAAGAGAATATATATAGGGGTTGGGTTGACTCAAAGAAACCCTAAGCTTAAGCATGCTCTTAACCATGTGGCTAATGACATGTTAAAGGCTACATGATACAACTAATTAAATTAATTAAAAAAAATCCTAACCACAACACGGTTCAGAAATCCTATCATCGAAACAGTGAACCACGCCTACAACCAAACAAGGACAAGGGGTGGCACACTAATCCGCGAAGAGATACTGTTCCATGCCATGGTTAGTTACAAATACATGATATATGCAATAAAGATACAGGTGCCAGATACCATATACATGAAAAATCAAAAATTTACGTATTCCGGGAATGGGGAGTGACATCTCTACCCTCCTTAGAAAAATTCTGTCCTCGGAATTTCGATAAGGCTAGTCGAGCGCGCTCTCAGATCACGAAATACACTCATGACATATAGCAAGCACAATTATCAAACAACACATGGCACATGAACAGTTTTAAGGAAGCAATAAAAATTAAGTAAGAGCACAAACAATAATCATACCCTAGAAGGAAATGATTGGAGACATACGAATAAAATATGCCTCTCAAGTCAGGTAGGAATTCGTCCTCGAGGTCCTACACTGACACCCAAAGTGGACAAGGGTCAACACTTGTGATAAGTCGGTACCAATGACTAAATCAAGAACGAGACTCTGCCCAGGACGTACTCTCGTAATCACGTATCACATGATACGAGAGCAGATGAGTGAGACGAGAAAGTCGCCTTCACTCTTCGAATATAAAACTCAAGGAATTATAATAAATAATACTCAAAACTTACCCAAAATCTGATCGCCTTCAGCCAACCTCTGCGCTAATACTCCAAATTCTTCTTGCCTTTGTCCCTGCCTTCCCTGGCCCTGCTGTCCAACCTGATGTTATGCTTGTCGGTACATCTGAGCTTACGTCAGTAACGGGCGCTGGGCTAGTGGCCTCACTGCTAGTGCTGGACCTTGATACGGTGCCACCTCTGGAGCTGGCAACGCCGGAAACTGTTGAGCTGGCCCTCCTGGCCTCTGCATCATAGGACAATTGGCAATCCTATGGTCTGGACTGCCACACCTCAAGCATAATCCATTAGCTGAACGACACACATCCCTAGTGTGCCCTCCCTTACCACAATAAGTGCAACCCACTGGTGCTTCCTGACGCTGCTGCTGGTTCCTCTATTGCTGTTGTCGAACTGGTGCAGTCACAATTGTCGTGACTGGTGCTGCATCACGAATACGAATGCCAGGTGCTGGTGCTGACGTCCGAGGTACTGCTCCTCCCCCAACACTCTGCGTATAAGACCTCTTCTGGCCCCCAGTCCTTGTTGATAACCTTTGAATAATAAGCTCGTGCCTCCGAGCCGTCGTCAATACTGTATCGAATGTCTGGTAGTCGTGCCCCTCGACCAGCTGTAAAATCTCTAGGTGAAGTCCCTGCTGGAACCTCATTGCTCTCTCTGGCTCTGTCGCCACCATCATCCGGGCAAACCTACTTAACCTGCAGAACTCCGCTGCATAACAATCCACCGTCTTACCAGCCTGCTTGAGACTGATAAACCTCTGCTGTAGCTCATACCGCGCTACCACTCCAAAGTACTTGGCCTTGAATCTGGTACTGAAGCTATCCCAGGGAACAGGACGCCTCATTCCAACCTCTTCTGATGCCCACCAATCGCGGGCGAGATCCTGAAGCAATAATCTGACTTGGTCAACCTTCTCTTCTGCTGGAACCTTTGCTGCGGTCAATATGGCCTCTGTATCCTGAAGCCAAGCATCGCCGTGATGGCATCCTCCGTACCGTCAAAATATCTCGGGTTAAGTCGATAAAACCTTCCGGACGCTCCTGAATTATTCCTGACACTTCTCTCAAGGGCTATTTGCAACCCCTGATTCTGTAGCACATTCTGTTCTTGCTGTCGGGTTTGTTGTTGCTGTTGGGCTGCCGTCTGGCGTTGCTGGGTCTTCAATAACCCTCTAATAATCTGCAATAGTGCCGATGCATCTAGTGCTACTGGTACTACCGGTATCGCTGGAGGTACGGGATCCTCTGGCCTCTGTAGCTCAACTGGCTCATGCTCGATAACATTCTCGACGGGAATCTGTCCAGGTAGAGGGGCTACCCCTTGCTGATCTCCAACTGGTCTCTGATCTACTGGATTCTCTTCCATATCGGCTCCTCCAATAGCCGAGAGTGATGTGACCCTGAAGGAAAGGATACAAGGTATCAAAAGACAGGACGAGAAAGAATCGAGGATGACAATCAAGTTAGCAATCAAGGTAGGAGAAAGAGAAAATGAATCAGGAGATCAAGGAGAATATGTTTTGATTGAGACTCCTATAATCGCAACACCCCACAAGTCTGAAAAACAGACCTGCATGGGCCACCACTAAAACCTTGTCACGTCCCAGTACCGGAATACTGAGACGGACTAGGCCAGCTACACCGAATGAGGTATATAGACGTCATACGTCGATCGTGGCTGTCAAGAGACTAGGGGGTGCATGCCACAATCAGGTCTCCTATGGTCCCACAGAGCATCTATGTCTCAATCAATCAAAATAAGAAGCAGTAAATAATGGTTATATAAGACAAAGCAGTAAGGCTTCCCCGACGCTTCATCAAAATGATTCATGAGTCTAGCTATACAAAATGATGAGCTAGTTTCGAGAGTCAATAGTATATAACTATAGTCAGCTGCAGTCTGATTTAATTATAATTATGCAAAGGAAACTAGTGTCCAGAACTGCCGGCTAAACATGTGCCGGTGGCTAAACGCCAAGTACAAAATAGAAGATATCAGAGCGGTGAAGAAGAAACCCACTCATGGTCCCCGGCGCCCATACTCCTGGTGTGCACCATTGTTCGGATAGAAAGCTGGATCCTCTGGAGCTGCTATGGGATCTGGCCAAACAAAACCAGCGGGGTCAGGCCCCGAATAGCAAGTACCACAAGGGAGCACAAAAGAGTGAGATAAAACCAATGAGTTAAATAAGACCTGATTCACGAGTTATAGGCTTATACCATATCATCGAGACAATACGACACCCTTACAACCAAACAAGGACAAACGGTGCCAATACTGTGCCGAGATAAGATATATCCTATAGCCATGGGCAGGTAAAAGGGCTTCTGATCGCGACTTCGGTCCATAGCCTATCGCAGCACAATAGCCCAACCCAACAACCAAACAAGGACATGGGTTGGACCACGCACCACGATAGTCCATGTTCCTCAGTTGCTAACAGAAGAGAACATATCACAAACAAGTCATCTTACAAGCGGCCAATCATTCCTACGGCTTTCTATGATTCGTCTGGATTATCCCAGTAATACAATATATAGGAATCCTCAGATCGTGTCAACCCAACAGGGCTAGCCAAACCATATAATATACGTATACACATAACACTTTGATTATGCACCGGTCCCCCGTAAGGCCACCGTGCTAAAACATATAACACATAGCACGTAGGAGTCGGATATAGTCATCCACTATAGGCGGATGAAACTGTATCCGTGGCGACCAACCCGACACGTCAGGATAGGACCTGGGGTGGCCAGTATGGCACGATCTCGGGATTCTTCCCACCCAATGCATCTACCAATTTGGGTTTCTTAGATTAACCCTATCTTGATATGGAATCACATGTCGTGGTCACATGGTCATCCTCCTATATGTCGTACCATAGTACGTGTACCCTAAGTATGAATCTACATCGTCCCGATCTAGATCCATGCTTAGTGTAATGCTTCAAACAACAATCAACATACCACGACACTATTACTGACCAATTACCATGACTATACTGGAAGGTACACATGTATTGACATATAACACGAACGATCACTTGGCATATAGAGTCACACCTCAGTGCACTCATTAAATAGCACAGCAGTGCATACTAATATTGTATCTCAATACACACTTAGAACATGTACCAGCACGTATACAGGTAATCAGGTCAGGAATATGGTCAAGTCAGGAAGTCACGTGGACCCCTCGTGACATAAAAGTCACATGTGAATTCAGGTTAAAGTGAGACACGAAGATCCTTGAAGACAATACAAAGATCTACAACTTTCATGTTGGGAGTTTTTCAAGATTCTAGCTACAAAATAACTTAAACAGGCAAAAACAGTGAAATAGCACAAATCGGCGCATGGGATTCCTGTACAATCGGCGTATGGGATTCCTGTACCAATCGGCGCATGAGATTCCTGCACGAATCGGCGCATGAGATTCCTGCACGAATCGGCGCATGAGATTCCTGTACGAATCGGCGCATGAGATTCCTGCACGAATCAGCGCATGAGATTCCTGCACGAATCGGCGCATGAGATTCCTGCACGAATCGGCACATGAGATTCCTGCACAAATCGGCGCATGGGAACTCACGCTGCGTCTTCAGTACATGCGCGTAGGGAACCTACGCACATGACACACTCGGAGTTAAGGGATGCGTTGCCGGGACTTCACAGCGCATGGCCTCCCGGCGCATGGCCTCCCGGGCGCATGGGGGTCATCGTCCCCAAACAGCAAGTTCAGCCATGAAAGTTCCGAAAACTTGCCATGGCCATAACTTTCTCAACCGAAGTCGAAATCAAGCGAAACAAAAGCCAAAACTGAATGAAATTGAATTCTCTAGAACATAGAACCATTAGTTTTTGAAAATAACCAAGTTTGATAGATCAAAACCATGGAAATCCATAAAACCCTAGTTATAGAAACTTAGATCTACACCAAACTAGCCATTAAAATCAAAAACTCCAAGAACTAAACTTGTAGAGAATGAAGATAAGAACAATATAGACAAATAATATCTAAGAAAAATCAAGAAATAAAAAAAAATACAAGAATCTCTCCATTTGGTGCAAGATGTACTTGTCTATTGGTTGGGAGGAAAAGAAATGAAAAGAGTGAATGAGGAGAGAGAGTGTGGAAGAGATTATATATAGGGGTTGGGTTGACTCAAAGAAACCCTAAGCTTAAGCATGCTCTTAACTATGTGGCTAATGACATGTTAAAGGCTACATGATACAACTAATTAAATTAATTAAAAAAATCCTAACCACAACACGGTTCAGAAATCCTATCATCGAAACAGTGAACCACGCCTACAACCAAATAAGGACAAGGGGTGGCACACTAATCCGCGACGAGATACTGTTCCATGTCATGGTTAGTTACAAATACATGATATATGCAATAAAGATACAGGTGCCAGATACCATATACATGAAAAATCAAAAATTTACGTATTCCGGGAATGGGGAGTGACAGTTTCTCTCCTCCTTGATAAATGACATGACTTGATAGTGACCCGCCGTGGTGCACTCCTGACAAGATAACTTGACCTGACAAATTTGACATGATAATTTGACATGATAATTCTTGATAGTGGCCTGCCGTGGCGCACTCTTGACAAGTAAACATGACATGATATATGTTTTGAAGGCTGTTGCGACGGCTAGCTAGATATGACAAGTATAAATGACCTTGACACCGTGGACGATTGTGCTTGTACAAATGAACCCGTCTTGTCTTGCATCATGTCTAGGACAGGGATCCCTGAGTATCACGGTCAGGGGTACCTACTGTAAATGGCTAAGGCTAATAACTCGAATAATACAGTAGTTCATGAAGAGACTTTCCCAGTTACCTATTGCCCTTTTGATCCCGGCCTTATATATATGTAGCTCCTCTTTCCGAAAATTTTTAGAATATTTATTTTATTTTATTTATTTGATTTAAATGGTGAATTATGATTTTATAAATAATTATTTAGTTAATTATTACGGTAGTTGACTTTAGCCATAGTTGAGTTTTGGAGCACCAGACGACTAGAAATCATGGCACGGATAGTGCAGGGGCGTGCTTTGACTAGTGTTTAGCCATGATAGGGGAATGCCAAGCCATAAGAGTGTCCTAACTAGGAAAACCAGGCTAAGTTGCGACTTAACCCGCATCGAAGATTTTATTTATTATTTAATTATATTATTGAGTTTTCGGGAACCCGGTTGTACCGAACCTGTCCAGATTGGACCCAAGTCAATTCCAAGCCCATGTAGGTATGTAGTGGACCAAAGACGACCATGTAGGCATATTTTATGTGTACAAATATTTCTTCAATTATTTTAGAAATTGATATTGCATTTCTAATTATTAAATATTGTACAATATTGGTATTAGTATTATTAAATAAGTATTTGACAATATTTGTACGATTTTTCAGAGCCAAATGAGGAGTGCGTAGGTTATGCTCACCCAACACTACCATTGGGTCATTTTAGTATTATTCAGCTTATTATTATTATTATTGTTAGTATTATTATTATTATCATTATTATATGATCGAGGTTATTATTAAATATTATTATTATTTGTTACATGTTTGGGAATATATATATGTATATAAAGGAATTTATATATATATGTATATGTATAGACATAGGTATTTATGGGTGTATGTGTATAATATATATATATACATATTGTATAAGTGTATTTACATTTTTGTAAATATATATATATTATATATACGTATATGTATGTATATATATACATATATATACATACATATACGTATATATATTATATATACGTATATGTATGTATATATATGTATATATATATATATATATATATATATATATATATATATATATATATATATATATATATATATATTTTATTATATATGTATATATATATATATATGTATATATATATATATATATATATATATATATATATATATATATATATATATATATATATATATTTATATATATATATATAATTATGGGTGTCCGTGCATAAGACATAAATATATATATGGTATACGCGTATTTATGTATTTATATCTAAATATATATTTATACGTGTATGAGTATTGTATATATTTATTTGTATGAATATAAATAGATATGAAAAGGAAATAGAATGACATGAAGCAGTAGCACCCCAACCTTCATGAGCCCAGCCAGGCCAAGTCTGCCCCCTTGAAACCGAGCACAACGGCCGAAAGGAAAAACCGAGAACACCCAGGGGGCCGACCTTATCACACAACGGATGATAAAGTATATATATCGATATATACAAGCGCGAGAGAGAGGAAGAAGCAAACCCTAACCACCCTCCAGCGCCGACACCCAACCCTAAGCACGACCCTATCCCTGCGCAGCCAGGGCCACCGCGCGCGGCCACCGGAGCGCCGTCGGTCGCCGGCGGATGCGCCGAACAGCGGGCATGCGGCCTGAAAACAGAGCAAAGGCAGCAGCACGAATCCCAGGACCGACTTCGCGGCAACAATTCATCGCGCTCGGTCAACCGATGATCGAACCGTCTTCGCAGGTAACTCAACAACCTATACAATCGTAACTCCCATCAGTTAGTTTGATTTTAGATAACCTCGGTTGCTCGGAAAATCGAATCCGAGATCGACGAAAACCAGCCCAAAACAGAGCATTAAAGCAGTCCAATCACCCACCTTCGACGATCGATTCTGATCGATCCAGTGACACATTAAAAAAATCTATTTGAAGAGTCATTTAGACAACATATAGGGCTAGAAAACCCTTCTTACAGAAATCAATTTTGATAACTGTGCGCCGAGAAATCGGATCTCGAACTTTGACGAAAACCTATTTTCAAAACTTGAAAAATCATCCACACGACGTTCGTCCCGCCATTCCGGGCGACGTGGTCGCGTACCGAAGGCATCGAAAGCTGCGTAACAGCTTCGTGGTCGTATGGTCTTTGACGGAATTCAAATTGGTCGCGTGTGCGCGACGAATTCGACGCGTATCCGTCGGAATCGCCCCGTATCCGTCCAATGCAAATTCAGTCATAACTTTGTGCACGCTCGTCCGATCAAGACGAAACTTGCGCCAACAGGACCGTATCATTTTTCTGGTCCTGTATGCCAAGTTTGGTCTGATTCTGAGACAGTCAAATCGGACGTCGTTTTACGGGCCCCACGGTTCCACTCAACGGGCGATTTTGTGCACGGCCCGCCGAAATCCAACTCTGGACATACGGTTGGGTTCGTATCGGAAAACCGGATTCGTAGACATGTAGTTTGACGACTTTAGAGACCATTGACTCTGGCACGCTTTTCGGTGCAAAGCGGGTCCAACGACGGACATCATTTTTGCCCAAAATTACCGTTTTGCCCCTGTGTCCAGAATTGGACTTAAGGACAGGCAATCCTAGCTAATTTGACTATTTTGAGAATATTGGCGATGTTTGTTTCAGCTTTCGGAGATAGTTGTGATGACTTGGACTTTATGGCGTACCAGTTGACGATATTTATTAATTCTTCGTGCTACCACCAGGCAAGTATACCTTGCCTCCCTCTACAGTTTATTTACATTCATATTTCTATTAGTATATAGTTTTACCAGTTGGTTATTTACTTGTGATTTGTATATCGTGCTTGCTAGTATAGATATAGTCTATGTACATGGTTAGCCTTGTAGTTCATATTGGACTGGTTCTCTCGTGTATCGTGATTGCGTCGTGTCGTGTCTTCACCTGTGTCTTGACTGAGTCGTGTCTGTAAGTATGAGTGAGTGAACTGCTATTCCTTTGTCTTTCCCACAACCTGCGAGTCCACATATGGGGCGAGGGTTGTCTTTGCACCTGCGAGTCCACAATCGGGACGAGGGTGACTTGTCTTAAAACTGACCTGCGAGTCCACAATCGGGGCGAGGGTTGGTTATCCATTGATCTACCAGCAGTTCATTTATGCATACTTGATCCCGTATCCGTGTTCACAGTTACCTGTCAGTAGCCACTTGTCAGTCTCGAGTCTAGTTTCTGTTTATACCATAGTTATATTATTGCATGATTAAACTGTTAGATAGGCACGTTTTATGTATCTTGCTAGTCCTCTGAGGACCTGATGATCTCTTCAGGTTTAGCGACTACATGGAGTTAGTTAGCAGAGCAGGATGATAGAGGATTGCGATGTATGATACAGGTATTTGTTTATGATATTTCTTTACTATCTTCTCGTGCTTTATATTCTATACCATGATATACTCTGCCTATTTATAGACTCATATCATTCTTAGAGTCTAATCGAACAATATGCTAATGGGCTGCAGACCATGACCCATGATTGTTCATTCTTGTTTATATAATTCATGTGGATTGAGATATAGTTTAGATTAGACATGATACCCATGACCTTGACAGCTTATACGTACTCGAGTCGGTCTGGAGTCCGCTCGATACGTAGCTAGCTTGCTTACGAGCTCGCGCCCGAAAATCGGGTACGGGTCATGACAATATATATACATGGGACTTGGAGCTATCTGTCATGATGAGCACATTTCCAGCCTGTCGTTGAGTGGGGCACCCCTTTAGGACACATGTTTCTTACTGCAGTGTGTCTGCTATACTTGTTTTTCTTTTGCTGGGGTCACTCAGGTAGCAGCAGGCGGGTAACTGGACTTGGAAATCTTTTTGCATATTGTTAGTAACTAGGTTTGTGATAACCCTAGTTAGTTAATGTAGAAAGCCGTTGGCAATGATTGGCCGTGATTGATTGGATGGAGTCCAGCCCAGTCTAAGTCTTGTCTAGATCCAGTTCTTAATTGTTCAAGGATAAAGGTTGCAGTAATTGTCACTCTAATGCATTGTACTCTGTATTGTCACTCTCTGATTGTCACTTTAGGATTGTCACCTCTAGCAATAAATGATCAGAGACCAAGTTCTGTTCAGGCGAAGGGTTACAATCCCGGTCCTTGTTTGGTTTAAGGATTGTAACCTGGCTTCCGGAATAGTACCTTTGTCCTCTCTTCGTATATTGCCTAGCTCTATTTATTTAACATGTTCTCCAGTTTACTTTATGTCAAATGATGATTCACTTACTGTCTTCCTATGATCGGGATGAATGCATTAGTACTGCACGAATCTCGATCCTCCCTTACTTATTGCTTTATTTCCCTGTTGATTGCCTATGATTGCTGGTTTTAAGTTCATAGTTCGGCCTCCTTTATGGTACTTGCTATTTGGGGTCTGACCCCACTGGTTTTGCATGGCCAGGTTCTAATAGAAGAGCCCGAAGGATCTACCGCACCATCTACTCGATGGTGACCAGCCGGAGCACCAGAGTGCCTCAGTGGGTTTCTTCTTCATTCTTCCACAGATATGTAAATTCTCCTCTTGTAACGTTTAGCCCCGAGCACGTGTTTAGCTCGTGTTTTGGTATTTTCCTTGATATTGTAACCTACGAGCATAAACATGATATGTGTATTCTAGACTATAGCTAGTCCTTATCATGTACGACTAATACTCTAGCTAGTTATCAGTTCTGTGGTACTGGCTTCATGATCAGTCATGTATATATGGTTCGGGACGCCTTACTATTGTATGTATGATGATCGTGCTCTTTGCTCTTATATAATTGCCTGTGATTGAGATACCTAGGATTGTTAAACCTTAGGATTGACTGATGGCTTGTAGAGTATCCCCTATGTCTTGACAGCTTATACGTAATTTCAGAGTATTAACGTACTTTGGGATTGTGTAGCTGGCCTAGTCCGTCTCAGTATTCCGGTACTGGGGCGTGACATGTCCGTACTGCCATAATATGGGGGAGATCATCCCCAACATCACATTCACTTAATAGGACATGCTGCTCAAGAACAATATGCACAACATGCCCCTGTATTACACGGGGTATGTCGGTGCCATCAAGGTGGATTGAATGCAGATCGTCCTCGATCTTCGTTCAACATCATCCCCCGAACTTTACTTCAGACGTTGGGGATCCCGATGCATCGCCTGACAGCGTCTTACACTACTATCAGTGGCTTCAACACCAGTAAGAGTGAGCCGCTGGGGAAGATCCGTTTGAAGTGTCATATCGGCGATCTCCAGACCGAAGTGACTTGCTATGTTGTGGATGCAGACATCAACTACAACATCCTGTTGGGACGACCACGGATACATGAATACATGGTGGTGCCATCCACCCTCCATCAATGTATGAAATACGTATCCACCAGCGACATCATCCGAACAGAGTTTGCTGATGTCCATCCCTTCAGATGGATTGAAGCCTTCTTCACTGACGCCGATCTGTACAAATCAATTCATCTCGAAGATGAAGCCAATAATGCTGACAACGAAGCAGAAGTTAAGGTCGAAGCTTTCTCAGAGGCAGACATGATAATTAATGCTCCCTTAAAAGTGCGACTCAAAGGGAGGCTGCCTCAAACACCGGCCCCTATGGTAGTCAAACTTCGCGGGAAGGCGCCAGCTTCTCCGAGCACTACACCCAATGAAGCTCCATTGAAGATACGCCTCAAAGGCAAGGCCCCTCAAGTGGCGGCTCCTCTTGTAGCCAAGCTACGGGAAAAGGCTCCAGCTTCCAGCACACCAACTGAGGATCCCCTCAAGGTGCGGCTCAAAAGCAGACCTCCTCAGTTGTCGGCACCCGTCAGGCCACAAGAGAAGACCTCGGCGTCCTTCTCAGCACAGTCCCAGTATCCAGCATGGGGCAAGCTCCCGAAAAACTCTCCTGATCCTCCCAAGGCTGCTCCAGTTCTCACTGATGAAGAACTCGAAGAGTATATATCGGGTAATGTCGATGCCCCATCCCTCGATGATGTAATCCTTCGGGAAAAGATCCCATATTTTATCACTAATAGAGTGTCTTTCAATTATTCTAGCCTTCCATATTGGAATACCATGTACACTCTAGATAATGCTCTACAGTCATTGCAAACACAAATAATGACTGTGAGTCATATAAATCGAGTCATCCTGTACCAAGGAGTCTGTTACATTGTCCCACCTCATAACAAGGACGAGAAGCCCATTATCTTTGGCAAAGTCGAGCGTCACCAAGATCTCCTATCGACAGAGCCAGAACCCGATACCGGCAGAATGCAAATCTATCGGTATAATGATCGAGCCAAGTATCTCATCCAAATAATGCGTTACAACTTGAAGAGCAGCCAAGGTCTGAACTACGGCAAAGGTCGACGCCTTTTTCTACGACTTACAGTGCCAAAAGGGAAGCCGCAAGAATACTATCACCGTACTCGATGGGGGGTAGGCTACATCAGGCCTCCAACAACTCCAGAAGAATCAGAAGTAGAGGATGTCATACATTCTCACTCATCTAAAACTTTAACTTGGGACTCCGACACCAGCATCGGCTCAGTCTTCAAGAAGGTGCTGTCAGCCAACATGACATCTGTACATCCTTCAGAAGATAAAGATGACGATCAAACAGAAGAGTTCTTCGAAGAAAAACCCTGGGCTCAACGCCTAGGCGTACAATAGGAGTCTTGCTTTGAATTGCGAGAACCCCCTACCGAAGATGAAGTCCAGCAGATCGACCTTGGGGATGGATCTTCATCCAAACCCATCTTCATCAATAAAAGCTTGGTGGGGAAGGACCAAGAATCCATGATCTACCTGGTCAAAGAATATATCGATGTCTTTGCCTGGAGCTACGAAGACATGTCGGGACTCGACCCACAGGTCACAATACACAAACTTAACATCTTACCTGACGCTAAACCCGTTAAGCAACAACAGCGGCACTTCTGTCCTAACACCATGGACGCCATTGACAAAGAGATCGACAAGCTCTTGGACAACGGGTTCATTCGTGAAGAGCAACACCCCGACTGGGTAGCCAACATCGTCTCCGTCACCAAAAAGAACGAGAAGATCTGAGTCTACATCAATTTTCGGGATCTCAACTCTGTATTCCCAAAGGATGAGTTTCCACTTCAGATCACTGACGTAATGATCGATGACACATGTGGCTTCGAGCGTATGTCCTTCATGGATGGCTACTCAGGCTAAAATCAGATCAAGATATTCCCAGACGACGAGAAACACACGTCGTCCAGAACTCCAAAGGGCGTTTACTGCTACATAGTAATGCCCTTTGGCATGAAGAATGCTGGTGCCACATACCAACGAGCTATGAGCACCATCTTCCGTCAACACCTTCGTAAGACAGTCGAGTGCTATGTTGACGATATCGCCGTCAAGAGCCGTCTTAGGGGCGATCACCTACGAGACCTGAAGACTGTCTTCGATCTCATGCGGGCGCATCAGCTTAAAATGAACCCCGCTAAATCCTTCCTTGGAGTTTCTAGTGGAAAGTTCTTGGGCTTCATCATTACTGCGAAAGGCATTCATGTCGACCCCGAGAAGACGAAAGCCATCCTTAACATGGACCCTCCGAAGAATCTCAGAGAACTTCGAGGCCTACAAGGACAACTCGCCTACATTCGGAGGTTTATCGCGAACCTTTCTAAAAAATGTCAAGCCTTCACTAAGCTTATGAAGAAGGGTATTTCTTACATCTGGACGGAAGAATGTCAGAAAGCTTTCGACGACATTAAAGCTTATCTGACAAGTCCTCCAGTCCTGGTGGCACCCGTCGTAAGCAAGCCATTCTTGCTTTATGTTCGTACAATGGACCATTCTTTTGGCGCTTTGTTGGCCTAGAACAACGAATCAAGCCATGAGCAGGCCATCTACTACCTCGGCAGGACGATCGTTGGGGCCGAACACCGGTACAACCCCGTAGAAAAAGAGTGTCTAGCCTTGGTGTTCGCCATCCAGAAGACTCGCCACTATGTCTCGGGACAAACAATCCATGTCATCTCCCGAGTCAATCCACTCAGAATTCTCATGACAAAACCAGGAGTACTAACTCTCGGTTGGCTACGTGGGCAATATTATTGACACCATATGACATGGTATTCGTACCACAAAAGGTTGTCAAGGGCCAAGTATTGGTCGACTTCCTAGCCGCGCACCCAATCCCAGAATCATCCAGGCTCTACGAAGGTATCCCCAATGAGGTGCAAGAAGCAAACATTACCGAAGAAAGCCCAGTCTGGAAGATGTTCTTCGACGGTGCTTCCAGAACAGGCCCCAAAGGCCAAATTATCGCAGGAGTGGGGGTGGTCTTAATCTCTTCCGACAAACTGGTCATCGAACACGCTTATTCTCTTTCAGAGCCGTGCTCCAACAATGTTGCGGAGTACAACGCCCTCATCATGGGACTTTAGTTAGCAAGACAGCTGGAGGTGGACTACCTTGAATCTTACGATGACTCAAAGCTCATCATCAATCAAATCCGGGGATAATATGAGATCCGCCATGAAGACCTCATCCCCTATCACAAAGCAGCATTGGACATCATCTCAACCTTCATAGAATTCTTCATAGAGCATGTGCCTCGGCTACAAAAGTTGAAAGCTGATGCTTTGGCCGGCCTCACAGCCTCATTGGCTGCACCCGTCGGGACTCAACACTTCATTACGGTGACGGGTCAGGACTTGGCTTGCCCTAGAAATAATCTGTGCATACAGACAACTCATGCCATGGCCGCGGACCCTGACATTAATGTCAGAGACTGGAGGTTCCCATTTATCGACTTTGCTATATACAGAATCCTTCCGGAAGACCCAAGGAAGCAGTCTCAGTCAGAAGGCGCTCCCTCCGCTTCTATTACGATACAGCCTTCAAAATGTTGTACCGGCGCTCCTACGATGGACTTCTCCTTCGATGTCTATCTAACGAAGAAGTCGTCGAAGCTCTTCGAGAAGCTCATGACGGAACGTGTGGAGCTCATCAACTAGGTCCTAAGCTACAGGACCAACTTCGACGCATGGGCTATTACTGGCCCACCATGATGGCCGACGCTGTTGAATATGCAAAGAAGTGTTGTGCCTGTCGGCTGCACGCCTACTTCATCCACAGACCGTTAGAGCTTCTACACCCGACGGTTGCCTCTTGGCCATTTGAAGCCTGGGGCATGGATACAGTGGGGCCTATCACTCCCCCTTCGTCAAGGGGATACCGCTTTATCCTGGCAATCATCAACTATTTCTCTAAATGGGCGGAATCAGTACCTCTTACAGAGGTGAAAAGCTCAAGAGTGATCAGCTTCATCAAGCATTACGTCATCTACCATTTTGGGTTACCTCGAAGGATTATCCATGACAATGGCCCGTAATTCATCAGCCATGTGTTCAGTAGATTTTGTGACAAGAATCGTATTCAGAATATGGCATCAACCGCTTACAATCCGACAGCAAACAGATTGGCTGAAACTTTTAATATGACCATCGTTAAACTACTCAAAAAGATTGTGTCATCCAATAAGTGCGACTGGGACGACAAGTTCGACGAATGCCTTTGGACCTATCGTACCACGGTACGGACCCCGACGGGAAACATACCATTCTCCATGGTTTATGGGAGCAAAGCAGTGCTACCACTGGAGATCCAAATCCCCTCACTCCGAGTGGCGATCACAAATCAGTTGACGGAAAAGGACAATCAACGTCGCCGTCTGCAAGAGTTGGAAGCGCTGGACGAAAAACGCCTCTTGGCTCAACAGCGCATCAAACTTTATCAAGCCCGCATATCACAGACTTTTAAAAAAAGAGTTCGACAGACGACTTTCCAAGTGGATGACCTGGTTCTGGCAGTCAGGAGACCGATGGTGATGACTTACAAAACACCGAGAAAGTTCGAACCCAAATGGGAAGGACCCTTCATCATAGAGACGGTATACTCAAATGATGCTTATCGTCTCGCTCAAACTAATGGGGACTTGTTCATGATGCCCATCAATGACAAGTTCCTAAAAAGTACTATTCTTGACGTCCGTCGATAATGTACTGCCTCTCCCCAGAGAGAGGATTAGTGGATTTGACCAAACCAAGTTCACACCCCTTCTTTTGACAAATCATATGCTTCTGGAACCCAGCTGTTTTGTTGCATTCTATCCCTAGTAGAAGAACAACCACGTTCACATTTCCTCTGAGTTACTTCTCTACATCTTATCAAGCAGGATCCTGTACCATGTAAGATCATGCTTAAGGCAATGTTTACCACGTCCACATTACCTCTGAGTAAATATTCTATACAACAATCCTTGTTGTTGTACCATAGGATATCCACGTCCATATCACCTCTGAGTTCTATAAATACCCACAGAGTTCACTCATACTATATCCACATTACCTCTGAGTAGGAAAGCTCCACCATTTTAGCCCATATTTACCATGTCCACATTACCTTTGAGTAAATATGTCGGTCCTCTCTCTCAACTTATTATCCGTACCTAACAGCAAGGTACGCCAAGGGTGATAAGTCTTCACAAAAAATTATCCCATATTCACCACGTCTATATTACCTCTGAGTGAATGTGTCAGTTTCCTCCGTGAGTAACTTATTATCTGCACCCAGAAACCAAGGTGCGCAATAGATAATGGGTCCACAAAAATCACAGGAAATGAACAAAGCATAAATTTTTTATTTTCTTCAGCTAAACAGAAAACAAAAGATTATATTGATATCGAAAAGAAATAAACTGCATCTTCAGGTTTTTTCAGATCTCAAAAACACTAAGACAAAATAGGGACATTGATTTTATTTATATTTCCGAAAATGGAAATTATAAAGCAAACTACGAATCCTCACAACCATGGATCATAGTTGCGTTGAGGCATGTACCACTCTCTCAGCCACTTTGCATACAAAGGTTCAATCTGGTTGAGATCTTCTGCAGGGACATGAGGGTCAGTCTCGATGCTGCTACTCTCTGACGGTGGATCCTCCTTAACTTTAACCTTGGGAGCAATCTCTTCCTTGAAGGTCATCGGTTCTTCCTTGACCTCGACCTTTGGTGACGCCTCCTCCTTAACGGTCATCGGCTCTTGTTTGACGAAAGGAGGCAGTATCACTTTCTTCACGAAAGCCTCCGCCTTCGGCAGGGATACTGCAACAGAGTCAAAAGAAAAGTTAGCAAAAAGACTTAGAAGCTCAAAACAAGTATCTAAGGCGCATCAACAAATCTGACACGTCAAACTGGGTCGAAACCCATGCGTACAGATAGAACATCATCAACGATGCATCATCAGGACCTAAGTCCATGCGCATCAGCAAGTGAAGCTTTGATGCATCATCAGGACCTAAGTCCATGCGTGTCAGCAAGTGAAGCTTCGGTGCATCATCAAGACTTAAGTCCATACGCGTCAGCTGAAAGGGCTTCGGAGCATCATCAGGACAAAAGTCCATGCGCGTCAGCCTAAACACATATACAAGAGGTGGCTCATCTACAGTTGGGTCACCCCAACATCTCTGCAACAAAGACCAAGGAAAGAGAATACCCACCGAGCACTTCCGGGCGAACGTCGGCGTGGGTCGCCATGACGACGGAGACTTCCTCCGCATCGACCTCCAAGGTTTTTTTGCCTCAGCCCCTTCCTCGACTAGCAGCACCGCCTCGGTGAGTCTTGGGAGCCATCTCCCTAACAAAGAAAAAAGGAAAAAAGAGCTCTGAGGAAGAAGAAAACTTTTGTAGAAAGTAGAAGACTCTTTCTCCTCACAAGCCGCTTATTTATAGGCTTGGCCTCGCACGTAAACCGATAAAGCATGACATCAGCAATCAGTCGCTTTGGGTCTCGAGAATCTGACGGCTGCTTATCTTCAAAAGATCATCATTAATCTTTCCGAGGATCGAGGCGTTATCTCTTCAGAAGAAGCATGCGCCCTAGCAGTATGCGCCTAAGCAACAAGCGTTCCCCACAGCGACATACAGAGCAACTATACGCCAAAAAGAGCCATGTGACTAGGTGAAGGACATCTGCCCAGAGTCGTTAATCCCCATGCTTCTTATTCAAAGTATTCCAAAACTTGTCCAAAAAGTTTTGAAACTTTGAAGGGGGTCTTGTAGAAGCATAGAATTTCAGGTGCATCTATAGGCTAGAATTCCTATGCGCTCAAACCAACCATACGACCAACACAAATGCGCCAGGAAGCTTAAACAGATACTTGGCACGGCAAAGGAAAGTACAAGTTATAAGACATTGAAAAGAAGTCTTTTATTTCATATGAAAGTTTATTACATGTCTAAAGAAAGGCTTTACAAAGGAAAACTTCTACAAAAAAGGAAGATCATAAAGCTACAGCTAGGAGCAACAACTGCCATGCGCCCCATGCTAGGCGTATCATCCGTCAGGTGCATCACTCTAATGTCTCGTCCAGACGCATTATTCCAGCATCTCAATGTATACGCATCTCCATGTATAGTCAGTGCAAATTACTCTCTCTTATCATCACCAATCAGCCCTTGTGTAGCAGGAGGAGAAGCTCTCCTAGCTCGATAAAGATCGCGGTAGGATGTCCCGATCTTTGAAAGCAACAGGCACACTCGGCATCCTGTGGCTCTGCCAACATAACGAAAGATAGAGCATGGTCGTCCTGATCTTCGGATACAACAGGCACCATCGGCCTATGTCGGGACTCGACAATCCTGATATTTGGATGCAACAGACACTGTCATAGAAGCTCAGAGCAACGGGAAGACTGAAGCAACGCATCTTTACCCTCGGAAAGAGCTTGAGTTCGGCAGTTCGCCAAGGCGGAGCTCTGGCCAAGTTCATCTTTACATCAAAATGAAGAATGAAAGCAAAGCTTTCCCTCATACGGCTATTTATAAGCACGGGAAGCCTACACCCGAGTGCCAAGTGGCCAACATTCCAAATTCCATGCAATAAATTTGTATTAATAGCAAATAAGCAAATGCATCCGTCGTCTCGCATTCGGCTAAGTCAAGGCAACCATTAAAATGCCTCGAAGAACCCAACAGGCAGGCCAAAGGGGATGCGACACATTGGCAGATGCATCATCAATATCAAGCGATCCCCCATGGATGCGTCCAGCGGGTAGCCAAGCCAGTGCCAGTTTTGGTTATATTTAGAAGTTTGGTCGAGCTGTAAAAAAGGCTTGTAAATATCTCAGTTTTCATCTGGTTTTGGAAGTCGACAAGTCCTTCGGATTAAAGGCTAGCAAGTTTAAGTAGTGCTCTTCAGATAAAAAATATGTGTTGTAAGGAGCTATAAGCGCTTCGGATTCAAAGCTTGTGTTTCACAAGATAGTGGATTCAATATCGAGCTACAGTACTCGAGACTGGACTAGTCCTCTCAGAGAAAAACTAGTACAAAACTTGGTGTTTGTGTTTGCTTATCTGAACTTATTTATATTACGTATTTATTTTTACTGCCTACTTCATGTAGAACCCTAGAGGGGGGGTGAATAGGGAAATAAAAAATATCTAGAGCAACAGAAGCAATATATGACAAATAAAAGTAAAGAGTAAGAAGATCAAACACAAGATGTATCCTGGTATTCTCGCTTGAGGTAATCCAGTCCCGGAACTCTCTCCGGCTTAAATCTACTATTTAATCAAATAGTACACACGAGTTTGGATCCGAAGAACTCGCCAACTTCAACATGAGTTTGGATCCGAAGACTCGCCAACTTCAACACACGAGTTTTCTTACGAAGGCTCGCCAACTTCAAACAAATGAGAAGTGAACTTGTTGATCTTCTAACACATGAAGATCAAAAATTACAACTCTTAAATACTCTAGCACTTTAGAAGAGGATGACAATTGAAAAGCTTGGTAGAGTATTAATGGTAGAGCTCTTGGTTGTTTGGAAACTTTATGGCAAGAGTTAGTGAAAACTTAATGAGAGAGAAAGCTTTCTTTTATAAAGAAACCAAGAGTGGGTGGCTTTTAATTTTATGGATACAGGCAGACCGGCATACTGTCGGTATGCAGCGGCATATCATCGGTATACCGATCAAAAGGTAACGGTCATATTAATATCCGTTGAGAGCATTAAATGCGGCCATTAATGCTAGTCATAGTGATTCAAAAGTCAAATATATGTAATCCGGTATACCGTCGGTATGCCGTGGCATACCGTCGGTATACCGACGTTTTATCACAGAACGTTTTAAGGCAAACAAAACGGTATACCGTCGGTATGCCGGAGCATACCGTCGGTATGCCGGACCATACTGTCGGTATGCCGACGTTTTGTCACAGAACGTTTTTGTCGTCCACAAAACGGTATACCGCCGGTATGCCGGAGCATACCGTCGGTATGCCGACAATTTATCACAGCAAGTTTGTGGGCAATAAAAACGGTATACCGCCGGTATGCCAGAGCATACCGTCGGTATGCCGACAATTTATCACAGTAAGTTTGTGGACAACGAAAACGGTATACCGTCGGTATGCCGGAGCATACCGCCGGTTTGCCGCTCTGTAAGATATTGATTTTTGACTTAAGCTTTTACTTTGTCATCCGTCCTTAAGTGTTTACAGATATACCTAGACCTTATACAGACTCGAAAACTTTAAGCAGGTAGGAAGCCGTCTATGTAAGGAGCGCCGGTATCTGCTTCAGTCTTCAATGTAAAGGATGGTAGCACTTGAAAGGAAAGACTTTATGTAGTAGAGCTTCTGAGAAGATATGAATCTGAAGACATAGAAAACTAAACTACGAAGATGCTGTTAATATATCAAAATAAAATGTGCCAACAATCTTTTCCATTTTGATAATTGATAAAATAGAGAGATAGCATCTTCAGGGAGTAACTCCCCCGTAGGTAGACAACTCCCCCTCAATACGTTTTCTCCCCCTTTGTCACTTAGTCAAAGATGGGAAAAAAAAATAAAAATTAAAAAATATAGCAATAATATGGACAAGAGCATAGAATAAAAAGCATGTATTGATATATGGAAGTTAGAGATGAATACATGCAGGACATTCATACTACATAAGACAAAATAAAAGACTCTCCTCTACGAGAGTTTAGCAACATGAGAAAGACAACTACCAAGTCCCCGTAGGACTGCAAACTACTAGAACCAACCAAACATAGGTCCCCGAAGGACTGCAAAAGACAGAATAAAAACAAACACAAGAAACTAAGACACTCATTTATTCGACACCACCGTCAAAAGGAAGCAACCCCTACTCGTTAGCCGGATCGTCTCCACCATCCTGAGCCTGGTGAAAAGTTCCATAAGGATCAATGCCGTCCGGGTACATAAAACCGTAGGCATTGGGATCGAAAAAGCGGAAGGCCTGGTACATTGGATCCTGAAGATTCAGATCCAGAAACATGTCCCGGTCCTGAAGAGTACGCTGAATGAAATAGGCCTGGTCATGTAAGTAGGACTGAATAAGAGTGCCAAGGCCACGAGTGTGAGTCCGCATCTGTTCCTCTTCCTGCGCCATACGTATGTTGAAATGCTGCTTAGTCAGCGACATGTAGTGGTCGGAGGCAGGAGGAGTAGATGCAGGAGCAGCAGGAGTGGAAGCTGGCGGTCTTGGAAAGAGGAAGCACGAGAAGTGGAGGCACCACTAGCGAAGTGGAAAACAGCGAGGTAGGATGGGACGCCGTCCGAGGAGCAGAGGGAGAGGTCGACTTGCTTGGCTTCCAGAATGAGAGTGATGAAGGAGCCGTAATACAGGTTCTGCTTTCCCACTGGCATGACGCCTTTGAAGACATGAAGGAGTGTCTTGGGGAAGGACCAAGACTTCCTTGTATAGAGGAAGTACATGCACACCAGGGTATCGTCGGTAATGGCATCATAGTTGCCACCTTTTGGATAGAGTGTGTGGCATACGATCCGATGGAGCTCGTAATAGAACGGCTCCAGCTGTGCAGAAAGGGTCGGGATAGCAAGAGGGTTGGGGCCCTTACAAATGATGTGGCAGAACTCGTCGAAGGGGGTCTCCACCGAAGAGTTGAGAGCAGCCAAGGTCGGCAAAGCTTCGCCTCTGTCCGAGATGCCGAGGATGTTGGAGATGTCCCGAGCCGTGAGACAAAAATGACGTTCGTTGACCATCGTCTGTATGGCGCCGTGCTCGTCGTCCGGTACCATATTGCAGTAGAAGAGACAAACGGCGGCGGGGTAGACGGGCACCTGACGTCGAAGTAGGCAAGATAGTCCGACCTCGTCGAATAGAGAGACATGGCCGGAAAAGAGATTCCAGTTAATTGCACGGCCCTTGAAGACGTTATGGTGGACGAAGTGTTGAAACCAAGTCTCGGCCGCCAAGAAGGAGGTGAAGACCCGCTGATCATGTCCATGAGGGAGAGCCACCGGAGTGAAGGGATTGAAGAAGGTGGAGGAGGAGGAGCGGGGACGCTTGGGATTGGCCATGGAGGAAAGTTGGAGGAGGAAGTTAGGGTTTGAGGTGAGAAGTGTAGGGAGAAGAAGAAAAAAGATAGGGTTTTAAAGTGGAAGGAGGGAGGTGAACGGTTTTGGAGTTGGGAATGGAAGAGGGTGTAACACCCAGTTTTCCAGATGAGGGTAATTTTGAAATTTTATAATTATAATTATTATTTATTGATTATTATTTTATATTATGATTTTTTTGTGATTTTTAATTATTTTTAAACTATTTAAAATTTTGACTTGTGATTTTGACATTTTACTATTGTTTGGTTTTAATTTCTAGAAATTTGTCACCCCCAAATCTTCTTCTTTCCTTCTCCATTCTAGCTAAGGAGGAAGCTACCCAAGTTTGGGAGGATACGGAGCTCGTTCGTGTCCTTTTGGAATCTCTACATGTCGGTGTCGCTCCGGGAAGGCTTTTCTTCGATTCGATCTACTAGGAGGTATAAATCCCTTCTTCTTTTCATTTCCTCATGCATATAGGTCTATTTTGAACCCATAGGAATGACCCCCATGGTTGTATCTCCATTTGTGTCCATTTTGTGTCCATTTGGAGGTCATAGGAGTGTCCTTTGTGTTGTGGGTGTGTCCATGTGGAAAAACCCCAAATTTGGACATACTATGTGTTGATGTTATGTATGAATGAATTATTACATGTTTAATATCATATTTTTGTATTGGAGATGTGTTTTATAGTGTCTCATATATATATATTAGTGTAGAGAGTGAGTTCTTGATATATTATGTTATATACTTGTGTTTCTTTTGTCTCAAACTACCTAAATTCGTCATAATATTTATCCACGTTTTTAGTAGCAATGACAACTTAGAAATATCATAACTTTTAGCTTAAAACTCCGATTTATCTCCCATTTTTTTAAAAGAATTGTATCGAAGTTAGCTTTCCAAATATATATTTTAATAAGCCAAATTCTTTCTGTAACATTCTGTAGAATTATTTGAGTGTCAGCTGTACGAAAGACAACGTATTTCAGTATTTTCGCGATTTCGGGAGCTTCCGGACACGAAAATGCGACATGTTTAAAGTTTCGAAAAGCTAACACGAAGAGCTACAACATACTTTAATTCTAGAATTTAATTAATGCCCAATTGATACAGTATTGATTTTAAGTAGAAGAGTGACTATACGATATATGCATTTTGTGTAACCTATGAGCCTATGTAGTATGGATATTAAATGAATATAGAGTATGTAATGCATGATATGTTAGATGAATAAAATGATATATATATATGATATATATTCTCTTTACATTAATTTATATATATGGTTGAATGCAAGCATGTAGGAATACTATTAATATAATGCATATAAGCAATGCATGAATAAAAGAATAATATACAATGTATGCATGAAAGTATATAATGAATGCTATATATGAATGCAAGATATATATGTAATGATAGATATGAATGCATAATGTATAAATATTGTAATACAATATATAATAATAACATGTATGATAATGTAGAGTATATGATGCAAGCATGAATGAATGGAGGAAATACATGTATATAGGTAATATAGAATGTAATATATGAAAGGAATGAATGATAATATATAACATGATATGTAAGGTAATGCAAGGTATGAAATATATGATGTGTGTATGTTTATATGTCTCTATGTTAATGTATGAAATGATATGAATATACAATATATGCATATGTATAAAACATGTAGGTAATGCATAGATGCATGAATGAAATGAATGTTTGCAATATGTTAATATAAATACAAGTATCTAATATTTATGAATGTAAGTATAATATAATACAAGTATACATGTATGTATCATGTAAATGTAATATATATGATATGTATGTATGCATGTATACAAGGTAAGTATGTATGTATGTATTTCTATAAACTGAGTTAACCTATAACCTTTTACACACATGCATTCATATACCCTTTGACATCATGTATCCTATGTCACATACACCTACCTATCACTAAATTTTAGAACATTAACACATATCCTTTCACACACATGCCAAACATACACATACTCACTTACTCTTTTACCTCTCTTTCTCTCTCTCTCTCTCTCTCTCTCTCTCTATATATATATATATATATATATATATATATATATATATATAAATATATATATATATATATATATATATATATATATATATATATATATATGTATGTATGTGCCTATATATAGCTTTCCTATATATATCTATGTATATGAATATGTGAATGTGAATAATATATATACATTATATGACTAAATTTGTGTGCCTTGTTAGCTTATGGTTTAATTTTGTGCTTGGTTTAGCAAGTGACTTAGGTTATGAGTTAGTAGCTATCTTGGATACTTGATTTGCATATACTTGGTTTGTTTAGACCTAGAATAACTTGTTTGACCTAATTTTGACTTGTTAGACCTAGTTTGACCATAGTTGACCTCGGTTTGACTTTCAGGGTTGACCAAGTTGACCAAGAGTTGACTTTGGTCTAGATTGACCTAGAATCATGTAGAATGCATAGTAGAACTTCATATTGTCATTTTGGACTTGTTGTGACTTGTGTTGTTCTGATTAGGAGCCAGACACCTCTCATCGGACAGTATATTTACTTTGGACATTCAGACATCAGGCGAGTACATTCTCTGATAGTTCTCTCATTTATTTGTCAATTACTGTACTTCAGTTCTAGTTAGTTGTATGTGATTCTCTATTACAACACGTATGGATATTCTGGATTCATGTATACGACACATATTTATTTTCTGGCCTCTATTACTGGTATCATCATTTCTGGCTTCTATTACTGGAATCACCTATTGGAATCACCCTAGAATTACTTGCTGGTATCATCACGATTAGCTGGACTCATCTCGATTCTCGTGTCGTATTCTGGATTCACTTGTACTTGCTGGGAGGGAAAATACTTGAGTAAGACATGTAGATATACCCCAATTTTAGAATCACCCCACATGCTGGAATCTACTGGAATGATAGCCATCTCACACCCGGCCGAGTGTGTGATGTGCCAGATTACCTATAGCCGTTTACATGTCGATCTCGGTATTTTAAAATACACTGTTAGAGTATAGTCTGGACTCACCCTGGAATCTTTGATCACTGACTGGAATCATCTCATACCGGACTCTTCTTGTACTGGAATCACCTGGTATCAGATTCATGTTGTCTGGATTTATGTTGGTCTTACACTTGTTTATATTTACTGTCTGGACTTATATTATGTTACCCTGGTTCAGCTAGTTTCTATTTACAGTCTTTATTGCCATGATTCTCCTCTTGTTTAGTTACTTACTTTCCTTGCACTATATATGTCTTTCTTACCATCACCTGAAAATAAACTGCCATGTTCATCAATACAATTGTCTATAACTGCTTTATAGTTCTCTGTCATTTACTTGGGTTTTTTAGATAAGATTGTGCTCGTTCCTGTCCTGACTGGACCTGTTGATAAATTTTACAGATAGCCTGGAGGTTGCCTGCTAGCCTAGAGGAGACACAATAGAGGTTGTACAGTTAGTTATTTCAGTTGTATTGAGTTGTATTTATTCTATGGATTACTGTATTGAGCTTTGAGATGTTTTCTGGGTTTGTGTATCTTAGACACTTAGACTTCTATCTGCTGTATCTCTTTTGGATTTCATGTTTTATCTATCTTTATCTTGCTCTACCTTAGTTGTGATTGAGACTGTATCTGCTATGTCACCTCCATTCGGAGAGTATATACTATACAGGTACCTTTATATTGTTAGATGTTTGACCTAGGATAGCGTTATACCGCCGACACTACAGCGTAGGCTGGACGTACCCACGTCTCGTGCCCTTACTCTAGGGTGCGGGTCGACACAGGGGGGTTGGAAATGATGGAGATAAATGAGGAGTTATGGGGAAGTGGAGGGGATGGGTAGTTAATGGGATTATAAGTTATGATATGGGAAAGAGGAGAGGGATAATAAATATGGAAGTGATGGATGGGAAGGGTATTAATTAGGAGAAGAGGTAATAAAGAGGGAAGGAAGGAAAGGTGGGCCCGGATTCTGAGTTGGAAAAGCTGTCCGCCGCGAACCGGCATACCGTCGGTATGCCGACGTATGCCAGCGGTATGCCGATTTTTGAACCTAATTCTGAATCAAAAATGGCATGCCGCCGGTATACCGTCGTATACCGTCGGTGTGCCGGCCAAGAAGATTTATGAGTCAAAAGATAAAATGCCTAATTCTTGGCAAAGAAAAGTGAAGAGATCTTCCGGGAGTGGTTTGGTGAAAATATCGGCTAGCTGATAAGTGGTGTCAATAAACTCAAGACGGATATCCCCCTTTTGTTGATGGTCACGAAGAAAATGATGTCTAATTTCAATGTGCTTCGTGCGTGAGTGACAAATCGGGTTTTTTGTGAGATTGATCGAGCTAGTGTTATCACATTTAATAGGGGTACAAGTATGAGAAATGCCATAATCTATAAGTGTTTGTGACATCCAAAGAATTTGTGCACAACAGCAACCGGCCACAATATATTCGGCCTCAGTAGTTGAAAGAGCAACAGAATTTTGTTTCTTACTAAACCACGATACCAAGGATTTCCCAAGGAATTGGCATGTGCCGCTAGTGCTTTTCCGGTCAATCTTGTATCCGGCAAAATCTGCATCCGAGAAGCCGTGAAGCTCAAAGGATGAAGATTTCGGATACCAAAGGCCCATGTTCACGGTACCTTTGAGATATCAAAAAATATGCTTTACGGGACATAAGTGCGATTCCTTTGGATTTGCTTGATAACGTGAACAAAGACATACACTAAACATGATATCAGGACGACTCGCAGTAAGATAAAGTAAACTACCAATCATACCTTGATACTTACGGATGTCAACCGATGCGCCATCTTCATCCTTGTCAAGCTTTGTCGTTGTAGTCATAGGAGTCCTCATTGATTTGGATGAGTCAAGTTCAAAACGCTTGAGGAGATCCTTTGTATATTTTGCTTGATTGATGAAGGTCCCTTTGGGTCCTTGTTTAATTTGTAATCCCAAAAAAAATGATAGCTCACCCATCATACTCATTTCAAATTCTTCCTGCATAACTTTAGCAAATTCTACACAAAGTGTATTGTTAGTAGAACCAAAAATAATGTCATCGACATAAATTTGAACCAATAAGAGAGTGCCATTATGGGATTTGATAAAAAGTGTTGTGTCGACTTTTTCCTTTGAAAAATTGTGTGAAACAAGAAAGGAGCTAAGGCGCTCATACCAAGCACGGGGAGCTTGTTTGAGGCCATAAAGGGCTTTGTGGAGTTTGAACACGTGATTAGAAAATTGAAAATCTTCAAAGCCAGGAGGTTGTTTTACATAAACTTCCTCTTAAATAATACCATTCAGAAAAGCACTCTTAACATCCATTTGAAAGAGTTTAAAATCATTAAAATAAGCAAAAGCACATAGCATACAAATGGATTCGAGACGAGCAACCAGAGCATAGGTTTTGTCGTAGTCAATGCCTTCCTCTTGGTTATAGCCTTGAGCAACCAATCGGGCTTTGTTTCGAGTCACTAACCCATCTTCATTAAGTTTATTTCGAAACACCCATTTAGTCCCAATAATGGGATGATTGCTAGGTTTTGGGACAAGTTCCCAAACATTGTTTCGCTCAAATTGATTTAGCTCTTCTTGCATCGTTATCATCTAAAATTCATCAAGAAAAGCATCATTAACATTTTTAGGCTCTATTTGAGATATAAAAGCCACGTTTGCATAAAGATCACGAGTTGAGGATCTAGTGCTAACACTGGAGGAAGGATCTCCAATGATAAGTTCCTTAGGATGATTGGTGACAAATCTCCATTCTTTTGGGAGATCCTTTTGAGGAGGCTCGAGAGGAGGAGACTTCTTTTATTAAAAACACGAAAACCTTTACTGTGAGTAGAGTATCCAAGGAATATTCCTTCATAGGCTTTTTCTTCAAACTTGCCTAGGTTATCCTTGGTATTCAAAATAAAACAATTACAACCAAAAACTTTAAAATAATCAATAGAGGGAATTTTGTCAAACCAAAGATCATAAGGAGTCTTCTTAGAAATAGGTCTAATCAAGACCCTATTTATAACATGATATGCCGTATTAACGACTTCCGCCCAAAAATATTGGGGGAGCTTATATTGGTTTAACATAACCCGGGCCATATCGCCAAGGGTTCTATTCTTTCTCTCCACAACACCATTTTGTTGAGGAGTTCATGGACAAGCAAAATCTTGTCCAAAACCATTCTTTTCACAAAATCTTTTAAAATCGGCATTGTCAAATTCTCTTCCATGATCACTTCTAATCTTGTTAATAGAAAAAACTTCCTCATTTTGAACACGTTTACAAAAGGCAACAAATTCACGAAAAGTATCACTTTTGCAAGCAAAAAAATTAACCCAAGTAAATCTCGAAAAATCATCAACCAAAACAAAAGCGTAAAGCTTGCCTCCAAGGCTAGCAACTCTACTAGGACCAAAAAGATCTATATCACAGAGTTGATTGATTTGAAGGATGACTTTGTTAACTTACTCTTCTCGCATTCTTCACACACCATATCCTTTTTGAACGGGATACTTGGGAGTCCTCTTACGAGCTTCTTGGTAGCAAGACGAGAGATGGTATCCATGTTGGCGTGTCCGAGCCTCATGTGCCAAAGCCAACTCTCATCGTTCTTAGCAACTAAGCACCTGTCATTGTTAGTGTCTTCGACAAGATATAAAACATAGATATTGTTTTCTCTAATGCCTTCATAAACAATAGATCCATTTGAGCTATCGGTAATGAAGCATTTGAGCTTAACAAACTTGATATCATAACCATTATCGGTAAGATGACTAATACTAAGAAGATTGTGTTTAAGATTAGTAACAAGACACACATTCTTAATGCAAGGATAAGGAGGGGAACCTATATTACCATTTCCTATAATGTGACCTTTAAGATTGTTACCAAAAGAGACGTGTCCTTCCTTCTTCATCGATAGCATTGTAAATAATGAAGCATCCCCGGTCATGTGCCGTGAACAACCGCTATCGAGAATCCACTTGCTTCTAGCATGAGAATGACTCTTCACCTACAACATAAGTTGAAGATGAACATTTTGGTAGCCATGATCGTATGGGTCCTTGAGTGTTAGTCTTAGGAACCCACTTAAAAACTTTCTTATCAACAAGTTTCCTTGTATGACAATAATTGGTCGTATGTCCAAGCAAGCCACAGTAGTTGCAAATCATAGAGGATTTGGAAGAAGATATGTGAGAATCATGCATATGTGAATCTCTAGTGCGAGGAGTTCTAACATTAGTATTATGATGATGATAATAAAAAGTATGATGCAAAGTGTTTTTCTTAACAAATGGTCCTTTCCTTGTGTTAGAAAAGGATTTGTGTGTAGTGTTCATGTAAGAAGTATGTCTAGCATTGTGATGAGTGTGGAGGTGTCTTGGAGTATGCATGTGAGTAGTGTTCTTATTACCTAGTTTCTTACTCTGTACAAGAAGATCATTATACTTAATAGAAGTATCATATTATCTTCTATTAGCATCTTGAACCTTATGCATAGCAAATTCATAAGCTCTTCTCATGGATTGAATCTCATCATCCTTTTTCTTGATAGTATCAAGAGATTCTTCAAACTTGAGTCGCAAAGACTTTATCTCATCCGTGTCAGAAGCAGGAGATTTTTCCTTTACATCAATAATGATGCTTGAGAGTCTTTCTACTTCAAGTTGAAGAGCATCAACCTCTTTTAGAGATTTCTTATATTTATTTCTAACACCTTTGTGCTCTTCATGCAATTCAAGGATAGCTTTCTCTAAGTCATCATAAGTAAGAGTATTTAAGGAGAGATCATCAAGTACCTCATCGGTTGCCATGAGACAAACGTTGGCATTGTGTTTGCACTCTTTGTCGTTGTCGGAGTCGCTTGCGTCACTCTCACACCAAATGCTTGTGTTGGCGAATTTCCTGGAGGACGAGCTTCCCTTGCTAGGCTTCTCGTACTTGCTTGAGTCTTTTCTTATCATCGGACAGTCCCTCTTGATGTGTTCGGGTCTTCTGCATTGATAACACGTCATATCTTCCTCATTGTCCCGTCTGAAGCGGTTGGCTTTGTTAAATTTGAGGAACTTCCGGAAGTGCTTAGCTGTGAGAGCTATTTCTTCATCGTCGTCCGACTCATTGTCGTCGGAGCTATCCTTGGAGTAGGACTTTGTAACTTTGAGAGCAAGAGACTTCTCATTCTCTTTGGTCTTCTCCTTCTCCTTCTCTTGTATGGAGGATTCCTCTTGATCCTTCATATCGAGTTCATGAGTTATTAGCTTACCCAAGAGGGTCTCAAGGTTCATGACTGTCAGGTCGTTTCCTTCAATGATTGCGGTAGCTTTAGGACTCCAAACTTTTGTCAATCCTCTAAGAATTTTTTTGATCTTTTCATGAGCAGGATATTCCTTACCAAGAGAAGAGAGAGGATTAATAATATCACCAAAACGAGTAAACATGCAAGTAATAGATTAATCATGCTTCATCTTAAAGGACTCATATTCTTGCGTGAGTCTACTAATCTTGGATTCCTTCACTTGTGAAGTACCCTCGTGTGTGACTTCAAGTAACTCCAAATCTCATTGAAAGTCTTGTAAGTAGAGATTCGGTTGAATTCACTACTGTCGAAAGCACAATAAAGAGCGTTCACAGCCTTGGCATCTCGACTCGCAAGCTTCTTGGTATTTTCAGTAAGTGTGTCCCTAAGGGTGTCAGAAGCAATATCCTCAATAACTCTGGAAGGAGTAGGAAGACTATTTATCACACAATCCCATAAATCGAAATATATGGACTTCAGATAAATGCTCATCCTAATCTTTCAGTAGTTATAGTTGGTTCCATCAAATAGGGGAGGCTTATTTGTGGAGTGTCCTTCATTGTGGAAGGTGTTGATACTAGGGTTAGTGGCCATGGATCACTCAAAGGTTGTAAATCCAAATCAAGAGAACAAAGCTCTGATACCATTTGTAGAACCCTAGAGGGGGAGGGGTGAATAGGGAAATAAAAAATATCTAGAGCAACAGAAGAAATATATGACAAATGAAAGTAAAGAGTAAGAAGATCAAACACAAGATGTATCCTGGTATCCTCGCTTGAGGCAATCCAGTCCCGGAACTCTCTCCGGCTTAAATCTACTATTTAATCAAATAGTACACATGAGTTTGGATCCGAAGAACTCGCCAACTTTAACACGAGTTTGGATCCGAAGACTCGCCAATTTCAACACACGAGTTTTCTTACGAAGGCTCGCCAACTTCAAACAAATGAGAAGAGAACTTGTTGATCTTCTAACACGTGAAGATCAAAAATTACAACTCTTAAATACTCTAGCACTTTGGAAGAGAATGACAATTGAAAAGCTTGGTAGAGTATTAATGGTGGAGCTCTTGGTTGTTTGGAAAATTTATGGCAAGAGTTGGTAAAAACTTAATGAGAGAGAAAGCTTTCTTTTATAGAGAAACCAAGAGTGGGTGGCTTTTAATGCTCTGGATACAGGCAGACCGGCATACCGTCGGTATGCAGCGGCATACCATCGGTATACCGGTCAAAAGCGTATTAATATCCGTTGAGAGCATTAAATGCGGCCATTAATGCTAGTCAGAGTGATTGAAAAGTCAAATATATGTAACCCGATATACTGTCGGTATGCCACGACATACCGTCGATATACCGACGTTTTATTACAGAATGTTTTAAGGCAAACAAAACGGTATACCAGAGCATACCGTCGGTATGCCGACGTTTTGTCACAGAACGTTTTTGTGGTCCATAAAACGGTATACCGCCGGTATGCCGACAATTTATCACAACAAGTTTGTGGGCGATAAAAACGGTATACCGCCGGTATGCCGGAGCATACCATCGGTATGCCGATAATTTATCACAGTAAGTTTGTGGACAACGAAAACGGTATACCGCCGGTATGCCGGAGCATACCGCCGGTATGCCGCTCTGTAAGATATTGATTTTTGACTTATGCTTTTACTTTGTCATCCGTCCTTAAGTGTTTACAGATATACCTAGACCTTGTACAGATTCGAAAACTATAAGCAGGTAGGAAGCCGTCTATGCAAGGAGCGCCGGTATCTGCTTCAGTCTTCAATGCAAAGGATGGTAGCACTTGAAAGGAAAGACTTTATGTAGTAGAGCTTCTGAGAAGATATGAATATGAAGACATAGAAAACTAAACTATGAAGATGCTGTTAATATATCAAAATAAAATTTGCCAACACTTCATACCAGTTTGATTACTGCCACAAATAGTTTTAAGTGGTAATTTTATTTCGTTGTACACACGTACTCTATTCACCACCCCTCTAGAGGTGCTCAACGGTCCTACAATTTGTATTGGAGCATGTTATATTCAAATATAACACTCTAGAGTGAATACTTATGGCAGCCATAAAATCTATTTTCATCGATGAAGGGCAGTCCACAAATATACTCCCACAATTTGAAGGAACAAATTATGCTTACTGAAAAACATGAATGAGTTTCTTCCTGAAATCTTTTGACTTTGATCTCTAGTCTATAGTCATAGATGGCTACAAAAATCCACCTAGAGTAGTGATTGACGGTAATCCTGTAGACAAGCCACATGATAGATACACGGATCTAGAAAAGACACAAGTCAGTCTTGACGCAAGAGTGATCAATGCATTATTCTGTACCATTGACAAGAATGGGTTTAATAGAGTATCTATATGTGTCACATCACACGACATTTGGAAACTTCTTGAGGTAACTCATGAAGGTAATTCACAAGTAAAAGAATCCAAGATAAGCAGATTGACACAAGAGTATGAGACTTTCAAGATGAAGCCAAATGAATCAATCACTCAGATATTTACAAGTTTTCTTGATATTACTAATCCTTTATCATCTCTTGGCAATGATTACTCAAATCATGAAAAGATTTGCAAAATGCTCAGGGGACTAACAAAGAACTGGAACCCGAAAGCTACTACTATCATAGAAGGAAACGATCTTACGACAATGTCGCTTGAAACACTCATGGACAAACTAATAACTCGTGAACTAGACCTACAAGACTTGAAAGAATATAATCCAAAAGAAAAGTCTATCGCCTTCAAAGATCATGCTAAAAGAGTCACAAGGGAAGACATGGATGATGCAGATTCATATGGTGAGGAACAAAATCTTCTAGTAAAGAACTTCAAGAAATTCTTGAGATTTGAGAAATTAAACCGAAAGAAGAAAGATTATCAAGAAAGTAATAAAGAAGAGACTATCTTCTATGGTTGCAAGAAGACTGGACAAATCAAAAAAGACTGTCCAATGGCAAAGAAGACAAGTTGATACGAACGATCAAACAAAAAGTCTTTACTACGAAAGTATGCTAATAGCAGCATGCAGCATGAAAGTGAGGCCTGTGAATCAGGAGAAGAATATAGACCCAGCAGCTCTGCAAATGTTTGCTTGATGTCATTTGACCAGGTAACAAAAAATCCTCTGTATGATGATTTTACATTTGATGAACTTTCTAATGCTTTTATCAACTTGTTAGATGAACACAAGAGAGTCTTGGACAAATATAAGCAGTCTCGAAAAAAGATTTAGCTTACACTACTAAAGTTGAAAGGTTGTCATTCCTATTGAAGGATATACGAGAAACACCTTACACGAGTAATATGAATGAAGAAATATTAACTCTAAAGCTTAGCTTGCATGATGCTCACAAAACTATTGAGAAAAGAGATCATGACTATGCCAAGCTGAATGAGTCATATGAGTTAGAGAAGAATAAGAAGTATAGCATCGCCGCACAAAAGATTCATGTTATATCTATTAGGTATGATGCGGCATATGCTTTCTTTACAAAGTTAGAGGTAAACTTGGAAAAACAGGTTATACATGCTACTCAGCCAAAGATCTGTCATATGACACAATATACAACGACACGATTAAAGAAAGCCCGTAAGCATAATGTCACGACCCATTCCCGTTTTTCGGAATACGAGTTCGTGGCTAAGTCCTTCCTACGCCGTAGCATCGGCGGTGGCGGTAGTACGCTGTCTATGATAACAATGGTCCATAACAAGCACAATATGCACATATATCATCCACAACTAAGCCATCAGTAATAACCAAAATATCCAATAGTCTTTAATATTATAATTATCAAATAATCCACTACAACTCAAAAAATCTTGGAAGAAACCCGGTAGTAGAAAATAAAATAGATAAACTAAATCCATGACTATAACTACTAACTAATACGAATCCAAGGAAGGAAATATGCTAATTGGCATTAGTGCTGAAATCGGGTACGCCAGTGACGTCATGGTCGCCAACATACTCACCATAGACCTTGGGACAAATTACATCGTCTAAAGCTAAAAATAGTTATCCAGTCAGGATTGAAGCAAGATCACCATAAACTACATTACAAAATATAATATACAAGCATGAAGAAACAATAAAAGGAAATTAAACGAAGGTAACTATAGGCATGACATTGTATGATAAGAAAATATCACTAAGACATGATAAAAATATGAAGGTAGACTTGACATACCACTAAGATATGATAACAATATGGAAGATAGACTTGACGGAAGAAGAACAATAAACAATAGAGCAACAATGATTAAGTCACATGTACTGTGTGTTTTAGAAAACCAAATTTTGGCATGTAGATGGCTTGGGATATCCGTCAGTCATACGTGTGGTGTATGATTGATATTATGCAATCAATGTATAGGGGGTCTATATTCAATTCGTTGACCACATGCTTACTTGTTGGATTCTCCCGCTCGACTCACTCACAATACATGTCCATTACGATAAACATTAGTAATACGATAAACTATAAACAATGAAAAACAATGAGTAAGACATGAATATATATATATATATATATATATATATATATATATATATATATATAAAATATATATATATATATATATATATATATATATACCCTAACAATTCTAACTCTCGTGCACAATAGTAATCATGAACAACAACAACAGGAATCATAAGGGAGTAATAGGGAAAAGACGATACAAAAATATATGCAGTATAAAATAAAGGAAACATAGGTCATAGTGATACTTGCCTGCTCCAATAGATGATTAAGTCATAACTCAAGATGTCATAGCCCGATCTATCCTGTCACATAAAAACCATAAGTTAGATCTACGATTCCTACTCTAAAAATCATAGAAAGTGGCTAATGGGTTAACCTAATTAATTCTATTTTATTTTTAGAATAAATAATATAAAATTCTATTTAAACTATTTAAATTTGAAATAAAAACTAAACACAATAATTTGGCTAAGGAAAGTTATGTTGGCCCATTGGTCATATGGTCAACCTGATTTAATAATTGATCAAACTCTGTCTGGATATACGGGACATCTCGGATTCTTGGACATGATCAAGATTGGCTATCCACTAGATTCAAGACCGAAGATCTGTTTGCCTACTCGAGTCTGTAATTCCTTATGCAATATATTTTTCATTTTATTTGAGTCTAGGAATATGTTGTACACCGAGTCGTACTGGCAAATAGGCTATCCCTTAAATGAGTTCAAAATGTTTTTAAAGGTTTACAAAAAGGTTTACAAAAAGGTTTTCAAAAAGGTTTTCAAAGATCACCAAAAGCTTTTTCAAAATGCTAACTAAACCCTGACAGAACTCGGACCGAGTTCGGCCAGAATTTGGCCAGAGTTCGGTTAGTGGCCGTTGTGATTTTGAATCCTTGGAACTTGGTCCTTCTGCAGTTGCGGATTTGACCGAGATTTGCTCAAAGAGTTCTGTCCGAATTCTGCCCGAATTCTGTCAGAAGTCTGCCTTTGGAACTCATATAAATAGAAAAGGATTTCGATCATTTCAACACACTCATTCACTTTTAATCTTCTCTCTATCTAAAGCTTTCAGTCTTCCAAAGAGTTTTCTAGAGCTTTCAATTTCAGATCCCAAGCCAGTTACAATCCTCTAGTCAATTTGCCAATGCGGTACGGTTTAGAAGTTTCTGAGAGATTGTAATCAGAAGGCTTGATTGAAGAATACCTCTTCACATTTGATGTTGGACGTTCTTCGTATCAAAGCTCGCGTTGTAGAAGTTGCAAGGACTTCGTAAGAAAACTTGCAATTTTTTCAATAGTGGATTCAACTGGTAGCAAGAGTTCTACCGACTGGATTAGTCCTCAACAGTGGGATACCAGTATACATCGCTGTCTTTGTGTTTGCTCTCTTAACTCTGTCTTTACATTATTTTAGTTATGATTAATATTCTGTGATTGTGCTGCTAACATTTTTAATTAGCATTATTTCGCTGCCAACTCTATTCACCCCCTCTAGAGTATTACGCTTTACTATTTCGTTCATACAATTGGTATCAGAGTGGGTGTTACAGGTAAAGCAAAGGTAATAGTACAATTATTTATTTATTTTAATTAACTGTTTGTAACGTCCCAGAACCAGAATACTGGAGAGCGGGGGCGTACATAGCCAGCTACGTATATTGAAGTGCAACCCACCTCGCCATACGATCACGGCTGTCTAGATACATGAGGGTTTAACTACAAGCCAACAGTCTCCTATGGTCATGAACAAACCTATTGTCTCAATCACAAGCAAGCAATAGTAGTTACAAGATGTCAGAGCACCAAATATATAATAGCAAGGCGTCCCATACATTACATATTGGATGATCATGAAGCTAGTCGTACAAAATGTCAGGACTAGCAAGAGTTCAGTCATACATGATCAACCCTAGGATCTGTCAATCATGTTACAACCCGTAGGCAGACAGTAAGTAAGGTACAATCGAGCTAACACGTGCTCGCCGGCTAAACGCCTCAAAAGAATAATTTTACAATAAAGTGGGAGGACAAAAAGAAACCCACTCGTTGCCAGGGTTACGTCTGGTGGTCACCATCTGGCTGGAAGACCGGTGGATCCTCTGGTGCTGCTCCGATATCTGGCCACACAAAACCAGCTGGGTCAGACCCCAGAAAGAGCAAGTGCCACAAAGGAGGCTTCACTTAGGAACTAAAACCAGCATATCACAATAGAATGTTAAAGATAATAAATAAGAAATGATAATAATAGAGATAACAACAGTAAACTGAGTACGAGGAAACCATTCAAGTAGCCAGGTCACAACCCTTAAACCAAACAAGGACCGGGGTTGTAACCCTACACCTGAATAGAAACCCGTCTCAAATACTATTGGTACAGTGAAGACAATAAACGAAGAGAGGACACAGAACTGCTCCGGGAGCCAGGTTACAATCCTTAAACCAAACATGGACCGAGGTTGTAACCCTTCGCCTGAACAGAACTGGACCCCCGATCTTTATTGTTAAGGCCGGTCATGCTTGTTGAAGTAAGGTAAAACATGACGAGCATGGCATGGGGTGCAATAAGACAATAAACGAAGAGACGACACAGAACTGCTCCGGGAGCCAGGTTACAACCCTTAACCAAACAAGGACCGGGGTTGTAACCCTTCGCCTGAACAGAACTGGACCCCCGATCGTTATTGTTAAGGCAAGCATCAATAATCATGTCATGTCATAATCTTGTACAGGATCAGGATAAGACTCAGCTGGAATTAACTATATCCAATCAATCACGGCCAATCAAGAGTACGGCTTGATACTTTTAACTAACTAGGGTTATCACAGGCCTAGTTACTAGCAAGATGCAATGAGATTATCCCAACAGCCACAAGCCCTGCAGACCATCCGGTTATCCAGGTCGAATGTCCGTTTAGGAAGAATGCAACACATGACTGTGTGCTGGAAATGTGCCCTACTCGTCGGTAGGCTACAAGTCCATTGAATGCGCCCAGATAACGGGATTGCCTGTAGCTGAGAATCTCTTCATGACTACTGAATCATTCTAGTTAATTAGCCTTAGTCAATTTCAGTAGGTACCCCTGACCGTGGTACTCAGGGATCACCATCCTAGACATGATGCAAGACAATACTGGTTTATTTGTACAAACACAATCACCCAAGGTGTCCAGATCTTTATACTTGTCATGTCAGGCTAGCTGTCATAACGGCATGTCGAGACATATCATGTCAGTTTACTTGTCAAGGGTGCGCCACAGCGGGCCACTATCGTGTTCTATTCTTACCTTATCATAAATGAGAAAAACTTGCATAAAATGACTAGTGACATATTCTTGAAGCCAAGGAAAAGATCTACAATTTTTATGTTTTGAGTTTTTCAAGATTCTAGCTACAAAACAACTTAAATAGGCAAAAATAGTGAATTTCTTCACAATCGGCGCATGGGATTCCTGCACAATCGGCGCATGAGATTCCTGCACAATCGGCACATGAGGTTTCTGCGCAATCGGCGCATGGGATTCCTGCACCAATCGGCGCATGGGATTCCTGCACAATCGGCGCATGAGATTCCTGCACCAATCGGCGCATGGGATTCCTGCACCAATCGGCGCATGAGATTCCTGCACAATCGGCGCATGAGATTCCTGCACCAATCGGCGCATGGGATTCTTGCACCAATCGGCACATGAGATTCTTGCACAATCGGCGCATGGAATTCCTGCACCAATCGGTGCATGGGATTCCTGCGCAATCGGCGCATGGAAAACTCACGTTGTATCTTCAATACATGCGCGTAGGGAACCTACGCGCATGACACGCTCGGAGTTAAGGGATGCGTTGCCGGGACTTCACGGCGCATGGCCTCCCGGCGCATGGCCTCCCGGGCGCATGAGGTTCCCGGCGCATGGGGTTCATCGTCCCCAAACAGCAAGTTCAGCCATGAAAGTTCTGAAAACTTGCCATGGCCATAACTTCCTCATCCGAAGTCGAAATCAAGCGAAACAAAAGCCAAAACTGCATGAAATTGAATTCTCTACAACATGGAACCACTAGTTTTTGGAAATACCAAGTTTTTTAGAGATCAAAACCAAGAAAACTAAACAAGAAGGAACTTAAAACTTAGATCTACAAAAATATAACCATCAAAACTGAAAACTTCCAGTTCTAAAGAGGCTTAGAATCTAGTAAGGAAGAGAATGGAACAATAAAACATGAGATCCATCATGAAGCAAGTTTGCACTTGCCTAAGCTCTCCCTCTCTCTCTCCCTCCTGGTGGTTGAAGAAGTAATGGTGGAGAAGTAGTAATGAAGAGAGAGAGAGTTAGGTGGAATATAAATGAGGGTGGTGGTGGTAGGTGGGGGTTTTCTTTTGGTTCATGATAAACCCAAAAGCAAACCAAACCAAGCTAAGCCGAACCAATGACATGCCAAAATAACCATGCAGGAAAATACGCAATACGAGTCAAGAATACGTACACATATACCAAGATACGTAATACGAACTATAGGCATTACAACTCTACCCACCTTAGAAGAATTTCGTCCTCGGAATTTAATCAAGAGGCTAGAATTGCAAGGACAGGCTATACTAATCGAAAGCTATAACAAGCAGTCTACCATGCAGTCATTTATTCAAGCAAGGAATTGAAAGCATAAGGCATAAGGAAGACATTATACCTTACGAGTCAAACAGGTCGGGATATCGCGATCGGATATCATCCTCACGCTCCCACGTCGACTCACCCAAAGAGTGATGACCCCAAGCAACTCGGACTAACTTGATAGTCTTGTTCTTGAGTGTCTTCTCTCTTCGGTCCAATATAGACACGGGCCTCTCCTCATACGAAAGGTTGGTACCAACAACCAACTCCGAATGATCCAGGATGTGGCTCGGGTTCGGGATATACCGTCGCAGTTGGGATACATGGAATACGTTATGCACCTCACGTAGCGACGGCAGAAGAGCGAGACGATAGGACACATCGCCTACTCGCTCCAGAATATCGAACGGCCCTATATACCTAGGACTAAGCTTTTCCCGTACGTCGAAACGAATGACGCCACGGTTAGGCGAAATCCTCAGGAATACATGGTCGCCGACCGAGAATTCAAGGGGTCGCCGATGGGAATCGGCCCAATGACGCTGGCGATCTTGGGCAACTCGAAGATGATCTCTGACTCTCCTGACCACTTCAATGGTCTGAGCAATCATTTCTGGACCGAGCATCTGTCTCTCTCCGACATCGTCCCATGCTAGCGGGGATTGGCACTTCCTACCATACAGTGCCTCGAACGGTGCCATCTGGATACTGGCCTGGAAACTGTTGTTGTACGAAAACTCCACCAGGTGCAGGTGATCTTCCCACGAACCACCGAAGTCGAGTGTACAAGATCTCAACATGTCTTCGAGAGTCTGGATCGTGCGTTCTGACTAGCCTTCTGTCTGCGGGTGATAAGCTGAGCTGAACTGGAGACGAGTCCCCAAACTCTCTTACAGGCTATGCCAAAAGTGCGACATAAATCTGGAATCTCTGTCCGAGGTGATACTGACTGGTACACCGTACAATCTGACAATCTGTCGGAGATACATCTCCGCTAGCTGAGCCGTCGACTGACCAACTCTGAACGGGAGAAAGTGAGCCACCTTCGTGAGCCTGTCTATGATAAACCAAATAACGTCTCTGCCAGCCGGGGATCTAGGCAATCCAGTCACAAAATCCATGGTTATATGCTTCCACTTCTATTCTGGAATTGGCAAGGGCTGAAGTAGTCCAGCTGGCCTCTGATGTTCAGCCTTAACTTGTTGGCAAACCAAACATCGAGAGACAAACAGGGCTATCTCCTTCTTCATGCCATTCCACCAAAAGTGCTGACGAATATCACGGTACATCTTCGTACCGCCGGGATGAATGGAATACTGCGAACTGTGAGCCTCCGTCATAATCTCCTGTCTGATATCTCCACTGGGTACACAAAGACGCTTCCTATGTCGAAGTGTACCGTCTTCATGGATACATAACTCTGGTCTTCGTCCTGCCTCATACTCTGCTCTGAGTCGCTGAAGCTTGGAATCTGCTGACTGCGCCATCCGGATCCTCTCGACTATAGTGGACTGAACTTGCATGCTGGCCATCAATGCCATACTGGAAGGGAGGACAACTTCTATACCCATCTTCTGAAGGTCTGCTAACAGCTCTGGTTGTGCTGTTAGAAAATAAACTCCGGCTCTCCTGCTCAATACATCTGCAACAACGTTGGCCTTTCCAGGATGATACTGCAAGTTAACATCATAATCCACAGGTAGATCTAGCCACCTTCTCTGACGCATGTTAAGATCCTTCTGGGTGAAAACATACTTCAGGCTCTTATGGTCGGTGAAAATCTCCATCCTATCTCTATATAGATGGTGCCTCCACAACTTAAGCACAAATACTACTGCTGCCAGCTCCAAGTCATGAGTTGGATAATTTCTCTCATGATCACGAAGTTGTCGTGACGCATAAGCTATTACCTTCCCATGCTGCATCAGAACACATCCTAGACCTCTGCTTGAAGCATCGCAATACACTGAGAATCCTCCGGTTCCATTTGGAAGCGTGAGAATAGGAGCCGTCATCAAGCCTCGCTTCAACTTCTCAAAAGAATCCTGACATTCTGCTGTCCAAGCAAACTGTACATCCTTACGGGTCAACTGGGTCAATGGCGCTGAAATCCGAGCAAAGTCTGAAACAAATTGCCGGTAGTAGCCGGCCAATCCAAGAAAACTGCGAACTTCTGCAACTGTGCTAGGCACTGGCCATGTTTCAATGGCCACGATCTTCTGGGGATCCACTTCGACTCCTCATCTGGCGATGATATGACCCAAGTACGAAATACGATCGAGCCAGAACTCGCATTTACTAAACTTGGCATACAACTTGTGCTCTCTGAGAATCTGAAGGACGATTCTGAGATACTGCTCATGCTCCGCCTCACTCTTGCTGTAGACCAGGATGTCGTCTAAGAACACAATCACGAACTGATCCAAATAAGGCATGAAGATGCGATTCATGAGGTCCATGAGTACAGCCGGCGCATTGGTTGCTCCAAATGGCATCACAAGGAACTCCCAATGCCCATATCGGAATCTAAAAGCTGTCTTCGGGATGTCCTGCTCTCTAACTCTGATCTGATGATATTCTGACCGCAAGTCGATCTTCGAGAACACTGCTGCCCCTGGAGTTGATCAAACAAGTCATCTATCCTCGGGAGAGGATATCTGTTCTTGATTGTCACTGAGTTCAAGGTACGATAGTCAACACATAATCTGGACGTACCATCCTTCTTTTTCACAAGAAGCATCGGGGCTCCCCAAGGCGATCCACTTGCACGAATGAATCCCTTGGTTCTAAGTTCTTCAATCATCTTGTACAATATCTCAAGCTCTGACGGCACCATCCTGTAGACTCTCTCTGATACTGGGGCTGTCCCGGGAATCAAGTCGATAGTAAACTCGATCTCCCGCTCTGGCGGCATCCCTGGAAGCTCTTCTGGGAAAACATCTGGAAACTCTTCGACTATCCGAGGTAACTGTACTGCTGCTACTGCCATCCGCAACACTGGAGGAGAAGGTTAAACTTTGTCTCGGGAAAAGGAAAACTCTGGCTCGTCTGGGATGCTAAAAATAACCCTGCCGATATGGCAGTCTATCCTAGCGTACTGGTCCCTCAACCAATCCATCCCTAAGACCACATCATAATTGGCCATCGGAAACTCTATCAATCTAGCGGGGAATTCTCTACCGCTAACTACGATCCGACATGAGGAAAATACCCTATCTACTCCCACAAGTCCATTACCAGTAAGTATATTGAGCCTCATTGATAATGACTCGGGCTCCAATCCTATCCGTGTCGCGAATCGTGCAGACATAAATGAATGGGAGGCACCAGAATCAAATAATACTGAAGCTGGAAAGGAGTTGACGAGAATAGTACCTGCCACTACCTCACCTGGTGCAATTCCTTCTTCTTCCATGGTCAAAGCCAGCACTTGACCATGTCCCCTGGGTGCGGGTCCCCTCTGTTGAAAATTTCTCTGCCTGCTCTGGATCAGGGCTTGGGCTTGGGCATACTACTGCGGTCGCTGCTTCTGGAATGCCTGGGCCTGCGTCGGTAATGGCCTCGGAAACGGATACTGCAGCTGTTGTTGCTGCTGGACTGGTGCTGGTCCTCTAACTGAAGGACTAAAGAAGGCCGACGAACTCCCCCTGTTCGGGCAGTTCCCAACCCTGTGGTCCGGGGCACCACAAACCAAGCACAAACCCTGTGCTCTACGACACTCTGATACCACATGTCCTGGCTTCCCGCAGTGTGAACATCCCACTGCGGAAGACTGCTTCTGCTTCTGCTGCTGAGGGTGCGTCGGGGTGGAATGCTGAACCGACGTCACTGAGGTCGCCCGCCTCGGAGCTCCAATGGTCAAAGCCCTGGCTGCCGGGGCTGGTGCTGATGACTGATTCATCTGGCCGTGAGATTGCTTCCGACCTCCGTTCCTATCTACGATCCTCTGGAAGGTATACTCATGCCTCCTAGCTGCTCTCAATACTGCATCAAAAGTCTGATGCTCAAACTGCTCTACTGCCAACAAGATCTCTAAATGGAGCCCCTACTGGAACCGCTGGGCTCTATCGAACTCGGTTGCTACCAAGGTGGGAGCAAACCGACTAAGTCTCAAAAACTCGGCCGCATATCCGTCGACCGTCCTGTCCATCTGCTTCAGATTGGTGAACCTCGTCTGTAGATCGTACCAAGCTATAGCATCAAAGTACTTGGTCTGGAATCTCTCTCTGAATACTGCCCAAGCAATGGGTGCCAATAATCCAACGGCCTGCGCTACCCACCAGCTGCGGGCAAGATCTAGTAACTGTAGGCGCACTACGGCCACCTTCTCGTTCTCTGGAGTTCCGGCTGCTTCTAGAATCACCTCTGTGTCCTGAAGCCATGAATCTGCAGCGATCGCATCTTCACTGCCGTCGAAGAAGGGAGGGTTCAAGCGCTTGAAGCTGTTGGCCGCGCTATTACCCTGATGACCTCCTCTGGTCAAAGCGACTGCCACCGCCTGGTGCAAGGCATCTCCTCGCCGATCCTGGGAAGCTAATAGCGTCCTGATGAGACCTACCAAAGTGCCATCATCATGCTCTGCTGGCTGGATGGGCTGAACTGGTGGTTCTCCTTCGGTGGGCACGACTCTGGAGGCCACTCCTGAATGCTGGGCTTGATCTCCAGGTTGCTGCTGGTCCGCAGGAGGTGCTCCGTCTTGCTGATCGGCAGGTCCAGGAACAATGCCGCTAAAGAAGACGACATAGGGAATAATAAGGAAGGACCATGACAGATCAACGATACAATCATGTGATCAGGTCAAGATTTTCAGGGATCAAGAGGATACGAGTAGAGATCAAGGGCGAGTACTGATTGAGACATCTATTTGGTAACCCTCACATATCTTGATTTACAAGACCTACACAGGCCACCACTAAAACCATGTAATGCCCCAGAACCAAAATACTGGAGAGCGGGGGCGTACATAGCCAGCTATGTATATTGAAGTGCAACCCACCTCGCCATACGGTCACGGCTGTCTAGATACATGAGGGTTTAACTACAAGCCAACAGTCTCCTATGGTCATGAACAAACCTATTGTCTCAATCACAAGCAAGCAATAGTAGTTACAAGATATCAGAGCACCAAATATATAATAGCAAGGCGTCCCATATATTACATATTGGATGATCATGAAGCTAGTCGTACAAAATGTCAGGACTAGCAAGAGTTCAGTCATACATGATCAACCCTAGGATCTGTCAATCATGTTACAGCCCGTAGACAGACAGTAAGTAAGGTACAATCGAGCTAACACGTGCTCGTCGGCTAAACGCCTCAAAAGAATAATTTTACAATAAAGTGGGAGGACAAAAAGAAACCCACTCGTTGCCAGGGTTACGCCTGGTGGTCACCATCTGGCTGGAAGACCGGTGGATCCTCTGGTGCTGCTCCGATATCTGGCCACACAAAACCAGCTGGGTCAGACCCCAGAAAGAGTAAGTGCCACAAATGAGGCTTCACTTAGGAACTAAAACCAGCATATCACAATAGAATGTTAAAGATAATAAATAAAAAATAATAATAATAGAGATAACAACAGTAAACTGAGTACGAGGAAACCATTCAAGTAGCCAGGTCACAATCCTTAAACCAAACAAGGACCGGGGTTGTAACCCTTCACCTGAATAGAAACCCGTCTCAAATACTATTGGTACAATGAAGACAATAAACGAAGAGAGGACACAGAACTGCTCCGGGAGCCAGGTTACAACCCTTAAACCAAACAAGGACCGAGGTTGTAACCCTTCGCCTGAACAGAACTGGACCCCCGATCTTTATTGTTAAGGCCGGTCATGCTTGTTGAAGTAAGGTAAAACATGACGAGCATGACATGGGGTGCAATAAGACAATAAACGAAGAGAGGACACAGAACTGCTCCGGGAGCCAGGTTACAACCCTTAAACCAAACAAGGACCGGGGTTGTAACCCTTCGCCTGAACAGAACTGGACTCCCGATCGTTATTGTTAAGGCAAGCATCAATAATCATGTCAGGTCATAATCTTGCACAGGATCAGGATAAGACTCAGCTGGAATAAACTACATCCAATCAATTACGGCTAATCAAGAGTACGGCTTGATACTTTTAACTAACTAGGGTTATCACAGGCCTAGTTACTAGCAAGATACAATGAGATTATCCCAACAGCCACAAGCCCTGCAGACCATCCGGTTATCCAGGTCGAATGTCCGTTTAGAAAGAATGCAACACATGACTGTGTGCTGGAAATGTGCCCTACTCGTCGGTAGGCTACAAGTCCACTAAATGCGCCCAGATAACGGGATTACCTGTAGCTGAGAATCTCTTCATGACTACTGAATCATTCTAGTTAATTAGCCTTAGTCAATTTCAGTAGGTACCCCTGACCGTGGTACTCAGGGATCACCATCCTAGACATGATGCAAGACAATACTGGTTTATTTGTACAAACACAATCGTCCACGGTGTCCAGATCTTTATACTTGTCATGTCAGGCTAGCTGTCATAATGGCATGTCGAGACATATCATGTCAGTTTACTTGTCAAGGGTGCGCCACAGCGGGCCACTATCGTGTTCTATTCTTACCTTATCATAAATGAGAAAAACTTGCATAAAATGACTAGTGACATATTCTTGAAGCCAAGGAAAAGATCTACAACTTTCATATTTTGAGTTTTTCAAGATTCTAGCTACAAAACAACTTAAATAGGCAAAAACAGTGAATTCCTGCACAATCGGCGCATGGGATTCCTGCACAATCGGCGCATGAGATTCCTGCACAATCGGCGCATGAGGTTCCTGCGCAATCGGCGCATGGGATTCCTGCACCAATCGACGCATGGGATTCCTGCACAATCGGCGCATGAGATTCCTGCACCAATCGGTGCATGGGATTCCTGCACCAATCGGCGCATGAGATTCCTGCACAATCGGCACATGAGATTCCTGCACCAATCGGCGCATAGGATTCCTGCACCAATCGGCGCATGAGATTCCTGCACAATCGGCGCATGGGATTTCTGCACCAATCGGCGCATGGGATTCCTGCGCAATCGGCGCATTGGAAACTCACGTTGCGTCTTCAATACATGCGCGTAGGGAACCTACGCGCATGACACGCTCGGAGTTAAGGGATGCGTTGTCGGGACTTCACGGCACATGGCCTCCCGACGCATGGCCTCCCGGGCATATGAGGTTCCCGGCGCATGGGGTTCATCGTCCCCAAACAGCAAGTTCAGCCATGAAAGTTTCGAAAACTTGCCATGGCCATAACTTTCTCATCCGAAGTCAAAATCAAGCGAAACAAAAGCCAAAACTGTATGAAATTGAATTTTCTACAACATGGAACCACTAGTTTTTGGAAATACCAAGTTTTTTAGAGATCAAAACCAAGAAAACTAAACAAGAAGGAACTTAAAACTTAGATCTACAAAAATATAACCATCAAAACCAAAAACTTCCAGTTCTAAAGAGGCTTAGAATCTAGTAAGGAAGAGAATGGAATAATAAAATATGAGATCCATCATGAAGCAAGTTTGCACTTGCCTAAACTCTCCCTCTCTCTCTCCCTCCTGGTGGTTGAAGAAGTAATGGTGGAGAAGTAGTAATGAAGAGAGAGAGAGTTAGGTGGAATATAAATGAGGGTGGTGGTGGTGGTAGGTGGGGGTTTTCTTTTGGTTCATGATGAACCCAAAAGCAAACCAAACCAAGCTAAGCCGAACCAATGACATGCCAAAATAACTATGCAGGAAAATACGCAATACGAGTCAAGAATACGTACACGTATACCAAGATACGTAATACGAACTTTAGGCATTACACTGTTATATAGATCATAGCACAACACATGGCAACTGTGAAATTCACAAGTGAAGGCCAGGCCACAAACAGACCCCCACTGTTTGATGGTACGAATTATACATATTGGAAAACACGGATGAGTTTCTTCTTGAAATCTCTTGACTTTGATTTATGGTCCATTGTTCTTGATGGCTATCAAAAGCCACCTCGTATAAATGTTGATGGAGTTTTAGTTGAAAAACCCCATAGCAGATATACAGAGGAAGAAAAGAAAAGGGCCAGTCTTGACGCACGTGCCATTAGTGCTCTTTTTTGTGCTTTAGGCAGAACTGAATTTAACAGGGTGTCTATCTGCACAACGGCTACTAAAGTATGGAAGCTACTTAAAGTCACACATGAAGGCACGACTCAAGTCAAGGAATCTAAAGTCAGCAGACTTACTCAAGAGTACGAGGCGTTCAAGATGAAGCCCAACGAAACAGTTACACAAATGTTCGAGAGGTTCTTGGATATTGTAAATCCTTTGTCCTTCCTAGACAAAGATTACAGTAACCATGAAAAGATTCACAAACTCCTGCGAGCTCTCACCAAGAACTGGATTCCAAAGGCTACTGCAATCATTGAAGGGAACGACCTCACAACTATGTCCCTCGAAGTACTCAAGGGTAAGCTACTCACTCATGAAATGGAGCTACAAGATTTTGAAGAGCCTGCACCAAAGGAGAAGACAATCGCTCTCAAGGCTCAGCACAGAAAAGCTGCTGAAGGTGACTCAGACAACAGTGGATCTGACCCTGAAGATCAAGCACTCCTAGCAAGGAAGTTCAAAAGATTCATGAGACATGAGAAGAGAGTCAAAGAGAACAACAGCAACAACTGGTATCAAGAAGATGCTGTCTGCTATGGTCGCAAGAAGAAGGGACACATAAAGAAGGATTGTCCCACAAACTCATCATCAAGCAAGAAGAGCAATAGGTATGAAAAAGGGAACCTAAAGAGATCAACATCACGAAAATATGCCAACACCAGCATATGGCATGAAAGTGAAGCCAGCGACTCAGAAGACGAACAATCAGAAGACGCTGCAAACGTATGCTTTATGGCATCCGATCAGGTACCTACTGAACCTGTAGTTGATACTTATGATGACTTCACCTTTGAGCAATTAGGAGATGCCTTCAGTGACCTGATGACTGATTACAGGAAACTGCGTAGTAAGTATCAGACCGCTAAGAAGGTACTCAAAGAGTACAAAGGTGAAATAGGTAGACTTACCGACCTACTAGTTGAGGTTAAAAATAATATTAGTGAGTCTGGTAAGCTTTCTTCAACAAAGCTCTTATTACACGAGACTACCAAGTCATCTGAAGAGAAAGACAAAATTATTGACCAACTCAAGGAAGAACTTTCAATAGAGAAGAAAAGTCTTCAATGTGCACAAATCAGAATGAAATCACTTACTTCTGATTATACTAAGTTGTATGACACTTCCAAAAGATTGAAAATTAGGTTAGGAAAACAGCCTTAGCCTGCTGCTTCCTTCCCTAACACGTGTCACTTACCGAAAAATCAGAACATTCCCAAGCCAAACACTGTCAGACCTAACCATATAAAACCTTTACCCTAAAAGGTTAAGCCCAAACAAGATTATAGGTATGCTTTCTTCTATACTAGAAAACCTAAACCTACCAACCATACACACCACTCAGCTTTCAACACTCGACATGTACAATGTCATTATTGTGGCCTCATTGGTCATATATCATCTACATGTAGAATGAGAAAGCTTGTTGATTTAAATGTTTATGCTTGGATACCTAAAGCTAATAATTCAGGACCCTACAAGAAATGGGTACCAAAGATTTCATCTGCAAACTATTTTGTAGGTGGAACACCCTTCACATGCTAGAAGCAAATGGATCCTCGACAGCGGTTGCTCACGGCATATGACCGGTGACGCTACCCTATTTGCAATACTGTCGAAGAAAAAGAAGGAAAGCTATGTCTCCTTCGGTAATAACTTGAAAGGATATATTATTGGTATCAGTGATGTTGGTAAGTCTCCCTATCCTGTGATTAAGGATGTCTGTCTGGTTACCGTATTGAAACATAACCGACTCAGCATAAGTCACCTAGCTGATCATGGTTATGGAATCAACTTTGGCAAAGACAAATGTACTATAGTTGATAGCTCAACTGGTAGTACTATCTTTGAAGGTATCAGGGAAGACAATATATATGTTTTCTATTTGTTAGAAGAAACTAACATTTCAGGTAGATGCTTAATGGCCAAGAGTGATGAGAGTCATCTGTGGCATATGAGACTCGGTCACGCTAATATGGATACAATATCAAGATTATCCATAAAGAAGCTAGTACGCGGTTTACCGGACATTACATTCAAGAAGGATTCGGTATGCAGTCAATGTGAAAGGAACAAAGCTACCAGATCCATATTCAAATCAGTAAACACAGTATGTACTACTAGACCTCTATAAATGTTTCATATGGACTTATTTGGTCCTAACAGAGTTGCTAGCCTCGGAGGTAAACTTTATGCTTTCGTAATTGTAGATGATTTCTCTAGATACACGTAGGTATATTTCTTGACACGCATGAATGATGCATTATCCGAATTTGTCGCTTTTTGCAAGAAAGTACAGAATGAAAAAGGTTACATGATCACTCGCATAAGAAGCGATCATGGAGGCGAATTCGAGAATGCTGATTTTGAGCAATTTTGTGACACACACAGTTTTATACACGAGTTCTCCTGCCCTAGGACTCCACAACAAAATAGAGTTGTGGAACATAAGAACAGAACTCTAACCGAAATGGCCAGAGTGATGTTAAACCAATTTAGTCTACCCAAATATTTCTGGGCTGAAGCTGTCAATACAGCTTGCTTTGTACTCAATAGAGTTCTAATTCGACCCAAATCGAAGAAGACTCCATTTGAGTTATGGTTTGATAGAATTTCTTCAGTTTCATACTTAAGAATATTTGGCTGTAAATGTTTTATTCTTAATACAAAAGACAATTTGGGAAAATTTGATGAAAAGGCCGATGAAGGTATATTTTTAGGTTATGCGGCCAAAAGCAAAGGATACAGAGTCTTCAACAAACGTACCATGATCATCGAAGAGTCAATCAATGTCACTTTTGATGAATTGAATCAAATGACTATCGATGACAATGACGAAGATACATCTGTACCAAGCACAACTCCAGCTGATTTTCAACCAAGCTCTGCACTAGCTGAATCTCCTAGAGAAGATCCAGGAACCAGCTACCTTCAGAATCTACCGAAAAGGTTAAAATTTACAGCTGATCATCCAAAAAATTTGGTAATTGGTGATATTACCAAAGGAGTAAGTACTCGTACATCCAGTAGAGATATTATTTCTAATGTTGTATTTATTTCACAGCTAGAACCCAAAACTATTGATGAAGCATGTAGTGATAGTTTTTGGATAGATGCTATGCAAGAGAAATTAAACCAATTTGAACGGAATCAAGTTTGGGAACTTGTTCCCAGGCCTATTGATCATCCGGTCATTGGCACCCGTTGGGTATTCCGAAATAAACTAAATGAGAATGGTTTAGTGACTCGTAATAAGGCTCGACTCGTAGCTCAAGGATACAATTAAGAAGAAGGTATCGACTACTATGAGACTTATGCCCAGTTGCGAGATTAGAATCCATTCGCATGTTATGTGCATTTGCATGTTTTTATGATTTCAAACTATTTTAAATGGATGTCAAGAGTACTTTTTTAAATAGTTTTATAAAAGAAGAAGTTTTTGTAGCATAACCTCCAGGTTTTACTGATTTCAAAAACCCAGATCATGTTTTCAAGTTGAAGAAAGCTTTATACGGTTTAAAACAAGCACCTCGTGCTTGGTATGATCGTCTAAGCTCTTTTTTACTTGACAACGGCTTTTTAAAAGGCAAGGTTGACACTACACTGTTTATTAAGTCTTTTAATGGCAAACTTCTTTTAATTCAAATCTATGTTGATGATATTATATTTGGATCTACTGATGAATCTCTGTGTCAAGAATTTTCTAAGTGTATGCAGAATGAGTTTGAGATGAGCATGATGGAAGAGCTGAAATTCTTTCTCGGACTGCAAATCAAACAAACTGATAATGGGACGTTCATAAATCAAGCCAAGTATACAAAAGACCTGCTAAAGAAGTTTGATCTGGACAATGTCAAACCTATTGGTACTCCAATGGCAACTTCAACAAAGCTTGATTCAGATGAACAAGGCAAGCCAGTCGACATACGTAAGTATCGAGGTATGATTGGTAGTTTACATTATTTAACTGCTAGTCGTCCAGATATAATGTTTAGTGTTTGCCTGTGTGCACGTTTTCAAGCTAACCCAAATGAATCACATCTGTCATCAGTTAAGCGTATCTTTCGATACCTTAAGGGCACTTCTTCTGTTGGCTTGTGGTATCCCAAAACTAAGTCCTTTGACCTTATTGGTTATTCGGATGCAGATTTTGCTGGATGCAAAGTTGATAGAAAAAGTACCAGTGGCACTTGTCATTTCTTAGGCAAGGCTTTAGTCTCATGGTTTAGTAAAAAGCAAAATTCTGTAGCCCTATCAACAACAGAGGCTGAGTACATCGCCGCAGGATGTTGTTGTGCTCAGATTTTGTGGATGAAACAAACCCTAGAAGACTATGATTTATTTTACACACATATTCTCATTTTCTGTGATAACACGAGCACTATTAATTTGACTAAGAATCCAGTATGTCACTCTCGTACTAAACATATCGAGATTCGGCATCACTTTCTTAGAGATCATTATCAAAATGGAGATATAAACCTTGTGTACATAGATACTGAAAATCAACTAGCTGACATCTTCACTAAACCTCTAGCGGAAGATCGTTTCAATTATTTACGTCGAGAATTAGGAATTTTGGACGTCAATAATATTAATTAATTTTATTTTATGATTATATATCATTACGCAAAAACTGTGTTAGAGACAAGCCAATAAAGAGTCTGTCTGTCACCACAACTACGGTTGAAGCGAAGCGGTACTTAAGAGTTCCCCGGTGAACCTCCGCCAGCTGGGACAGTACTCCTACAGCTAATCTGAGACAGTCGCTGTGTAACGACATTTAATTCATAAAATAATATTAATTATGTTAATTGAAGGCTAAAATAACTAATCTTTGAATTAAATATTTGAAATGAGACAATGAAAAAGAATGGCAAAAATCAACTTTATAGAACCTTAGGCGAATTCGGCCAGAGCTCTGACCGAATTCGGCCCGAGTTCGGTTGAGGGTATCAGGCTATATATCCAGAACCCGAGAGCCCCTCTTCTTCATTGCTTCCAAATTTCTTTCAAACAGCAGCAGCAGCCGAACCGAGCACCAAAACCCTAGTTCTTCACCACCCTATTCCTTCCAATCCAAGTGGTGAAATCTTTCCAAAATTTGGAATCGTGCGGAGATCATCGTCCTCTTCAACATACTTTGATCTCAGGAGGTATAACTCCATCTTTCTCCACTTTTCAATTAGTGCATTTTTATTTCAATTTGCACAAATGGCACCCAAATTCAATCCATCTAAGAGGAAGAAGATGACTCCTAGTGAGGAAGGGTCATCTTCGCATCCGCATACGGATTCCCTCTTCTCGCCAGTTCAAACGAATGACGGTGCGTTCGACGGGTTTTTCTTCCAAACCCTAGACCAAGCCCTACTGTGGTATGGAGACTTCTCCATGAGATCCATATGCACAGGTGCTCCAGTCAAATGGACTGTATTTCCTGACCACCACCTTCTCTTTGAGGCATTAGAGCTACATCTTTTTGTTCAAATATGCTTCCCTATAGCAACTAATGCCATTAGATTATTTTATTGCAATCTCATATTAGACACTTTTGATGTGAGCACTCGTGTTGGAGGTATTGATATCAATTTCGATGATAACCTCTTAGCGGAGATCCTTGGTATCCCTAACGAAGGTGAACCGCTAGTCGATATCACTGAATTTGATTTCCCCTAAGGCACGACACTCACAAGTTTCAAAGCGAAACTCTGTGCACCTGATAGAGTACGCTCTGGAAAGTTCAAGGCTAACAACCTGAACTTGTTTAACTATGAATTGTATCGCATCATCTATTCCACTATCCTTCCAAAATCTACTTCAAAGGATGATGTGACTTCTCTTGAGCTGTCCGCCATGTACCACATTCTTAAGGGGATTCCATTTTCTGCCCCTAAGACCATGATTCAGATGATGGGTCATTGTCGTGCAAGAGATAGAAATCTCTCTTACGCGATGATTCTCCCATGCATCTTTCAGCACTTCGATATCGATCTGTCGACTTGTACTCAGGATCCTGAGCCCAAGTTTCTTCAGTTATCTCGTCGTAGCATGACTGCTACAGCTCCATCTACTGCTCCTCCTACTGCACCTCCTCCACCACCTCATCAGTATGCCATGACATTTGAGGGCATACATCAGTATTTATCGGCTTTGTACGTCTCGATGACGGACATGGCTCGCGAGCGTGAGTTTCGCGATGTCACCCGTTATCAGGCGCTTGCAAACTCCTTAGCTGATCTTCGTTTCGCCCAGACTGGTCATTCAGCCGGTTCCATCCCTAGAGATCCAGCTTTCTCTGGTTACCGCTGTGAGGATGAGGTTGTTCATGACTACTTCCAGCCCGGTAATGCCTATGATTGGTACTATCCTGACCGTGCTCCACATCGTGATTATGTTGGTGAGTTCTATGCTGGCGTCCCTCCACATCTTTCTAGCGCTGGTACCTCTGGAGCTGGTCCTTCAGGACATGCTGGTCGAGCTGCTGATGATGTTGATGATGATGATGATGAGGAGATGTGACTATCTGATTTTGAGTGATATTTTATTGTACACTTGGAAATGCTCCAACATTCCAACTTTTTATCAGTACTTTTTGATTATTATCAGCACTTTGCAGTTTGCTTCAGTACTTATTTATTTGCATGGACATGTTTTATTTTGCCTCAGTTTATGGCATTCCAGTTTATTTCATCACTATGTTTCAGTTTCAGTTTATGCTAGCACTATCTCTCTATGTTACTTCATTCTTTCTAACTGTCTGTGAAATTACATGCCTGTGATGATTTTATACATGCCTGCGATATTTCTCTAGTATTATGCCTTATTTTTTATTAGTTTTCTCACTATTTGTTACTTATGCATTTGATTACGGGAGAGCTTTATCTTTTGCAATTATTTTGCTAAGTGACAAAGGGGGAGAAAATTAAAGATCTAACATTTTTTTTGAGAATACAGGATATGAACAATTCTACTTCTACTTTTTGATATTTTTGAACAAGCTTAATGTTATATCATTCATAGTTTGTCAATTATCAAAATGGGGGAGATTGTTGGCCCATTGGTCATATGGTCAACCTGATTTTAATAATTGATCAAACTCTGTCTGGATATACGGGACATCTCGGATTCTTGGACATGATCAAGATTGGCTATCTACTAAATTCAAGACCGAAGATCTGTTTGCCTACTCGAGTCTGTAATTCCTTATGCATTGTATTTTTCATTTTATTTGAGTCTAGGAATATGTTGTACACCGAGTCGTACTGGAAAATAGGCTATCCCTTAAATGAGTTCAAAATGTTTTTAAAGGTTTACAAAAAGGTTTACAAAAAGGTTTTCAAAAAGGTTTTCAAAGATCACCAAAAGCTTTTTCAAAACCCTAACTAAACCCTGACTTAACCCTGACAGAACTCGGACCGAGTTCGGCCAGAGTTCGGTTAGTGGCCGTTGTGATTTTGAATCCTTGGAACTTGGTCCTCCTGCAGTTGCGGATTTGACCGAGATTTGCTCAAAGAGTTCTGTCCGAATTCTGTCCGAATTCTGTCAGAAGTCTGCCTTTGGAACTCCTATAAATAGAGAATGATTTCGATCATTTGAACACTCTCATTCACTTTAAATCTTCTCTCTATCTAAAGCTTTCAGTCTTCCAAAGAGTTTTCTAGAGCTTTCAATTTCAGATCCCAAGCCAGTTACAATCTTCTAGTTAATTTGCCAGTGCGGTACGGTCTAGAAGTTTCTGAGAGATTGTAATCAGAAGGCTTGATTGAAGAATACCTCTTCACATTTGAAGTTGGACGAGTTCTTCGTATCAAAGCTCGCGTTGTAGAAGTTGCAAGGACTTCGTAAGAAAACTTGCGATTTTTCCAATAGTGGATTCAACTGGCAGCAAGAGTTCTACCGACTGGATTAGTCCTCAACGGAGGGATACCAGTATACATCGCTGTCTTTGCGTTTGCTCTCTTAACTCTGCCTTTACATTATTTTAGTTGTGATTAATATTCTGTGATTGTGCTGCTAACATTTTTAATTAGCATTATTCCGCTGCCAACTCTATTCACCCCTCCTCTAGAGTATTACGCTTTACTATTTCGTTCCTACAAGTTACAGTTTCAAATTTGGGACCCGTGGCACGCAAATCGAGACATACCATTGACTAACTAGTCAAACATTATGAACTCAAAAATTTGAGTATACAACCTTGTATATTTGAGCGTCATGAGTGCACTAGAATTGACCGTGCCCCAAATCACAATTTGGTCAAAAGTTATTGCCATTATGACTAACCGTGACCAAATTGATGAATCGTTGAACAAATATAACTTCTACAAATAAAATAAAATACTAGATGAATCTCTAAATTTGTGGAAAAATTATATGTTTTTTATATCTGTGTCAGCCTTTCAAAACTTCAAATGGATCATGAACCGGAATTCAGGATCTCTCGAAATCTCAAAAACCGTACGACACATCTATTTTTAGACAACCGACACTCAAATAATTATCCAGAAATTCACACTCAGAATTATAGAAAATAAAGCAGATATTCTGAAACCTAACCTCGATACGCTTCTAACAAAAAATGGCACATGAAATGTACGTCTAGTTCGATCGCAATCTCCTCGTGAAGTTGGAGGATCTCCAAGATCAAACCAAAAAGGAGGCTGGAATAATAAACTAGGTTTTTGGATTTAATTACATAAATATAGGAAAGAGAGGCGGTGCCTGAGTCACTTGGGCACCGACAGGTGGGCCATGGGGTGGTTGACTATATAATTAATTATTTAATTACAAAAAATCATTAAAAATTCATTTTAACTCTAAATATCTCCAAAAAAATCCCAAAAAAATTCAAAAAAAATCCTAGAAAATTTTAGAACTATTTTTAGGCATCTAGAGCCTAGATAAAAAGTTTGGTCTCAAAATTACTTTGTGTGACTCTACAGTAAATCCCAAAAGCCTATGGAAAAATAATTTCTATAGGTTTTAATTATCCAAAAATTCCAAAAAATTCTAAAAAATTCTGAAATAGTAAAATAAAATATTTGGGACTATCTAGGGACCCTAGTGACCACATATGACCTAGTTTTACTACACCTCGCCTATAGGTTTAGGCACGCACCCTTGTGATCCCAAAACAAAATCCTACTTAATAATTAATTCTAACTACTCTATACCTAATAAAAAAATACATATATATTTTCCAAAATAAATGTATATAAAAATTGGAGAGACAAGTTCTACACATAATGTTTCACATAATCATGCCTTTGTTTACAAGTATCCAAGGATGACACACAAGCATCATGTCAATAACATGACACAAACACTAGCTTTATAATTTTATGTACATATTGTGGTTCACATGGACACATTTCTAAGTTTTGTAGAGTTAGAAAGCTAGTTGACATGAACATATATGTCTGGATACCTAAGAATAACATTTTCGGACCCTTAAAGAAATAGGTACCAAAGGTCACATATAGTCGTTTTATAGGTAGGCCAACCCTCTCATGCTAGAAGTAAATAGATCCTTGATAGCGAATGTTTTACGGCACATGACTGGTGATATATTTTTATTCGCTACGCTATCGATGAAGAAAGAAGGATGTGTCTCCTTCAAAAATAATCTGAGAGGTTATATAATAGGTAATGGTATTATTGGTATGCCTCCTTACCCAGTCATTAAAGATGTTTGTCTGGTCACAGAGTTAAAACATAACCTACTAAGCATAAGTCACCTTGCTGATAATGGTTATGGCATTAACTTCATGAAAGACAAATGCTCGATATATGATATAACTACTAGGGATTTAGTTTATGAAGGAATAAGGGATGATAATATATATATTTTTATCTATTAGATAATACTAAAAATGTAGACAAGTGCCTAATAGTTAACAAAGACAAAAGATGGCTATGGCACATAAGACTAGGACATGCAAATATGGATACCATATCAAGGCTATCAACGAATAAATTGTAAAAGGATTACTTGAAATATCGTTCAAGAAAGACATGGTATTTTTTTATTACGAGAAAAATAAAACAACTAGGTCATCATTTAAATCCATAAACGTTGTAACTACTTCAAGACCCTTATAATTATTATATATGGATTTGTTTAGACCAAGTAGAGTCATTAATCTTTATGGAAAACTCTATGTTTTTGTTATCATTGATAATTTTTCTCGTTACACTTGGACTTTCTTTTTATAAAATAAAAATGATGTGCTTTTTGAATTTAAAATTTTCTGTAAAAAGGTTCAAATGAAAAAGGCTTCATGATTACTCGCATCCGAAGTGATTATGGAGGCAAATTTGAAAATTCTGATTTCAAAAAGTTTTGTGATTTGAATGCTTACTTTCATGAGTTTTTCTGTTCTAGAACTCCCCAACAAAATGGTATTGTAGAGCGGAACAATAGAACTCGCGGCAAAATGGCTAGAATTATGCTTAACCAGTACTATCTTCCGAAATATTTTTGGGCTGAAGCTGTAAGTACAGCCTATCATATTTTAAATAGAGTTCTAATTCGACCTATATCAAAAAAGACTCCCTAAAACTATGGTTTAATCGTATTGCCAATATTTTATATTTTAAAGTTTTTGGATGTTGTTGTTTTATTTTGAACACCAAGGATAACTTGGGAAAGTTCGACTATAAACCAGATAAAGGAATATTTCTTGGGTATGCTACTAAGAGTAAAGGCTATAGTATTTTCAATAAAAGGTTATTGGTTGTTGAAGAATCGATTAATGTTACTTTTGATAAATTTAACAATCAATTGCCAAGTGACAATGATGATGAGGACTCAGGGAAAACACCCTGTAAAGCACCTGCAAATACTGACACGGGAACCTGTTATCTAGAGATTTTGCCAAAAAAGATGAGATTCATGTCAGACCATCCAGAAACTTTATAATAGATAATGTATCAAAAGGTGTAAGTACTCGTTCTTCTGCTAAGGATGTAGAAGCAAGTGTTGCATTTATTTCGTAAATAGAACGTAACTCAGTAGCAGATACATTTGATGATAAATTTTGGATTTATGCCATGCAAGAAAAATTAAACCAATTTGAGATGAATCAAGTTTGAACTCATTTCTAAGCCTATTGGCCACTCTGTTAATTGGTACCAAATGGGTATTATGAAACAAACTAAGTGAGGATGGACAAGTTGTTCACAACAAAACACGTCTAGTTGCTCAGGGTTATAATCAAGAAGAATGAATTGATTATGACGAGACCTATGCTCCTATTGCTAGACTAGAATCCATTCGTATGCTTTGTGCATATGCATGTCTTTATGAATTTAAACTATTTTAAATGAATGTCAAAAGTGATTTTCTGAATTTTTTTATAAAAGAAGAAGTTTATGCCAAACAACATCCTGGTTTTGAAGATTCTAAATTTCCCTGATCACGTTTCCAAGTTAAGAAAGACACTATATGGACTCAAACAAGCACCTACAACTTGGTATGATCGTCTAAGTATCTTTCTACTGGAAAATGATTTTTCTAAAGGGAAAGCAGACACTACTTTATTTATCAAATCCCTTAATAATGATATTTTATTAGAGCAAATATACGTAGATGATATTAATTTTGGTTCAACTAATAAGGTACTCTGTCAAGAGTTTGCTAAGTATATACAGAATGAGTTTTAGATGAACATGATGGGAGAGCTCAACTACCTTCTCTGACTGCAAATCAGACAAACTTCATAAGGGATCTTCATCAATCAAGCAAAGTATACGAATGAGTTACTAAACAAGTTCGACTTCAATAATGCAAAGCCTACCGGACTCCAATGGCTACCTCAACCAAGCTTGACATTGATGAAAGTGGAAAACCTATCGACCAATGTAAGTATCGAGGTATGATTGGTAGTTTATTGTACTTAACTACTAGTCGTCCTAATATAATGTCCAGTATTTACATATATGCTAGATATCAAGCCAATCCTAAGAAATCACACCTATACGTAGTTAAGCGTATCTTTCGATATCTTAAAGAAACTCCTATCGTCGGCTTGTAGTATCCCAAAACTAAATCATTTGACCTAATCGGTTATTCTGATACAGATTTTGCCGGATGCAAAGTAATCCGTAAAAGTACCAGCGGTACATATCATTTCCTAGAAAAAGCTTTAGTCTCTTGGTTTAGGAAAAAGCAATATTTTTTCGCATTATCAACGACTGAAGCTGAGTATATCGTTGCCGGTCGTTGTTGTGCTCAAATTTTATGGTTGAAGCAAACCCTAGAATACTACAATATGTATTTCATAATATTCCCATTTTTTTGACAACACTAGCACGATTAATTTGACTAAGAACCCGTTATGTCATTCATGCACTAAGCATATAGAAATACGTCATTATTTTCTTCGTGATCATCAACAACACAAAAATATTTGTCTATAATTTATTGACACAAGTCATCAACTAGTAGATATTTTTACAAAACCGTTAGCCGATGACCGCTTTAATTTTATTCGTTATTAGTTAGGTATTCTTGATATTATCTCGGAAGCATAATGACTTATGTTCGGTAAATGACATGATATTAATTCAACAATTTTATTAGATCAAAATTATTTTGGATAAAAGTCGAAAGGGTCCTTCTGTCATACAGGTATAAATAGCCTGAAGCGACACGATGTACTAGTCTTCGGAATACTGCTAGCTGGGATCCTGTCTCTACAGCTAATCCAAGATAGTTGAGATCTATTAAAATTTGTATGAATCTTATCTTTCATTTTATGTACATTATTTAACATATGCTAACCTAGATATAATAAGACTGAACTCGAACAGAAATCTGCCCGAGTTCTGTCTAAACTCGATTCCTATGTATCAGGTCAAACCGAGAGTAGGCCCCATATTTTAAATTTCCTTCTCTTCAAATTAAACCTAATTCTATGCGAGAGCAGCCGAACCTCCATCTTCTCCATCCTCCAAAACTCTTTCCAAACCATAGATCTCCAAACTAGATTTCATCTATTTTAGGATTTCTATCTCCAAAGTCAAGGATTTTTGCTTATGTCACTCCCGTTTTTGTTATACGTATTTCAGTATACGTATACGGATTTCGACCAGTATTTTATTTAATGTATTTCCATATTTCTTTATAGCTTGCTTTGATGTATCTTGACTAGGGTTGACCTTTGGTTGGGTTGGTCCAACTTGACTTACTTGGATAGCTTTGTTTGGTTTATTTTGATGGATGGTTCAACATGTTGAAACATTCCCTCTCTTTATAAAACCTAACCACCCCTTTCTCTCTCTTCATTACTTCCATTTATTTCTTCGCCTTCTTCTCCATTACTCTCCCACCAACCTAGAGAGCTTAGGTAAGTGTAATCTTGCTTCATGATGGATCTTAGATTTTATTGTTCCATTATCTTCCCCTCTTGATTCTAAGCCTCTTTAGAACTTGGAGTTCTTGGGTTAGATGAAGGAACCTTTGTAGATCTAAGTTTGTGTCATTTTTGGTCTTCTTGGATTTTGATCTATCAAACTTCATTATTTTTATGTTTTGATTGTTCTATGTTGTAGAGAATTCGATTTCACTCAAAATGGACCTTTGAAAACCCAAATTTTGAGTTATTTTGAGTGATTTATGGACTTTGGAAGTTCGTGAGTTCCATGGCCATCTTTTTCGAATTTTTGGAGAAGATGTACAGTCTGGCCGCATATGTTCTGCGAACTGACTCGAGTCTGCGGACCGCATGCATGAATCCTTGACCGCATGTATTCTTGGCCACATGCAGTCCTGCGGATCGCATGTTTGGGCAGCATGTATTCTTGGGTGCATGCAGTCCTACGGACCGCATGTTTGGGCCGCATGTATTCTTGGCTGCATGCTGTCCTGCGGACTGACTTGAGTCTGCGGACCACATGCATAAATCCTTGACCGCATGTATTCTTGGCCGCATGCAGTCCTGCGGACCGCATGTTTGGGCCGCATGTATTCTTGGCCGCATGCAGTACTGCGGACCGCATGTTTGGGCCGCATGTAATCTTGGCCGCATGCAGTCCTGCGGACCGAATGTTTGGGCCGCATGTATTCTTGTCCACAAGCAGTCCCGCGGACCGCATGTTTGGGCCGCATGTATTCTTAGCCGCATACAGTCCTGCGGACCGTATGTTTGGACCGCATATATTCCTTGGCCGCATGCTTCCTTGGCCCCAATACCCTTGTCCCTTGCATATTTTTTTATTATTATATTATTTTATGTTTTAAATTGCTTATATCTTGTACTAAGCCTAACTTGTGACTACCCAATTTGATGATTGTGAATCTTGGGCATAACTTGTCTTAATTTAACCCTGAACACGGCATGGCAATATGGTATGACATGATAACTCTTAAATAGTAACCCGTCGTGGTGCACTCTTGACAAGCAACCTTGGCATGATAATTCTTGATGGTGGTCCATCGTGACGCACTCTTGACATGATAAGTAATCTTGATAGTGGCCCGCCGTGATGCACTCTTGACAAGTATTCTTGATAAGTAAGTCTACCATATAATCTTGACATGCTGAATAATAACTCATCTTGACACCGTGGGTGATTATTCTTGAATATGCTTGTATAAGCTGCCAGTCTTGTCTCGCATCATGTCTAGGACTTGCATCCCTGGTTACCACGGTCAGGGATTCATGCTGAATCTGACTAGGTTAATTACTAGATAGATCAAAGTTGCTCAAATAGAGAGATGTTTCCAGTTACAGGCGATCCCGTTATCTGGGCGCCTTGAGTGGACTTGTAGCCTACCGTCGAGTAGGGCACATTTCCAGTCCACTGTCATTTGGACACTGCTTGAAACAAGTAATATGCACACTGTCATGTGTTGCACTCTAAGTCACCTAATAATTCTTGATAACTCTTACATGAACCTCGCCTGGATAATCTGGATAGCTGCAGGGCTTGTGACTGCCGGAACATCTCATTGCATCTTGCTAGTAACTAGGCTTGTGATAATCCTAGTTAGTTAAAGTATCAAGCCGTACTCTTTGCTTGGCCGTGAATGTTGGATGACGTCCAATCCTGTCTAGTCTTATATATGGCTATCTCAGGACATGCTTGCTTACGCTTTAATCTTAGCAATAAATGGCTAGAGACCCGGTTTTGTTCAGGCGAAGGGTTACAACCTTGGTCCTTGTTTGGTTTAAAGATTGTAACCTGGCTTCCGGAATAGTTCCTCGTCCTCTCGTCATTTTTTGCCATATTTACATTTCATGTCTTCTTGTTATTATTCTTGTTTATGCTCTAACATGCTGGTTTTAGATCTTAAGTGAAGCCTCCTTTGTGGCAGTTACTTTTTCTGGGGTCTGACCCAGCTGGTTTTATATGGCTAGATTTTAGAGTAGCTCCCGAGGATCTCCCAGCCTTCCTGCCAGATGGTGAACACTAGAGGAAATCCTAGCAACAATTGGATTTATTTTGCTCTCCCACTCTAATTGTAAAATTATTCTTTTGAGACGTTTAGCCGCTGAACAAGTGTTAGCTCGTGTTGAATACTTATATTTCTTGTCTGCCTAAGGGCTATAATATGATTGACAAATCCTAGGGTTGATCATGTATGACTGAAACTCTTGCTAGTCCTTGCATTTTGTACGACTAGCTTCATGATCATCTGTATATAAAATGTATGGGACGCCTTAATATTGAATATTTGATGGTCTAACATTTGTAACTATTATTACTTGATTGAGATTGAGACACTAGGCTTATTCTTGAATATAAGAAACTGATGGCTTGTAGATAAACCCTCATACATCTAGACAACCGTGACCGTATATCGAGGTGGATTACACTTCTATATACGTAGCTGGCTGTGTCTGCCCCTGCTCTCCAGTATTCTGGTTTCGGGGTATGACACGGTTTAAGTGGTGGCCCATGCAGGTCTTGTAAATCAAGATATGTGAGAGTTTTACCGAATAGATGTCCCAATTAGCACTCGTCTTTGATCTTTACTCACGGCTTCTAAATCTTCTAAAATCTTGACCTGATAACATGTTTAAAATCCTTGATCTATCATGGTCCTTCCTTATTGTTCCCAATGTCATTGCTTCAGCGGCATTGTTTCTACCGATCAGCCGGGAGGAGCTCAACCCGCACCCCAGCAGCAACAGAAAGACTAAGCCCAGCACTCGGGAGCAACATCCCGAGCCATGCACTCTGATGACCCCGAGCCCCCAGTTCAGCCAGTCCAGCCTGCAGAGTTCGACAACAGGGACTTGATTGGACTTATCAGGGAATTGCTTGCATCACAAGCTCATCGGGGTGATGTCCTGTACCAGACAGTACAAGATGCCATGGGTAGAGTTGGTTACCAAGGGAATAATGTAGCTAACAATTTCAAGCGCTGAACCCTTCTTTCTTTGACGGAAGCGAGGACGCGATTGCAGCTGATGCCTGGCTCCAGGACATCGAGATTATCTTGGGAGCAGCCAAGATTCCAGAGGAAGAAAAGGTAGCTGTAGTGCGCCTATAATTATTGGACTTAGCCCGCACCTGGTTGTAGAGCCTAAAAATCAAGTTGCGCCATGTTTGTACTACTCAGCAATCAAGTTGTTCCCAAAAAATCAAGTTGTGCCACTGTTATGAATTCCAGAGATCAAGTTGTGCCATATATCAGATTGCGCCTAATCATATTGCGTCTAAGCCTGCGTGGCGCCTGACAATAATTGTCATCATTAATTGACAGCATTGACAACTGATAGCACGTTAAACGAAGAAAATCTCTTCGAATCCCATAGAGCATGGCGCTCGAGACGATTTGCTGTCATTTGATGGCAGCTGTTCCGCACTCTGCGAGTTGCGCCTGGGCGCAACCTGATCAAACTCTCTTCACAAGCTGACACGTACCCAAAGGATGTCATGTGCCTATGCACTGAGTTGTGCCTAGGTGCAACCTAATCAAGCGCAGTTTGACCCGTTGACTAAAGCTTGCGCAACCTGATAAAGTTGAGGCAACTTACGTTCTAAAGCAGGATAACGTGGCGCACATGCCATTAATCTCTCAAAACATGTCCACTACTTTGTAAACGACCATACATCTCAATCATATGATGCCACGTGTCTAAATATAGTTAGTATACGTTCGAGTAACTGAATGAAAGTTGGTGCAACCTAAAGTCGTGCAGTTCAACCTCGTGCACATCAGAATAACTGCTGAAATAGTTATTTCTAGAACTCTATAAATAGAGTTTCCAATCATTATCGAAGGATCATAGATCAAGAGTTCTTGCAAAAGTGTGCTGCATTCTCCAGAGGCTTTAGTCTCCAAGTTCACATAGTCCAAGGGATAAAGCGATCGTCTTCTGATCAGATTCCTAAAGTTGTATTTCCCCAGAATTCATTGTACTTTGTATGATTCTTTTTAAGTTTGGAATAAACTTTTTGTTTTTGCAAACAAAATGACGACTCTGCTGGGGACGACTTTCTCATCCGACGAGAAGGTGACAACTCGATGTGATACTGCGTCAATCAGCAAGACGCAGAAGACCCTGGTTGTTCAAGTCAACCAGACAGCCTACGAGGATATGATCAACACCAAGAGCACAAAGCACACTGTGGCTATTGTCACAAACGGAACTGTGGACTCCAAAGGCTTCCATAGTTATGTTGCACCGACGCAACCTGAGCGCTCAGTGGCCAAGGCACAATCTGCCTCTGTGCCCAGGCGCAGCCTGCTTCTGTTGCCTGCGTGCAACCCACTCACTCTGTTGCCCGAGCGCAACCTATTCACTCTGCTGCCCGTGCGCAACCCACTCACTCTGTTGCCCGAGCACAACTTATTCACTCTGCTGCCAAGGCGCAATCTACTACTGTTGTCCGAGCGCAACCCACTCACTCTGCTGCCAAGGCGCAAACAGTTGTCCATTCTTCTATGGCGTAACCTATGCATACTGCTGCCCAGGCGTAATTTACACACTCTGTTGCCCTGGCACAACCCAAGGGAGATAGACTTTTGGCTATTCCCTCTTCTCTCCAGTTCTGAACTTGGAGAAGCAATGTTCTAGTACTAGTACTAGACAGAACAAAGGGAAGGGTCTTTTGGCACTTCCTTAACTTGCGCAACCTGCGCCATTGTGGTTCAACAAAAAACAGAGGGAAACGCTTCTTAGCTAACCCTTTACAAAATAAAGGAAAGCACCCTTTGGTCTTTTCTCAATCTTCCCCGGTCTATGACTCAGAGGAAAATATCCCAAACTGTACATTTACACCAGTCAAAACAAGAATTCCTTTGAACAGAGACTCCCCTATTCTCAACGGAGGTCTTCAAATATCTGCTAGAGGGAAGAATGTTAATCAAAGAGGCATTCTGCCTACCCCTATGGTAACTTCTCAAGATCTTCCAACCTTGCATATTTCGAGATCCAAGCAAGGAAAATTGCTGGTATCTCAAACAGATGCACCGGGAGCAGAATTATCTAATTTGTGCACCTATCTCAACAGGCGCCAATTAGTATCAACCTCGGTGAAACACAAGTATCCTATGCCAAGGGCCAACTTGCGCAGAAACACAGCTTTGAAGAGAAAGACCCAATCACTTATGCCAATGAGTTAAGTACTTCTCTATACACCCACGGAACTAAGCATCTTAAGAACCGGAGTCATGTTCCTAACATCATTAAGGAATATGTTCCTCCGACTTCTTTTCGTCCCGTGGTGGTAACTGATCTCCGAGAACGTCTTACACAAAAACGAGAGATCACGGAGACATCTCACTTACCTTTAAAACACCCATCAGAACGTCACTGCCTTCATGAAGTGGTTATCAAGTGTTGTTATCAATCAACTAAACGATCTGTCTTCGATCGTCTGAACTATACTTCACTCCTGAACCCATGATGGTCGATGAAGATGAGCTGCTATACGCTTCTGTCAACATGACTTCCCGAGACACTAGGGGTAGAAAATCTTCAAAGCGTGGCACGTCTCGCAATCCCAGCCAGCAGTACTTGGTCAACTCCGTGAATCCAGTGAAGGGGTCTTTCAATATACCACATCAAAAAATTAAATTTGGACCAAGATGTCTTTAACCAGGAAGATCTCCCATCACTCATCTGGGAGTGGATTCTCTATCTGACTTTGACGTAGATAGTGAAAGATTTGAACAAACTATCTCGTCAATAGTAGCGAGAGAGTGACACCATACGCCATTATAGAAGACCAAGATGCTTCTAGTTCAGCTAGTCAAGAACAACGAATTGCTGTACTGGAAGATAAACTGAAGACCATAGCTGAAATGGTCGCAAATATGTACACCATAATCGTGGCTCAACTTGCAGTGCCACCGATTATGAATCCTGCTACAAATCCTGAGCATAGCATCTTCTGTGTCTGTTAATGTTAGTCTGGGGGTACCGCCTCCCCAGGTTGCTTCTGTACCGATTCAAGTCGCTCCCAGTCAGTCTGGTGCTGAGGGTGGTAATTATCATGTTGTTCCTCCTCCTAATACCTTGAATCAACCTACCAATCACAGTCATCAGGGGATGCTAACGAGGCTAAAAAATTTTACGCACCCAGTTCGAGGCCTACAAGCAGGAGGATGGTCTACAAAGACTTGGGATAAAATAACCTTATCCTACAAAATGGAAGGAGGTTCAATTTTCTCCTAAATACAAGCTTCCACCATTATGCTGTTTGATGGCAGCACTTCTCCAAGTCAGTATATCAATCACTTTGAAGTGATGACTGATCAATTGCAGCCAAATGATGCTCTCCTTACCAGGGTGTTTGTCGGTTGTTTAGCCAGTGCAGCATATGACTGGTACCATAGTTACCTGATGGCTGCATAACCTCCTTTGCTGGCTTCAAGCAAATATTCTTAAAACGATTTTATGTGGGGGTCAACGACATGACTATGTCTGCCATTATTAAAATTAAACAAACAATAAAACCACTAAGAATTTTATTGAAAGATTCTACCGTGAAGCAATCAAAATACCCCTAGGAACTCTATCTGTTGTGACGATAGACACTTACAAATCAAACTTGTTGCCTATTATCAGCATATAGACAGGATCAATACAATTCCAAGACTGGCCTTCTTTCATTATAATGCCAAAGTTGTGGAAGTTAGTGCTGAGAAGTTCAAACATTAGGAGTGCAAATGGCTAATCCTAACCAGGACAAACATCCGACATCCGACAACAATAATCGCCAGAACAATCATAAGGGCAAGGAAACGTTGGCTATCAATCTCAAAGGCAAGGAATCTTTAGCTGTTAATGTTACTCAGCCTACATCCACTCCATCAGCACAACCACAAAAAGCACCTCGTCCAAAAGAAGGATATTCTTTCCATAAAGATGATATTATGAGCATCTTCGATTGCTTGATCAAAAGCAATAAGCTTCAACTGTCGGAGGCTAAACGACCAGAAGAAGTGGGTAAGACTGACCACCCTAAATATTATGTTTATCACAGGTTTATAGGGCATCCAACTCGAGCATGCTATGTGCTCAAGGGCAAAATCTAAGAGATGGTCAACTCTGGTGCAGTTACTCTCCAACAGGATGAAAAGACTGTGACGGCCAATGTCGTCTCTGTGCAATTTGGTGACTTCCCACCGCAACTAGTACAAGATGTGTTTTCCCATTCTGAGGGCTACTTCGAGATCGTGAATCTTCTACCTCCCCAAAATGAAGGTCTTGTCTCGCTATCCACTAACAAAGGAGAAATCATGTGGATTCATCCAGATCTAGTGGCAGACTTTGAAACGCCTTCTTCTTCCAATCAAAAGAAGCGTTCTAAAACTAAATCAAAGAGCTGCAACATGGTATCTTTTGAACCTGTAGTAGAAGAAATTTTTTTAATTGGTACCAGATCTGGGAAATCTTACCTCCAAGAATATCCTAAAACTCAAGAGAATCCTGCTCATCTTCCATGTTATTCCTGCATCATCTTCCCCAGTTGAGAATATACCATTTACATCTTCGCCAGTAGTGGAACCGATTCTTCCCAAACCAACATCAGCAGACAAGAGAAAACAACATGTCTGCTTTGATAAAGCATTGAAGAAGTCCTCATCTCTCGGACTTAAGAAGCCATATAATTTTGACATACTGGCTCAATTGGCTAACACTCCAGCGAGATTGTCAATCTTCAAACTCTTACTTCTCTCAAAAGAAACTCGAGAAATACTGAGTGAAGCCTTGATGCAGGCTGATGCTTGTCTTGCTCTCCTCAAGAAGCCTAAAAAGGAGCCTGTCAGTTGAATATATATTGTCATAGTGTATTTAAATTAATGCCCAACATCACCTTCACACAAGATGACATGCTGTTAGAAGACAATCGTCATGATTGTCCTCTATACTTCACGGGATATGTGGACACCATGAAAGTCGATCGCATTTTGATTGACCCAGGGTCTGCACTTAGCATCATGCCAAAGACTCTACTTGACGCTTTGAAGATCCCGGTGCACAACCTTTTTACAACTATCTCTACCATCTTGGGGTTCAATCAAAGAAGAAGTGAACCTTTGGGGAAGATATGCCTGAAACTTTAAATCGGTAATCTTCGTACGAAGGTGACTTTCTACGTGATTGATAATCATGGTTCATACAATGCTTTGCTGGGAAGACCATTCCTCCACGAACACAATATTGTACCTTCCACTCTCCACTAATGTTTTAAATATGTGGATGGCAATGGAAAGTACAGAAAGAAGTTAGACCTAAATTCTTTCAGGGGGTGGAAGCATACTGCAAAGATTCTCGCATGTAAAAAAAGGAATTCATGAAGGTGGAATTGGCAATGGATACTGACGAAGAACAGAAAGGCGTGCCAAGTGATACTCTGGTGGTCCATGTTAAAGGACGTACTTCCTATCCTCAGTCTTCCAAGACATTGACCATTTACTTTCCTTCTCACAAGAAGCAGCCTCCTAGTGTCAGACAGGAACAAGGGCACACCTCTTCTGAGCCACTTGTAATCGATCTTCGTCGTAAAAAACATCTCCTCCTTCTCGTTCTTCCTCTCCTCCTCTGATGATCGATCTGACTAAGCCTTCTAAGGCTAAAGGTCCTATTGTAAATGATGATGTAAAGATCAATAAAGTAGCATCTCCTCTGTAGTATACTGATGTCCCTTATCATACTCAATGTTATTTGGATATGCTAGATAACTTCAAACCACTTACAATAGGAGTCGTACCATCTCCCCAAAATGTGGTATCACTTGAATCAATACAAGAATCGTTCTTCTTAGTGCCTTCTCGAAAGAAAGGCAAAATTTCTATACTTTTTAGTAAAGGAAAAGAACAAAAAATCATGCTTGACAGCGATAATAAGGATGATACATGAAGGCTACAACTACGTCGGTATAGTCCACAATCCAAGGCAATCATCCGTAAAATAGGCTATGATTTCAAAACCGGCCTCAATGGCGGCAAAGGAAGGCGAATTCCTATTCGTATTCTTGTCCCAAAAGGAAAATCACAACAATACTATAGAAAAACAAAATATAGGCTGGGCTATACTTCACCAGCTATGACTCCATAGGCCTCTGAATCTGATAAAAATGAACGCTCTAATTCTTCATATTCTATTTCATGGGACTATGATACCAGTATTGGTCATGTTCATCGGGTGACAGTATCTTCTAATATAGTGTCTGCCGAGTTCTCAAAAAATGACGAGGATGATATTGAAGTAGCTCCTGAAGCAGATCCTTGGACACAAAGGATGGACACTCAGTGGGAACTCCGTTTTGAACAACAAGAACCACCTACCAAAGATCAACTAATCCAGATCGATGTTGGAGAGAAAGATGTACCACGACCGATCTTTATTAGCAAAAATCTCCCAGAGGATGATAAACAAGAACTGATTCACCTCATTCGTGAATATATCGATGTCTTCGCCTGGAGTTATAAAGATATGCCCGGTTTAGATCCTCAGGTCGCAACTCATAAACTTAACATTTTGCCTAATGCCAAGCCAGTCAAACAACTGCAACGACGATTCAAGCCTGAGATGATGGATGCAATAGATGATGAAGTCAGAAAGCTTATCGCTTGTGGTTTTATCAGAGAAGAACAACATCCTGACTGGATAACCAACGTTGTACCAATCTTGAAGAATATCGGGAAGGTTCGAATGTGCATAGACTTTCGAGATCTCCATGACGCTTGTCCTAAAGATGAATTCCCTCTCCCAATTATTGATGTCATGATCAACAATACTTGTGGATTTGAACGAATCTCTTTCATGGATGGGTTTTTCTAGATACAATCAAATCTGGATGAATCCTGAAGATGAAAAACACACTTCATTCTGTACTCCCCGCGGAATATACTGCTATACAGTCATGCCTTTCGATCTTAAGAATGCGGGTATAACTTACCAGCGGGCTATGAGTACTATCTTTCGAGATCATTTGTGAAAGACTGTTGAATGCTATGTTGACGATATTGCTGTTAAAAGTCATCTAAAGGAAGATTATCCAAGATTTAAGAACCATCTTCAATCTAATGTGCCAGCATTAACTCAAAATGAACCCCACCAAGTCTTTTTGGAGTCTCTAGTGGTAAATTTCTCTGATTCTTCATTACCTCTAAAGGTATACACGTTGATCCTGAGAAGATCAAAGCCATTCAAGAGATGCATCCTCCACGTAACCTAAAAGAGATAAGAGGATTCTAGGGTCGACTTGCTTACATCAGGAGGTTCATTTCGAATTTGTCTGGACGTTGCAAACCATTTACTCAATTAATGAAGAAAGATGTATCTTTTTTGGACGAAAGAATGTCAACAAGCATTTGATGACATAAAATGGTATTTGATGAGTCCACAGGTCTTAGACCACCGATCTCAGGAATACCCTTCTTGTGTATATCCGGGCGATGGACCATTCATTGGAAGCTTTACTAGCTCAGAAGAACAAAGAAGGTCATGAACAAGCCGTCTACTACCTTAGTCGGACAATGATTGGAGTTGAACATCGCTATATGTGACGCCCCAGAACCAGAGTACTGGAGCGCGGGGGCGTACATAGCCAGCTACCTAATGAAATGAAATCCACCTTGCTATACGGTCACGACTGTCTAGATATGAGGGTTTACTACAAGCCAACGGTCTCTTAAGGTCAAACCTATTGTCTCAATCTCAAACAAATAATATAATTGCAAGATGTTAGACCACCAAATATATAATAAAAGGCGTCCCAAATATTACATATTCAGTTGATCATGAAGCTAGTCATACAAAATACGAGGACTACAAAGAGTTAAGTCATACATGATCAACCCTAGGAATTTTTAATCATGTTACAGCCCGTAGGCAGACAGTAAGTAAATATGCATCGAGCTAACAGGTGCTCGTCGGCTAAACGCCTCAAAAGAATAATTTTACAATAGAGTGAGCGAAACAAAATAGAAAACCCACTCGTAGCCCGGGTTCCTTCTAGTCGCCACCATCGGACTGGAGGTTCGGTAGATCCTCGGGTGCTGCTCCAAATCTGGCCACAAAACCAGCTGGGTCAAACCCCAGAAAGAGCAAGTGCCACAAAGGAGGCCACAAAATAAGAACAAAAGCCAGCATATCAGAACATAAAAAATGGAAGAAAGTACTAGGAAATAAGAGTACAACAAGACAACAAACGACTAGGGACATGGAACCCTTCCGGAAGCCAGGTTACAACCCGTAAACCAAACAAGGACCGGGGTCGTAACCCTTCGCCTGAATAGCATCTTGTCTCTACCCATTTATTGTTAAAGATAAGTAAAGCATCATGTTCAGGAGTACCAGGTACTGGGACTAGACGAGACTTAGACAATGCTGGACACCATCCATTCACAAGCGGCCAAGCAAATACTAACGCTTACTACTTAACTAACTAGGGTTATCACAAGCCTAGTTACTAACAAGATACAGACAAGAATTTCCCAATCCCAAGCCCTGCAGACTATCCAGTTATCCTTCTGCGGGTTGAGAGTACGATTGGGTACATCGACCTGGAGACGATATACCCTTAGGTGAGTTAGAGGGTGCAACACATGACAGTATGCTGAAAATGTGCTCTACTCGTCGGCAAGCTACAAGTCCATTAAAGCGCCCAGATAACGAGATTGCTTGTGACTAAATTCTCCATGTTCTAGTTTGATCTAATCATTAGCCTAATCCATATTTAGTGCGAATCCCTGGCCGTGGTACCCAGGGAGTCACTTCCTAGGCATGATGCAAGACACGACAAGTAGATTGCACAACGCAACAAGAAATAACACCCACGATGTCAGGGCAAGTAAAGTACGACCAGTTATCAGGTCGAGTCAAGTCAAGAGTGCGCCGAGGCGACCACTACCAAGATATCAAGTTACATGGGATTAATTAAAGGTCACAGGTTATAAGTTAAAAAACACAATTACAAGCACCCAACAAGTTACTACCAAAATCAGAGAATGCTAACCATAATTTAAAACACAGAGAATCGTGTCATGGCGTGTCGGGTCAGTTAAGTCGTGCTGTGGCATCAAGCTCCCAGAAAGCAAAATCAGCAAGAGAAAACCAAGAACCCAGGGAAACACCAGGGGTCAGGAGTGGAAGCCATGGCACAGGGTATGCCAGGCAAGGGCTCGGGCAAACGGCGCCAAGAGACGCGCTCGGGAACGGTCGCAGTGCGCCAAGGGACGCGGGGAGCCAAGCGCGCAGGGGCGCGGGGTCCAAGCGCGCAAGGAACACGAGGTCCAAGCGCGCAGGGGGCCGGCCAAGTGCGTCGGGGACCAAGTGCGCCGGAGGTGCGGCCAAGTGCGCAGGGGCCGAGTGCGCCGGGCGGCCAAGTGCGCAGGGGCCAAGTGCGCCGGGGCGCGGCCAAGTGCGCAGGGAGCCGGGGAGCTCAGCACAATCGGACGGGGACAGAAGCGCGCTAAAGAGCGCGTGCGCCAACGGTTCAGCGGCCAGCGCCAAAGGGCGCGGCGCGGGGGCAGCGCAATACAGCCAAGCGCGCGGGGCGCAAGGCGGCGAGGTGCGCGGGCCAGCAGCACGTAAAGAGCGTACGTGGGGGAGGGGGTCTTTTTCTTCGTCAAGCTAAGAGGAAGAACACCCATGGCTTCAAATCTTTGGAACATCACAACTTGGTCCATAAAACTCGAAATCTGGATTTTTAAAGTTCTATCTTGGGTGAAATTTGATTCTCCCCAACATAGGAACACCAAAACCCACAAAATCCAACTTAAAATAGATCAAAACCATGTAAATCTGAAAATAGGGGAAACTTAGATCTATGGAAATCCATAGACCAAAATCAAAAATGACAAGTTCTAATGTTGTTTCTGGAGGGCTAATCTATCTAATGGACAAATCAAAATGGGTTCTTGTTTTATGGCAAGGTGCACTTGCCTATGGGTGGGGTGTTGTGTGGAAGAAAGAAGATGATGGAAAATTAATGGAAGAGTAATGAGGAGAGAATGTTATGTGGGGATTTAATGAGGGTGCTTGTGGTGGAATGAGGGTGGAGTATAGGTTAAAGTGTTTTATTGGTTTAAAATCAAACCAAGCCAAACCAACCAACTAAAACCGAGCCGAGCCGAAACCCAAAATACGAGAAAACCCAAAATTTCGCAAGTCGAGAAAAAAAAATACATGGCAAAATCCAACTACGAGTATTAATACGAAATACGGAAAACGGGGGTGACAACTCTACCCATCTTAAAAGAATTTCGTCCTCGAAATTTAATCAAGGAGCTAGAGATTGCCACGGCAAGCTACACTAAGCACCAACAACTACACTAAGCAACTCAATCATACAATGATACATGCAATCAAGGAATGAAAAGCATAAGGCATAAGAAAGACATCATACCTTACGAGTCAAACAAGTAGGGATATCGCGATCGGATATCATGCTCACGCTCCTACGTTGACTCACCTAGAGAGTGATGACCCCAAGCAACACGGACTAAACTAATAGTATTGTTCTTGAGTATCTTTTTCCTCCGATCCAAAATAGACACGGCTTCTCTCATACGAAAGGTTGGTACCAACAACCAGTTCCAAATAGTCTAGGATATGGCTCGGGTCCGGGATGTAACATCGTAATTGGGACACATGGAATACATTATGTACCTCACTTAGCGACGGCGGAAGAGCGAGATGATAGGATACATCTCTTACTCGCTCCAGGATATCGAACGTCCCTATATACCTAGGAATAAGCTTTCCCCGTACGCCAAAGCGAATGACGCCGCGGTTAGGCGAGATCCTAAGGAATACATGGTCGCCGATAGCAAACTCTAAGGGACGCCGATGAGCATCGGCCCAATGTCGCTGGCGATCTTGGGCAACTCGAAGATGATCCCTGACTTTTTTGACTACTTCAACTGTCTGGGCAATCATTTCTGGATCGAGTATCTGTCTCTCTCCGATATCGTCCCATGCTAATGGGTATCTGCACTTCCTGCCATACAGTGCCTCGAACGGGGCCATCTGAATACTGGCCTGGAAACTATTATTGTACGGGAACTCCACCAGGTGCAGGTGATCTTCCCACGAACCACCAAAGTCAAGTGTACAAGATCTCAACATATCTTCTAGTGTCTGGATTGTACGCTCCGACTGACCGTATGTCTGCGGATGATATGCTGAACTAACTGGAGACGAGTTCCCAAACTCTCTTGTAGGCTACGCAAAAAGTGTGATGTGAATCTTGAATCCCTATCCGAGGTGATACTGACGGGCACTCCATGAAGCCTGACAATCTGCCTGAGGTACATCTCTGCTAGCTGAGTCGTAGACTGCCCAACTCTGAATGGAGAAAATGAGCCACCTTCGTGAGCCTGTCAACTATAACCCAAATAGCATCTCTACCAGCCGGGATCTAGGCAATCCAGTCACAAAATCCATGGTCACATGCTCCTATTTCTATTCTGGAATCGGCAAGAACTGAAGAAGTCCAGCGGGCCTTTGATGTTCAGCTTTAACCTGCTGGCAAACCAAACACCGAGAGACAAACTGGGCTATCTCCCTCTTTATGCCATTCTACCAGAAATGCTGACGGATATCACGGTACATCTTCGTGCCACCGGGATGAATAAAATACTGTGAACTGTGAGCTTCTGCCATGACCTCTTGTCTGATATCTCCACTGGGTACACAAAGACGAGTGTCGTGTCGAAGTGTACCATCTTTGAATGCACAACTCTGGCCTTATTCCTCCTCACACTCTGCTCTGAGCCGCTGAATCTTGGAATCTGTAGATTGTGCCATCCGGATCCTCTCAACTATGCTGGATTGAACCTGTAGACTGGTCATCAACGCCACGTTGGTAGGAAGAACCACTTCGATTCCTATCTTCTGAAGATCTACCAATAACTTGGTTGCGCCGTTAGGAAGTAAACTCCGGCTCTCCTGTTCAAGGCATCTGCCACAACGTTGGCCTTCCCTGGGTGATACTGCAAGTCCATATTGGTACACCAGTAGCTCGAGCCATCTCCTCTACCGCATGTTAAGGTCCTTCTGGGTAAAAACATACTTCAGGCTCTTGTGATCAGTAAATATCTCTACTCTGTCTCCGTACAAGTAGTACCGCCAAAGCTTCAGTGCAAATACTACTACTGCCAGTTCCAAGTCGTGGGTCGGGTAATTCTTCTCATGATCACGAAGTTGACGTGATGCATAAGATATTACCTTCCCATGCTGCATCAAGACACATTCCAATCCTCTGCCTGAAGCGTCGCAATAAACTGTGAATCCTCCGGTCCCATCTGGAAGTGTGAGAATGGGAGCCGTTATCAAACCTCGCTTCAACTTCTCAAATGATTCCTGGCACTCTGCTGTCCAAGCAAACTGCACATCCTTGAGGGTCAACTAGGTCATTGGCGCCGAAATCCTTGTAAAATCTGATACGAATCGCCGGTAGTAGCCGACCAATCCAAGGAAGCTACGAACCTCTACCGCTGAACTAGGTACTGGCCTTGACTCGATAGCCACAATCTTCTGGTGATCCACTTCCACTCCTCTTCGGGTAATGATGTGACCTAAGTACGAAATGCGATCGAGCCAGAACTCGTATTTACTAAACTTGGCATACAACTGATGCTCTCTAAGCGTCTGAAGGATGATTCTGAGATGCTGCTTATGCTCTGCTTTGCTCTTGCTGTAGACCAGGATATCATCTAGGAACACGATCACGACTGATCCAAGTAAGGCATGAAAATATGATTCATGAGGTCCATGAATACGGCCGGCGCATTGGTCGCTCCAAAGGGCATAACAAGGAACTCCCAATGCCCATATCTCGATCTAAACGCTGTCTTCGGAATATTCTGCTCTCTGACTCTGATCTGATGGTATCCTGACTGCAAGTCTATCTTCGAGAACACTGAAGCCCCTTTGAGTTGATCAAACAAGTCATCTATCCTCGAGAGAGGGTATCTATTCTTGATTGTCACTGAGTTAAAGTTACGATAATCTATACATAACCTGGACGTACCATCCTTCTTTTTCACAAGAAGCATCGGGGCTCCCCAAGACATCCACTTGCACAAATGAATCCCTTGGTCCTGAGTTCTTCAATCATCTTGTATAAAATCTCCAACTCTGAAGGCGCCATCCTGTAGACTCGCTCTGATACTGGTGTTGTCCGGGGATCAAGTCTATAGTGAAGTCGATCTCCCGCTCTAGCGACATCCCTGGAAGTTCCTCTGGGAAGACATCTGGAAACTCTTCAACTATTCGGGGTAACTGCACTGCTGCTACTGCCATCCGCAGTACTGGGGAAGATGGTTCCACTGTGCCTCTGGAAATAAAAACTCTGGCTCGCCTGGGATACTAAAGATAACCCTGCCAACATGGCAGTCTATCTTAGCATACTGGTTCCTCAACCAATCCATGCCTAAGACTACATCATAGTCTGCCATAGGGAACTCTATAAATCTAGCGGAGAACTCTCTACCGCTAACTACGATCCGACACAAGAAAATACTCGATCTACTCCCACAAGAGCATTACCAGTAAGTATATTGAGCCTTACTGATAATGACTCGGGCTCCAATCCTATCCGTTTCGCGAATCGTGCAGACATGAATGAATGCGATGCACCAGAATCAAATAATACCAAGGCTAGAGAGGAGTTGACGAGAATAGTACTTGCCACTACCTCACCTGAAACTTCCTCTTCCATAGTCATCATCATTGCCTGACCTTGTCCTCTAGCTGCGGTCCCCTCTGCTGGAAAACACTCTGCCTGCTCTGCACTTGAGCCTGGGTATACTGCTGCTGGTTCTTTGATGAAACGCCTGGGCCTGATGCAACAATGGCCACTCGTAACTGCTACTCTACATGCTGCCTAGGTGCTGGTCCCCTAACCGATGGACTGGTTAGATTAGAGAGGACGAACTACCCCTATTCGGGCAGGCTCCTATCTTGTGACTGCCGCTCCACAAGCCAGGCACAATCCCTGTGCC
>JANAVB010001799.1:3850163-3852663 GCA_029216955.1 Iris pallida
ATATATATTATATATATTTTATATATATATATAATATATATATATATATATATATATATATATATATATATATATATATATATATATATAATTATATTCGTGCGACTTCCGTTCCACCTTCCTGGCACGTGGAGAGTCTTCTTCGGGCCAGCTGGCTTTATGGTCGGATGACGGGAGGCCCATGCAGGGGGGACGTAGCGCTCCGGGCTCTAGTTTGGATGGACTGATGGGCCTGAGCGGGTGTTGGGCCCATTGTCTTACCGGACCTTCCTATTATTATCCACAGTCAGCTGGGACAGGGAGTTATAGCGGCTGACTCTGACACTGAAGAGCGCAGCTTGGTGGTGTGGAGGAGCCCGCCCAAGGCTCTATCTCTGATTGGGGTTATGACCCTTCTCCGGGAGATGATATTATTTCATTGCCTGAGGCGATCTTCCACCTCCTTTTTGAGGTGTGACGTGGATGGCAGATGGTACCCTTCAAAAAGGCGGCTGGTAAGCGAAGGAAGTCGTTGGCACCTCAGTCGGATCGACTTCTTCGATCACATGCTTCCCGGGTTAGGCGGGACCCCAAGAGGGTCCATGGTTAAATTCCTTATTTGGAATGTTCGGGGGACGGCGAACAGATCTACTATATGCCGTCTCAGGTCCTTGTGTCGGACCAACTCTATTCAGGTTCTCGCTATTATTGAGCCCAAGGTGATATCCTCTAAGCTTCTTTTTTTCAACTGAGGGGGTTTTGATGAGCTTTTGCAATGATAAGGGTAATATTTGGTTACTTTGCAAGTCGGGCCATGGGATCCAATGTATTGATTCGTGTGATCAAGCTATCACGGTGAAGCTTTCTCTGAGCTATTTTTCGGATCCGGTTCGGTTGTCTGTTGTTCATGGTGCAGGGACACGACACAGGGGAGGAGGCGTATGTGGCGGCATCTTGGACGTCCAAGCCAGGGACATTGGTATGCCCTGGGCGGTGGGCGGGGATTTCAATATTATTGCTTCTGGATGAGAAATTTGGCGGTCGGCCTCCTGACACGAGGGCCATCGCGGACTTTCGACTTTCAGTTGGCTGCCGGGCTCTCCGATGTTGGTTTCAGAGGTAGCATTTATACTTGGGTGAATGGTCAGTCGGGGGCTGATCGGCAGGGATCCCGCCTTGATAGGGTACTCGCGACGGGTAGTTGGCTGGATGGTGCCCAGGTCTCTTGTGAGCATCTTAATCGGGCCGAATCTGATCATTCTCCTTTATTGATATCTTGCCAGCCAGCTTCCTCCCCTCAGCGGCGAGGATTCCGTTTTCTCGACTTTTGGACGTCTCATCCGGATTTTCTTATGGTGGTTGCTCGGGCGTGGAATTCATGCTGGCATTATGATGCGCTTGAGCGATTGGGCATGCGTTTGCGGACGACGGGGCATGTCCTGGCTGGATGGAGAGTAGAGCTACTTTCGGAGACGTTTTTCAGGAGGTCCGTCAGGCCGAGGATGCTGCCTTGGCGGCGGAGCAGGATTATGAGCTTCATCCTTCGGAGAGGGGAAGGGCTTCCTGGATGGAGGCCGTAGCCAGATTGAAACAAAAGGTCCTAGTCGAGGAGTCTTTCTGGAAACAAAAAGCCAGATTGAAATGGGACCTGGAAGGGGATAAGAATACTCGATTTTTCCATGAGTGCACCAGGAGCAGACAAAGAAAGGGGTATTCAGAAAATTATTCGGGCTGATGGGTCAGAAACAGGTTCTATTGCGGAGGTGGCGACGGAGGCTTCAGTATTCTTCTCTAAGTTGTTCAGGGCTGAGCCTATTTCAGACGAGGATGCCTTTCTCGATGTCATTCCTAGCCTCATTTCTGTGGAGGACAACTCTGAGCTTGTTCGTTGTCCGGATAGAGCGGAGCTGTTAGAGATTGTTCGGGGAATGGACCCGGCTAGTGGCGCCGGGCCGGATGGATTTTCTGGGAGATTTTTCTCATCTTGTTGGGATATTATCGCTGCTGACGTGGAGGAAGCCATTGGCTCTTTTTCTTGGGTGCTCGCCTTCCGGTTTCCATCTCTGATATCTTATTTCTTATCCCCAAAGTCGAGCACCCGAGGAATCTATCTGATTTTCGTCCTATTAGTCTTTGCAATTTCTGTAACAAGATAATTTCCAAGATTATTGCTTGCAGGTTGCGGGAATTTCTTCCCAAAATTATTTCTCCGGAGCAAAGTGCTTTTGTTAAGGGGAGAGAGATTGTTGACAATATCATCATTGCTCAGGACATGGTGGCTTCTATGAGAGAATCGAATCATGGTGGAAATGTTGCAATCAAGCTTGATATGCAGAAGGCCTATGACAGAGTCAGTTGGCACTTCCTCTGCGGGTTCTTCGGAGATTTGGTTTCAATGAGGTTTTTGTGATCTTATTTATCGTCTCTGGCGGACACCCGGTATGCGGTTCTTCTTAATGGAGCCCCTACTGATTTCTTCCCGGCGTCTAGAGGGATCCGTCAGGGGGACCCTCTCTCCCCG
>JANAVB010001799.1:3857663-4260163 GCA_029216955.1 Iris pallida
CACACACACACATACAACTTGGAAAATATCTTTTCTACCTCCTGGAACAGGCATCTTAAGGTAATCTTCAACTTACTCAAATACCATTTAAGGTCATTAGAACTGGCATTTTACCATCATGGAAGCACAACTAAATATTACAAGTGAAAGGACAACATAACAAGTTTTACACAACCTATTAAACTGACAAATTATGGGACTTACATTCAAATTGTATATAAATAGAAGTATCTACATTCACTTGTGCAAATAGAGCATAGAAATATTTTTTAATAAATAGAAATCATATGAATCATAAACAGGGTATGCAAGTTACGTCGTATAATTCTGAAGAGCTCAGTTACAACTCACTATAGATGTGCCATACTGCACAAACTCCTCAAAAAAATGTGTTTTAGACGTGCTTTTATTTTGGTGTTCTGAAGCTGACATGGGTAATGTTGATGCCAAAGAAATAAACCAATCATGCATGTCAACAAGTGCTAACAAATATAAAAGGCAACTAGAGAAATACGTAAGACAACTACCTTGATCACATATAATTAGCAACTATTTTGAAGATTTTTTTTTTTAACTTTATCAGATGGAACATCTTCAAGATCATCTGAAAATGGAGTAAAGGAAAAGAAAGATAATATCTTGCACAATTCCTTATATACATACATATATATATTATATATATATATATATTATATATATATATATATATATATTATATATATTATATTAGAGGACTTGCTATTTTCTTTATGAAGTAGAACTGATAAAAGTTTTATACCTTGTAAAAATAACATCAAGGAACATATGCATTGGGAAGAAAAGAATTTGCTTCAAAACAAAAAATACAACAAGACATGGTAGTACATAGGCTAACCATATGAAAGGAGACATTATTGTGGTAAGTTTTATTTATAAATGCTAATTTGTAGAAACTTTTTGCTCACTAACATGAAAACAATTAACTATAAAAATTAAAACCACTACATTACCTTACTTTATTATATATCAGCCTTATCGTATCGTTTTGGTCGATAGGTGCCATAAGCTATGGAGTTTCTCCTCCTGCTTCTTGTGGAGAAAAAAAATATAAAAAATAAGTCGAAGTAGAATCAGTGAATAGTTTAAGTGGTTGTGTTTTATATTGGAACATAATATAATAATCCCATAAAACTAAAGCCTTAAGGGTAATTCCCTAAGGGTGACTAGAATAAACAGCTAGTACTATAACAATATGGAGATAATCTATTATTAGTAAGGGAACTTGCCATTGAAGAAATTCAAGGTGTTGGTTGCTCATAATGGAACAAGATTCACTATAACAATATGGAGATAATTACATACCTCCTTGAGGAAGGTAAAGACGAAGAGCCTAGTTGGAATACAATTAGGATGAGTACCATAAAAACGGTCTTGTAGTGAACTGTTGGACATGAAGGGGTAGACTAGAATTTAATGATCATATTCACAGCAGTAGCCAAGAAGTGGGACCAAATTCTCGTGTCAAATAGCTGAAATAAGGGTTACCTGTGAAAAGATTTACTCATGAAACCATGAATAAGAAGGCATTTGTTTGATATAAAAAAAATATATTTTCGACAACAAAAATTATAAGTAGTATTCGAATAAATTCAGATGAGCATATTCGAATAAATTTTATAATGTATAAAATGTATGAATTGTAACAAAACATATCAATTTAATTACTACCGAACATTGCTAATATTCAGATGTAAGATACCTGAAATCAATGTATATATAAGATATTTGCTCATACATAGACTACGCAACTTATTTTATCCTGAACTACTTCTCCAGTTATTGGTTCCAACATTGAGATGGAGCCGAAGTTTCATCAAAAGAAACTGCCGAAGTTGTCGGATTAGTAGTTTCAGTGCCCATTCTTTGTTTACATGTTTATTGTTGTATGTGAGTTTTTTATAGACCGTATACATAAAAGGCTCATGACAACAGGGGTGAGCTTGGTCGGGCTCCAACGCGATGCATGTGTCAAACAAATCAGATTTTTTTATGTTAACTAGAAGTTCTAATCAATTGAAATCCCAAATCATCAAGTTCTCAAGTCGCGTATATTTGATTTCATCAAAGAGCTCCAAAAAATCAGTTCTTTAATTGACAGCATGAAGCATAACATTTTGGATCGCCGAGAAATATTAATATCAGTAGGCGATAACAAGTATAGAAATTCAAGTCTATTTGGTTTCACTGAAAGAGATCTAACAATTTGTTTTTTCTTCTAATCAATAGCAAGAGTGCGACAAATTAGTATATCAAGAAATACTAAAATAAACCACAAATGACACAACTAGCAAAACCTTTTACGATAGAAGCCAGATGGAGGGCGAGGCGGAGCTCGTTGTCGCTGACGAGAACCACACCGGAGCACAGCGAGCGCAGATGATCCAGTATCCTGAGATTGTTGTTGGCCTTGACGGCATAACTGACGATAGAGTCGAGGCCCTACAGGGCCTCACAGTATGCCTGGAAGTTCCTGGTGATCTGGGGCTTGCTGTAGAGGTAGAAAGGGGTCCTCTTTGCCTTCGCCATGGCCTCCTCTACCGTGACACCCTCGATGGAGAGGTGGCCATCGGAGGAGCGACTGAAGAAGTGGTTGGTGGCGGTGGTGGGTTCGGGGGATTTGGAGAGTACTGATAAGGTTAGGGTTAGGGTTTTCTTTCTAGTGTGGAGAGGTAGAGTGACGAATTAAGGTTGGGGTTGGGGTTAGGGTTTAGGAAGGGATTAGGGTTTCAGAAGGGTTTTAGGGACAGAAGTGTGGTGGTGGATGACATTGGAGCTCTGGAGAGAGAGAGAGAAAAAAATAGGAGGGTTTTGTTTCTTTTTTTTCTTGGTTAGGTTTTAAACGATGTGGGAAGTGGATGGTAGTGGTGGAGTCTGATCTAGAGAGAAAGGGTTTTGGTTTCTCCCAAAATAAAGATAGATGTTTGTGATCCAATGGTGGAATTTTTTGTTAAGAGATCCAATGGGTAGGGAAAACAAGAGAGGAAAAAAATTTCCCCAAAAAATTGGTAATGAGCCGACAAATATTTGGCATTCCCGCCCGAGATTATTCGGGACAGTCCTAGAATTTATTTGGGACGAAAAATTATAATTGTCCCAAATAAGAGACCTATTTTACAATCTGTCCAAAATAATACTATTTGTTGTTACTAAAAACATATTCATCCCAAAAACTAAATTTTTAGGATGTTTCATACTATTGTTCCCAATATTATCATCCCAAAAGCTTACTTCTTTTTAGTGGAAAATGGAGGTGTTGGAAATTTGGTTCAGAAAGTGAACGAGAGAGAGAAGAGAGAGAGAGAGTTAATGAGTGTTAATGAGAGTTAAACTAATTAACTTATAAGAAATAAAACAAAACTTTTACTAAAATTTTCATTTATTAAATCTAAAGCTAATCTTGATATAATTATAATTGCTTGTATTTTAGGAAAAATAATTTTTATATAAAATATGATTTTGTTAATTATTATAATAATAAACTAACCAAACTAATTTGCAACCAAAAATAAAATAAATCCAAAAATTTACGGATTTCACACTCCGGTATCCCGAAACACAGCTTCATAAGTTACTCTATATGCACAAAAGTCTCGTCGTCATTCGAAGCCAAGTCTATTCGTCGCCTGAAAGCACAGAGGTTCCGTCGTCTCCAGAAGCACGGTCTACTCGTCGCCCCAGAAGCACATCAGTACTTAGTCCTCAGTAGAGGCACAGGAAGCATGGGTCCACCCCAATTGGTTTGTTTAAACCGCCTCTTGCAGAGAAGATTGGGATTAAATCATGATTGATATCTATCAGATTGATTTAAATCTTAGACGAGAATCAATTAGACTCCAAATCTGGGACAAAATCCCAAGATTTAGTCGGCTGTATCCGAGTAAGCAAATCGACATCGCCACGTGTCACCTCCTTCGGTTATGTTTATAACCATCAAAGATCTCATTTGAGGGAAATCTTGATGTCTGCCACGTATCAGCGCCGCAGAAGCCCGTACCGTGCAATGACGACAGATTCTTTCATATCTCAGGAATCTAATGCACATCGTATATGTGCTCGATTCTCTATAAATAGAAGGAGTTCTTCTTCCACCAAAGCATCGATAGAGGAAAATCGACAATCGACAATCTCCAAAGGATCAGCAATCTCTGTCCACGAAGAGTCGACCACCCTCATCCACCAATTAGCCCATAACCAACCAACCAACTTCAAGGGACTCCTCCTCCAGACAGCTTCTTGATCGGTGATCCCAGAGTCCTATCAAAGGCACCAGAGAGCCATAGCAAGGTTGATTCGTCGTCAAATCGTCAACGGAGTAAAGGAGCCGTTGGAATGCTCGATCTCCATCACACTTTCCTAAAAACCTCTTCTCCCTGTACTTAGAATATCCTGTTTAGGACTTCTTTCTTTGTACACAGATATCTTATACGTTCAATAAAGCAAAACGTTCGTTCAACCTTTTGTTATGTCGAACAAACATAGGGGTACGACATTAACTACACGTGCACGATGTGCAGTCAAGCTCAGATACATATACTACACTATAGACTTTGAACACATTTTAACTAGACATTTCCCCATCCATGCAAGAGTAAGACATGTGTAAGAGGAATACTACTTGAAACATAGAAGGATGGTACCAATTAAAACATGTACGGAAAGTACAACTTGAGAAACGCTAAATAAAACTTGAGATACTTGTAAAGAACAACTTGTAGAAAAAGTAAGAAACATATAATGAAAGTCAAAATACGAAATAGGAATCATGAACAGAAAGTAAAGTTGTAGTGTACTTGCCTTGTTTTACCAAAAAATATTATTGTTAAAGTTGATGTCCAAAGTCCCCAAGCTGTAACAAGGTATAATATTCTTTTAGTTTAAGGGTTAAGTGTTATCTATGTGTTTTGCTACTTACGGGGTCACGTTGTACTAGATAAGGCATATGAGTCCTAATATTGAACATTAAGAGTGACACAATATTTAATACATAAAATTAAGTTTTACTAAGTTAAAATCACAAGTCATAGATTACTTATATTTTACAGGAATTTTATAATAATTAAAAATAGTTTATTTTAATAAAGTATTTATGAAAAAGGGGTTTGACAATGTTCATTTAAATAGTTAGAGGTCTCAAACTAACATGCTACTATTTTTCATTGGTCAAAAAATTAGGAAAAATAATAAAGATATTAAGTTTGTAAAATTTTTGGACAGAAATTACTACTTATAGAAATTTTGAATCAGAAACTATTTTAAAAACAAATATTTATAATTAATTGTTAACATAAACTAATTTTTAACATAACAAAACTAACCTAAAATTAACATATAAATATTAGAAATTCTACAGAAAATCTAGTATTGATTCTGAATTTTATTTTATTTTACAGCACTGTTTAATATTTACTAAAAATTAATATACATAAAAATATTAAATAGTACTTTCAGTTTTTAATCAATAGAAATATAAATAATAATACTTAATGCTAGAAAAATTTATAAATAAATACTACATATGAAAAAACTAATTATCAATATTTTCCAATATTATTAACAATATTAAACATGCAAAAAATTAGAATCACAGTTTTCACAATTTTGTAATTACTGTTTTTAATTACTAAATAATATATTTAATGAATAAATAATTCTGTAAAAATCATAAATGAATAATACAATAAACATGAATATTTATCAGCATTTTACATAAATTTTACACAGTATAAAAGTATTGATAAAAAATACAAAATATAGAACATATGATAAATAATACAATTTTGTATTATTAATAGTATACATACACACACACACACACACACACACACACACACACACACACACACACACACACACATATATATATATATATATATATATATATATATATATATATATATATATATATATATAGAACATTGATAAATAATACAATTTATGTATTATTAATAGTATACACACACACACACACACACACAACACACCACATATATATATAAGTCAGATTTGGTTCTGTGTTAGAAACAGAACCTAAAAGTTATATTTCATCCTATATATATATGAGGAAGGATAGGCATCCCCACTTTTTGTATCCCCAAATATCCCCCTATTTACACCGTTGGATGGTGTTTTAAGTCATCTAATCTTAACCGTTGATTTACCAATGGTTAAGATTAGATGACTTAAAGCACATCTAACGGATGTGAACATGGGGTTGCATGGGGATGCAAAAAGTACGGGGATGCCTATCCTTCCTCTTATATCTATATATATATATATATATATATATATATATATATATATATATATATATATATATATATATATATATATATATATAACATGCAAAGGGAGGGGCTTGAACTCTGGTCTGCGGGGATAAAAACTAAGAGATGGGCCGCTAGCAACTTGGTCAGGCTCTGTTTAATGTTTCTAAAGGGTTTCCCTTATAAATAAAGTATGACATGGGCTAAAAATGTTACCGGGGAAGAAGGTATTACCGTCAATTCGCTGTGCGGCTGCTCGAAAATTAGGAGGTAATGGGCAAGGGTCTGCTAATGTTGAGATGAGAATAATTTGGAATGAGATGGAATCTATATATAGAGTAGGAAGAGAAACGTTATGGAATGGGAAGAGAATGTCCTCTCTCAATAATGGTTTACTCTCTCTTTCACACCCATTGAATTTCTATTCAATGTCCAGCCATTCATTTTTTGCTTTAAATTCCCACTAAGACAATTTGCATATAAGTCCCCCCTCAAATCCTTATTTACACTCCAAACTCTTAATGCAACTTTTTGCAATATTTTATTAACTTCTTAATTCCTATTTATTACTATTATTTACCAATAACTAATTATTATTCACCAACAATATTTTGTAATTAATCACAACTTTTCATTTATTAACTTATTAACAATTAAACTATTTTTATATTAAATTCTATTTAATTTAAACCTTATAATAAGTCGTAGTTAAATTTATTAAGAATTATATTTAAGCACAATCAATTGTAAAATCTCCAATTATAAATAAAATAAGGAGTTACAGAACTTCCATCCTTGAAAAAATTTGCTTTGAAATTTCCAAGGGTGGTAAATATAATCATACCTGAAAAGGTAGGGTATATTCCTTCCTCATCTTATCCCTCTCTCCCAAGTTGACTCTCCCGGAGAGTTGTACCTCCATGCAACCCGGACCAAGGTTATAACAGTATTTCTCAACCTCTTCTCCCTTCGATCCAGTATCTCCACGGGCTGCTCCGAGTAGGTGAGGCTAGGTCCAACCTCCAGCTCCGAGTAATCCAAAATGTGAGTGGGGTCTGGAATGTACCTCTTAAGCTGAGAAACATGAAAGATGTTGTGGATGCCCTCCAAGTTTGGTGGTAATGCAACTCTGTAAGCCACATATCCAACTCTGCTAAGTATGGTGAAGGGTCCAATATATCTGGGCTCAGCATCCCCCCTCGACCAAATTTGATCGTCCCTCGAGTAGGAGATATCTTCACAAACACCATATCCCCATCAGTGAATTCCAAGGGTCTTCGATTGTTATCGGCCCAATGCTTCTGCCTATCTTGGGTAACCCTGAGTCTGTCTCTGATCATCTTGACCTTGTCTGCAACCTCTGTGATCATCTATGGTCCAAGCATGACTCTCTCAACAACATCGTCCCAAGAGAGCGGTATCCTGCATCGACGTCCATAAAGCGCCTCGAATGGTGTCATTCCAATACTAGCTTGGTAGCTGTCATTTTATGAGAACTCTACCAAGTACAAATGATCCTCCCATGATCTGCCGAAGTCCAAAACACAAGTCCACTAATGTCCTCCAAAGTCTGTATTGTCCTCTCAGACTGTCCAGCTATCTGAGGATGATATGCAGTGTTGAACTTTAACTGAGTACCAAGTCCTTCCTACAAAGTCTTCCAAAAGTGCAAGGTGAAACGACTGTCTCTGTCAGACACTATGCTGACCGGGACTCCATGAATTCGTACTGTCTCATATACTGCTCCGCCAACTTCTCAGTAGAAAGTCCTACTTTGAAGGGGATAAAATGAGCTAACTTGGTCATTCTATCGACTATGACCTAGATGGCATCCTTCCCTCCATGCGAACGAGGAAGTCTCATGACAAAGTCCATCGTGATGTGTTCCCATTCCACTCCGGAATGGGTAATGGTTGTAAATCCAACTGGCCTCTGTCTCTCCGCCTTCACCTACTGGCAGATAAGACATCGGGAAATAAATCTGGCAATATCCTTCTTCATACTGAACCACCAGACATGTTCCCGCATGTCCTTGTACATCTTGTTGGCACCAGGATGTATAGAATACTTGACTGGTAATCTTCTTGCATTATCTTCTCTCTCAAACTGCCTTTCGATACTCACAGTCTAGTGCCACACCTCAATGATCCATCGTCAGCTATACTAAAATCATCTAGAAGTCCTGCATCTGCTTGTGCTCTGAGTTGACGAAGCCTAATATCAAGGAACTGAGTCTCTTTGATCTTTTCTATTAGGCTGGACTGGATCTACAAACTCATTATATGCATCTCCGTTTTAGGTAGAATGATCTCTACACCGAGCTTCTCTAAAACTTCAAGGATATGTCTATCCATAGTCAGATACATAGCCAGGGTATCTGCTAAGTGCCTCCACTACAACATTGGCCTTTCCAGGATGATACTTTAGTTCAATATCAAAATCCTTCATCAACTCTAGCCATCTCTGTTGCCTCATATTAAGCTCATTCTGGATAAACACATACTTCAAGCTCTTGTGGTCTGTGAAGATTTCCACACGCTCTCCGTATAAATAGTTTCCACAGCTTCACAACAAGTATTAGTACTGCTAGCTCCAAGTCATGGATAGGATAGTTCTTCTAATGAGACGTAACTGCCGAGATGCATAAGCAATTACTTTTCCATTATGCTGGAGAATGCATCCCAACCCCTTCCATGAGGCATCGCTGTAGAAAAATCCTCCGCTGCCCGAAGGCAATGCCAACACTGGTATAGTCGTTAGTCTTCTCTTCAGCTCCTCGAATGCTGCCTGACATTCCTCTATCTAGATGTACTCCTCATTTTTCCTTGTCAGCATGGTTATAGGCTCAGCCACTTTAGCAAAGTCCTCCACGAACTTTCTGTAGTAGCCAACTAAGCCTAGAAAAGTCCTGATCGCCGCAACTGAATTTGGAGTGGTCCACGTCTCGACTGCTGCAATCTTCTTTGGGTCCACGGTAATACCTTCTCATGTGACCACATGACCAGGAAACTCTATTTGGTCTAAGAAAAACTCACACTTGGATAGCTTGTCGTACATCTTCTCCTTCCTCAGGATCTCTAATACTATCCGTAGGTGCTCAACATATTCTTCAGGAATCTTCGAATAGATAAGTATGTCATCAATGAATACTACGACAAACTTAACTAGATACTCATGGAAACCCTTGTTCATAAGGCTGATGAAGGTGGCAGGTGCAATTGTGAGTCCGAAGGGCATAACTAGGAACTCATACTGCCCGAACTTGGTATTGAATGCAGTCTTCGGACTGTCTTCAGCCCTCATATTAACCTGGTGATATCCCGATCTCAGATCTATCTTTGAGAACACCTTTGCCTCGCTCAACTGATCAAATAAATCATTTATATGAGGCAAATGATACTTGTTCTTGATAGTAACATTGTTCAAGGCCCTATAGTCGATGTACATTCGAACTGTGCCATCCTTTTTGGGCACAAAAAGAACTGGAGCTCACCATGGTGATGCTCCAAATCGGATGAAGCCCTTGCTCAGTAACTCATCAATTTGGTCCATCTCCTTCGATTCCTTGGGGTTCCCCTATAGCGGCTTTGAGATTCCGGTCTTGATCCCGAAATCAGATCTGTAGAGAACTCCATATCTCTATCAGGCGGAAGACCAGGAAGATCTTCTGGGAAAACATCCATGAATTTCCTGATGATAGGATGGGGAGGTACTTGCTCTTCAACTATAGCAGCAAAGTTGGTATTGTCCATAATCTTTGGCATAGCTTGTAAAACCCCTAAATTTTTACTGTATTTTTAATTTTGGTACTGATTTAAAATTTTGCATTGTACGTATTGTACGTCACGCGCGACATTTTTGATTTTCGAAATTGCTCGACGAGTGCGAATATGTGCGAGCGTACATATTTTTTAAAAATATTTCTTTTTTATCAATTCAAAATAATATATAATAATTATTTTTAGCTACCAAAATTTCTAAATTATGATTTTATTTATGAGAGGTCTTTTTAGACAGTTATAATAATAAATAATATTTATAAAATTTTATTTTAAAACATATATTTATGTAAATATTATTTGGTCATAGATAAATATTTCATAATTATTTATTAGTTCATTCTTAAATAATAAAGTATTTTCAAAATTATTATTGTTAGTATTTTTGGAAATCATATTTCGAAATTATTATGACAATTTAAACGCTTGATTTGAAATATTTTAAAATAAGGATGAAGATTTATCCATTAGATTTAATTTGATTTAAATTAGATTGCATTTAGATTTGGATTTGATTTAAATTAAAATTATGAATTATCTACGTGGGTTTTAAATAATCATAATCATTATCCAATTGGGAATTCCCATATCCTATAAATAGGCAGGTACTCCTCCAACTTAAATTTCTCCACAAATAATCTTAACCCCGTGCACCGTGTCCGTGTTCCCTCCCGTCCATCTTATTCCATAATTACATATACACTATTTCTCCGTGTCCGACAACCCCGGACATCTACACTCTCCCGTGTCACGCAGGACACAACTCGACACGCCAAAACCTAATCCTAATTTCGACACCAGCCACCACCAACATCGGTTCATCTCCTCCCGGCCATCGCCGAAATTTCACCGGTTCTCCCATCACCGACTTCCCCGCTACAACCATCATCAACACCACCTAATTGCGAATTACGAGGATTGTTCGAGATTGACTAGAGATTTAAAATTTGGATTAAAGTTGATAGTTTAAGATAATTGAAATTTTGGCGAAGTATCTTGGAAATTGTATTGAGAAATTTCGAGGAATTTGAAATTTTAGATTAGATCATATATTGGTGAAGGACCAAGAAACAAGTAAGGTCACCCTAGTGAGATAGAAGTATTCCACATTAGATTGCCATGCCACATATGACTATGATATTGCATATACACAAGTATAGTTAGTCATCGACCAAACCAATGAACATATCTTGACTTACTTGATCTTCCCTCAAATATAGATCTTTATTCGTGACCATCTAATTGTGTGAACTTATAAATGACTGGAATCATTCCTTCGACCATACCCTTATCTAAGAGATTTTTTTCTTCTAGAAACTGTACTCCTAATTTATTATACCTTGATTGTTAGAATCTAAGTTATCTTTATTTCATGCTTTAGCTTGGTGTCACGACCCGCACCCTAGAGTTAGGGCACGAGAACGTAACAGCGCCCAGCCTACGCCGCAGTATCGACGGTAGAACGCTGTCCTAGGTCTCAATGCATCTAACAGTATAAGACTAAATAGTTTATACTCCCCGAATGGGGGTGACATAGCAGAATGTAAACTCAATCACATCTAAGGTAGAGCATAAAGGAAGATAGATAAAATATGAAATCGAAAAGAGATACAACAGATAGAAGTCTAAGTGTCTAAGATACAAACTCAGAATACATCTCAAAACTCAAATACAGTAATCCATAAATACAACTCAAGATGACTGAAAATAAACTATAAGCAAAAACCCTAGCTATCTATGCAACCTCTACTGTCTTCTCTAGGCTAGCAGGCAACCTCCAGGCTATCTGTAAAATTTATCAACAGGTCCAGTCAGGACAGGAGCGAGCACAATACATCTCATGCAGTTCATATCATGTCAGGAAATATAAAGCAGGCAATAGAATAAGATACATGAAACGCTGTAAGAAGATGTACAAGAAAACAAGAAAGATATTTGATAACTGGAAATATATACATGATAAGTAAGAACTGTAAGTGACTAGTGATTTAGAGTACGAGATGGCATGTAATTGGCTTAGGTTGAACATGATGTACATGAGTGAACATGTGGGACATCAGCCAATAAGGCTGTGTTGTACATGATAAAACATGAAAAGTAACAGAGTGAACATGATGGGTAAATCACATGACCATTTATACTCACCCCTACCCACAATCAATACACAAGGATCCGTTTAAGTTACGTTACGAACATGATATTTTGGTTATACAGGAAACACATAAGGAAACATGAGTGTACATAAAAGAACATGAGAGTACATGAACGTACATGAAAGAACATGAGAGAACATGAGTGTACATGAATAACGCAGAAGCAAGGAATACATGATGTACATGAAACACATGTCATAAAGTATCCGATGCGCCCATTAAGGGGGATAACATCCAAGAAGAGATCCATATAGTACCAATCCGTGATGATAACGTGACAGCATCAAGTAAAAGTAATCTAGAGCGAGAATATAAGTCGTGACAAGTATAAAACGATCAAAAAATGTACTCGCCTGATATCTGAATGTCCAAGGTAAAGATACTGTCCGAGGAGAGGTGTCTGGCTCCTAATTAGAACAGCACAAGTCACAACATGTCCAGAAGGGTAATATAAAGCACTATAATGCATTCTACATGAATCTAGGTCAAACTAGGACAAAGTCAACCCTTGGTCAACTCTGGTCAACTGCACTAGTCAAACTAGGTCAAACTAGGTCATGTCCTAACCCAGTAAGTCTTACTAGGCCTAACCAAGACTATCCTAGCAAGCACACATCAATACAAGGCTATACAAGCCAACATACACCCAACTCTATATAGCATGCAATTATTCAATACTCAAATAGGCAAGAATTCACATTGGATATACACTAGGTAATCTATTACTTTAAGCTATATATGTCTACACATATATATACATGTATATATTGGTATTCAACATTAGGTCTATAATCATGGCATTTCAAATGGTTATATAAACTTATATATTACAACACAATATGCTAACATATGTATAATATACATATATAGCTAAGTTAACTATATTCATAAATACTTATTTAAGAGGCTATGTGTGTGTATGTGAATATGGCAAAGGGCAAGTGAGGGTTAAATAGGCATACATAGTGTATACATATCAAAGAGTGTTAAAGTATAAGTGAACAATGTGTCAAGTGTGATAGTGGTAACATAGTGTAAGGGGGTACATGAGGTAATATAGGATTTGTGTTAACATAGAACATTACATCTCATTAACTTGTATATTGCATACATTACATCTATTATTACATTACATTCATGCTTGCATTCATTCATCATTCATTATTCTCTTGCACCACTATATGCACCATACATTACATACTATGGAACCTACATATTCATTACAAGCCATACTTATACATGCTTACATTAGATAGGATACTTACACCTCATACATCATTTATTTAATCATTTACTCATGCTTGTATTCTCTATTTAATTACATAATGTATATACATTAACATGGGTTAAAATCAAATAGAACATTATATTACACACAAGGGTACACAAAATGCATATGCCGAATAGTAACTCCTACTAATAATCAATACTGTACCATCTCAGCATGAATTAAAATATAGGATTAAAGTATGTTATAGATCTATGTGTTAGCTTTCCGAAACTTTAAACGGATCGCGTTTTCGTTTCCGAAAACTCCCGAAATCGCGAAAACACCGAGAACGCATTTGTCTTTCGTACAGCTGACACTCAAATAATTCTCCAGAAAGTTACAGAAAGAATTAGGCTTACTAATACATGTTTTTGGAAAGCTAACTTCAATACGCTTCTTTTAAAAAAAATGGGAGATTAAACCGAGCTTTGAACTAGAAGTTATGACATTTCTAAGTTAGGGCTGAAATTAAAACGTGGATAAAAATCATGACGGATTTAGGTAGTTTGAGACAAAAGAACACAAGTATATAACATAATATATCGAGAACTCACTCTCTACACTAATATATATATATGAGACACTATAGAACACATCTCCAATACAAAAATATGAGATTAAACATGTAATAATTCATTCATACATAACAACAACACATAGTGTGTCCAAATTTGGGATTTTCCCACATGGACACAACCACAACACAAAGGACACTCCTATGACCTCCAAATGGACACGAAATGGACACAAATGTAGATACAACTATGGGGTCATTCCTATGGGTTCAAAATAGACGTATATGCATGAGAAAATAAAAAGAAGAAGGGATTTATACCTCCCGGTAGATCGAATCGAAGAAAAGCCTTCCCGGAGCGACACCGACACGTAGAGATTCCAAAAAGGATACGAACGAGCTCCGAATCCTCCCAAACTTGGGTAGCTTCTTCCTTGGCTAGAATGGAGAAGGAAAGAAGAAGATTTGGTGGTGAAAAGGAATGATTTGGTGGAGAAATTGCTAGGGATTGCTCTCTAGGAATTTGGGGAAGAACAAGAGAGAGAGTGTGGATGAGAATAATGAAATAACTTGAGCCTATCCTCTCCCAAAGTGGCTGGCCATATGGGGCTATTTGTCCTATTATGGTAAGGTCCAAAATGCCCCCACTAACCTATTCTATCAGTATTAGGAAAGGGCTAATTGGTTGGGGCTAAATTAGTCATTCTAAAGTCTCTATCACACTAACCTTATCCATAATAATAGTCTAACCTATAACTAAAATATTTCTATCATGTGGACTAAAATTAATATTATGTGGGCCATGCCTAACTAGTGTGTGGGTCCCACTAGAGTCAAACTACCCCCGGGTCCCCGTTTCAAGTCGGATTGAGTTGAAATTCGAACCCGACTCAAATAACCCCAAAACAATATCATAAATAATAAAATAATATCAAAATAATTCAAAGAGGTCAAATACAAAAATATTCTTAGGCCAAAATGATATTAAAATATCATAATCATATGGTTAGGCTCTAGGTCAAACAGTCTCTAGGGTTTCACTAGCAAAACGTCAAAACCATAAGTCATTGATTTAAATAATTTTAAAATGATTTAAAATCACCAAAAATTATATCATGAATTAAATATCATTATTAAAATAATTATAAACGCAAAATTTCAAAATTACCCTCATTTGGGAAACTGGGCGCTACAACTCTACCTACCTTAGAAAAATTTCGCCCTCGAAATTAAAATGTCCATACTCCCTCTAGGTCAAACCCCCACAATCAAAGTCCCAGATTAAAACAAATCATGTGATCAAAAGGACGACATACATGGTCATGGCATACGGTGGTAGTGAAAGTCTCATCTAGGTATACTAGTCATGCTAATCGAAACGGTCATAGGGTATCAAAACATACAAGCAATTTAGGGTGCTAAACTAAAGAAGTTACAGAAACAACAAACCATCAAAACTGTAAGGCGATCTACCATCCTATATGAAACTGGTACTTATCAAAAGAAAATAAAGGCAACTACCAATTATCTGAAAAAGGGTACAGAAAATCAAATTCAAAAATTAAGGAATTGAAAATCACTTGCATTGAAATCCAAATCACAATATATATATACAGAGAGAGCGTTAGAGAGGAAAAACTAGCATTATGTATTGTTATGTGGTTTGTGTGTGTATGGGTGTATGTGAAATATACATGAAATTGTATATGAGCTATCCTGTTACACTACTCATGGCATATGGGTTAACAACCTACAATACACAACCTATTTAATCATAACATGCATGGCTAACCATAAACATCTATAAGAGGTAGAGATTTAGTTATGTATATACATATATTATAACATGTATGCCTAAGCTCTATATATATCTATACAAGTATGTGATCATAACATAGAGAGGAAATGTTAGGTTACATGACAGCGTATACTAAGTTAGGGTGTGTGTGTGTCCTTGTACAGGGTTATAGCTTAGTATTGAAAGGTTAAACCCAGTTTTAGTTCAGCATTTATATACAAAATCTAAAAATAAGCTAGCATTTAAACCAGTGTAATATTAACATAATGCAGTCTCAGATTTTATAAATTTAACATAACTTAACCAATTTCTCTAAAAATTGAAACTATGCAGATATCATACATGTGCAGTTATGTAGACAAAACTAATAACATAAAATTTATATTTAAATTACGAATTTAAACTGGAAAAGCAGAAAACCAAAAATATTGGGGTTTTAAAAATTTGAACATTAACAACATATTAATATGTATTTAGATAGGTGGAAAATCAAGTGTAGCATGCATACGTATCAGGCAAGTGTCCACTATGTAAATATACTCATATATTCTCATGTCCCAAAAAAATTAATTCTACATTAAGACCAACATTTAGATTCCTACAAGATCGCAAAATAGGTGATTGACGAAATCAAGGCAGTTTTATTATTATTATTCAATACTAGAATAATAGCAAGAAGGAAATAACGATAAAAGCTGTTTGCTTATTTGCCTAAAAGAAGGAACCATTTTGAAACCAGAGCTAAATATCAAATCCAAGATAAAGTCTAGCAAAATCATCGATTCATTGTATTAAGAAGAAACTCATAGCAAGAAGTTACACAAGCTACTCCTAAGTTAAATAATTAGAAGCAAAATAAAGCAAAACAAATAATAATTCTTTTTGAAGGACTGCATCAAAGTAGAGAAAATACGCTTGAAAATATTTAAGGTACAATCTGATAATCATATGCGTCTATCCAAAATCATGGTACTCTAAATCCCCGTCATACTAGTAAGCAAGGCTACGATAATCACAGAGTTCTTAACTTATGCACATACCTCTAGAATCGTGGTATTTAATATTTTCGCGGTGCCGCTAGCTTGGCTGCAAAAACCTTAAATTCCCACACCCGAGAAATATATCCAGAGTCAGACTATATGTCCTCACCATGCTGGCTAATGTGACTATAGAAGACTAGATTCCATAACATAGATGATCTAGCCCATATAATTTCATCTTGTCAAAAAAAATTAAATTAAATCAACAATGAATACCCATAAATCAAATCAAATTTATCAACGAACTTCAAAATTCAAAATGAACAAAAATCGATCAAAATATAACTCGGATGCAACAGCTATCATCAAGATTCAAAATTCGACAATCATTCATCAAAATCAATGAATACAACTCAAATTCAACCATAATCTATCAAAATCAAATTTAACAACAGTAAGTAAAAATAAATCAAATCAAAGGAAAAAAGAGTTCTCAAATCGAAGTTAAAATAAGATTCTCAAGAGTCGTTCCGGGAATCTCTCAAGGGTTCCTAACTGTGATTGAGTACCTTCAAGATATATCATATTCCTACTACAGGCTGTAGTGGTACTCAAGTTCGAATACTACTACATAAACTCGACCTGCATGGGCCACCACTAAAACGTGTCACGACCCGCACCCTAGAGTTAGGGCACGAGAACGTAACAGCGCCCAGCCTACGCCGCAGTGTCGGAGGTAGAATGCTGTCCTAGGTCTCAATGCATCTAACAGTATAAGATTAAACAGTTTATACTCCCCGAATGGGGGTGACATAGCAGAATGTAAACTCAATCACATCTAAGGTAGAGCATAAAGGAATATAGATAAAATATGAAATCGAAAAGAGATACAACAGATAGAAGTCTAAGTGTCTAAGATACAAACTCAGAATACATCTCAAAACTCAAATACAGTAATCCATAAATACAACTCAAGATGACTGAAAATAAACTATAAGCAAAAACCCTAGCTATCTATGCAACCTCTACTGTCTTCTCTAGGCTAGCAGGCAACCTCCAGGCTATCTATAAAATTTATCAACGGGTCCAGTCAGGACAGGAGCGAGCATAATACATCTCATGCAGTTCATATCATGTCAGGAAATATAAAGCAGGCAATAGAATAAGATACATAAAATGCTGTAAGAAGATGTACATGAAAACATGAGAGATATTTGATAACTGGAAATATATACATGGTAAGTAAGAACTGTAAGTGACTAGTGATTTAGAGTACGAGATGGCATGTAATTGGCTTAGGTTGAACATGATGTACATGAGTGAACATGTGGGACATCAGCCAATAAGGCTGTGTTGTACATGATAAAACATGAAAAGTAACAGAGTGAACATGGTGGGTAAATCACATGACCATTTATACTCACCCCTACCCACAATCAATACACAAGGATCCGTTCAAGTTACGTTACGAACATAATGTTTTAGTTATACAGGAAACACATGAGGAAATATGAGCGTACATGAAAGAACATTAGAGTACATGAACGTATATGAAAGAACATGAGAGAACATGAGTGTACATGAATAACGCAGAAGCAAGGAATACATGATGTACATGAAACACATGTCATAAAGTATCCGATGCGCCCGTTAAGGGGGATAACATCCCAAGAAGAGATCCATATAGTACCAATCCGTGATGATAACGTGACAGCATCAAGTAAAAGTAATCTAGAGCGAGAATATAAGTCGTGACAAGTATGAAACGATCAGAGAATGTACTCGCCTGATATCTGAATGTCCAAGGTAAAGATACTGTCCGAGGAGAGGTGTCTGGCTCCTAATTAGAACAGCACAAGTCACAACATATCCAGAAGGGTAATATAAAGCACTACAATGCATTCTTCATAAATCTAGGTCAAACTAGGCCAAAGTCAACCCTTGGTCAACTCTGGTCAACTGTACTAGTCAAACTAGGTCAAACTAGGTCATATCCTAACCCAGTAAGTCTTACTAGGCCTAACCAAGACTATCCTAGCAAGCACACATCAATACAAGGCTATACAAGCCAACATACACCCAACTCTATATAGCATGCAATTATTCAATACTCAAATAGGCAAGAATTCACATTAGATATACACTAGGTAATCTATTACTTTAAGCTATATATGTCTACACATATATACACATGCATATATTGGTATTCAACATTAGGTCTATAATCATGGCATTTCAAATGGTTATATAAACTTATATATTACAACACAATATGCTAACATATATATAATATATATATATAGCTAAGTTAACTATATTCATAAATACTTATTTAAGAGGCTATGTGTGTATATGTGAACATGGCAAAGGGGCAAGTGAGGGTTAAATGGGCATACATAGTGTATACATATCAAATTGTGTTAAAGTGTAAGTGAACAATGTGTCAAGTGTGATAGTGTCAACATAGTGTAAGGGGGTTCATGAGGTAATATAGGATTTGTGTTAACATAGAACATTATATCTCATTAACTTGTATATTGCATACATTACATCTATTATTACATTACATTCATGCTTGCATTCATTCATCATTCATTATTCTCTTGCACCACTATATGCACCATACATTACATACTATGGAACCTACATATTCATTACAAGCCATACTTATACATGCTTACATTAGATAGGATACTTATACCTCATACATCATTTATTTAACCATTTACTCATGCTTGTATTCTCTATTTAATTACATAATGTATATACATTAACATGGGTTAAAATCAAATAGAACATTATATTACACACAAGGGTGCACAAAATACATATGCCGAATAGTAACTCCTACTAATAATCAATACTGTACCATCTCAGCATGAATTAAAATATAGGATTAAATTATGTTATATATCTATGTGTTAGCTTTCCGAAACTTTAAACGGATCGCATTTTCGTTTCCGAAAACTCCCGGAATCGCAAAAACACCGAGAACGCATTTGTCTTTCATACAGCTGACACTCAAATAATTCTCCAGAAAGTTACAGAAAGAATTAGACATATTAATACATGTTTTTGGAAAGCTAACTTCAATACGCTTCTTTTAAAAAAAATGGGAGATTAAACCGAGCTTTGAGCTACAAGTTATGACATTTCTAAGTTAGGGCTGAAATTAAAAACGTGGATAAAAATCATGACGGATTTAGGTAGTTTGAGACAAAAGAACACAAGTATATAACATAATATATCGAGAACTCACTCTCTACAGTAATATATATATATGAGACACTATAGAACACATCTCCAATACAAAAATATGAGATTAAACATGTAATAATTCATTCATACATAACAACAACACATAGTGTGTCCAAATTTGGGATTTTCCCACATGGACACAACCACAACACAAAGGACACTCCTATGACCTCCAAATGGACACGAAATGGACACAAATGGAGATACAACTATGGGGTCATTCCTATGGGTTCAAAATAGACCTATATGTATGAGAAAATGAAAAGGAGAAGGGATTTATACCTCCCGGTAGATCGAATTGAAGAAAAGCCTTCCCGGAGCTACACCGACACGTAGAGATTCCAAAAAGGACACGAACGAGCTCCGAATCCTCCCAAACTTGGGTAACTTCTTCCTTGGCTAGAATGGAGAAGGAAAGAAGAAGATTTGGTGGTGAAATGGAATGATTCGGTGGAAAAATTGCTAGGGATTGCTCTCTAGGAATTTGAGGAAGAACAAGAGAGAGAGTGTGGATGAGAATAATGAAATGATCTTGAGCCTATCCTCTCCCAAAGTGGCTGGCCATATGGGGCTATTTGTCCTATTATGGTAAGGTCCAAAATGTCCTCACTAACCTATTCTATGAGTATTAGGAAAGGGCTAATTGGTTGGGGCTAAATTAGTCATTCTAAAGTCTCTATCACACTAACCTTATCCATAATAATTAGTCTAACCTCTAACTAAAATATTTCTATCATGTGGACTAAAATTAATATCATGTGGGCCATGCCTAACTAGTGTGTGGGTCCCACTAGAGTCAAACTACCCCCGGGTCCCCGTTTCAAGTCGGATTGAGTTGAAATTCGAACCCGACTCAAATAACCCCAAAACAATATCATAAATAATAAAATAATATCAAAATAATTCAAAGAGGTCAAATAAAAAAAATCCTTAGGCCAAAAATGATATTAAAATATCATAATCACATGGTTAGGCTCTAGGTCAAACAGTCTCTAGGGTTTCACTAGCAAAACGTCAAAACCACAAGTCATTGATTTAAATAATTTTAAAATGATTTAAAATCACCAAAAATCATATCATGAATTAAATATCATTATTAAAATAATTATAAACGCAAAATTTCAAAATTACCCTCAATTGGGAAACTGGGCGCTACACTTGGTCATTTATTTTGTTCATTAATCATTATCTCATGAACTCCCACTCTCTATTTTAAATTCTTTTGTGTCCTTTACCGTGACTTGGATATTTGGAGCACAACACTAGACTTTTCCTTCCCACAACTTTTATATATAAGACCTAGACGAGCCCACCTTCCTGTAGGTATATCACATGCCACTAAAACACGTCTCCTTGTACTCTAATTTCGTATTGCGACTTTCGGGTCAAAAAGACTGGACCCTAATCCCTACCATGAAACCAATATACTTTTTAACTTGAGATGAGACTCGACCTCGACTCGATTCTTTCAACCCGATATATGATTTTTGTTCTACTTAAACCCTTACATGCTTAACCTTGTATTTTATCTTGATTGCTGGACCTATCACACCATTAGTTTAATTCTTTAAGTTGGGTAGAATACCTTATGGACTAGCCTTATGGACTAGCAACCCCTCTGACCTAGTGACCTATATTAGCAAGCTTATTTAGATCCTAGAATCTAGAGGACCTAACCCGTCTAGCCAACCAAGGACTTGGACAAGAAGACTATAGGACGACTATATGACTTAGAATCATTCTACCTTCTTTGAATCTTAATCTCTCGTACCTATGTATTTACCATTTTGACTAATGATGCTAATGTAGCCTAGTTTTTGCAAGCTTATTCCTTATCGAGCTTGTTCAAGGCATATGTTAATTGGGTCGCTCCCACTAACATATTGTCTAATCAGAACCGGTGTATGATGGTCTGATCAACCATAGTGCACTTGGTACACCTTTTGTATATTGTTCAAACGTGGATGGAGACGTAGTTAACTTGGCCATAGAGTTTCCCCTACGACTGCCTTGGCAATTCTTTTTGAACTTGTTTTAACGCCTTTGAACCACGTATTCGTAATTGATGGTATCGTCAGTTGAACTCCTTAATTACGTTCACTTTCAACTTTTTAGAAGGACGAAGGCGTCATACTTTTCTCGACCCTATCACGACTTTCTAATCGCTTAAATATAGGAGTGAAATCTAATTCGTTCTCTAAATCGTGCCCTCAACCTACCCTCTAGAGACCATAACTGTAAGGTCTCAAATTTATTTTATTTTACTTGAACCCGTACTATTGCTTATTGTGCGTCATCTTAAAACATTTTCCTTCTTACGTTAACCCATGGTTATCTTCGTATTTATTAAATTCACGGTACTAACGTCTGTTTTCATTCAACGTCATTTCCTTGTCTCGTCCAATGAATTGACTGTGCTTCCTTATCGTTATACCCTTGTACCTTCTCACCCCTACTTATTCTAAATTTCGAGGACGAAATTTTTGTAAGTTGGGTAGGATGTAAAACCCCTAAATTTCTACTGTATTTTTAATTTTGGTACTGATTTAAAATTTTGCATTGTACGTATTGTACGTCACGCGCGACATTTTTGATTTTCGAAATTGCTCGACGAGTGCGAATATGTGCGAGCGTACATATTTCTTTTAAGAATATTTTTCTATTTTTATCAATTCAAAATAATATATATAATAATTATTTTTAGCTACCAAAATTTCTAAATTATGATTTTATTTATGAGAAGTCTTTTTAGACAGTTATAATAATAAATAATATTCATATAGAATTTTATTTTAGAAACATATATTTATGTAAATATTATTTGGTCATAGATAAATATTTCATAATTATTTATTAGTTCATTCTTAAATAATAAAGTAATTTTCAAAATTATTATTGTTAGTATTTTTGGAAATTATATTTCGAAATTATTATGACAATTTAAACGCTTGATTTGAAATATTTTAAAATAAGGATGAAGATTTATCCATTAGATTTAATTTGATTTAAATTAGATTGCATTTGATTTGGATTTGATTTAAATTAAAATTATGAATTATCTACGTGGGTTTTAAATAATCATAATCATTATCCAATGGGGAATTCCCACATCATATAAATAGGCAGGTACTCCTCCAACTTAAATTTCTCCACAAATAATTCTTAACCCCGTGCACCGTGTCCGTGTTCCCTCCCGTCCATCTTATTCCACAATTACATATACACTATTTCACCGTGTCTGACAACCCCGGACATCTACACTTTCCCGTGTCATGCAGGACACAACTCGACACGCCAAAACCTAATCCTAATTTCGACACCAGCCACCACCAACATCGGTTCATCTCCTCCCGGCCATCGCCGAAATTTCACCGGTTCTTCCATCACCGACTTCCCCGCTACAACCATCATCAACACCACCACCGCCCAAAACCAAACTGACACCATCTTCATACTCATCACCACACCCGACATCACAGCCAGCAACCACCGGACACAAACCATACTCGACCAGACCACTCCCTGGACAAACCCAACACCACCCGTCGCCGCCATCATCACCACACCCGACCATCACAGCCAACACCACCACCGTCGTCATCATCGACATTTTTCCCAAAAAAACCAAAACCACAGTAGCGAAAGGGAAGAAACCCTCACCTCGGCCGCGTATCCATGCCTCGCCACCGCCGTGCTTCGGTGTGTGCTCCGCCTTGGCACCGCCTCTGGCACCATGCTTCTCTCGCCCGTCCAACCACAGAATCGCGACGCCGCCGCGTCTTCGAGACCCCGCGCAGATCTCCTCTCCAACCACACCTTCGAAGCACCGCTGTCCGACTTTCCCGCTTCCTCAGAACCGCGCAAAATCGGCTTCAGCGTCACCAGGCCGGCGACCTCCCGCCGTTGACTGTGCGGAGTACCGCGCTCCACCAAAACCTCACCGTCGTTTTCGTAAACACCCCTTCGAGCTGGGGAGCACCACCAGCCGCGCCTTCCGCCCATCCTGGCCGCCGCCTCGGTAAAACCCCTTCGTCTTGGCCGATTCTTCGGAGCCACCTCCGCGCCGCCAAACCCCGGTGCCTCCCCGTGCATCCCCTTGCCGCCGTCCAGAACCCCCTCCACGTCGTCCTCCGCCGCATCCTCCGTCCGTCGAGGTAGCACCGGACGCCGCTCCTCCTAAGCGCGCCTCCACCAGCTATGCCCTGTCGTCGTTCTCTTCCAGTGGTCGGCTGCTGCTTCCGCGCCCGGCGCCGACCCGTGCTCCGTCTCCGGCGAACCCCTAGGTAAAAACCCATTTCCCTCTTCGTTCTTCTCCTCTCTCTCTCTCACTGTTTCGTTTGGGGACCGGTTATTAAGTAATATCATTAGTATATTATTATTCTTATTAATGTTATTATTATTATTAGTATTATCATTATTATTATTATTATTATTATTATTATTGTTATTATTATTATTCATTAATATTATTAGTATTACTATTATTGTTATTTGTTATATTAAATAAATAGATAAATAATAATTTCTAAAATTATTTTGACAAAACTTAGTATCACTAAAATATTTTTCTTAAAATATTTTGACCAATGGAAAGTTAGTTTTCTACAAAAATTTGTACTTTTACGAATTTAAAGTTTAGCCTAAAAAAATAATTTTTTGATTCTTCAAGTATTTATCTAGATACATATATGATTAATAAAAATGTAGTTTACAAATTATATATATATAAATTTTCAAGTACTTAAGTAGAATTATTTCCTAGTATATTTTAAAATATTTTCTAAAATAATACTATATGTAATTATTTCCATAAATTTTCTTTGATTACCATCATTGGTTGTGTCTAATCAAACACTCTTACTTTCTCGTGAACTTGGACTCTTTCGCAACGACCATGGCTATTAGACAAACATGACTTGTCGGATCATTGCACCACACCAGGCGTAACACCAGGCAAGATACCTTGCCTTTACTGTTTAAACTTTCTGCTCAATATTATGCATGTTTTAGTTGTTTTTTTAAAATTATATGTAAATGCAAATTATTATATTTTATACGATTGGCTTAGAGTTAAGGGACCACCGTATGTTTAGTGTATCTCATAAACTGTCACGATGTGCCACAGATTGTGTGTGAGTAGTGAGTCACATATAGCTTCGGACTTGCGTACCGACCATACATCGGTGCGTATAGGCCGTGCGTTAGGATATAACTGTCAATAGATTGTGTAGAAGACTTGGCAGTTATTAAGGATTAAACAGTGTCGTGGAGACGACGCATGTATAGTATCATTGGGGGGAGGGGACAGTTATTAGCATAGGGGCTACATTTTATTTTTACACATATTTTGGGCCGAAGGTGACTCTTATGAGCACTACCTTCTGTCCAAGGCCGATAGTGACTCGGATGAGCGCTACTTACTGCCACTCTTTACTTTTCTGCTGAGCCTACAGCCCCTGCGTAGAACGTTGTCCTCAAAGTGCATATCACCTAGAATGGGTAGGAACCCTTACTCATGCATACTTTTCTGTTGAGCTTTATTTATTCAGTATATCGGCATGATATTATGTGTCTTGTTACGTCCCTCTGAGGACCTAGTTTTTCCCCAGGTGTGTGTTCATGCTTTCTGCAGGTGTTCTAGCCAAGGCTGTGATCTTCTCCATTTCTCGAAGATAATTGCTCTTGGTTAGTTTTTATCATTTTGTCGATCGCTTTCTTGTACATTTATATCAATGAGATAGTTGGTAGTGGACTTTGTCTCCGCCCAACGATTGTATCATAAATATTCAAGTTGATTTTCATATTATTATTCTTTTCATTGTGGATGAGATTTAGTTTGTCTTGGATTACTACATTTTACAGCTTATGTATCCATACGAGGTCTATGTACTTCATATGAATACAGCTGGCATGTCTACGTTCTTAGTCCTACGTATTTTGGAACTGGGGCGTTACATATTTTTGTGGTGGCCCATGCAGGTCGAGTTTACCGTTTCGGTTACATGACTGTACCGAACGGGCCTGCAATATAGGATTAGAATCTAGGAATCTCATCCACCTACTTGACATCCTTTCTTGACTCCAAATTTTGAACTCTCGTTCGACCCCCTTGGTTTGCATCTTACTTGACTCCTTCTACCGTAAATTCTTAGTTTCGTGTTTAGTAAGATGACTACACTTGTATATGCCATAGGTTAAACACATGGCTAGATGGATTGCATTGACAATCAATATGCATGGAGATTTTATTTGAGTTATAAAGGCATTTATTCTTAAGGATTAGTTAATTCCAAGTTGGGTAGTAGCATATTTTTCGCTTTCAAATGATAGTTGGAATTTTATTTTGCTTTTACATGGTAGTGTACACAAGAGAATAGCTAGATCGAGAAAACAAATTTATGATTTATGATTTTTACAAATTGTAAAATAGACTATGATTTAGCGGGATATGAAACCGATTTGGAAAACATCTTTAAATTGTGACATATGATTTACGATTAAGTTCAAGTTTGGATTGAATATGTTAAAGTTTATCTCGAAATTATTAAAGTACTTTAAATTATAAGTTATGATTTTGTAACGACTAGAGAAAATGAAGGGTTTATGAATTACGGTTTATTAGAGAGCTTGGGGTTTAAATTGATTCTACGATTTACGAATTATAAGTATTTAATTTTGAGCTTGAAGAGATAATGGTAAAAAAAATTGTTGAAATATTTTTTGGAAGATATGAAATCAACTTTGAAGGAAAAATTTAAACATTTAAAATTTGCTCATATGATCTATGATATATAAAGTTATTTAGATTTCGAGTTTAAATCCTACGATTATGAATATTTTAAATTTTGGTGAAAAAAATGATGAGGAATTTATTTATTCGCTTTGCAAATTACGAGGATTGTTCGAGATTGACTAGAGATTTAAAATTTGGACTAAAGTTGACAGTTTAAGATAATTGAAATTTTGGCAAAGTATCTTGGAAATTGTATTGAGAAATTTTGAGGAATTTGAAATTTTAGATTAGATCATATATTGGTGAAGGACCAAGAAACAAGTAAGGTCATCCTAGTGAGATAGAAGTATTCCACATTAGATTGCCATGCCACATATGACTATGATATTGCATATACACAAGTATATTTAGTCATCGACCAAACCAATGAACATATCTTGACTTACTTGATCTTCTCTCAAATATAGATCTTTATTCGTGACCATCTAATTGTTTGAACTTATAAATGACTGGAATCATTCCTTCGACCATACCCTTATCTAAGAGATTTTTTTCTTCTAGAAACTGTACTCCTAATTTATTATACCTTGATTTGTTAGAATCTAAGTTATCTTTATTTCATGCTTTAGCTTGGTCATTTATTTTGTTCATTAATCATTATCTCATGAACTCCCACTCTCTATTTTAAATTCTTTTGTGTCCTTTACCGTGACTTGGGTATTTGGAGCACAACACTAGACTTTTCCTTCCCACAACTTTCATATATAAGACCTAGACGAGCCCACCTTCCTGTAGGTATATCACATGCCACTAAAACACGTCTCCTTGTACTCTAATTTCATATTGCGACTTTCGGGTCAAAAAGACTGGACCCTAATCCCTACTATGAAACCAATATACTTTTTAACTTGAGATGAGACTCGACCTCGACTCGATTCTTTCAACCCGATATATGATTTTTGTTCTACTTAAACCCTTACATGCTTAACCTTGTATTTTATCTTGATTGCTGGACCTATCACACCATTAGTTTAATTCTTTAAGTTGGGTAGAATACCTTATGAACTAGCCTTATGGACTAGCAACCCCTCTGACCTAGTGACCTATATTAGCAAGCTTATTTAGATCCTAGAATTTAGAGGACCTAACCCGTCTAGCCAACCAAGGACTTGGACAAGAAGACTATAGGACGACTATATGACTTAGAATCATTCTACCTTCTTTGAATCTTAATCTCTCGTACCTATGTATTTACCATTTTGAATAATGATGCTAATGTAGCCTAGTTTTTTGCAAGCTTATTCCTTATCGAGCTTGTCCAAGGCATATGTTAATTGGGTCGCTCCCACTAACATATTGTCTAATCAGAACCGGTGCATGATGGTCTGATCAACCATAGTGCACTTGGTACGCCTTTTGTATATTGTTCAAACGTGGATGGAGACGTAGTTAACTTGGCCCTAGAGTCTCCCCCGCGACTGCCTTGGCAATTCTTTTTGAACTTGTTTTGACGCCTTTGAACCACGTATTCGTAATTGATGGTATCGTCAGTTGAACTCCTTAATTACGTTCGCTTTCAACTTTTTAGAAGGACGAAGGCGTCATACTTTTCTCGGCCCTATCACGACTTTCTAATCGCTTAAATATAGGAGTGAAATCTAATTCGCTCTCTAAATCGTGCCCTCAACCTACCCTCTAGAGACCATAACTGTAAGGTCTCAAATTTATTTTATTTTACTTGAACCCATACTATTGCTTATTGCGCGTCATCTTAAAACATTTTCCTTCTTGCGTTAACCCATGGTTATCTTCGCATTTATTAAATTCACGGTACTAACGTCTGTTTTCATTCAACGTCATTTCCTTGTCTCGCCCAATGAATTGACTGTGCTTCCTTATCGCTATACCCTTGTACCTTTTCACCCCCTACTTATTCGTAATTTCGAGGACGAAATTTTTGTAAGTTGGGTAGGATGTAAAACCCCTAAATTTCTACTGTATTTTTAATTTTGGTACTGATTTAAAATTTTGCATTGTACGTATTGTACGTCACGCGCGACATTTTTGATTTTCGAAATTGCTCGACGAGTGCGAATATGTGCGAGCGTACATATTTCTTTTAAGAATATTTTTCTATTTTTATCAATTCAAAAGAATATATATAATAATTATTTTTAGCTACCAAAATTTCTAAATTATGATTTTATTTATGAGAAGTCTTTTTAGACAGTTATAATAATAAATAATATTCATATAAAATTTTATTTTAGAAACATATATTTATGTAAATATTATTTGGTCATAGATAAATATTTCATAATTATTTATTAGTTCATTCTTAAATAATAAAGTAATTTTCAAAATTATTATTGTTAGTATTTTTGGAAATCATATTTCGAAATTATTATGACAATTTAAACGCTTGATTTGAAATATTTTAAAATAAGGATGAAGATTTATCCATTAGATTTAATTTGATTTAAATTAGATTGCATTTGATTTGGATTTGATTTAAATTAAAATTATGAATTATCTACGTGGGTTTTAAATAATCATAATCATTATCCAATTGGGAATTCCCACATCCTATAAATAGGCAGGTACTCCTCCAACTTAAATTTCTCCACAAATAATTCTTAACCCCGTGCACCGTGTCCGTGTTCCCTCCCGTCCATCTTATTCCACAATTACATATACACTATTTCACCGTGTCCGACAACCCCGGACATCAACACTCTCCCGTGTCACGCAGGACACAACTCGACACGCCAAAACCTAATCCTAATTTCGACACCAGCCACCACCAACATCGGTTCATCTCCTCCCGACCATCGCCAAAATTTTACCGGTTCTCCCATCACCGACTTCCCCGCTACAACCATCATCAACACCACCACCGCCCAATACCAAACTAACACCATCTTCATACTCATCACCACACCCGACATCACAGCCAGCAACCACTGGACACAAACCATACTCGACCAGACCACTCCCTGGACAAACCCAACACCACACGTCGCCGCCATCATCACCACACCCGACCATCACAGCCAACACCACCACCGTCGTCATCATCGACATTTTCCCCAAAAAAAACCAAAACTACAGTAGCGAAAGGGAAGAAACCCTCACCTCGGCCGCGTATCCACGCCTCGCCACCGCCGTGCTTCGGTGTATGCTCCGCCTTGGTGCCGCCTCTGGCACCATGCTCCTCTCGCCCGTCCAGCCACAGAACCGCGATGCCGTCGCGTCTCCGAGACCCCGCGCAGATCTCCTCTCCAACCACACCTCCGAAGCACCGCTGTCCGACTTCCCCGCTTCCTCAGAACCGCGCGAAGCCGGCTTCAGCGTCACCAGGCCGGCGACCTCCCGCCGTTGACTGTGCGGAGCACCGCGCTCCACCAAAACCTCACCGTCGTTTTCGTAAACACCCCTTCGAGCTCGGGGAGCACCACCAGCCGCGCCTTCCGCCCATCCTGGCCGCCGCCTCGGCAAAACCCTTTCGCCTTGGCCGATTCTCCTGAGCCACCTCCGCGCCGCCAAACCCCAGCGCCTCCCCGTGCTTCCCCTCGCCGCCGTCCAGAACCCCCTCCACGCCGTCCTCCGCCGCATCCTCCGTCCGTCGAGGTAGCACCGGACGCCGCTCCTCCTAAGCGCGCCTCCACCAGCTATGCCCTGTCACCGTTCTCTTCCAGTGGTCGGCTGTCGCTTCCGCGCCCGGCGCCGACCCATGCTCCGTCTCCGGCGAACCCCTAGGCAAAAACCCCTTTCCCTCTTCGTTCTTCTCCTCTCTCTCTCACTGTTTCGTTTGGGGACCGGTTATTAAGTAATATCATTAGTATATTATTATTCTTATTAATATTATTATTATTATTAGTATTATCATTATCATTATTATTATTATTATTATTATTATTAATTAATATTATTAGTATTACTATTATTGTTATTTGTTATATTAAATAAATAGATAAATAATAATTTCTAAAATTATTTTGACAAAACTTAGTATCACTAAAATATTTTTCTTAAAATATTTTGACCAATGGAAAGTTAGTTTTCTACAAAAATTTGTACTTTTACGAATTTAAAGTTTAGCCTAAAAAAATAATTTTTTGATTCTTCAAGTATTTATCTAGATACATATATGATTAATAAAAATGTAGTTTACAAATTATATATATATAAATTTTCAAGTACTTAAGTAGAATTATTTCCTAGTATATTTTAAAATATTTTCTAAAATAATACTATATGTAATTATTTCCATAAATTTTCTTTGATTACCATCATTGGTTGTGTCTAATCAAACACTCTTACTTTCTCATGAACTTGGACTCTTTCGCAACGACCATGGCTATTAGACAAACATGACTTGTCGGATCATTGCACCACACCAGGCGTAACACCAGGCGTAACACCAGGCAAGACACCTTGTCTTTACTGTTTAAACTTTCTGCTCAATATCAAGCATGTTTTAGTTATTTCTTTTTAAATTATATGTAAACGCAAATTATTATATTTTATGCGATTGGCTTAGAGTTAAGGGACCACCGTATGTTTAGTGTATCTCATAAACTGTCACGATGTGCCACGGATTGTGTGTGAGTGGTGAGTCACATATAGCTTTGGACTTGCGTACCGACCGTACATCGGTACGTACAGGCCGTGCGTTAGGATATAACTGTCAATAGATTGTGTAGAAGACTTGGCGGTTATTAAGGATTAAACAGTGTTGTGGAGACGACGCATGTATAGTATCATTGGGGGGAGGGGACAGTTATTAGCGTAGGGACTACATTTTATTTTTACACACATTTTGGGCCGAGGGTGACTGTTATGAGCACTACCTTCTGTCCAAGGCCGATAGTGACTCGGATGAGCGCTACTTACTGCCACTCTTTACTTTTCTGCTGAGCCTACAGCCCCTGCGTAGAACGTTGTCCTCAAAGTGCATATCACCTAGAATGGGTAGGAACCCTTACTCATGCATACTTTTCTGTTGAGCTTTATTTTTTCAGTATATCGGCATGATATTATGTGTTTTGTTACGTCCCTCTGAGGACCTAGTTTTTTCCCAGGTGTGTGTTCATACTTTCTGCAGGTGTTCTAGCCAAGGCCGTGATCTTCTCCATTTCTCGAAGATAATTGCTCTTGGTTTGTTTTTATCATTTTGTCGATCGCTTTCTTGTACATTTATATCAATGAGATAGTTGGTAGTGGACTTTGTCTCCGCCCAACGATTGTATCATAAATATTCAAGTTGATTTTTATATTATTATTCTTTTCATTGTGGATGAGATTTAGTTTGTCTTGGATTACTATATTTTACAGCTTATGTATCCATACGAGGTCTATGTACTTCGTATGAATACAGCTGGCATGTCTACGTTCTTAGTCCTACGTATTTTGGGACTGGGGCGTTACATAGCTCTTCTTACTCTAAACACCTCCTTTCCTGGGGGACTGAATATTATACTGCCCCTGAAGCAATCTAAGATCGCATATGAGTCACTTATCCAGTCCATTCCCAGTACGACATCATACCCAGGAAGAGGCATTACGAAGAATTGTGCCCTAAACTCTCTCCCAGCTAAGCTCATAGGGCAGCTATACATATTAGTAATGGATACGGCTCTTCCTCCAGTCATAACCCTATCAATTTCTTTAGTAGGTTTAGTGATAAGGTTATGTCTATGAACAAACTCAAGTGATAGAAAACTATGTGAAGCGCTAAAATGAAATAATACCGTAGCTGGATAAGAATGTAGTAAAATAAGACCTGTAATGACGTCAGCTACTAGCTCCTACTCTGGCTCCGGTACTATATCCAGTACTGGCTCTTGTGCATCAATAGCCATGGCATAGGCTCTCCCCTGAGCCGCTAACTTCTGTTTATGATGTTGTCCAAACCTCTGCTACTGGGTCGGGAGCGGTACTTTAGGCTGAAATGCAGCATGTCCTGGTGGTGAGGAAGCTCCTGTCCTGATGACTGCTGGGCACTCTCGAAGCTGATGTTTGGTAGATCCACAAGCGAGACAATATCCGAGTCCCTTCCTTTAGACTGTATGCTGATGACCAGGCCTCCTGCAGTAGGTGCATATAACAGGAGCTGCTCTCTGTTGCTGGGGTGCTGGTGCCCTAACGGGTGGTCGATATGCTTGCTACTGAAATGCTGGTGGTTTTGAGTGATATGAAGGGCGCTTAACAGGGCCCTCATGTTGACTGGTACCAACATATGGCCTTTTATTACAGGCTATCAGACGAGCCTCTAAACTCCATGCCAACTCTAGGCTCTGATAGTAGCTCGTAGCTCCACTAGCCGTCAGTAAGGCGCTAATCCCTAGAGCAAGTCTGTAGCGAAACCTACTCGCCATCTCCTCAGGATATGCCCCCAAACTGGAGGCAAAACGGCTCAAGCGGCTGAACTCTGTAGCGTACTCCTCAACTGAACGGTTCCTCTGTTCTAGGTTCTGGAATTGACGTCCCAGCGCCTCCTTGGCTGTAGTAGAGAAGAACTTCCTTTTGAATAAAGTCTTGAACTGCTCCCAGGTGACTTCTCCCGTGGTAAAAGTTGGTTCATTCTTGAACCATGTAGCAGCTAGGTCTGTCAGTACATACCCTACTGCCTCGACTTTGAGATTGTCGGGCAGTCTAGCTCCGTTGAGCTTCCTCTCCACAGCATCTAACCAGTCGTCGGCATAGATGATTCCTTCAGTTCCCTTAAACTCCTTCGTGTCCAACTTCATAAAGTCTTGCATGGTCCCGATTCAGGGCTGAGGCTCTCTAGATGGTGGTGGGGTAGCTGTACGCTCTAGGCTCTGTATGAGCAGGGTAGTCTACTTCTGGTGGGTCGCTAGTAACCCCTAAAATAAATCGAGGAGCTAGTTCCCGTCTAAGGTGACGGTAGCCTGTGCCAGAATAAGGCCTGGTGCAGGTGGAAGATTAGGTGCATGTTGAGTCAGGAGAGTCTAGGTGATAGGGTCAGTGCATGGAGGGATAGAAGGAACACCAGGGATGCCAGGTGGTGGGGTAAGTTGTACATCCCTTTGTGATCCAGGATGGGCAAAAGAAGCCTCTCCCTCAGAAGCTCGCAAAGTAGTCATTCTCTAGAATATAAGGAACAAATAAGTACTTTATCTAGGCAGAATAACTAAAATAATAATCCTAAGTACTACTGGTCTTATGCTGTGATGATCCTTTTTAATTTAGCAAGTTCCCTAATTAACACTCTATGTCCTAAGTGTTATTAGGCTGACCTACATAGGCCACCACTAAAAACATGTCACGACCCACTTCCGAATATTCGGATACGTGTCGGACACATCCAGCCTACGCTATGAGACATAGCGTAGTAAGCTGTTCTAAACCTTTAATTATCTTTAAATTGTATTGAATCAGATTTAATACAGCAACTATATCGAGATAAATTAGAAATAGGTCCAAAGATGTCACTTAGTTACATTCCCAAAGCAAGAGTAAATTGGAAATAAATCCAGCAAAATGAATGTTAACTATTCATTACAAACCAAGTTCAAAAGCGAAATGTAAGCTAAGCACTAACCTGTAGAGTATTTCCCAGGAGGGACATCCTCTGGGACACTGGCTAGCATCTCAGTGGCAGAACCAATGAATTACAAAGCAACTCCTCCTCAGTCAATTCACCTACAACGATCCAATCATGAAAGAAGCAAAATACAACCCTACAACTTACAGTTACTGAAACAAGAAAATGGCAAATATGGAAAGACATGAAAATAAGAAAATGACAACTATAATTTGTAATTGCAATAAGAAATAACGGTTGTAATATGATAAGAGATATATGTATGTAAAGTGATTTTGAAAAGCTAGTAGACATGTGATCGACTATAATAGGAGAACTTGTAACATGTAAATAAAGACAACATGGGGGTACGGCATTGACTACACATGCACGGTGTGCAGTCAAGATCGGATACATGTACTATACTATGGGCTTTGATCACATATTAACTAGATATTTCTCCAACCCATACAAGTGTAAGAGGAATACAACTTGAAACATATAAGGATAGTACCACTTAAAACATGTAAGGAAAGTACAACTTGAAAAACGGTAAATAAAACTTGAGATACTTGTAAAGAACAACTTGTAGGAAAAGTAAGAAACGTGTAACGAAAGTCTAAAATATGAAATATAAATTATGAACAGAAACATAAAGTTGTAGTGTACTTGCCTTGTTTTACCGAAATAGATTGATGTTAAATATTGACGTCCAAAGTCCCCAACCTGTAACAAGGTATAATGTTCTTTTAGTTTAAGGGTTAAGTGTTGTCTATGTGTTGTGCTACTTACGGGGTCACGTTGTGCCAGATATGGCATACTAGTCCTAATATTGAACATTAAGACTAATAAAAATATTTAATACACATAAAAATTAGGTTTTACTAATTTAAAATCACAAGGTATAGATTACTTATATTTTACAGGAATTTAATAATAATTTAAAATATTTTATTTTAATAAAGTATTTATGAAAAGGGGGTCTGACAATGTTTATTTCAATAGTTAGAGGTCTTAAACTAACATGCTACTATTTTTCATTGGTCAAAAAATTATGCAAAATAATGAAGATATTAAGTTTGTAAAAATTAAGGACATAAATTACTATTTATAGAATTATTTGAATCAGAAACTATTTTAAAAACAAATATTTATAATTAATTGTTAAAATAAACTAATTTTTAACATATCAAAGCAAACCTAAAATTAACATATAAATATATGAAAACTATCTATATAAAATCTAGTATTTGATTCTAAATTTTATTTTATTTTACAGCACTGTTTAATATTTACTAAAAATAAATATACATAAAATATATTAAATAGTACTTTCAGTTTTTAATCAATAGAAAATATAAATAGTAATAGTTAATGCTGGAAAAATTTATAAATAAATACAACATATGAAAACACTAATTACTAGTATTTGTCCAACATTTATGAACAATATTAAACATGCATAAAAATTAGAATACATAGTTTTCACAATTTTGTAATTACTGTTTTTTAATTACTAAATAATATATTTAATGAATACATAATTCTGTAAAAATCATAAATGAATACTACAATTTTTTTTTGAAACAAAAACTAAGCTTGTATTCAAAAATCATTTCCAGTTGATACATGAATATTAGCTTCTTTTGCAAGAAGCTGAAGAATACATAGCGGAGGAGAGCTCAAGTGAAAGTCTTTTAGCGCCTGTTGCATGCTGAAGAATATTCGTAGCCACTAAGTGAGCTACTTCATTTCCTTCCCTTCTGATAAATGAGAAATCAAAGTTCTCCCCCACCCCGCATATATCCTCTTTGATTTCTTGGACTAGATTATATAATCTCCATGGGATGAGATCTTTTTCTCCCGTAATAATACGATGAGCGGTGAGCGAGTCTCCCTCGATTGTGAAGTTTTTAGCAACAAGTTGTCTGGCCATTTGCACTCCCATTCGGATAGCCATGAATGAATACTACAATTAATATTACTATTTATCTGCATTTTACATAAATTTTACACAGTATAAAAGTATTGATAAAAAAATACAAAATACAGAACATATGATAAATAATACAATTTTTGTATTATTAATAGTATACACACACACACACACACACACACACACACACATATATATATATATATATATATATATATATATATAGAGAGAGAGAGAGAGAGAGAGAGAGGATCCACATCCCCTCACTTTTGTATCCCCATGCATTTGGATCTTTGTTTAAGTCATCTAATCTTAACCGTTGATTTTTCAACGGTTAAGATTAAATGACTTAAATAAGATCCAATGTATGTAAAAGAGAGGATGCATGGGGGATTCAAAAGTGAGGGGATGCGGATCCCTCCTTATATATACAGGGCCGGTCCTTAATAATTAAAGGCCCTGTGCGAATTTTAAAATGTGGCCCTAAATTTATTTAATCATATTTTTTAAATATATTATTATATGTCTTTATCAAAATCTCCTGAGATAGCTCTTGATTCTATATTATAACTGAATCTATAGGTAGTTAATAAACAAAATAACTAAAACTCAAATTATCTATATTCAAGCACATTACATAGTATAATAAAGATGTTTTAGATAGAAGACGTACTCACCGTTAAATTGTCTAAATCTGGCCTCAAAATTTTCTATTGATGAAAACATATAAGAAAACGAATAACTATCAATACCTAAATGAGAAGTAATATGTAATCACACAATTTAAAGCCTCCAAGACCTGAGCAGGGCCAGCCCAGGGCACGAACGAGGTGGACGACCGTCATGGGCCCCCAATTTTGGAAGTCCCATTATTTTACAATAGAATAGGTATATCAAAAAACAAAAAAAAAACAGAGACCCAATCTGGAAGCAACAAAAAAGCCAGCGCTCCAATCGAAAAAATATATGATAGATTGATTGATGATTTTGCTTGTAAAATTTTTTATTTATGTGAGAAAAATGGCCAAGTTTTAGATTTTGTCATAGGTCCCATAAATCATAGGACCGGCTATGGACCTGAGTTACCTGATGTAAGACCAAGAGCTCCAGTCTTCGACATTATTATTTCTTAAATAAATACTAAGCCTGCATATCCAAATTCTTATATTATATATACATACATATATATATATATATATATATATATATATATATATATATATATATATATATATATTTATATATATAAAACCTCATCATTATTGTAGAAAATAAATTCATCTAACAATTGAGGGATCTTTAGAAACAAAACAGCAATTAACACACCGGTCAGAGCAATATCTTTAAGAAATCCTAATTTTTTGGTATGATTATAAGTATGAATCTAAGAGTCAATAGGGAATAGGAATCCAAGAATTGGAGGTGTTGGAGGGATTGTAGAGTAGGAATTGAGGAAAAAATGGTATAACTTGAAATACAAAATTACAAAACTAATTATAATATTTTTTTTGAGGCCCCCCAAAATTGGAGGCCCTGTGCGACCGTACTATTGGCACGGCCCCAGGGCCGGCCCTGTGCGGCCGCACTATTGGCACAGCCCAGGGCCGGCCCTGTATATATATATATATATATATATATATATATATATATATATATATATATATATATATATATATATGGGAGCGGATCAAAAGCCCCCAAACCCCCTAAAAACCCCCCTCACTCTCAGCCGTCCATTTAATGTTAATATTAATGTTAATGTTAATATTAATGTTAATAATAATATTAATATTAATGTTAATGTTAATAATAATATTAATATTAATGTTAATGTTAATATTAATTTTTATATTAATGTTAATGTTAATATTAATGTTAATGTTAATATTAATGTTAATGTTAATATTAATTTTAATGTTAAGTTTAATGTAAATTTTAGTATTTAACATTAATATTAATATTATTATTAACATTAATATTAACATTAACATTAAATGGACGGCTGAGAGTGAGGGAGGATTTTTAGGTGGTTTTCTAGGGGACTTTTCATCCGCTTGCTATATATATATATATATATATATATATATATATATATATATATATATATATATATATATATATATATATATATATATATATATATTTATGTATTCAAAAAAACACAAAAACAAGGCTTGAACTCAGGATTCCTAAGCAAGGTCTTGCCATAGTTGCTCTGACCAATAGGTTAAATTTGGTTCTATGTTAGAAACAGAACCCAAAATTATATTTCATCCTATATATTTCATCCTATATATATATATATATATATATATATATATATATATATATATATAGAGGATATATATATATATATATATATATATATATATATATATATATATATATATATATAGGATGAATATATATATATATATATATATATATATATATATATATATATATATATATATATATATATATATATATAAAGGGAGGGACTTGAACCCAAGTCTGTGAGGATAAAGACTAAGAGATGGGCCACTGGCTACTTGGCCAGGCTCTGTTTGATGTTTCTAAAGGGTTTATCGTATAAATAAATTATAACATGGGCTAAAAATCTCACCGGGGAAGAAGGTGTTGCCGCGTCGATTTGTCATACGGCTGCTCGGAAACGAGGAGATAATGGGCAGGGGTCTGCTAATGTTGAGATGAGAATAATTTGGAATGAGATGGAATCTATATAGAGTGGAAAGAGAAACGTTATGGAATGGGAAGGGAAATGGCCTCTATCAATAATGGTTTACTCTCTCATTCACACGAATTGAATTTCTATTCAATGTCCAGGCATTCATTTTTGGCTTTAAATTCCTACTAAGACAATTTGCATATAAGTCCCCCTCAAATCCTTATTTACACTCCAAACTCTTTATGCAACTTTTTGTAATATTTAATTAACTTCTTAATTCCTATTTATTACTACTATTATTTACCAATAACTAATTATTATTCACCAACATTTCCATTTATTAATTTATTAACAATTAAAATATTTTTATATAAATTATATTTAATTTAAACCTTATATAATAATAAGTCGCAGTTAAATCTATTAAGAATTATATTTAAGCACAATCAATTGTAAAAGCTCCAATTATAAAATAAAATAAAATAAGGAGTTACATTTGGAGAAGCCATTGAAAAAGCCTCTCAGCCCAAGATGAAACGAGAAAAACGAGTCTACAAGAGAGGAGAGAGATTGGTATATCTCACAGACATGGCAAGGAACTTGTCTCTATCCCACTACGCCCATGCCAGCTACCCTCCGAAGATGTCATGGGATCTGATTCCATTCCAACAGGATAGGGTTGGAAAGATATATCACAGAGAAGAGACATATTCTTCAGTTCCTCTGAGAGACACAACACACATTAAGAAGTTTGAAACCAAGTTGTGTGCCGGCTAGTAACCTCTGTTTACCGAATTTCTGGATTTTTTTTTTTCAATTTTTTTTTAAACTTTCCATTCTTCCTAAATTTTCCTAAAATCTTTGAAATAGTAATGAAACATTCTTTCGATTGTGATATGCTATCGTTATTTTGTTGGGTTTTTGATTTTGACAAAACCATACTTAAGGAATTTTTGCCCTAAAAATAATTCTTGCCCATTTTCTGAAGGAATTTTCATGAGATACAAATGTTCTTTTATATAATAAGTAATTTGTATACTATCATTTAAATGAGAAAAACTTTATAATATTTATTTATAATTATTAACTAATTTAATTATTGGCTAAATTAAACTATTGTTTAGCAGTTAGTACCATGATTAATAGTTAGTTTTCCACTAATTTTTTACCTGTTATATTTTTACAACCTTAACCTTAGGATTTCTACTCTACCCTATAAATATTGGACATTCCCAATATTTTATATTATGACCAAATTTCTACCCACAACATTTCCCAAACAGCCGCCACTCATATCCAAGTCGGTATCCCGACCACTTTGCACCATGTTCCCGACCAATTCCGGGCCATTCTCCACCACGCCTCCTCCTCTAGTGAAGTCGCTCCCGACCCGTCTCCAAACACTACTATCACCACCATCCACCCTCTACGTAGATCCGCCCACCATTCACGCCACTGCACGGCCTTCCTTGCTGCCTCCTCAACGACAACCCCCACCACCGCACCTCACTCGACCACCCCGTCAACCCCCGACACCGCCTGTAATCCCCTCCCGACCCTTGTTAGCAATCACCCGAATAATATGCGAATTTTTCCGTATCTTACATAAACGTATAATACTTACGTACTTTTGAAAAATTCGAATTTGTACGCGAATTTTAAGTCTGTGGCGTTTTAAACGCGTACCGTACGAATTTTTAAAAAATTTGGCAAAAAAGATGTTACCAAGAAACCCAACAATCTTAACTTTCTTGACTCTTGCTGCCATTAGATATTAAGAACGGCACAATTCTAAAAAATTATCAAAAGAAAACAAGAAAAAGTTTCACAGTAACTAAAAAAAGAAACCCAAGAGTTTTTGTACATGTTACTTGCAACAATCAAATAAAAACCTTTCGGTGGACCCTATATATATGTCGAATTTTTAGTGCCGAATTGGTTCATATGAAACGTACTAAACACGAATTAAATCTGATCCGATTATTTTTCGTTAGACGAATTTTTGACCGTATTTTACTTATATTGTCGATTTATATTCGTACTTTTGCCGTTCCGAATTTTTTTCGTTTGCCGAATTGCTAACAAGGCTCCCGACCCCTCCACGCCAAACACCACCACCATTCCCCACTACCACTGCCAGCCTCTTCCCACCAGCCAACCCGACAGCTGTACACACAACCGCGGCCACTAACACCAGTAGCCCAGCACCCCAGAAATACGACACCACCACCCCCATCACAAAAGAAGAAGAAGAAGAAGAAGGAGTGTGATGAACTGAACCGCCGCCCAGGCCGCCGCGCTTCCGCCCGGAGGTGCTGGCCTCGCCTCCAACCCAGGTAGTTCCGCCCGACATTGCTTTCCTTCCGCCGGCGTGAGCCTCCAGGCCGCCGCGCCTCCGCCCGAATCTAAGTACGAGCCTCCCCGACCCTCCTCTTCGCCAAATCCGACGCCGATGATCACTACTCGTCGGCACCGCCCACCAGTCCTCCGCTCGGTGAGCCCCTCGTCTCCCTTCACTCTTCCCCTTTCTATCTTTCTCTCTCTTATGATATCTCTATTGGGTTTTAGAGTTTTGAAGAAGTGATGGGGGTCAGCTTCACTCTCTCTCCCCCCATTCATTTTTTTGATTAGTTGGCTGAATGATCAAGAACAGAACGAAACCCCCCCCTCTTTCGATTTGTAGTTCATTTTTTCTCTAATAAAGTTTAGAGCAACACCGCCCCTTTTGCTTCCCTTTTTATAGATTAATTAGTTATATTATTAATGTTAGTTAATTATTATTAAGCTAAGACAGTATGTTGTTGTTATGGCAGATTAATGGGCTTGAGCCCATTGGGGTTTTCTTCCTGTTTTTAAGAAATAAATGGGTTTGCTGTGGGCTGCCCTCCCCTGGGCCTTGAACTGTCTTGTTGGTATAGGTATATTAGTATGTATACCAAGATAAGTGCATTATATTATTATTATTATTTTTGTTATTATCAATAAAAATGGGTTTAGGGTTGACTAACATGCTTTTATATATATATATATATATATATATATATATATATATATATATATATATTCAAATGATTTTGGGCTTGATTTCTAAAGGGGATATTTTGGTTACCACTTTTTGATAAGGACTTTTATTACTTTGGGCTATATATATATATATATATATATATATATATATATATATATATATATATATATATATATATATATATATATATAGCCCAAAGTAATAAATATATATATATATATATATATAATATATATATATATATATAATATATATATATATATATATATATATATATATATATATATATATATATATTCTACACACACACACACACACACTATTGCTATCTATTTCTATGGTTGAACCACTCAAGTTCCCCTCCCACTCTCACAACATAAAAGTAATAATAAACACATACTCTCATTCACTCTAGATAACTCAAATACCCAAATGTAAGGCCATACCTATACCCATAGGTGTGACAATCCCTTATTGGGAATTACCTAGACTCATTCATAGCCTAACTTAACTAACTAGCTATCTAATGTACATTTAACTATATATAGCATATAACCCAATTTTTCTATCTGACAGATCTAAAACCTTACCAATATTCCCTTATCTAACATTCCCATATATACATACCATGTATATAGAAGCATGTCCACAAATATCCTATGTATCCATATCCTAATTCATATGTAAGATACCTATACTATAGGTTCAAACACTTATATATATCAACCACTTATATATAATGCAGTATATATATCAGCTCCCACTGGGTACACATGGTGTACTCACATACCACTGCCTATTCACTAGGCTCTAATGCCTTCCCCCTCCCTTCACTCATACTGATACCCTTTCCTAATTGATACACAAAAATTCACTGATACACATAACTAGATTTAGGACTGATACATCATAGATGAAGTAGACTGAACTCTAACTGAATGGACTGAACAAAGGGGATTGAACCAGGGTATGGAAGGTGGACTGCAACCTGGAATCTGGACTAAATAAACCAAGTAAGGACTGAATCTAATATAAATATCTGAACAAAATGGAGGATTGAAAGGACTGCACAAAATGGATTTGGGATAGTTACCACACATCCAACCCTACCCCATCTCTCAATCAACTACTACTCAAGAGCACATGACCTATCCATCTATTGCCTATAGCCTCAAAGGCCATTGCTGCCAACTGACATTGATTATAACACCACTAACTCTCTAATATACATATATTTCCTATACATACTCGAAGGCTATAAAACCCAACATTACAATCCATTTATCAAGCACTTAGTGTGCCTCACAGGATACTCACTATATACCTTGATACACTCATAATACACACACACCCCACTACGATACCCTCCTAAAACCCCATAAACACATCCAGTATACTATAATTTATATATATAACAAGTGTTTCATCTAATTAATTAAAATGAAGGGAATTTGGCATACTAGAGCCCCAATGCTACTGTTCTCCCTCTCACTACTCATCAATTTCCTTACTGCTGCTCCTACTATGGCAGAAAGGGCTTGCATCCTCACCTGCACATATGCTGCTGTATTGGCAACCCCTTCATACAATGTTACAAAGGGGATAGGGATTGATACATGTGAGAACCCTTCTAACTTGTACTGTTGATGCTACTAGTGAACCCCTTCTCATAACCCCCTCTTACCTATACTGATGTCAAGGTCCTTCCTAAATACTGATACCATATGCTCCTTAATAATACAATCATGCCACCACCTGCTACTGCAACACAAGGCAGGAAGCCAAAACTTCTGTCTTAGGAAACACTAATATGTTGCTACTCTCCACTACTACCAAACTCTTTACAAACAGTCATGTACTGCTACTATCTTCATTTATTAGCCACTGTAGTAGCTACTGCTACTGCAACATGCCAATTTTTTTCTTCTAATTTTCTAACTTATTTGTTAGGGAGATGGAACCCCCAACCTACCTACATACCCCGACTCCCTTGCTAACCTTCTAACTGATTCACTCACTAAATAGCTTGACACTAGGAATCCCTCACAAGGACTGATACATTTAAACTCTTACATGACACTTTCATATACCTCACATATGTCTTAGACAAAAATACCAACCCCTGCTACTAGGCTCATATTAAGAAGTACTGAACTACTCAAATAATTGAGAGTATTACAACTTCCATATGAATTTGTAAGAAATGGCATACACTCTATTAGAACACATGAGTGTGAACTAAAATCAACCAAAATGGTTCAATTCGTACATAGACAAAGAGTTATAGGAACTGAACTTAAATGGTGGCAGGATAGAACATCTAAGGTATGGACATAAGGAAATGGGTTGAACTAACAAACTACGACTGACCACAGTGAATGCAGTGGATGAGTGCAGGACAGAACATATGATGGAGATATGGAACCGAAGGATGAAGTTGGGATTATCCTAGATGTTCCAATATGAACAGACATCTAAAGAAATATATTAACATAGAATTAAGATACTGAACAGTAGTGAAGAAAATGCAAAGGGACTAAACTCTTGACTGACTCTGAACTCAAGGAAAATAGGGACTGCCACATTGATATCCAACTTCGAGGGATAGACTGAATCAAAAGGGGGTCTGAACATATAATGAATGATGGGCAACACACCTGAATTGATACAACAGTAAATCAAGGGCTAAATACAGTCTACATATTGACTGATACCTCAATTGGGAGGGTAGATTAAATATGACTGAACCACAAGAATATAGACTGATACATCCAATAGTGGTTGACATTCGAATATCTAAGGCAACAATAAATGTTGGGACAGATCAATTTGGATATTGACTGCAAAAACAGATAAGAGTGGGTTGATACCATTTAAAGATATAGTGAATAGGGACAGATTTGATGGCAGGACATTCTAATATCTGAATGATACCAAGTACCCACAATTGGACATTACGATGGACTGAACTAAGTGATACAGTGGGCAGGTCTTTAGAGTTGTGGACTAATGCTTGAATGATGGGGATGCAATGACTGAAACAAAAGTATTAATGGAGACTGAACAAACAATCTCTGGACAGAACAAAAGAACAGTAAACAAAACCTTAGATACAAGCTCCCCCCAATCCATTTGTCCTATCAAAATAATTCTAATATCATAAGACAACACTAACATTGCTAACACAACATATTATCAATATAAAACATAGGTTAAAGCTGAAATTTAAATATTAAATACCCTAAGAGTCATTTCATCGAACACTTGGTGTGCGTATCCGATACTCTCGTGATACACACTCCAAATGGATCCAAACTTGACCTAAATCATTCCTAACGCAATGGGGGACCCTAAATGAATGCATCAACACTAATGAAAGGAAATTAAAGGATTTAGAGGGCTCTTACAAATTGGGAGTTGGAATTCCAATGAAAAATTCCTAGATCTAGATCTCCACCAAACTCCAATGGCCAAATTACTCCAAATGCTCCCAAGCTAGCCAATAGAGGCTTCCTTTCTTCAAGAAAAAAAGTTTGCAATTGGTTTGAGGGAATTTGGACTCAATTTGGGAGATGGAGAAAATTTGGGGAAGAACACAAATTAGGGTTAGGGTTTATAATGAAATGGGGAAGAAGGAGGAGTCATTACTTAAATAGGCAAGGGGGAGGTTTCCTTGTGGCCGGCCAAGCATGGGTTGGCTAGGGTTTAGCTTTGGTTCAAGTCTAAAGGCCTTCCTATTTGTCATGTAAAGCTGTCACTCCCATTTTCCGTTATACGTATTTTCAGTATACGTGTACGGAATTCTAACATTTGTCAAGTGACATGTACTTTGACTTGTCTTGCTTATGCCTTGTCTTGGTTTAATCTTGACTTAGTTTAGTTTTGGTTTGGTTCACCTTGGTTCATTTTGTCTTGGCTTGGTTTGGTTGGGTTAGTTTGAGATGAGAGGGTTGGTATATAAACCAACTTCCCTCTCTCTCTCTATCTTCCATTATTATCATTTACTTCTCCACCTTCTTCTTCTTCTTCTTCTTCATTTATTCCTCCCACCAACCCAAGACAAGTACAACTTACTCCATGGAGAACATGATGGATCTCCATTTTTGTTTGTTCTATTCTCTTCCTCTCATGATTCTAAGCATCTTTAGCACTTGAAGTTTTTGGTTTTGATGGTTCCATTTTTGTAAATCTAAGTTTTAAGATTTTTCTTGTTTTTCTTGGTTTTGATCTCTTAAAGTTTGTTATTTCCAAAATCTAATAGTTCCATGTTGTGGGGAATTTCATTCTACCCAATTTTGACCTTTAAACCACTTGATTTTGACTTATTTTGAGGAAGTTATGGCATCCTTTGAGTTCATGGGTTCCCTATGTACTTCGGTGCTGATTTGGAGAAGATGAACAGCCTGCACCTGCGCACTTGCGTGCATCCTTTACCTACCTGTACTTTCTAAACACTTCAGGCGCACAGGCTGCATTTTCTGTACCTACCTGCGCTTCCTGTGCACTTCAGGCGCGCAGGCTACGTTTCCTGCACCTACCTGTGCTTCATGCGCACTTCAGATGTTCAGGCTGTGTTTCCTGTACCTACCTGCGCTTCCTACACTTCAGGCAGGCATGCTGCATTTTCTATACTACCTGTGCTTCCTGCACACTTCAGGCACGCAAGTTGCATTTTCTGTACTACCTGCGCTACTTGCGCAATTACTGCGCACTTTCCTGTACGCTTTCCTGCACACCTTCCTGTGCGCCATCCTTTGCCGCGCGTATCTCCATTTCCATGCTAGTTTCCCATATTTCTTAATGTAATGTTTTTGATCTTACATGTGTCCTGTACTTGGCCTAACTTGCGATGACTCGACTTGGTAACTTGTTAATATTGAGCTTGAACTTGAACTTGAACATGATGGCATGATCTCATCTTGATAATCTTGGTAGTGGCCCGTCGAGGCACACTCTTGACAAGTACTCTGGACATGACAAGTAAACCTGACACGACATGTGTAATCTTGACTGCTGTTGCGATAGCCAATCCTGACTTGCTAAGTGCAACTCTTATCTTGACATCATGGTTGATTTTCATGATTGTGACTGTACAAGCTACCTGTCTCGTCTTGCATTACGACATGGATTTCTGGTCACCACGGTCAGGGATTCATAATGAATCTGACTAGGTTAAACGACTAGATTGATCAAGTAGTTCATATAGAGAGATTTTCCAGTTACAGGCGATCCCGTTATCCCGGCCACACTTGTGGACTTGTAGCCTGCCATCGATATGGCACATTTCTAGCATACTGTCATGTGTTACACTTCTTGAATCATAAGTACTAAAGTACACCAGTAATCTTGATAACTCTTGTAACCCCGCCTGGGTAACATGGATAGTCTGTAGGGCTTGTGACTGCGAAAATATCTCAACTGCATCTTGTTAGTAACTAGGCATATGATAACCCTAGTTAGCTAATGATAGCAAGCCGTAGGACTTGATTGACCGTGCATGAATGATTGTCTCATGATTAACATGGGAAATATATTCCAACTCTTGTTCTTCCTGATGCAAGCAAGTATGTTCACTTTAACTCTTGTCATTTATGTTATTATCAATATGTTGCTTGTGTCGGTTCTTCTATTCTTTATATGCTGGTTTTAGTTCGTAAGTGGAGCCTCCCTTGTGGTACTTGTTCTTTCTGGGGTCTGACCCAGCTGGTTTTGTATGGCCAAATTTTAGAGTGATACCCGAGGATCTAACTGCTTTCCAGCCAGATGGTGACCACCAGGAGTTACCGTGGCAACGAATGAGTTTCTTATTTTGCTGTCCTACTCTATTGTAAATTATTCTTTTAAGGCGTTTAGCCATCGAGCATGTGTTAGCTCGTGTTAAAACTTAATTTCTGTCTGCCTAAGGGCTGTAACATGATTGACAAATCCTAGGATTGATCATGTATGACTTAAATCTTGCTAGTCCTTGCATTCTGCATGACTAGCTTCATGATCATCTGAATATGTAATATTTGGGACGCCTTACTTTGTATGTCCGATGATCTAATAACTTGTAACATTTATTTGTTTGCTTGAGATTGAGACACTAGGCTTATTCTTGACCATAAGTGGCTGTTGGCTTGTAGATAAACCCTCATGCATCTAGACAGACGTGATCGTATTGCGAGGTTGATTGTACTTCAATGTACGTAGCTGGTTGTGTTTGTCCCTCGCTTTCCAGTATTTTGGTTCTGGGGCGTGACACGGTTTAAGTGGTGGCCCATGCAGGTCTTGTAAATCAAGATGTTTGAGAGTTTTACTGAATAGATGTCTCAATCAGCATTCTCTCTTGATCTCTACTCGTGTTTCCTAATCCTCCTGAATCTTGACCTGATAAGGTGCTTCTATCCTTGATCTATCTTGGTACTTCCTTATTGTTCCTTATGTTATTTTCTTCAGTGTCATTGTTCTTGGTCCTACCGATCAGTCGGGTGGAGCACCTCCAGTGAACCAGCAACAACAAGTGAACCAGCAGCAACCTGGGGACCAAACCCAGCCTTCAGGGGATCAAAAGCCACTACTTCAGCCAGTCCATCCTGTAGAGCCTGACAATAGAGCCCTGATGGGACTCGTCCAGGATTTGCTTACGTCACAAGATCATCGGGGTGATGCCCTGTAACAGACAATACAAGATGCTATAGACATAGTTGCTTATCAGGGGAACAATGCGGCTAACAGCTTCAAGTGCCTGAACCCTCTTTTTTTGACGACAGTGAAGATGCTATTGTTGCTGATGCTTGGATTCAGGATATAGAGGTTATTCTGGAGGCAGCTCAAATTCTAGAGGCAGAGAAGGTGGCCTTTGTACGACTGTAATTATTGGACTTAGCCCGCAGTGGTGGGCGATGCTAGCAGTTGATTTGGTGATGCCTGTTTTGTGGGCGGTATTCAGTGAGAAATTTCAGACGAAGTACTTTGATGTAGTAGCTCGGTATGATCTGCATACAAGGTTCAGCAACCTCAAGAAGATGGAAAGGATGGTCAATGGATATACGGCCGAGTTTTCTAGGCTTAGTCGGGTTGCTCCCACCTTAGTAGCGACTGAATTGGACAGAGCGCAGTGATTCCGAAGGGACTCCACCTAGAGATCATTCTAGCGGTGGAGCAGTTTGAGTACTAGACATTCGATGCCATTTTGCGAGCAACAAGAAGGCACGAATATACTTACCAGAGGATAGTAGATCGAGCAGGAGGACGGAAGAGGTCCCATAGACAGTTATCTCAGTCGTCAGCACTAGCCCCGACAGCTAGGGCCTTGACCATTGGAGCTCCTAGGAGGGCGGCCATAGTTTAGTCAGTTCATCACTTGACTCCGACGTACCCTCAGTAACAGAAACAGAAGCAACCTTTCGTAATGGACTGCTCTCATTGTGGGAAGTCTGGGCACATGGTTTCAAAGTGTCGTAGAGCATAGGGGTTGTGCTTGGCTTGTGGGGCACCGGACTACATGATAGGGTCTTGTCTGCATAGAGCTAGTTCATCTTCGTCAACCCTAACCAGTCCATCAGTTAGGGGACCAGCACCAGTACAACAGTAGCAGCAATACCAGCCTCCAAGGCCATTGTCGTCTCATGCTCAAGTATTCTAGCAGTAGAGGCCACAACAGTATGCTCAGTCCCAAGCTCTGGTTCAGAACAGACAAAGAGGTCACAAGCAGGGGGGACCAACACCAAGAGGACAGGGTCAAGCTATGGATCTGAGAGTAGCAGAAGAATTGGCATCAGGTTAGGTGGTGGCAGGTACCATTCTTGTCAACTCTTTTCCAGCATCAGTATTATTTTATTTGGGTGCATCACATTCATTTATGTCTGCATGATTTGTAATACTGATAGGATTGAAGCCTGAGTCATTATCAGTAAGTGTCACGATCCGACCCCAAAATTATTTGATCGAACCGGATCATGCCCAGCCTGCACCGTTGTAAGACGGCGGCAGTAGGCTGTTCAATATGCAGGTATTCACAACAACATCTATACATTTGTCACAACTTGAATATACATAATTATTTTAAAAAAAGTTTTTATTCAACAAATAGAAAGTACAACTGGAAATGAAAGAACTGAAATAAAGTACTAAATTCAAAATTAACAAACTCCAAAACAATAAAACTAGAAAACTGGAAAACAACTAGCTAGGTGGTCGGCTCATCAGCCTCTGGTTCAGCATCCTCCAAGGGGGACTCTGGCAACACCACAGGATACAATTACCGGGTCATAATAGCTATTGTACAATAGCTCAGCATCCTTAATGTCACCTAAAAATGTTGGTCTCCAGTCAGGAGGGAGCAAGTACGAATATGTATCTCATATTTCAAGTAATAATAGAAAAGTGCAGGCTAAACAGTTAAAATAATATTTTCCAGCAATTTAACAATTTAAAATAATTTGATTTGAATGTGTAAACGTCTATGACCGGCTTGGGTTGTACAATAGCGTCCTAGCGACGCGATACGGCTTATCCCCGTGTGTAAGAGGGGTAAGCTTGCACAATAACAATATGCAATATGAGGGGTGTTGGTCATAAAAGTTACACTATTCCTCCAATTCCCACAATCAATATCAGTCAATATTTGAACCCTAGGAGAGGGTTCCGTGTAGCAATGTGGTTTAAATATGCAACTTAACAAATACTAAATAAAATGCAAGAAAATATAACCGTTACTTGCCTCTGTTGATTGACTGGATCGGAAAAGTCGGTACCGAGGAGGAAGTCAAGTACGTCTCCGAGATCCTACAGTTGAGAACCTTGACTTAGAACCATAATGAAACCATTCTATTTGTGCTAGGTACAATCTCTAGAAGCATGCCCTAGTCATGTTTTAAGTTATTAATTAATCTGTCGGAAATTGTATAATGTCGCAATCTACGTTCGTTATCATTTTAATTGAATAAGTCGGTTACTGATTAATTGGAAAATATAGCAATTACCGGTTAATTTGGCAAAACTTTGTATTTTAAATATATATATATATATATATATATATATATATATATATATAAAACTAGGCTTTTTCTTTTAAATGAGAAAACATGTGAATTGCTAAATTACTAGATTATTTATTATGAGAAAACTTATTAATTTTCTTTATAAAATATATATATATATATATATTTTATATTACGCGTTTAACGGCGAAATCAACATTCCAGACAAATAAGGAAAGCTACGCTACACAATACATGGTCACAGAGAAATAAAGGAAAAACTGGGCTTATGCCCTTACAAATTATTTACTTAAATTAATTAATCCTAAGGCGAGCTCTGAGTGCCGCGAACGGTCCAAACAGTAGGCCGAGGCCCTGCACCATAAATACTAAAAGTAGTACCAGTTCTAAAAATAAATTAAAAATTAAAGAGTCTCAGACTTGGTCATGCAATCTCATGTTGCTGGCTAAGGCCTCAACGTATAGGAAACCCTGTAGCGTTTGCGTTTCGTCGAGGCTCATTCGACCGTTATGGTCGTCGTCTAACTGGTGATACAAAATCCATAAAATCCAAAAACCAACAAAATCCAATCTATAAATCATTTTACAAAGACCGATTTTCTTTGGAAAATAGGTTTTATTCAAATTGCTAATTTTTATAAGAAAATCCTTTTTTTTAAAAATATTTCCTAAAAATTTGGACAGCATCTCCTATGTAATTGAGACAACCCAATCCTGGGAGGATGCAAATCCGTAACACAAATAAATATCCCAAACCAGGGATCAGTAATTACCAACCAAAAAATGAATATCCAACCCAAACCAACCACAGCACAAATAATCAAAATAGAAAATATGCTGCGACGTAACCGATACTCTACGTATCACCCAAAAGCAACCATATTCAAAATACCGAATCCCAAAACGGGGTCGGGACCGCATCATCACAGACTATCTATGGGAGGGTCACGGGGACACGAAGTTATACCTCAATTGCTCGGCTAGAGCTCTCACATGAAAATATTAGAAGAAAGAAATCCGCGGACAGCGGGAAATGGCTCGAAAAAGCGCTGCAAAACTCGGGGCAGTGTTGGGGCGGAGCCGACAGGGCTCGGGGTCACGCCGGGAAGGTGCTGGCCGGCTGCACGAGGACTCGGGGTTCGCCGGGGCGGATCTGGCCGGCGGGACAGCACTGGCCGGATGGGCACAGCCGGTGGGGCGCTGGCCGGACGGGAAAGGGGGTCGCCAGGGTAAGCGGCCAGCGGGAGGCGCTGGCCTCGGGAACAGTGCGCGGCGGAGGCGCCGGTCTCGGGAGGCGCACGCGGGCGGGATCTGGCCGGAGGAAGTCGGCCGGAAAGCGGGACGGGGGAGCGTCTGAGCTGCGCTGGAGCGGGCGGCCACAGGGTCGCCGGAGCGCTGGAGATGGCTGGGCGGTCGCAGAGGAGAGCGCGGCCGGGAGGCTCTGGCTGGACGGGCACAGGAGTTGGGCGCGGACTCGGAAGTGGGGCTTTGGGGAGAGTGTGAGGAAGGAGAGGGAGTGATGGGGAGAATGTGTGGTGGGAGTGGTGTGATGGTGCTTTTGGAAGTGTTGGTGGTGGCGTGCGTGGTAGTGGTGGGTGGTTTATATGTGAAGAGGAAGGAGAGTAGGTGTGGAGGAATGAGTGGGAGAGAGAGAGAGTTGTGGAGAGGGGAGCTGGTGTTTTGGTAAGGGGAGTTGTCCAGGTCGGGGGGGGGGGGGGGACAGGTCTACGTGGGGCAAAAATAGGATTAGGTTTTTAGTTAGTATTATATATATTTTCTTTTCTTATATATATATATATATATATTTTTTTTTTTTTCGGGCTTCGGGAAATCGGGTTCGAATTCGGAGTCGGACCCCGGGCACTGGATCCGGACTGGGCCATAATCAAAAATCCAAATAATTAATTTTAGAAATAATATTTTTCCTAATCCGACTAATAATAATAATAATAATAATAATAATAATAATAATAATAATAATAATAATAATAATAATAATAATAATAATAATAATAATAATAATAAAACTCAAACTAGGAATCCAGGACTATGCTGACAAAACAAAAAATCGGACAAATATCCCAAAAATGCAATAATTCCAATTTATCCAAAAATTTCAGAAAAATCAGGTTGCCGGTTTCACGTCCTTCCCTCCTTTGAAAATTTTGTCCTCGAAATTTCAAAGATAAGGGCCGGGGTACAACCAAAATCACTTGGCCTTGATCAAAAACAGGATTTTAAATCATCAGGCACCATCGGATTCTAGTCATGATCACTGGTTAAGATGATAAAAATATAGGCACGATCAAGATTATCTAGATATGATCTGGGATAGAGTTAGAATATTGTTGTGATTGAAATCATTTTAGGCACGAGAAAATCTTGGTACAAATATGATCATAAAAAATAGGAGGAAGATCAAATGAGGTCTCATGAAAAAGCAAGAAAGAAACGAATGTCAACAGTTTATTGAGAAGGTAGAAAGTAATGGAATCTTTTGAGACGAGGGACTAAAATGCCAAATTAAATTGGAATGGAATACACGGATTTGTGACTCAGGAAAGATAAAGAGTTGTATGATGGTAGAATAGCAAAGATGATCAGAATAATATAACTATGATAGGAATGTAATCGAGTAAGATTTTTCCACTAAGGGCCGAGTGATGATCAAAGGGAATAGAAAGAATATCGTTTCACTATTTCAACGGTCAAAAGATAAGATATGCAGGAAAAACTTACAAGATAACTATCTTACTAATACTATGCAAAACCAATCTCTAACTAGCTGAACTTTCGGTTTGTACATAAAACTAATATATCTGTCAAGGTATTAAAACTAAATATATATATGGAATCATAAATCACCAAAATCAATTTTCCATCCATCGTTGTATGCCAATGGTCTTATCTCAAATTCTTTCTGCTTATTCCTTCTCTAGAACCTATCATCCCATTGCTCGTGTTATTCCTTCCATGGCTATATCCGTCCCTTCTAGGTATAGTAGTCATTTAACCATAAAAGTTGATTCTCGTCGAGTGTTTCTTTACTTGATCATTATATGCTCATGTTTATATATATATATATATCCAAATTTACTTCCTCCATGGAAGAACATTACCAAATCTTATACTTTCCTCGCTAACTCTACCTACGTCTTCCTTAATCTTCAATAACTCTTCCTTTAAGCATAAAATTCAAAATCGTCAAATACCATCATTTTTTTTAATGAGCTTTAGACGCTAGCGGGCACTACTAACGATTCTATTCCAAATAAGTCGCAAGCTAGGCATACCACTCCCTCAAGGCTAGCTTACTCTAGGTATTTTTCTACCTTCTCTACCCTTTAGTTATCTAATCTCATTAGAAGAATACCGATCCTCTAAGGATGCTCTTACCAGAATAATATAATAAGGTTGGTAGGTAACTATCTAGGTTTTCTCCGCATATAACTATCAATCTGCTTTATATATAGCAGCAAAATATATAACTATCCACAAAATATATGCAACATACTAAAATTGAACCTTGGAAGGAATTGAGTCAAAAGAGATTGATGTGGTCCTAATAAGTTTCTAGGAAAATCAAGTAGAACTTCATAGGAGATATATTCTTTCTGGCTGTGATAAGAGATTTCTGAAATGGAGACATCCACTAGAAATACAAATCTTCGAATCGGACAAAATTCAGAATAATTTGATGGTGCTAAAAAGACAATCATGGTATGGATATAGTCTTAATAATATTCGGAAATCAAATATATCTGAAGTCACTTTACCTCAAATTCATGCCTCGCTAGAGTGCACCTGACTGCAGTGAATTTTTGGCTCCACAACTTGAATAATGATAGGTTACCGAGTAGTCTAACAACTTTATCAATTTTCTGGCTGAACAAAATAGGAGACAAATATGATGCATTTAGGACATAGTCTCAATAATATTCGAAAACCTATGAACACATGAAATTATTTCAACTTAGAGTCTATGTCTCGCCAGTGCGCAACTGGCTGCAGTAAACTCGCAGTTTCCATAATTCAAATAAATGGCTGTAACGCATATTGTGAAGCCATATTAGACCACAGAATATTTTCTCATCTTTGTCCATGGAAATTTTAAATCGATAGCTCAATAATTCAAAAGTTTTCCAATGACTATAGGAAATTCAATAATAGAATGGAATCAATTCTCTGGTCGTTCCTGCTTCATGATACTCAAGCATTGAGTTAAGAAGCTTTCTAGGCCTTGAATTGAATAAGTTGCATAGAGAGAGTAATGTTTCAAGTTGAGTGGAGGAAATCAACAAATAGAAATATTTTCGGTACTTGGAATAACGTAGGAAATGTCAATCCATATTGGAATTATTTTTCAAAAAATAGTTTCCTTGGAAGATATGTGAACCAGCTAAGTTGAACCAATTCTTTGGTAACAATTAACCTTGGGGCTTTATGGTTCCAAAAGAATTTGGTTCAAAATTGGTTCTGAGAAAGTCAATTAGAAATAAAGTCAAGAGAAATAGTTGGATACAATAGTCGTAGAAATACTTTAGATAGGTAAGAGTTTATTAGGTTTGCTATAGAAGAATTTGAAACTCTAAATAGTGAAATAGATCTAGATTCTAAATAAAGATAGAGAAGTATGATTTGATCAACTAATTGAAAATTTTGAAATAGGTTTGTTGAAGAAGGAGATTGGGAAAAATCTAATCCTAATCCATAAATAACAAAAGAGTATGGATGCTAAGGAATGCTGGAGTATGATAAGGATATGGAGGAAAATAACCTCTGAAAGCCAAGGGACACTAAAAGATATATAAAATCTAGGAAAATAAAATAGGCAGTCAAACATACCATCATACAATCGGCCTAATCTAGATAAGGTTTAGGTTCAAACGTAAGCAAGGTAACCTATAAAACTATAAGCAAGCCAAAAATAAATATTTTAAAATAAATAATTCGACCCTATATTGTACAATGGTGAATATAGTAGACTCTCTGTTCACCATGTATACTTATGTCATTTTCGCTTCCAATTGTTATCAGTACCAACTAATATCTAAGTATTCCAACATTCTATTCCTCCAATTCTTAATCACCAATATATCCTTGATAAATACCATCTTACATTCTCATTAAGATTACAATTTTCAGAAATTGTATCGTAGGGGAGACATGACTTTAGGAAAGATATTGGCCAGAAAAAATATAATCAAGGGTAATATGTTATGCTTCGGTAGGGTATCATGTAGTGCTAATCAATAATTCTAGGCATCAATAGCTCTTCTGGTCCTGGTCTAGTTCGAGCAGCCTCCCACTGCCCAATCTACTACTATGATTCTCTTGTCATGTTTTCTTGCGTCATGCATAGAAAACAAGATCTTTCTAGTACCGACTGATAGTCATAGGTCAGGTTGTCTTCTTAGTCTGACAAGTTTAGGGGCAAGCATAAACAAGGTAACCTATCGTTCTATAAGCAAGCAAAAATAGTTACTTATATATAGATAATTCGGTCCCATTATGTGACAAATCAATATTCTAGTGTTCTAGTTGTTTCTAGGTATGTTCACTTAAGTTGTTGAGGACCTGCATGGGCTACCACGAAAAACATGTCACGACCCGATCCCAAAATTATTGGGTCGAACCGGATCATGCCCAGCCTGCATCGTTGTGAGACGACGGCAGTAAGCTGTTCAATATGCAGGTATTCACAACAACATCTATACATTTGTCACAACTTGAATATACGGAATTAAAAAAAACTTTTTATTCAACAATTGGAAAGTACAATTGGAAATAAAAGAACTGAAATAAAGTACTTAATTCAAAATTAACAAACTCTAAAACAATAAAACTAGAAAATTGGAAAACAACTAGCTAGGCGGCCGGTTCATCAGCCTCTGGTTCAGCATCCTCCAAGGGGGACTCTGGCAACACCACATGATACAATTACCGGGTCATAGTAGCTATTGTACAATAGCTCAGCATCCTCAATATCACCTAAAAATGTTGGTCTCCAGTCAGGAGGGAGCAAGTACGAATATGTATCTCATATTTCAAGTAATAATGAAAAAGTGCAGGCTAAACAGTTGAAACAATATTTTCCAGTAATTTAACAATTTAAAACAATGTGATTTGAATGTGTAAACGTCTATGACCGGCTTGGGTTGTACAATAGCGTCCTAGCGATGCGATACGGCTTATCCCCGTGTATAAGAGGAGTAAGCTCGCACAATAACAATATACAATATGAGGGATATTGGTCATAAACGTTACACTATTTCCCCAATCCCTACAATCAATATCAGTCAATATTTGAACCCTAGGAGAGGGTTCCGTGTAGCAATGTGGTTTAAGCATGCAACTTAACAATTACTAAATAAAATACAAGAAAACGTAACCGTAACTTGCTTCTGTTGATTGACTGGATCGGAAAAGTCGGTACCGAGGAGGAAGTCAAGTACGTCTCCGAGATCCTACAGTTGAGAACCTTGACTTAGAACCATAATAAAACCATTCTAGGTGTACTAGTTACAATCTCTAGAAGCAGGCCCTAGTCATGTTTTAAGTTATTAATTAATCTACTGGAAATTGTATAACGTCGCAATCTACGTTCGTTATCATTTTAATTGAATAAATCGGTTACTGATTAATTGGGAAAAATTGCAATTACCGGTTAATTTGGCAAAACTTTATATTTTAAATATATATATATATATATATATATATATATATATATATATATATATATATAACTAGGCTTTTTCTTTCAAATGAGAAAACATGTGAATTGTTAAATTACTAGATTATTTATTATGAGAAAACTTATTAATTTTCTTTATAAAATATATATCCATTTTATATTCTATGCGTTTAACGGCAAAATCAACATTCCAGAAAAATTAGGAAAGCTACGATACACAATACATGGTCACAGAGAAATAAAGAAAAAACTGGGCTTATTCCTTTACAAATTATTTACATAAATTAATTAATCCTAAGGCGAGCTCTGATTGCCGCGAACGGTCCAAACAGTAGGCTGAGGCCCTGCACCATAAATACTAAAAGCAGTACCATTTCTAAAAATAAATTATAATTAAATTAAAAATTAAAGAGTCTCGGACTTGGTCATGCAATCTCATGTTGCTGGCTAACGCCTCAACGTACAGGAAATCCTGTAGCGTTTGTATTTCTCCGAGGCTTATCCGACCGTTATGGTCGTCGTCTAACTGGTGATACAAAATCCATAAAATCCAAAAACCAACAAAATCCAATGTATAAATCATTTTGCAAAGACAGGTTTTCTTTGGAAAATAGGTTTTATTCAAATTGCTAATTTTTACAAGAAAATACTATTTTAAAAATATTTCTTGAAAATTTGGGCAGCATCTCCTCTATAATTGAGACAACCAATCCTGGGAGGATGCCAATCCGCAACACAAATAAATATCCCAAACCAGGGATCACTAATTGCCAACCTAAAAATGAATATCCAACCCAAACCAACCACAACACAAATAATCAAAATAGAAAATACGCCGCAACGTAACCGATACTCTACGTATCACCCAAAAGCAACCATATTCAAAATACCGAATCCCGAAACGGGATCGGGACCGCGTTATCACAGACTATCTATGACAGGGTCACGGGGACACGAAGTTATACCTCAATTGCTCGGCTAGAGCTCTCAGATGAAAATATTAGAAGAAAGAAATCCGCGGACAGCAAGAAATGGCTCAGAAAAACGCTGCAGAACTCGGGACAGTACTGGGGCAGAGCCGACAGGGCTCGGGGTCACGCCGGGAAGGCGCTGGCCGGCTGCACGGGGACTCGGGGGTCGCTAGGGCGGATCTGGCCGACGGGACAGCGCTGGCCGGATGGGCACAGCAGGCGGGGCGCTGGTCGGACGGGAAAGGGGGTCACTGGGGTAAGCGACCGGCCGGAGGCGCTGGCCTCGGGAACAACGCGTGGTGGAGGCGCCGGTCTCGAAAGGCGCGCGCGGGCGGGATCTGGCTTGAGGAAGTCGGCCGGGAAGCGCGACGGGGGAGCGCCGGAGCTGCATTGGAGCGGGCGGCCACTGGGGTCGCTGGGGCGCTGGAGATGGTCGGTCGATCGCCGGAGAGGGCGCGGCCGGGAGGCTCTGGCTGGATGGGCGCGGGAGTTGGGCGCGGACTCGGAAGTGGGGCTTTGGGGAGAGTGAGAGGATGGAGAGGGAGTGATGGGGAGAATGTGGTGGTGGGAGTGGTGTGATGGTGCTGGTGCTTTTGGAAGTATTGGTGGTGGCGTGAGTGGTAGTGGTGGGTGGTTTATATGTGAAGATAAAGGAGAGTAGGTGTGGAGGAATGAGTGGGAGAGAGAGAGAGAGAGAGAGTTGTGAAGAGGGGAGCTAGTGTTTTGGTGAGGGGAGTTGTCCAGGTCGGGGGGGGGGGGGGGGGGGTCGGAACAGGTCCACGTGGAGGAAAAATAGGATAAGGTTTTTAGTTAGTATTATATATATATTCTTTTCTTTATATATATATATATATATATATATATATATATATATATATATATATAATTAGAATTTAAAAAGAAGGAATATGGATGGGCTCGGAACGGAGTCGGGCTTCGGGAAATCGGGTTCGAATTCGGAGTCGGACCCCGGGTACGGGATCGGGACTGGGCCACAATCAAAAATCCAAATAATTAATTTTAGAAATAATATTTTTCCTAATCCGACTACTAATAATAATAATAATAATAATAATAATAATAATAATAATAATAATAATAATAATAATAATAATAATAATAATAATAAAACTCAAACTGGGAATCCAGGACTATGTTGACAAAACAAAAAATCGGACAAATATCCAAAAATGCAATAATTCTAATTTATCCAAAAATTTCAGAAAAATCAAGTTGCAGGTTTCACAGTAAGGCTCAATATACTTACTGGTAACGGTCTTGTGGGAGTAGATAGAGTCTTTTTCTCGTGTCGAATCATAGTTAGAGGTAGAGAGTTTCCTGCTAGATTGATAGAATTTTCGATGGCCGACTATGATGTTGTCCTAGGAATGGATTGGTTGAAGGATTAGTACGCAAGAATAGACTGTCATATTGGCATAATTATTTTGGTATTTTCAGCGATGAAGAGTTTGCATTTTTTAGAGGTGAAGTAGAACCTTCTCTACCAATCTTGCGGATGACAGTAGCAGAAGCAGTTCTGTTTTTCAGAATAGTAGAATAATTTTCTGACGTATTTTCCTAAGTGCTTCCAGGCATATCGCCAGAGAGAGAGATAGAGTTCACCATTGATTTGATTCCAGGGACGGCACCGGTATCAGAGAGAGTCTACAGAATGGCACCATCAGAAATAAAGATCATGTACAAGAAGATTAGAGAACTCAGAACCAAGGAATTCATTCGTGCTAATGAATCATCTTGGGGAGCCCCGATGCTTCTTATGAAGAAGAAGGATGGTATGTCAAGATTATGTGTTGATTATCGTACCTTAAATTTTGTAACAATCAAGAACAGATATCACCCACCAAAGTAGATGATTCATTTGATCAACTCAGTGGAGCAGCAGTATTCTCGAAGATTGACTTGCGGTTGGGGTACCATCAGATCAGAGTCAAAGAGCAAGACATCCCGAAGACGACATTCAGATCTAGATATGGACATTGGGAGTTTCTCGTTATGCCATTCGTAGCGACCAATACGCCAGCAGTATTCATGGATCTCATGAATCGCATATTCATGCCTTATTTGGATCAGTTTGTGATAATATTTATAGATGATATCTTAGTCTACAGCAAGAGTGAGGCAGAACATGAGCAACATCTCCAAGTAGTCCTTCAGATTCTCAGAGAGCACCAGTTGTATACAAAGTTCAGTAAGTATGAATTTTGGCTTGATCGTATTTTGTACTTAGGTCATATCATCACCAGAGGTAGAGTGGAAGTGGACCCTCAGAAGATAGTAGAAATAGAGATCATGGCAGAAGCTCACAGTTCATAGTATTCAATTCATCCCGGTGGTACAAAGATGTATCGTGATATTCATCAGCATTTTTGGTAGAATGGTATGTAGAGAAAGATAGCTCGGTTTGTCTCTCTTTGTTTAGTTTGTCAGCAAGTCAAAGCTGAACATCAGAGGTCAGTTGGACTTCTTTAACTTTTAACGATCCCAGAATGGAAATGGGAATACATTACCATAGATTTTTTTTACTGGGTTACCTAAATCCCCAGCTGGAAAGATGTAATATGGGTTATAGTTGACCGACTCACCAAGATAGCTCATTTTCTCCCTTTCAGTATTGGTCAGTCGACGGATCAGCTTACAGAGTTGTACCTCAGGCAGATAGTCAGATTGTATGGAGTGCCAGTCAGTATCGTATTAGACAGAAATTTAAGATTTACGTCGCACTTTTGGCGGAGTCTTCAAGAGAGTTTGGGAAGTCGTCTCAAGTTTAGTTCAACTTATCGTCCGCAGAAAGATGGTGAGTCAGAGCGCACGATTCAAACTCTTGAGGATATGTTACGATCCTGTACCCTTGAATTTGATGGTTCGTGGAAAGATCGCCTGAATCTAGTAGAGTTCTCCTACAATAATAGTTTTTAGGCCAGTATCCAGATTGCACCATTTAAGGCACTGTATGGCAGAAAGTGTAGATCACCTTTAGCCTGGGATGATATAGGTGAAAAGCAGATGCTTGGTCCAAAAATAGTTACACAGACAATCGAGGTGGTCAAACAAGTTAGAGATCATCTCCGGATGCACAAGATCGTCAACGCCATTAGGCCGATTCTCATCAGCGTCCACTTGATTTTTCTATCGACGACCACGTATTCCTTAGGATCTCACCTACCCGTGGCGTCATTCGATTCGGCGTACAGAAAAAGCTTAGTCCTCGGTATATAGGGTTGTTTGATATTCTCGAGCGAGTAGGTGATGTGTTCTATCGTCTCGTCCTTTCGTCGTCGTTACTTCAGGTACATGACGTGTTACATGTATCCCAATTATGACAGTATATCCCAGATTCGAGCCATATCCTTGATCATTCGAAATTAGTTGTTGGTACCAACCTTTCGTATGAGGAAAGACCCATATCCATATTGGATCAAAGAGAGAAAGTGCTCAAGAACACGACTATTAGTTTAGTCCGTGTTGCTTGGGGTCATTACACTTTGGGTGAGTTAACTTGGGAACATGAGGATGATATCCGATCACGATATCCACACATGTTTGACTCATAAGGTATAATATCTTTCTTATGTCTTATACTTTAATTCCTTGCTTGCATGAATGATTGCTTGATTGACTGCTAGACATAGATTGTCAGTAGTAGTGTAGCTTGCCCCGACACCTCTAACCTCTTGATTAAATTTCAAGGACAAAATTCTTTTAAGGTGGGTAGAGTTGTCACTCCCGTTTTCGTTATACGTAATTTTAATATACGTATACGGAATTCTGACATTTGTCAGGTGACCCGTGCTTTGACTTATCTTGCTTATGCCTTGTCTTGGTTTAATCTTGACTTAGTTTAGTTTTCGTTTGGTTTACCTTGGTTCGTTTTGGCTTGGCTTGGTTTGGTTGGGTTGGTTTGAGATGAGAGGGTTGGTATATAAACCAACTTCTCTCTCTCTCTTCCATTATTATCATTTACTTCTCCACCATCTTCTTCTTCTTCTTCTTCTTCTTCTTCATGTACTCCTCCCACCAACCCAATGCAAGTACAACTTGCTCCATGGAGAACATGATGGATCTCCATTTTTGTTTGTTCTATTCTCTTTCTCTCATGATTCTAAGCATCTTTAGCACTTGAAGTTTTTGGTTTTGATGGTTACATTTTTGTAGATCTAAGTTTTAATATTTTTCTTGTTTCTCTTGGTTTTGACCTCTTAAAGTTTGTTATTTCCAAAATCTAATGGTTCCATGTTGTGGAAAATTTTATTCTACCCAATTTTGGCTTTTGAACCGCTTGATATAGTATTTCTTGAGTTCATGGGTTCCCTATGCACTTCGGTGCTGATTTGGGAAAGATGAACAGCCTGCACCTGTTCACTTGCGTGTAGCCTGTACCTACCTGCACATCCTGCACACTTTAGATGCGTAGGTTGTATTTTTTGCACCTACCTGCGCACTTCAGGCACGCAGGCTGTATTTCCTGTACCTACCTGTGCTTCATGTGCACTTCAGACGCGCAGGATGTGTTTCCTGCACCTACATGCGCTTTCTGCGCACTTCAGGCGTGCAGGCTACGTTTTCTGTACTACCTGCGTACTACAGGCGCACAGGCTGCATTTTCTGCACTACCTGTGCTTCCTGCGTGCTTCCTGTGCAATTCCTACGCACTTTCCTATGTGTTTTCCTGCGCTCCATCCTGCGCACCATCCTTTGCCGTGCGTAAGTTCTTCGTACGTATTTCCATGCTAGTTCTCCGTATTTTTTAGTGTAAATGTTTTTGATCTTGCATGTGCCCTGTACTTGGCCTAACTTGTGACGACTTGACTTGGTAACTTGTTAAGATTGAGCTTGAACTTGAACATGATGGCATGATCTCATCTTAATATTCTTGGTAGTGGCCCGTCGAGGCGCACTCTTGACAAGTACTCTGGACATGACAAGTAAACCTGACATGACATGTGTAATCTTGATCGCTGTTGTGACAGCCAATCCTGACTTGCTAAGTGTAACTCTTGTCATGACACCGTGGTTGATTTTCTTGATTATGACTATACAAGCTACTTGCTTCGTCTTGTATCATGTCTAGGACATGGATTCCTGGTTACTACGGTCAGGGATTCACAATAAATCTTACTAGGTTAAACGACTAGATTGATCAAGTAGTTGATATAGAAAGATTTCCCAGTTACATTCAATCTCATTATCCCGGCCACACCTGTGGACTTGTAGCCTGCCGTCGAGTAGGGCACATTTCCAGCACACTGTCATGTGTTGCACTTCTTGAATCATAAGTACTAAAGTACACCAGTAATCTTCATAACTCTTGTAACTCTTGTAATCCCGCCTGGATAACATGGGTAGTCTGCAGGGCTTGTGACTGCGGGAATATCTCAACTATATCTTGTTAGTAACTAGGCCTGTGATAACCTTATTTAGCTAATGATAGCAAGCCGTAGGACTTGATTGGCTGTGCCTGAATGATTGTCTCATGATTAACATGGGAATTATATTCCAACTATTGTTCTTTCTGATGCAAGCAAGTATGTTCACTTTAACTCTTGTCATTTATGTTATTATCAATATGTTGCTTGTACCAGTTCTTTTATTCTTTATATGCTGGTTTTAGTTTATAAGTGGAGCCTCCCTTATGGTACTTGCTTTTTCTCGGGTCTGACCCAGCTGGTTTTGTATGACCAGATTTCGAAGTGATACCCGAGGATCTAATTGCTTTCCAGCCAGATGGTGACCACCAGGAGTAACCGTGGCAATGAGTGGGTTTTTTATTTTGCTCTCCTACTCTATTGTAAATTATTATTTTGAGGTGTTTAGCCGCCGAACATGTGTTAGCTCATGTTGAAACTTAATTTATGTCTGCCTAAGGGCGGTAACATGAGTGAAAAATCCTAGGGTTGATCATATATGACTTAACTCTTGCTAGTCTTCGTATTTTGTATGACTAGCTTCATGATCATCTAAATATGTAATGTTTGGGATACCTTACTTTGTAAGTCCGATGATCTAACATCTTGTAACATTTATTTGTTTGTTTGAGATTGAGACACTAGGCTTGTTCTTGACCAAAAGAGACTGTTGGCTTGTAGATAAACCCTCATGCATCTATACAGTCGTAACCATATTACGAGGTGGGTTGCACTTTAATGTACGTAGCTGGCTGTGACTGTCCCTCGCTCTCTAGTATTTTAGTTCTGGGGCATGATACGGTTTAAGTGTTGGCCCATGCAGGTCTTGTAAATCAAGATGTTTGAGGGTTTTACTGAATAGAAGTCTCAACCAGCATTCTCCCTTGATCTCTACTCGTGTTTCATAATCCTCCTGAATATTGACATGATAAGGTGCTTCAAAACTTGATATTTCTTGGTCCTTCCTTATTCTTTCTCATGTTATTTTCTTCAGTGGCATTATTCCTGGTCCTATCGATTAGTCGAGTGGAGCACCTCCAGTGAACCAGCAACAACAAGTGAACCATCAGCAACCTGGGGACCAAACCCAGCCTTCCGGGGATCAAGAGCCGACACTTCAGCTAGTCTATCCTGTAGAGCCTAACAATAGAGCCCTGATGGGACTCATCCGGGATTTGCTTGTGCCACAAGATCGTCGAGACAATGCCCTGCAGCAGACAATACAAGATGCTATGGACAGAGTTGATTATTAGGGGAAACAATACGGCTAACAGCTTCACGTGTCTGAACCCTCCTTTCTTTGACGGCAGTGAAGATGCTATTGCTGCTGATGCTTGGCTTCAGGATATTCTGGAGGCAGCTCGGATTCCAGAGGAAGAGAAGGTGGCCGTTGTACGGCTGCAATTATTAGACTTAGCCTGCAGCTGGTGGGCGATGCTAGCAGTTGGTTTAGTGATGCCAGTCTTATGGGCGGTATTCAGTAAGAAATTTTAGACGAAGTACTTTGATGAAGTAGCTCGGTATGATCTGCAGATAAGGTTCAGCAACCTCAAGCAGATGGAAAAGATAGTCGATGGATATGCGGCCAAGTTTTCTAGGCTTAGTCAGTTTGCTCCCACCTTAGTGGCGACTAAATTAGACAGAGCACAGCGATTCTAGCAGGGACTCCACCTAGAGATTATTCTAGCGGTGGAGAAGTTTGAGCAACAGACATTCAATGCCATTTTGCGAGCAGCAAGAAGGCACGAATATACTTCCCAGAGGATAGTAGATTGAGCAGGAGGACGGAAGAGGTCCCATGGATAGTTATCTCAGTAGTCAGCACCAGCCCCAACAGCTAGGGCCTTGACCATTGGAGCTCGTAGGAGGGAGAACACAGTTTAGTCGATTCAGCACTAGACTCCGACGTACCCTTAGTAACAGAAACAGAAGCAATCTTCCGCAACAGACTGCTTCCATTGTGGAAAGCCTGGGCACATGGTTTCAGAGTGTCGTAGAGCACATGAGTTGTGCTTGGCTTGTGGGGCACCGGACCACATGATAGGGTCCTGCTCACATAGAGCCAGTTCATCTTTGTCAACCCTAACCAGTCAATCAGTTAGGGGACCAGCACCACTGCAGCAGTAATAGTACCAGCCTCCGAGGCCATTGCCGCCTCAGGCTCAAGTATTCCAGCAGCAGAGGCCGCAACAGTATGCTCAGTTCTAAGCTCAGGTTCAGAACAGACAAAGAGGTCACCAGCAGGGAGACCAGCACCAAGAGGACAGGGTCAAGCTATGGCTCTGACAGTAGCAGAAGAATTGGCATGAGGTGAGGTGGTGGCAGGTACCATTCTTGTCAACTCTTTTCCGGTATCAAAATTATTTGATTCGGGTGCATCGCATTCATTTATGTCTACACGATTTGCAACACGGATAGGACTGGAGCTCGAGTCATTGTCAGTAAGGCTCAATATATTTACTGGTAACGGTCATATAGGATTAGATATAGTCTTTTCCTCGTGTCGAATCGTAGTTAGAGGTAGAAAGTTTTCTGCTAGATTGATAGATTTTCCGATGGCCAACTATGATGTGGTCCTAGGAATGGATTAGTTGAAGGGTGAGTACGCAAAAATAGACTGTCATATTGACATGATTATTTTTGGTATTCCCAGCGAAGAAGAGTTTGCATTTTCCAAAGGCGAAGTAAAACCTTCTCCACTAATCTTGCGGATGGCAGTAGCACAAGCAGTTCTGTTTTCCATAGTAGTAGAAGAATTTCCTGACGTATTTCTCGAAGAACTTCCAGACATGCCACCATAGAGAGAGAGAGAGAGAGAGGGAGAGATAGAGTTCACCATTGATTTGATTCCAGGGACGGCAGTATCAGAGAGAGTCTACAGAATGGCACCATCAGAATTAGAGATCCTGTACAAGATGATTAAAGAACTCAGAACCAAGGGATTCATTCATACTAATGGATCACCTTGGGAAGCTCCGATGCTTCTTGCGAAGAAGAAGAATGGTACGTTAAGATTATGTGTTGATTATCGTACCTTGAATTACGTAACAATCAAGAACAAATATCTCCTACCAAGGATAGATGATTTATTCGATCAACTCAGTGGAGCAGCAGTATTCTCAAAGATTGACTTGCGGTCGGGGTACCATTAGATCAGAGTCAGAGAGCATGACATCCCGAAGACGACATTCAGATCTAGATATAGGCATTGGGAGTTTCTCGTTATGCCATTCGGAGCGACCAATGCGCCAGCAGTATTCATGGATCTCATGAATCGCATATTCATGCCTTATTTGGATCAATTTGTGATAGTGTTTATAGATGATATCTTAGTTTATAGCAAGAGTGAGGCAGAGCAATAGCAACATCTCCAAGTAGTCCTTCAGATTCTCAGAGAGCACCAGTTGCATACGAAGTTCAGTAAGTACGAATTTTAGCTTGATCGTATTTCGTACTTAGGTCATATCATCACCAGAGGTGGAGTGGAAGTAGACCCCCAGAATATAGTGGATATAGATATCATGGCAGAAGCTCACAATTTGCAGTATTCAATTCATCCCGGTGGTACAAAGATGTATTGTGATATTCGTCAGCATTTCTGGTACAATGGTATGAAGAGGGAGATAGCTCGGTTCGTCTCTCGTTGTTTAATTTGTCAGCAAGTCAAAGCTGAACATCAGAGACCAGCCGGACTTCTTCAACCTTTACCGATTCTAAAATGGAAATAGGAACACATTACCATAGATTTTATGACTGGGTTACCTAAATCCCCAGCTGAAAGAGATGCAATATGAGTTATAGTTGACCGACTCTGTAAAACCCCTATTTTTTTAAATTATTTTTTTATTATTTTATTAGACTTCAAATTTAGTTTATACAATTTATGGTTTTTATTAATTATTAAAAATGACCGTAGCTATTTTTGTGTTTTGAGCACAAGGCGACCATGAATTTTGGCACGAAAGTTGTAGCAGTGTGCCTTGACTAATGTACCAGACATGCCGGGGGAAGCCTAGCCATGGTGGTGTCCAAACTAGGAAAATCAGGCCGAGTTGTGCATTAACTTATTAATATTATTTTAATTAAATATTATATTATATATTGTTTTTTTTTGATGACCCGGGTTGTCCAATTCAGCCCGAACTGGGCCCGAACCAAATTTAAGCCCATGTAGGCATGGGATGGGACCAAGATGGCCATGTGGACATATTTTATGTACGTAAAAATAATTTCTAAATTATTTTAGAATTTTATGTACAAATTTTAAATCGTTTAATTTTTTGTGCAATTATTGGTATTTTATTATTTAAATAATATTTTACAAAATAGTATATTTTGTGGACCCGAAAAAGGGTGTGCGGTATAAGTGCACCCATTGGAACAATTTTATTAATTTATTATTATTGAAGTTATTTTTGGAGATTTATTAAACATGTTTATTCTATTTAAATATTATTATTAATATGTTGAGTTGGTTTATTGTAAGATGAATTTATATGTATATGTAGATATAATTAAATATATTAAATATTTGGATATGTGTATTTGTATTTAAATGATTTTTTGGTTATATATTTATAAAGTTGAAAAGATTTAGAAAAGAAATGATTAAAGAATAAGAAAAGAAAAAGGAATGAATAAGAATAAGAAAAAGGAAAGAAAAAGAAAAAAAAAATCCACCCACTCATAAAGGGGCGGGCCCCACCTTTCCATGTTGCTGTACAAGCAACAAACCGATCAAACTTTCCAACCCGTGGGGATTGGATTGGTATTAGTATAAATAGTAGTATTAGGATTTTTCGTTCCACTTGTAATAGATATAACTCCCTCCGTAGACCTCAAAACCCTAATCTTCCAAAACGAAAGTTGGGGCTGAACATACCCTCTTCGCCTACGAGTTCGTTTCACCAGCAACGGAGTGGTGTGCACGACGAACGGAGCATCGGAAGTTAGCCCCGCGTCACCCACGGAGCAGTTTTTCCACTCAAGGTACCCTACTTCCCTACGACGTAACGTTTTGCTCGTAACTTCGATTTTCGATCCATAAAATGTTCTGGAAAGTAGACTTGACTCTCTTCGAGATCCCCTAGATGGATTTTGACATGGCCATCCAACTTGCTCGCAAAATCGAGACGAAGTTGAAGAAAAACCTACTTTTCGGAATATTAAAAACTGTTTTGAAACACCAACTTGTCTGCCACTTTTCTTGCTGTCCATTAAGCTTTCGTAAAAACTAATTGAAGGCAGTCAAAGACAACCTAATCGAAATTGTAACGCACCTTTTGGATTCACTTTTTATCTAGCATGTAGAAAGTTACACGTTGTTAAAGTTTTTCGAAAAACTGTAAATTCTGTTTTCAAAAAGTAGAGAAACACCCCGATACCGTCTGTCCCGACAAACCGGGAGACGTGGTTGCGCACTATATGAATCGAAAGGCGCATGTGGATGTTGTCGACGTGTGGGAACCGACGGAACCCGATTTCGTTGCATGTGCGCGACGAAATCAGTGCGTATCCGTCGGGATACCCCGTATCGACCCTTTGCAAATTAATTCACAACTTTGTGCACGCTCATCATATCGCAATGAAACTTGTGCCATTGGACTCGAAATATTTTTCTGGTCCTGTATGCCAAGTTTGGTCCGATTCTGAGACTGTTGATCGGAACGCTATTTTGGCGGGCCCACAATCCCACTCAACGGGCGATTTTGTGCACAGCCCACCGGAATCCAAAATTGGACATACCGTTGGGTTCGTATCCTCAAAACAAATCTGTAGACATGTAGTTTGATGACTTTAGAGACCATAGATTTTGGCACGTATTTCGGTGGAAAGCAGGTCCAACGGTGGACATCGTTTTGACCCAAAATTACGATTTTGCTTCTGTTCCAGAATTTAACTTTTGGACAGGCGTTTCCTAGGCATATCTTTTATTCCAAACTCGTTCGTGATGTTTGTTTCAGCATCCGAAGCTTCTTGTGGATTTTGACTTTCGTGTTGACGATTCTGATTGTTGGATTTTGCTGCTTCTCGCACCACCCTCAGGCAAGATACCTTGCCATTATAATATTTATATTCAGTTGCATTTTATTACATATCACTGTTCATTATTTCCAGTTCTTGTAGTTCTTGATTTATTGTCTGCATAGTGATATTAGATATACTTTGTTATTATCCTTTGATTGCATATGGACTTAGAGTTAAGAGACTACCGTTGTAGTGTATTGCATATACCTTGACACAGCGTACCACGAAGATGTGTGAGATGAGTAGCATATAAAGGTTCTTGCGCGTGGGCTGATCCCCCATGTGCATGCGTTAGGGCTAACTGCTAATAGAGGCGTGTTAGAAGACTTAGCAGTTAGTAGAGGTACATGGCCGTGGATGTGACTTGACAGGTACATTGGATGGGGAGAACATTACCTGACGTATGGGCTTCTATGCACTTCCCTTATTACCTGTGCGCTCCGCCGGAGACGCAGGCTCCAAGTGCCCTCTGACGTTTTCCAGAGCGTTATGGACGTAGCCCCTTGCACATGGTACCCTCTGACGCTTTCCGAGCGTTATGGACGTAGGCCCCTGGTGCCCTATATGGGGACTATGCCGATCCCATTTACAGCCAGGACTCATGCGTCGAAGGATTGTTTCTCAAATTGCATGTTCACTTTAGTATGGATAGATTACCTTATTGTGTCTTGTCACTTTCTTTGATTGTGGCATATTTTATAATCAGTATTTATATGGCATGTTGATGCATCTTGTTACGTCCCTCTGAGGACCTGGTTATCTCTCCAGGTGTGTGCTTTTGTGGTTTTGCAGGTGTTCTAGCCAAGGCCGTGATCTTCTCCATTCTTTCGAAAATGGTTGCGCTTGGTTCGTCTCGATATTTTATCGATCACTTCTTGTATATTTTCTTTGAGATAGTTGGTAGTGGACTTTGTCTCCGCCCAACAATTGTATACATGACAAATTCAAAGTTGCTTTTATATCATTTATTTATTTAATGGATGAGATTTAGATATTATGGTTTTACTGCATTTTACAGCTTATGTATTCATACAAAGTTTCCATATATTGGAGTATACTTCGTATGTATACAGCTGGCATGTCGATGTACCTAGTCCTACATATTTTGGGACTGGGGCGTTACATGTTTTTGTGGTGGCCCATGCAGGTCGAGTTTGTCACTTCGGTTACGTTACTGTACCGATGTGAACCTGCAACATAGGATTAGAATTATAGGAATCTCATCCATACAGCTTGACCTCTTCCCTTGGCTTTAAATTCCGAACTCTCGTTCGACTTTCTTGAATTGCATCTTGCTTGATTCCTTTCTACCGTCGATTCATATTTTCGTGCTTAGTATCAACTAGGAAGATGACTACCCTAGTATATGCTCATAGGTCAAACACATGGCTAGAATGGTTATATTGGCAATTGGAATACATTCAAGACTAATTGAGTTAAAAAGGGGCTTTTTTGTGTGAATTAATGATTAGTAATTTGTAAAGTAGGAAACTACCAAGGAAGGTTTTTATCTTGAGATTTCTAAATAGTAAACACCAGAGAATTTATAGAATTTCATACTTGGTAAAAAAATTGATTGGCTTTTTGAGATTTGATATTTATGATTTATTGGGTTATAGTTATACATCCTTGCACAAGTATAAAATTGATTTGCTTTTCGAGTTGTGATATTTATAAGTTTTGGGTGATAGATATACATCTTTGAACAAATATAAAATTTATTTGATTTTCGAGGTTTGATTATTTTATATTATAGTTATACACCTTCGAACCGTTATAAATTGGAATTGAGAATGATCTTAGCTTTTTTTTTTTAAAAAAAAATGGCCATAGGAATTATTTAAATTTGAGTTGTACGACTTGCGATTTTCGTGTTTAGTAAATTTTAAATTTTAAGTAGGAGTAATGATGGCAAATTTTGGTTTAAATATTTGAAAGTTATGAAAACAATTTTTGAGAATTTTCTTTATTTTAAATTGTGTCCTATGATTGAGGATTTACAAATCTATTTAGATTTTTGGAAAGAAAAAAAAAGATTTTGACTGATAATATTATTTGAAAATTTAGTTTAATGTGGGATTGCTAATATTAAATTTTTGGAGAATTTTGAAGGATGTGATGGAAAATTATTTGGATTGATTACAGGAAGTTACCATTTAAAAGTTATGATTTTGTTGGAATAACTTAGCATGAATAGAAGTTAAAATTTATGAGAGCATGGAGCTTAAATTTTTTATTATTGCTTTTAAATGCTAAGAGTTTTATTATGAGTTATATGAAAATTTTAGAGTGCTAAATTTTTTATTGATTGGGAAATCTTTATGGATTCGTAAATTATGAACTCTTGAATTAAATAGTTGAGTTTAAACGTTATTTTGGAAAAGTTTAGTAGTAACGTGATAAAAATTTTGCTTTGAGAATTATGAGAGTGATTTAAAATTTTATGATGAATTTGAACGGCTTAGAGTGACTACAAATTTTGGTGGCTTATTTTTGAAAGTTTATTTTTGAAACTTTATTGAGGAAACTGGAGTTTAATTTTAGTGGTAGGCCCCAAGATAACCCTACTGAGTATTCCACACTAATTGCCATGTCACCGATGACCATGATAGTAGTATATACACAAGTGTTGTAGCCATCTACCCAGCTATGTGACTATATTTCCACCTCGGCTTACTCGACCTTCATTCAATTCTAGATCTTTTAATTGTGAACTTCTAACCCACTTGCAATTTGAATAATGATTTAATGGTTCCTTGACTGTATATATTTAGAGGACTATCTTCTCACTAGTACTGTGCCCCTAAATTATTTTTTATGAATTCTTTAATTAATTTTATTTCATGCTTTAACTTAATCTTCTTTATTTTGTGCATTAATTATCATCTCGTGAACTCCCACTTTCTATTTTAGATCTTTTCGCATACCTTACCGTGACTTAGATATTTAGAGTACAACACTAGACTTTTCCTTCCAACCAATTTCACATATAAGACCTAGACAAGTCCACCTTCATGTAGATATATCATGTTCCACTAAAACACGTCTCCTTGTACTCTATTTCTTGATATGACCTTATGGTCAAAATGGCTAAACTATAACCTTTACCATGATACCGATATTTTTTTTTACCACGGATAGAGATCCAACCTTGACTCAATCCCTTAACCCGATAGGTGAATTTTGTTCTACTTAGTTCCTTAAATGCGTAAATTTGTACTTATCTTGATTGCTTGACCCATTGTCCTATGATACTATTAGTTTAACTCTTGTAAGTTGGGTAGAATACCTCACCACCTAGCAAACCTTTTTCCTCATGAACCACATTGGTAAGTTCACTCAGACTATAAATTCAGAGGATCCTACCTTATCTAGTCTACCAAGCCATAAATGAAGAAACACTAGGACAACTGTATAGGCCCACACTTCGGGCGAGCCTTGATTTTAAAAGATCTTGGACTATTTTAAATTCCTTCATCAGCACCTTCCTTGCTCATATTTTGACAATCTCATGCTGCTAAGGTAGCTTCAGTTTTGCAAGCTTTTTTTTTCAAGCTTGATCATGACATATTTTATTGGGTGCACCCACTAACATATTGTCTAATCAGAACCGGTGCATGATGGTCTGATCAACCTATTGCACTTTGGTTCACTTATCATAACTTATTCTATGCGGATGGAGACATAGTTAAACCTGCTTTAGAGTCTCATCCGCGGCAGTCTTGATAATTCTCTTTTGAATTATTTTTGCCGCCTATGAACCCCGTAATTCGTACTCAATATATAACACCATCTTTGAAACCTTGTTGTTCTTGTCTTTTATTCATTTTAGAAATACAAGGCACTGTACTTGCTAAGATAGACTCAAGGTATCATCTTTGGTTGCCCAATCGGTTAATTATATACAAATGTAGATAGCCACCGACCGACTCATGTGGCTATATCCTTGCATTTAACTATTCCTCATTTCTCAACCCTAGAATTATTATCGTGTCCTTCCAATTGTTCTTGAGCACTCGAGAACGATTCTAATCATTCACTTCAATCAAACTCTCAATCGAGGCGATTAGTCTCCAGTTTCTCTCTAGGAACCACATCTCCCAAATGTCTAAATTATTCTCTTTGATCTACTCAATTCCTTATTACTCTCCAAATTGGATTATCAAAATTTTGCTACCTTCACTGGCAACCCTTATTCAATTCCATAACCATGATATATTTTTGTATATATCGACTCCACAATTTTCTATTGCACGGTGGTGTTGAACGACGTTTTATCGCCTCCTCCAAAATTTAATTGTATTTTTGGTATTGACGAACTCTTCCTACCCCTCAACCCTATCTACCCTATTCATCCTAAATTTCGAGGACGAAATTCTTGTAAGTTGGGTAGGATGTAAAACCCCTATTTTTTTTTTAAAATATTTTTTTATTATTTTATTAGACTTCAAATTTAATTTATACAATTTATGGTTTTTATTAATTATTAAAAATGACCGTAGCCATTTTTGTTTTTTGAGCACAAGACGACCATGAATTTTGGCATGGAAGTTGTAGCAGTGTGCCTTGACTAATGTACCAGACATGCCGGGGGAAGCCTAGCCATGGTGGTGTCCAAACTAGGAAAATTAGGCCGAGTTGTGCATTAACTTATTTAAATTATTTTAATTAAATATTATATTATATATTGTTTTTTTGATGACCCGGGTTGTCCAATTCAGCCCGAAATAGGCCCGAACCAAATTTAAGCCCATATTGGCATGGGATGGGACCAAGATGACTATGTGGACATATTTTATGTACGTAAAAATAATTTCTAAATTATTTTAGAATTTCATGTACAAATTTTAAATTGTTTAATTATTTGTGCAATTATTGGTATTTTATTATTTAAATAATATTTTACAAAATAGTATATTTTGTGGACCCGAAAAAGGGTGTGTGGTATAAGTGCACCCATTGGAACAATTTTATTAATTTATTATTATTGAAGTTATTTTTGGAGATTTATTAAACATGTTTATTCTATTTAAATATTATTATTAATATGTTGAGTTGGTTTATTGTAAGATGAATTTATATGTATATGTAGATATAATTAAATATACTAAATATTTGGATATGTGATATTTAAAGTATTATTTGTATTTAAATGATTTTTTGGTTATATATTTATAAAGTTGAAAAGATTTAGAAAAGAAATGATTAAAGAATAAGAAAAGAAAAAGGAATGAATAAGAATAAGAAAAAGGAAAGAAAAAAAAAATAATCCACCCACTCATAAAGGGGCGGGCCCCACCTTTCCATGTTGCTGTACAAGCAACAAACCGATCAAACTTTCCAACCCGTGGGGATTGGATTGGTATTAGTATAAATAGTAGTATTAGGATTTTTCGTTCCACTTGTAATAGATATAACTCCCTCCGTAGACCTCAAAACCCTAATCTTCCAAAACGAAAGTTGGGGCTGAACATACCCTCTTCGCTTACGAGTTTGTTTCACCAGCAACGGAGTGGTGTGCACGACGAACGGAGCATCGGAAGTCATCTCCGCGTCACCCACGGAGCAGTTTTTCCACTCAAGGTACCCTACTTCCCTACGACGTAACTTTTTGCTCGTAACTCCGATTTTCGATCCGTAAAATGTTTGGGAAATAGACTTGACCCTCTTCGAGATCCCCCTGATGGATTTTGACATGGCTATCCAACTTGCTCGAAAAATCGAGACGAAGTTGGAGAAAAACCCACTTTTTTGAATATTAAAAACTGTTTTGAAACACCAACTTGTCGGCCACTTTTCTTGCTGTCCATTAAGCTTTCGTAAAAACTAATTGAAGGCAGTCAAAGACAACCTAACCAAGATTGTAAGGCACCTTTTGGATTCACTTTTTATCTAGTATGTAGAAAGTTACACGTTGTTAAAGTTTTCCGAAAAACTGTAAATTCTATTTTTAAAAAGTAGAGAAACACCCCGATACGGCGTCTGTCCCGACAAACCGGGTGACGTGGTTGCGCACTATACACATCGAAAGGTGCGTATGGATGTTGTCGACGTGTGGGAACCGACGGAACCCGATTTCGTTGCATGTGCGCGACGAAATGAGTGCGTATCCGTCGGGATACCCCGTATCGACCCTTTGCAAATTAATTCACAACTTTGTGCACGCTCATCATATCGCAATGAAACTTGTGCCATTGGACTCGAAATATTTTTTTGGTCCTGTATGCAAAGTTTGGTCCGATTCTGAGACTGTTGATCGGGACGCTATTTTGGCGGGCCCACAATCCCACTCAACGGGCGATTTTGTGCACAGCCCACCGGAATCCAAAATTGGACATACCGTTGGATTCGTCTCCTCAAAACAAATCCGTAGACATATAGTTTGACGAATTTAGAGACCATAGATTTTGGCACGCATTTCGGTGCAAAGCGGGTCCAACGGCGGACATCGTTTTGACCCGAAATTACGATTTTGCCCCTGTTCCAGAATTTAACTTTTGGACAAGCATTTCCTAGGCATATCTTTTATTCCAAACTCGTTCATGATGTTTGGTTCAGCATCCGGAGCTTCTTGTGGATTTTGACTTTCGTGTTGACGATTCTGATTGTTAGATTTTGCTGCTTCTCGTACCACCCTCAGGCAAGATACCTTGCCATTATACTGTTAATATTCAGTTGCATTTTATTACATATCACTGTTCATTATTTCAAGTTTTTGTAGTTCTTGATTTATTATCTGCACAGTGATATTAGATATACTTTGTTATTATCCTTTGATTGCATATGAACTTAGAGTTAAGAGACTACCGTTGTAGTGTATTGCATATACCTTGACACAGTCATACCATGAGGATGTGTGAGATGAGTAGCATATAGAGGTTCTTGCGCGTGGGCTTATCTCCCATGTGCATGCGTTAGGGCTAACTGCTAATAGAGGCATGTTAGAAGACTTAGCAGTTAATAGAGGTACATGGTCGTGGATGTGACTTGACAGATACATTAGGTGGGGAGAACATTACCTGACGTATGGGCTTCTATGCACTTCCCTTATTACCTGTGCGCTCCGTCGGAGACGTAGGCTCCAGGTGCCCTCTGACGTTTTCCAGAGCGTTATGGACGTAGCCCCTTGCACATGGTGCCCTCTGACGCTTCCCGAGCGTTATGGACGTAGGCCCCTGGTGCCCTATATGGGGACTATGCCGATCCTATTTACAGCCAGGGCTCATGCGTCGAAGGATTGTTTCTCAAATTGCATGTTCACTTTAGTATGGATAGATTACCTTATTGTGTCTTGTCACTTTCTTTGATTGTGGCATATTTTATAATCAGTATTTATATGGCATGTTGATGTATCTTGTTCCGTCCCTCTGAGGACCTGGTTATCTCTCCAGGTGTGTGCTTCTGTGGTTTTGCAGGTGTTCTAGCCAAGGCCGTGATCTTCTCCATTCTTTCGAAGATGGTTGTGCTTGGTTCGTCTCGATATTTTATCGATCACTTCTTGTACATTTTCTTTGAGATAGTTGGTAGTGGACTTTGTCTCCGCCCAACAATTGTATACATGACAAATTTAAAGTTGCTTTTATATCATTTATTTATTTAGTGGATGAGATTTAGATATTATGGTTCTACTACATTTTACAGCTTATGTATTCATACAAAGTTTCCATATATTGGAGTATACTTCGTATGTATACAGCTGGCATGTCGATGTACCTAGTCCTACATATTTTGGGACTGGGGCGTTACAGACTCACCAAGGTAGCTCATTTTCTCCCTTTCAGTATTGGTCAGTCGACGGATCATCTTGTAGAGATGTTCCTCAGATAGATAGTCAGATTGTATGGAGTGTCAGTCAGTATCGTATCAGACGAAGATTCAAGATTTACGTCACACTTTTGGCAGAGTCTTCAAGAGAGTTTGGGAAGTCGTCTCAAGTTTAGTTCAACTTATCGTCCGCAAACAGATGGTCTGTCAGAGTGCACGATTCAAACTCTTGAGGATATGTTACGATCCTGTACCCTTGACTTCGGTGGTTCGTAGGAAGATCACCTAAATCGAGTGGAGTTCTTCTACAATAATAGTTTTTAGGCCAGTATCCAGATGGCACCCTTTTAGGCATTGTATGGTAGAAAATACAGATCAGCTTTAGCCTGGGATAATGTAGGTGAGAAGCAGATGCTTGGTTCAGAAATGGTTACACAGATATCGAGGTGGTCTGACAAGTTAGAGATCATCTCCGAGTTGCACAAGATCGTCAGCGCCATTGGGCCGATTCTTATCGGCGTCCACTTGAGTTTTCTATCGGCGACCACGTATTCCTTAGGATCTCGCCTACCCGTGGCGTCATTCGATTCAGCGTACGCGAAAAGCTTAGTCCTCGGTATATAGGATCGTTTGATATTCTCGAGCGAGTAGGTGATGTGTCCTATCATCTCGCTCTTACGTCGTCATTATATGCGGTACATGACGTGTTCTATGTATCCCAATTACGATGATATATCCCAAATTCGAGCCATATCCTTGATCATTCGGAATTGGTTGTTGGTACCAACCTTTCGTATGAGGAAAAGCCCGTATCCATATTGGATCGAAGAGAGAAAGTTCTCAATAACAAGACTATTAGTTTAGTCCGTGTTACTTGGGGTCATCACTCATTGGGTGAGTCAACTTGGGAACGTGAGGTTAATATCCGATCACGATATCCACACCTGTTTGACTCATAAGGTATAATATCTTCCTTATGCCTTATACTTTAATTTCTTGCTTGCATGAATGATTGTTTGATTGACTGCCAGACATAGATTTCCAGTAGTAGTGTAGCTTGCCTCGACACCTCTAACCTCGTGATTAAATTTCGAGGACAAAATTATTTTAAGGTGGGTAGAGTTGTCACTCCATTTTTTCATTATACTTATTTTCAATATACATGTACGGAATACTGACAATTATCAGGTGACCCGTGCTTTGACTTGTCTTGCTTATGCCTTGTCTTGATTTAATCTTGACTTAGTTTAGTTTTGGTTTGGTTCACCTTGGTTTGTTTTTGGCTTGGCTAGGCTTGGTTGGGTTGGTTTGAGATGAGAGGGTTGGTATATAAACCAACTTCCCTCTTTCTCTTCCATTATTATCATTTACTTCTCCACCTTCTTCTTCTTCTTCATTTACTCCTCCTACCAAACCAAGGCAAGTACATCTTGCTCCATGGAGAATATGATGGATCTCCATTTTTGTTTGTTCTATTTCTTTCTCTCATGATTCTAAGCATCTTTAGCACTTGAAGTTTTTGGTTTTGATGGTTACATTTTTGTAGATCTAAGTTTTAATAGTTTTTTTGTTTTTCTTGGTTTTGATCTCTTAAAGTTAGTTATTTTCGAGATCTAATGGTTTCATGTTGTGGAGAATTTTATTCTACCCAATTTTGGCTTTTGAACCGCTTGATTTCAACTTATTTTGAGGAAGTTATGGTATTCCTTGAGTTTATCGATTCCCTATGCACTTTGGTGCTGATTTGGGGAAGATGAACAGCCTACACCTGCGCACTTGCATGCATCCTGTACGTACCTTCACTTCCTGCACACTTTAGGTGCACAGGCTACGTTTTCTGCACCTACCTGCGCACTTCAGGCACGCAGGCTGCATTTTCTGCATCTACCTGCGCTTCATGCGCACTTTAGATACGCATGCTGCGTTTCCTGCACCTACCTGTGCTTCCTACGCACTTCAGGCATGCAGGCTATGTTTTCTGCACTACCTGCGCTTCCTGCGCACTTCAGGCGCACTGGCTGCATTTTATGCACTACCTGTGCTTCCTGCGCGCTTTCTGCATAATTCCTACGCACTTTCCTGTGCACTTTCCTGTGTACATTCCTGCGTGCCATCCTTTGCCACGCGTATCTCCATCGTACGTATTTCTATGCTAGTTCTTCGTATTTTTTAATGTAAATATTTTTGATCTTGCATGTGTCCTGTACTTGGCCTAACTTGTGACGACCCGACTTGGTAACTTGTTAATATTGAGGTTGAACTTGAACATGATGGCATGATCTCATCTTGATAATCTTGGTAGTGGTCCGTCGAGGCGCACTCTTGACAAGTACTCTGGACATGACAAGTAAATCTGACATGGCATGTGCAATATTGATCGCTGTTGCGACAGCCAATCTTGACTTGCTAAGTGTAACTCTTGTCTTGACACCATGGTTGATTTTCCTAATTGTGATTGTACAAGCTACCTGTCTCGTCTTGCATCATGTCTAGGACATGGATTCCTGGTTACTACGGTCAGGAAATCATAATAAATCTGACTAGGTTAAACGACTAAATTATTCAAGTAGTTCATATAGAGAGATTTTCCAGTTACAGGCGATCCCGTTATCCCGGCCACACCTGTGGACATGTAGCCTGTCGTCGAGTAGGGCATATTTCCAGCACACTGTCATGTGTTGCACTTCTTGAATCATAAGTACTAAAGTACACCAGTAATCTTGATAACTCTTGTAACCCCGCCTGGATAACCTGTAACCACCATTTTTCTAAAATAAGGGTAATTTTGAACGTTTGTAAAATTAATCATTTAATAATAGGTTTAAATCATGTTATTGATTTATTGGTGAATTTTGATTATTTTATTATCATTAAATTAGTGTTTTATGATTTTGTCCATTTGCTAGTGTAACCTTAGAGCTGCTTAGCCTAGAGCCTAACCATGACCATGGAGGCCTAACCCATACGATTATATTAGCTAATTACCACTTTTTAGGCTAAGAGTGTTTTGGTCATTTTTTATATTTTGGGAATTTTATATATTTAATATTGATTTTTACGGGATTTGTTTAGTCGGGTTTGAGTTTCGTCTCGTTCCGACTTGTATTAGTGACCCGGGTAGCTTAGACTCCAGACGGGACCCCAAGATTAGTTAGTTATAACCCACAAATCCTACTAATTAATTTAGTAAGTTTAGACCAATCCCACTTGTTAGATTAGTTAAGTTAGAGGCTTAAACTTAACCCTTTTGATCCCAAACTTGAACCTAACTTAAAATTAACCGAGGTGAATTAGTAGGAGCCTTATTGGGCTTTCCCCAAGGCCTAAATAGGGTTAGATGGCAGCCACATATAGGAGGGTTGCCCTTCCTTTTATTTCATTCCATCAAGCCTCCATTTCCTTTCACAAGTGTTCTTCCCCAAATTGAGAGCTTCCCTCTTTGATTTGATCTCCAAATCCTTACATCTCTCCACTAAAACTTCCATCCAACCTTCTCATAGTATTAAGGGAGGGTGCTAGCAAAGATTTGGAGCAAAGTGCAAGGAGGAGTATCCTTTTTAGAAGATCTTCATGTCGGAGCCGTGTCCTTGATAGTATCATTAGGATTCCACTCCTAATTGGTAAAGCCAACCCTCTAAATTGATTTTCTATGCATATTAGTTAGTTTTGAATCCATAGGATCCACCTCCATGCATGTACCCCCTTTAGATTCAAGTTTGAGGCCATTTGGAGCTCTTGAGGATTTTAGATATGTGTTTTGTGTCCTACTTGATACATCCCAAATTAGGACACCCCATGAGTTTGGTTTATTGTCTAATAGGATTAATTGTGTCTTAAATTCAGTTTTAGAATGGTTAGAGAGTGGATTGATCTTAGTTAGGATGGTTAGAATGAGTTTCATTTGGATACCTATGTTGGTATCCAAGTATCTTGGCCTACATGTGTTTCTTTTGTCCAAAACAACCCAAATTTGTCATAATATTCATCCACATTTTTAGTAACCATAGCAACTTAGAAATGTCATAACTTTTAGCTCAGAACTCCGATTAATCTTCCTTTTTTTAAAAAAAAGAACCGTATCAAAGTTAGCTTTCCAAATATATATTTTAATAAGCCAAAATCGTTCTAAAACTTTCTGTAAAACTATTTGAGTGTCAGCTGTCCGAAAGACAAACGCGTTTCGGTATTTTTGTAATTTCGGGAGGTTTCAGACACGAAAATGCGATTCGTTTGAAGTTTTAGAAAGCTAACACGAAGGGCTACGACATACTTTAATCCTAAAATTTAGTGAAGGCCCAATTGATACAGTATTGATTTTAAGTAAAAGAGTGACCATACGATATAGGTATTTTGTGTAACCTATGAGCCTATGTAGTATGGATATTAAGTGAATGTAGGTATCATAGGTTGTCGAGTATATGTATGATATAGTACATATATATATTATTGTTAAGTTATATATGTTAGTATGTTTGTTAGATGTTGGTTAGTAGAGGGTTAGATATGTTAGTGTTTGTTATATGTTAGTGTAAGTTATATTTGTTAGTATGAGTGTTAGTTAGATAGTAGAGGTTAGTATTTTGTTAGATATTTGATATGTAGTTAGATAGTTTGATGTTAGATATTGATATGTTAGTTCTAGATATTGGTATGTTAGCAAGTTAGTCTCTATCGGTTATATGTTAGATATTAGTTAAGATGTTATGTTAGTACATTAGATAGTTAATTAGATATTTGAGAGGTATTTTGGTATCTCATGATACTAAGTTAGTATCTTAAGGTAAATATGAATTACCTTTACCTTCAAGGTAAATGATTAGTTTACCTTATGACCAATGTATGGTATCAAGATACCAAGGTAAGGTATCAAGATATCAAGGTGATGTATAGATTTATCCAAGTTAAGGTATTGGATTCCAACCAAGGTATTGATATTGGAATGCCAATATGACCAAGGTTGATATGGTATCTTAGTGTTAGTGGGTTAGTGTCTAAGTGTTTGAGTTTGAGTAGGTGATGTTAGATTGTGGAAGGGTTATATAGATAGGTATATATATTTTTGGGTTATATAGTATCTATATATATATTATGAGAGTATATAGATATAGGTTATGGTTCATAGTGAGGATATGTATATACTTGATATATATGATATCTATATGTATGTGTTAGGGTGGTACTATATGGGTAAGGATATATGTGGTATGTATATATATTAATATATCCTAAGTATCATAGATGTTGACCACTAATCTAAGTTTGACCAAAACCCTAGAAGCTTGATCTTGACTCCTTGTTTGACCCAAGGTGGACCAGAGTTGACCTAGAGTTGACCAGAGTTCTCCAAAAGTCAATTGTAAGTCAACCTTTGAACAGTTTGACCTAGTTTGACTTGGTTTGACTTCTTATGACCTAGTGTGACTCAGTTTGACCTAGTTTGACTTTATGTGACCTAGTTTGACTTAGTTGGGCTGAGATTGACCTAGATTGCATATTATACATTAGAAAATTATGCTTAACTCTGTTTAAACCTAATTAACTTACAATATCTCATCTCTAGGTATGTGAGATCACTCTGAGCATCGACCTTACTTGACAGCTCAGGACAGCAGACGAGTATATTCTCTGATAGTAGTTCTTTGTCTTGATATCTTCTGTATCTGATTCAGTTATAGTGTTTTACTTGATTCTCAACACGATGGTGCACGAACTAGTATTATCGGATTCCTGTCATGTTAGCAATTCGGCAAACGGAAAAAATTCGGGACGACAAAAGTATGAATATAAATTAGCTCAGTGCAAATGAAATACATTCAAAAGTTCAGTCAAATATTCAAAAAAATGAAAATATTGAGGTTAAAAACTTCATATTCTTAAATATGTTGTCAAATTTGATTAATTAAACAAGTTTCCAGCACATTTTTTGTGCAGAATTTTTCAATAATTTATACGAAACACGTTTAAACTTTGCATACTTAATATTTATGTACTGATTTGGGATCTGTTAAAAGTACGTAAGTATTAAACGTTTATAAAAGATACGAAATTTTTTTGCATATAATACGAGTTTTATTCGGGTGATTGCTAACGTGGGTCATGAGATGTCATTCCTGGATTTTCTTAGGATATTGGTACTTGCTCGATCTTGTTCTTGTACTTGTATTGACACCGATTCCTAAGAGGGAGTAGCTACCTTCTTAGGGAATCCCGTTTCATGACATGCTATGTCCGGATCCGTATACAACTCGGAGATGGGGAGTTATTATAGGTTATGTGATCAATACCCCTCCTGTACTTCTGTTACTACTTGCATCATAGCCTTACCCTCACCTCACGTAGGGTAAAGCCTGACCTGTGTTACTACTTGCACCTTAGCTTTCCATTTGGCCGGGCCGAGTTCCCGCACTTGTAGCCGATCAAATGGAATAGCCTGATCCTGACCCATACCGATCACATAATGATATAATACTCGAGGCACATTTTACATTTATTACATCAGATAGATATATTCCTACTCAGTTCTACTTTCCTGCATAATACACCCTGGCATGATTTTCTGCTTTACATATCCAGTTATATTTCCATCTTGATATGTTCATCTTGTATTCAATTGTGATCGTCTTTTACAGCATTTGTTAATACAATAGAATTGTTGTTGGAGGTGTACTTGCTCATTTTTCTGACAGGATAACCGTTGATGTTTACAGAGGATATGTTGGATGATTGCTCTACCTTTTACGGGTATGGCCAGGATAGAGATTTTGATGAGAAATTACCCTTGGTGCCAGTAGAGGATTTACCTCATGTTTAGAGTGTTAGACAGGTTTGACTGGACTATTTTCCAGCTAGTATTGAGACTTATGTTATATGTTATATTTTGGATTCTTGTGTTATATCTTTAACTCTAAACTGTGTTGTGACTTCGCACATTTTTCAGTTCATATATTTCTATTATATCATTATGATATTCGTGCCTATCTTCCTTAGATGTCTTGTGATTGAGTTGAGATTATATACCTCCGTACGGAGATGACAGGTACATATATATTATGTCTAGATGCTATAATTTATAGTAGACCTATACAGCGTTCTCCCGCCAATTCTGCGGCGTAGGCTGGACGTACCCACGTGCTTGTGCTCCTAATCAGGGTGCGGGTTATGACACATTTTTGTGGTGGCCCATGCAGGTCAGAGTCGTAACTAATGCGATTTCGTAGTAGTGCTCGACTTAGAGTACTGCTACGAGCCTGTAGTTAGGATATAGGTTCTAGGTTATGATAGTAGTTACTCAATCACAGTTAGGACTTTTGAGAGATTCCTGGGATGACCCTTGAGAATCTTATTGTGAACTTCAATTTGAATTCCTTTCCTCTTATTTCTATTTCATCTTTACTCCTTGTTTTTTAGTTGGATTTTGATGGAATCATTGTTGATTTTGATTTTCATATCAAGATGAATTTTATGGCCTGAGTTACGGTATCTTCTGATGACATATGTTGACAAAAATAATAGGGAGGGTAAAATGTCTACGTGGTTATGTGACCTGGAGTTTATCGCAACTATATTATCCGGCGTGGCAAAAACATAGAGACCTGACTTCGGATGTACATATCTTGATTATGAGATTTAGGATTTCTTACAGCTATACTAGTCGGCATAGCGAGGATTCCAGACGACATGATTATAGAGGTGCATGCCCCAGTTATGGACCCTGCCGTTTATCGCAGCGTTGCTTACTAGCGTGGCAAGGATTCTGAGCATCATGATTTTGGACAGACGCGTATGATTATCAGATTGTATCTTGAGAAGTGTTCTAACATGTCATCTTTATTGTTTCATTTCTGTTATTATAATTTCTGTTCCACTATCAATTAGCTTAGGATTAAGGATACTTCCAGTTCTGTAGACCAGGTCCTTGTAGAGGCTCATTTTATTATAGGTTCTTCGTAGGGTGATGGCTTGGTGATTTGCAGTTGGTCTGTGTCCTTGATTAATTGTGTTAATAATATAGTGTATAGTTAGGAAGTAAGATGTATGGTTTGATAATTAGATATAAATGAGAACCCTAGAGTGATTGATAAGTGTTAAGATAGAAGGTTCACCAGGAACCAAGATAGGAGGAGTATCCTAGTAGCCAGAGACAAGGTATCTCAAATATTTATAGAAGTTTAGGCACCAAAACAGTTTAGTGACTAGTTGGAGAAGAGGCATGAACAACCTAGTATAGGGGTACCATCCTAGTATCATATAGAGGAGTTAGTGCCTTGTGTAGACAGTGACCAGACTTGGGTAGACACCCTGGAGAGAGTATTCTAGATAGACGAGTGTTCTTCCTTGACTTTGATTTCTGGAGCGTCAGAGATGTCAATCTCTGGAAACTTCCTTCATGAGTTTGTAGAACAAGATTATCTTTATTTTGATATATCATGTCCCACTCAAACTTGTTCCCTTGTACTACTTTTGTATCGCAACTTTCGGATCAATTTGACCATTCCCACTTTATTTATGAGTATCATATGCACATTACCATGATTTTTAAATTAGGAGCACAAGACTAGTTATTTTCTCAAAACCAACTTCACATGCATGATCTAGACAGGACACCCTACACCCATGACCTTCGTGTCCCACTCAGACAGACCATCTTGTACTTCATTTTTGTCGCATGATTTTTCTGACCAAAATCCAATTTTGATTCACCCCACGGAGTCACTTTTACTTCCGACTCGAATTAGAGACACCATTTCGACCTAAACTTGACAACCCAAAGTATGAGCACGACCCACTTTAAGCCTACTATAAATATTTCACTTGTGTTCCATTCATTTGAGCTCCCAATTTTTGCATCAATCTTTTCAGTCGCCACAACAGCAGTTCCAGGCCCCATCTAGGGCCCTGGTTCAGCGGTTTCATGCGACGATACGAGCTCCAGTACAAATAGATCAGCAGCACCCCCGAGGCAGTTTCAGCCAGCTCCTACCTGTACCTACTGTTGGAGGTCAGGCCATTCTTGGGAGGTGTGCAGAAAGAGGCTGGGAGTGTGCTTGCACTGTGGATCAATGGAACATCTGGTTAAGAATTATCTTTTAACCCTTTATCATCATGGCCAGTGTCCATACCAAGGGCAGAGAGATAGAGTTAGGCCACATGTGGAACAACGTTAATAACATTTTATACAAAACATAAAATTTATTTATGAAAAATTAAATAATGGATCATTAAAATAAATTACCAAAACATATATACAATTTACATCTACATGGACCTTTTTTGATGCACTAGCCGACTACATGGGCCTGGGTTGGGTTCGGGTCAAGTCCTGGATAAATTGGTACAATCGGGTCTCCTAAAACTAATTAATCTTAATAATAAATAATTAAATCATTTATAGGGGTCGAGTCACAACTTTGACTGGTTTTCCAAGTTCGGACACTGTTATGGCTAGGCCTCCCCTAGCACGGCTAATATACTAGTTAAGACACACGACTACACTTTCCGTGCCAAAATTCTTGGTTATCTTGTACTACAAATCATAATCATGACTAAAGCCTTCTATCATAATAACTATTCATTTGAAATATTTATAAATTTCCAAAAACCAATAATTAAGTCAATAAATAATAATAATAAAATATATAATTCAAAATTTTAGGAAAAGGGGCTACAGCTTCTACCTGTCCTGCGCCGCTCGCAGGTGCCCTTGAATCTTGTTCACGTTCTCTACTATGCTTACGACCAATTCTGGACCCAAATATCATGCTCCAGCCCGCCATTCCAATACACACGAGACCTACATTTCCTTCCATACGAAGCTTCAAATGGATCCATCTGAATGCTCGCTTGATAGCTATTATTGTAGGAAGACTCCACAAAATAAAGGTGGTCTTCCCATGATCCCTCCAAGTCTAGCATACACACTCTCAACATATCTTCCAGTATCTAAATGGTTCGTTCTAACTGTCTGTCGGTCTGTGGATGGTAGGACGTACTGAACGTCAGACGGGTACCCAAGCTTTCTTTCATGCTCCTCCAGAAATGAGATATAAATCGTGAATTCCGATTTGACATAATGCTAATTGGTACACCGTGCAGCTTTACTATCTGCTTTATGTACTTGTTAGCTAAGACTCCCATGGACTGACCCACTCTAAAGGGCAAGAAATGGGCTGACTTAGTAAGCCTATCCATGATCACCCATACCGTGTCTCGTCCACTTGGACTCCGAGGAAATCTCGTGACGGAGTCCATGGTGATATACTCCTACTTCCACTCAGGAATAGGAAGCGGATGCAACAATCCATCTGATCTTTGATGCTTTACCTTTACTTGTTGGCACACTAAACACTTGGCCACGAAACGAGCTCTCTCTCGCTTCATTCCGTGCCACCAATAGTGTTGTTTTAAATTCGGGTACATCTTGGTTCCTCCGGGATGTATAAAGTGTATTGAGATATAGGGTTCTGCCATTCAATTCTTGTCGAAGCTATCCGTTTGGAACAAATAGACGATATCCACATCATAGTGTCCTATCTGGATGAGTCCTCAATCTAGTCTACTCTCCTGCTTCAGTCCTCGCTTTATGTCTTCGGAATCTAGCGTCTGTGGGTAATGCTGCTTTGATTCTCACTACTAATTATGATTACACTTGGAGATTGGCTAGTACGCCATCGAATCCGGGCAATACAACCTCTATCCCAAGGTTCTATAAATCTTCCAATATCTCATTTTGGGTTGTCAAGAAATACACCATTGGCTTATGGCTTAACGCATCTTTTACTACATTAGCATTATCTGGATGGTAGTTCAACTTGATCTCATAGTCCTTCATGAGCTTCAACCATCGTTGCTGCCCCATGTTCAGCTCTTTTTGTATCAAGACGTATTTGAGGCTTTTATGATAGGTATAGATATCTACCTTCTCTCCATACAAGTAATGCCTCAAATGTTTCAGAGCAAAGACTACAGTTGCGAGCTCCAGATCATGGTTTAGATAAAAAATTTCATGCACTCTCAACTGCCTCGATGCATATGCTTCTACTCGGCCATGTTGTTCAAGACATATCCCAATCCCTTCTAGGATGCATCGCTATATATCACAAATTCTTCTGCCCTGATGGAATGACTAAGATGGGTACGGTGGTCAAGCGCTTCTTCCATCAAAAGCCGATTGACACTCAGCTGTCCATATGTACTCTTGGCCTTTCCAAGTCAACCGAGTCATAGGTTCAGCTATCCGTGAAAAATCTTCTAGGAATCTTCAGCAGTAACCCGTAAGTCCAAGGAAGCTTCTCACCTTGGAGGATGAGGTGGGAACGGATCATGCCTTAACTGTTGGCCTATTGGCTAATGGTCACACCTGATTTTGATAATCAACGACAACTTTGGTCGATATGCAATATATACGAACTTCTACAGGTTAAAAGAAATCAAAGACTAAGAACATCTACAACATACTGCATATCCTACTGCGATAGAACATCGCATCGTCATCCAGAAGAATCTTATTGGAATTCAGATCGAGTCATTTTATATTTTCTTCTATATTTTTCAAATTTATTGAGTCTAGGAAAATATAAATGTGAGATCGTTCGGGATTATACTGGCTCATTTTATACCCTGTCCACATATCCAAATAAGCCTGCCTACTTATCCCAAAAACCCTACATATCTAAAAAGCCCAAAACCTATGCAATTTGGCTCATACAATCTAGTTTTGACCTACCAAAACTCAGCCAAAACTCTGACTGAGTTCGGACCGAGTTCAGTCTGGGTATTTTTAATTTCTGTTCCCACCAAATCTTCATGCAACATTCATTTACGAGATTCATGGATCCGAACTCTGTCCGAACTCTGCCCGAGTTCGATCTCCAAAAACACTATAAATAGAGAAGGATTTTTATATTTCTAATCACTCATTCACTCTCTCTTCTCTATCTTTCCTAAAGTACTTTCAACGATCTAAAGCTTTCACATCTAGCCTATACCACTCTTAGCCAAAGCCAGTACAGTTCTGTTCGATCTTGTTTTTTTTTGGTTCAAAAGAGTTGTATCAGAGGTTGTAATTCAGAAAATGCTCCAGTATTCAAAATCAGTTTGTTAGAGTCGGTCGTGCACTCGTTATCAAGTCACGGTGTTGTAAAGAGAAGACAAGCTCTCATTTAGATTGTGAATAGTAGATTAAAATCGAGCAAGAGTACACGAGACTGGAGTAGTCCTCTCAGAGGGAGACCAATATACATCACTGTATTCACCGAGTTTGATTATCTGATCTCTTGCTTACTGCATTTATTTACTGTCTTATATCTACCATAGTTTATAACTGACAAATTTTTAAAGTGGTGATTATTTTTGCTGCACATACACACGCTCTATTTATCCCCTACTGTAGGTGCTCAACGGTCCTTCAATTGGTATTGGTGCAGGTTATATTCAAATATAACACTCTAGAGAGTATATATAGCAGCCGTGAAATCTATATTCAACGGTGAAGTGCAATCCACCAATAGACTCCCACTATTTGATGAAAGGAACTACACTTATTGGAGAACACAAATGAGTTTCTTTATTAAGTCTCTTGATTTTGATCTGTGGTCGATTGTTATAGATGGTTATAAGAAACCGGCTATAATCTTTGTTGATGGTGATCGAGTAGAAAAACCATACGATAAATATACACACCAAAAAAAGATAAAGGCTAGTCTAGATGTACGAGCCATAAATGCACTATTTTGTGCAATTGAAATCGAGTTTAATCGTGTTTCTACCTGTACTATGTCTCATGAAATTTGGAGACTTCTTGAGGTGACTCATGAAGAAACTTTCCAAGTAAAGGAATCCAAAATCAGTAAACTAACATAGGAGTATGAATCATTCAAGATGAAACCCGATGAGTCAATTACACAGATGTTTACTTGTTTCCTTGATATCACTAATCCTTTATAATCTTTTGGTAAGGATTACGGCAATCATGAGAAGATCAGAAGATTCTACGGGCTCTAACCAATAATTGGAACCCGAAAGCAACTACGATCATAGAAGGAAACGATCTCACTATGATATCTTTGGAGACACTTATGGGCAAGTTGATGATCCATGAGCTGGACTTACAAGAATTTGAAGAAGCAACCCCCAAGGAAAAGTCTATCGCCTCCAAAGCACAAGCCAAAAGAGTCACATGCAATGACTCTGACGAAGAAGCATCTAGTGGTGATGAGCAAGCCCTGCTAGTCAGAAACTTTAGAAAGTTCTTGAAGTTTGAAAGATAAAACCGAAAGAAGAAGGAAGTCCATAAAAGCAACAAAGAAAAAATAATTTGTTTTGGATGTAAGAAGTCAGGGCATATCAAAAAGGACTGTCCATTGTCAAAGAAGAGTAGTTAATATGATTGATAAAAATTAAGCAGGAAAGCTACAACAGGTCGAAAGTATGCTAATACTAGCATCTGGTATAAGAGTGAGGCTAGTGAATCAGAGGAGGAGGATAGGCCCAACAGTACTACAAATGTTTGTCTGATGGCATTCGATAAGGTATCTACTAACCCTCTGTATGAGCTAGAAACTGCCTTTAGCGAACTACTTGATGAACACAGAAATGTGTTAGACAAGTACAAGCAATCTCGCAAAGAGGTTAAGGCTTACACAACTGAAGTAGCTAGATTGTCTAATCTTGTTGAAGATATAAAAGAGACATCTACTACCAGTAGCACGGATGAGATAGACATACTTAAAATAGACTATCATGACGCTATGCCCACCATTGAAAAGAAAAAAAGAGACTATGTCAAAGTGCAAGAGCTTTATGACATAGAGAAGAAGAGACACTTAGTCACAGGGCAAAGACTCGTTAATATGACTATCACATATGAGGAGTCTTATGTGATCTATAAAATGTTAGAGATCAAGTTAGGCAAACAGGCCATCCCTGTTACACAGCCTAAGGTTAGTACTAATGCTAAGCATACATCTAAGAGGACTAAACCAAAAAAAGCACGCAAGCAACATGTTTCACACAACTATGCTTTTACTTTTAGGTTTCCAAAGAAGACACAAAAGAATATCAACAAAGAAAAAAAATTATATTTTCAAAACTTACTTGTACGTACTGTGGTACTCACGGGCACATATCACAGTATTGTCAAGAAAGGAAGCTTGTTGACAATCATATACTTGCTTGGATTCCTATAACTAATCAAAAAGGACCCTTAGAGAAATGGGTACCAAAGGATTCATCTACGTGTTTTATAGCTCATGTTAGAAGCAAGTGAATTCTCGATAGCGGATGTTCGCGGCAAATGATTGATGATGCATCTTTATTCGCTATGCTATCGATGAAGAAAAAAGGATATGTCTCCTTCGGAAATAATTTGAGAGGTAATTTAATTGGAAATGGCACTGTTGGTTTGTCTCCCTATCCAGTAATAAAAGACGTCTGTATAGTCACGGAGTTGAAACATAACCTATTGAGCATAAGTCATTTGGCAGATAATGCTTATGGTATCAACTTTATGTAAGACAAATGTTCAATCTATGATATTTTATCTGGTAATCCCGTATATGAAGGGATTAGGGAAGACAATATTTTTTTTTCTTTTTAGAAAATACTAACAAAGTAGGAAAGTGCCTAGTAGGCCAATCAAAATGAAAGCTGGCTATGGCACATGAGGCTAAAACATGCTAATATGGATACTATCTCACGGCTATGTACTAAAAAGTTGGTAAAAGGACTCCCAAAAATCACATTCAAGAGAGATATGGTATGTTCTGACTGTGAAAAGAATAAAGCAACTAGGTCTTCGTTTAAATTCATTAACGCTGTAAGTACTTCTAGACCCTTGCAGTTGATTCAAATAAATATATTCAGTCCTATTAGAGTCGCTAGTCTTGGCATAAGCTCTACACTTTTGTGAATATTGATGATTTCTCTCGTTATACATGGGTTTTCTTTTTATCAAACAAAAGTGATGCTATTTTTGAATTTCAGATATTCTGTAAAAAGATACAAAATGAAAAAGGCTTCATGATTACTCGAATCCGAAGTAATCATAGTGGCGAATTCGTAAATGCTGATTTCAAAAAGTTTTGTTATTATAGTGGATATTACCACCAGTTTTCTTGTCTAGAACTCTCCAACAGAATGGTATTATGGAGCAGAAGTATCATACTCTAAGCGAGATGGCTAGAGTCATGCTGAATCAGCATAATTTTCCTAAGTATTTTTGGACAGAAGCTGTTAGTACATCCTGTCATATTTTAAATAGGGTGTTGATTCGACCTATCTCGAAGAAAACATCATACAAATTCATGTTTTGGAAGGGTTCCAATCATTTTATATTTTAAAGTTTTTGGATGGCGATGTTTTATCCTGAACACCAAGAACAACTTGGGGCAAGTTTGACTCTATGGCTGACGAAGGAATATTTGTCGGGTATGTTGCCAAGAGTAAGGGATATAGAATTTTTAATAAAAAATCTATGATTGTTGAAGAGTCAATTAATGTTACTTTTGATGAGCTCAATAGTCACAGATCTAGCGACAGTGTTGATGAAGAGATGCAGAAAAATCCAATACACCTGAAGATACTGCTACCAACGAGAGCTAAAGACTACCGAAGAGAATAAAGTTCATGCCAGACCAACCAAAGACACTCATCATAGGTGATGTATCCAATGGTGTAAGTACACGTTCTTCCACTAGAGATATTAATATAGCAGCAAATATAGCTTTTATTTCTCAAGTAGAACCTAAGACAGTAGCAGATGCTTTTAATGATGAGTTTTGGATTGACGCTATGCAAGATGAACTTAACAAATTTGAGAGAAACAAAGTTTGGGAATTTGTTCCTGAACATATTGGTCAATTGATAATTGGTACCAAATGGTGTTCTGAAATAACTAAGTGAGGATAGACAAGTTCTACGCAACAAAACACATCTAGTGGCACAAGATTATAATCAAGAAAAATTTATTAATTATGACAAGACATATGTGTAGAAGCATGGAAAATAATAAAGAAAGAGCCATGCGGCCAGGAAACCCCATGCGGTTCAGAAAGCCTATACGGCTTAGAGAACCCATGCGGCTCTGTGATATCCATGCGGCTCAGAGAAGTGCCACGTAGCATACAAGCAACTCTTCCCTTACTGCCTTTATTGCCTGGACGGCTGACAGCTCTGACAAGACGACGGCCCTGACACAAAGACGTAATTATGACTCTGTCATAATGACAGACTCCTAGGGAAACGAAGGAGATCTCTGACATAATCCCCCAAAAATGCCATGCAGCCTAGACATGTGGACAGTCATATGCGGCTCGAACGGAGACTCCCCATGCGGCTCAGGCTGAAGTTGCCCTATACGGCCCAGATCGAGACAGCCCTATGCGGCTCAAGCGGAGGCTCCCCATATACGGCTCAAGCAGACGCTCCCCCATGCGGCTCACGAGGACCATCTTCATGCGGCTCGCGAAGGAGTTACCCGTTATACGGCCACTTACGTCCATGCGGTCCAGATTATCATGTGATTCGAAGGTTCGAGGGCCACTCCCCAACAGCCTTAACACGCACCCGGGCTTATGCGGCTTAATCCTCATGCGGCTCAGATCCCCTCAGTGGCTCCCAGGACACGTGTCATAAAGCCAATAAATTTCCCATATTTACTGCAATCAAAGATTGGGTCAAATCCCAATAATCTGGGACACGTAGCAGGAGAATGAATTAAACTTATTCATTCAGATTCGCAGACATCAGCAGATCATCATAAGAGAGATTTATTCCAATCAGCATTAATTACTGAGAGAATTTGGCACAATCTACATTAATGGCCCAGATTTATTACGCTCAAAACTAATGGCCCAGATTGATCAATCAACAGGCCGCCACCACTTTAAGGGACAATCATTGTAAACCCTAATGATGGCATTTCCTTCTTATAAATAGCAAGGTGCCATTCCCTTGCGAAGAGGACCACTTTTCGAGATCAGAGAGAGCACCAGAATACTTGGAGAGAAAAAGCAGAGAGAGAGCAAAGAGAGCATTTCTTCAACGCCAAACAATCTTTTGGAGCCAAAGTTGCATACCGATCGTCCAAGGAGTAAGGCAGAGCTGCCGTAGCTTTCCCGAGCCTCTATCATCACCTCTCAGAATCTAAAATAAACAATTGTACTTAGACTGCTGTACCTAGGCTTTCGTCCCTAGGCTTTCTTTGTACAAGCGAGTTTGTAACGTAAAGTAAAAGTCCAGTCCTCCGATAATTGTTCTGCTCTTTTATATTTCATGGCAAACATGATGGCGACTCTGCCGGGGACAAACTTCTCCGTAACTGAGGAGTTGGTGACGCAGTCGGATGTAGCCAAGCTTGGCTCCACGCAACAGAAGATGGTCGTCCGTTTCGACCAACAGGCGTTTGAAGAGATGCTCTCTGAAGGAAGTATCGGCCCGATCCAGAAGTGAACCCGCACAAAGAAAGCTCGCTGCGAGTGGAGGCCAAAACCATTTGCTCCTCCACAAGCTCTGGACGGGGTCATTTCTGCTACCCAAGACGGCGAAGGCGACTCTCGTACGGCTCCACTTCGAGCCGTAGAGAACTCTGCTGTCCCCAAGTCGGGCAGAGGAAAGTACTATGATGCTGGACCTGTAGGGACAAAGAGCGAATCTATGCGCCCCAAGAAGAAGGCGAGCACTCCTGTGGCCAAATCTGCCAACCACATGCATGAGGCTCATGCGGGTGGATCTACCAGCCGCATGAAGAAAGTCTATACGGCCAGATCATCCAGCCGAATGAAGAAAACTTATTCGGCTGAGACTCCCAGCCGCATGAAGAAAGCCTATGCGGCTACGTCTGCCAGTCGCATGAAGATTGTTGAGGACGGCAGCATGACACCTACCCCGTGCGGCTCTGTCTTCGACCACCTGTCTTATGGTCCTGATCTCTTGTGCTCCCAAGAAGATGTGTCTTACTCTCGTCAGCATCACCTAGACTCTTCCTACTATGTGCCTTTACACACTAGAGCGAGGAAGTCTAGGGCAGCACGAGCTTGGCACGCTCAGTCCGCTGATCCTGTCTCTGATCATCTGAGCGTCCCGTATACCGTTATGCGAGCCTCAGATGGAAAGTTGTACAGAACCACTCGAGTCCAGCCCCCGGCGGCAAACGGACAGAGAGGTTCGCAAAAGTCTCCCAAAATCCAGGGAGCAAACATGGTCGACCCAGACCCATCTGACTTGCGTGAGGCCATCCTCCACAAACGCAAGAAAAGAGAAGATGCATCGGGGTGCAAAAAGTCCTCCTACGGACGTCACTGTACCCAAGTCATCGTCAACTGCTGCTGCAATGATGCGACGGTGCGAGAAGACCGGCAGTCCATCTTTCAAAGACTGTAACAGCCATCTTCAGAAGACGAGGTACTTCCCGTCGTCTCCTGCAACTCTGCTCGAAAAGTCCCCGCTGATGGAAGAGGGAAGAAGACAAATGTTTCCAACCCAAAGATTTCAACCACTGCGACTAAAAGACTGGCGTCTAAGCGGGTGCCCACCACTGGAGTTTTCCAAGGTACTCATTCTAAGATAAAATCTTCTACAAAGGAAGATTCGTCGTCCATGACGCAGGGAGTTGCTGGGACTGCGGGTAGCACCCCTCCGAGCCTCCACAATAATCCGATGTTCCAAGAAGACGAGTCACGGGAGGCAACTCTTCCGTCAGATTCAGCAAACCTGACGTCCCCGAGAACGTCCATAATTCCCAAGACGAGGCGAACTCGGAGACTGGGGGTACTGTTCCTTCCGAGTCTGAACCAGAAGAGAACATACCCACATACCCCGATGACTTCTCACTACCGGGGTACGATTCGGAGGGCGCTTCCTCCACCGCTCCGTCCATCTCTTCTCACGTAAAGACGGTATTCATGACAAACAGCAGCCAAGGTGGTTCCAGTGATCGCCAACGCATCGACAGTCTCGAATCCATATTGCTTGCGTTGGTTAAGTCTGTAGACGAGATTAAAGTGGCCCCTCCAACTCTGCAAGGAGGGACGCCTGGCCAAACAAGCGCGGATCCCACGGTCAATGCGGACTCGAATTCGGCGGCACCAAACCCGGGCAACGATCCTCCTGAAACAACGGCCCCCACCGCCATGGACGAGGCCCACGAAGCGAGAAGAGAGGTCCAGGAGCTCCGAGCCATGTTTCACGCTCGAGAAAACTCTCAAGACCTCAGAATACGGCAACCGTACCCTGCTGCCTGGAGGGACGTTCCATTCCCACCAAGATATAAGCCATTCAATATCAATCCTTATGATGGCAAGACCTCAGCAAGTCAGTACATCACCTACTTCGAGGTCACCACCGACCATCTGCCCCATGACGATGCCATTCTCACGCGATTATTCATCGGGGCATTGGAAGGGGTCGCCTTCGACAGGTACTGCAATCTACCGGACAACTGCATCCACTCCTTCGCCGGCTTCAAGCGCATATTCTTGGAGAGATTTTACGAAGTAGGGCAGGACATCACAATGTCCACCCTCATGGACGTCGTCTAAGGGGAGAAAAAGCTAACAAGAAACTATATCGAGCAGTTTTGCCAAACCGCAATGAATCTGCCATCTGGAAATCCGGATTCCTCCTTGATCAAAATTTGCCAAAAGAGATTGCTCCCAACAATCAGTCTCTGGATGGGCGAAAGTCAATTCAAGGATTGGAAGACATTCATCATCAGTGCCACAAGCACCGAAGAACGATTGAAGAAGGCTCGCCAATTGGGACTGCACATCTCGGACGGAGAGAACAAGGGCAAGCGTCCTAACAACGACAATGGGGGTAGCCCCTCCAACAATCGGGACAGCAGGGGTAAGCAGGCTATGGTGGCCGACACCGCGCAGAAACCTGAGCCAAAGCCGGCAGACAAACATTGGCCGCAAATCACTTACTCTTTCGAAGACGGTCACGTCAAGCCCATCTTGGACATGCTCATACAAGGGGACAGAATTCATCTTCCTCCACCAAGACGGGAACCGCGGCAGGCAGACATGGAGAACCCAAAGTACTGCCATTACCATCGCTATGTCCACCATGCCACACACGACTGCTACCAACTAAAACGGTACATCCAAAATCTCATCGATTCGAACGCACTGGCCATCAATTTCGAAGAGGTAACGATGTCAGCCAATATGGTGTCAGTATAATTCGGCAGCTTCCCTCCGACGGAAACTCAAGACGGTGTGGTCCCCATCCCTCTGGCGACAATGGAGATTGCTAATCTTCCACCTCCCCGAGATCAGGCTACTGGTCTAGTGCCCCTCACCACATCACGAAGGGAGGTCATGTGGATCCATCCAGACATGGTATCGGAAGTCACTCGACCCACATCATCTTCCATCTACAAGAAGAAGGGTAGAAAAGTCAGTTCCAGCCACACAATCTAGGCAGACATCGAAGAAGCTACAGCCGTCGTCACGCGATCTGGGGCACAATCCTAACCTGCGGCTGACAACCTGGCTGAAGATCATCAGCCCGCTATAACTGAGGCTCCGGGACCGGCTCAGCCTCCGACGACCGACAAGCCTAAACCGAAGGAGACCCGCTTTGATAAATCCTTCCGAAAAGAGGCATCACAAGGACTGGAGAAGCCCTACAACTTCGACATCTTAGCGCAATTGGCCAACACACCGGCCAAGTTGTCATTATACGAGCTTCTGAGACTCTCCAAGAATGTTCGTGCGGCTTTGAGCGATGCACTCCAAAACGCCGACGCGTACCTCGCTCAGGTCAACCTCACAGGAGAGAACCCGCCTACAGATCTCCAAGACAGCGCCTGCATGGGAGCGATACCCAACATTGTCTTCACTCCGCAGGATATGCTCATCAAAACCATCCTACACGATCGTCCGTTATACTATACTGGATACATTGGAGACGTAAAGGTGGATCAGATGCACATTGATCCTGGCTCTTCCATAAGCATTATCCTGAAGGGTCTGTTACATCATCTCCATATCCCTATGCATCGCCTGACGCCTACAAGTACCGCCATCAGCGGTTTTAATTCGGGCAGGAGCTACCCAATTGGGAAGATTCGTCTAAAGTGTCAGATTGGCGATCTCCATTCAGAAGTCACCTGCTACGTCATAGATGCAGACACCTCTTATAACATCCACTTGGGGCGCCCTTGGATACACGATTATATGATCGTACCTTCCATGCTGCACCAGTGCTTCAAATATGTCGACAAACACGGCTTCGTGAGGACGGAGTTTGCTGATATCGATCCCTTCAAAGGGGTCGAATCTTACTACTCAGACTCCTGTCTGTACGGAAAGTCGAAAAAGCATCTTGGTGAAGGAGATGCGCAAGCTCGTACCGAGACAGCCACAGGATCAGAAGAGCCGCTGACGATCCACCTCCAAGCTCGCAAACCTGGCAAGTCTGTACCCCTTACCGCCACTCTGCGTAAGGACACAATCAGCCTCTCGGCACAAGAAGAGCAGATGATAATTCGGCTGCCAAGGTCTGGCCAAGTGCCAAGACCCACAACGGAGCCACTGACAATCAGGCTGCCGAGAGCCGGCCAGCCGCAAACGGAGAAGCTCAATCCCTCCGACAAGCCAATGACGATACGTCTTCCCAAGAAGGGTCGTCACCCCGATGCAAGGCCTGAAACTTCTAGCGAACCAACCACTCCCCGCCCAGCATCGAGTTCCAAGCTGGGGGTCGCTAGTTTGCCAACAACTCCATGCTCTGCTCCACCAGCTGAACCGCTGACGATCAAGCTGCCCAGGTCGTCCTCTCAGTCTTTGTTTATACTGGGGGTAGCCAAAGAGGAACCGGAGTTAGCCAAGTATGTGGCTGCCCATACTGATGTTACCTCCGCAGATGATGTAATCCCCCAAGAAAAGATACCTTCATCAATAAAGGGCTATCTTTGAACTACCTCGAGTTTAATAAGCTCTGTACAATATATGCTATGGAACACGGTATAGGCACTCACCTCCACACATAGGTGACAAATATGTACACCGCAATCCAGCTTACTCCAGCGGAAGACGCTTACCGCATAATCGAGGGAGGGGACCATCTAATTATCTTCGGCCGGAAGGACGACCTGTGTCCCTTCACCGTAGAAGAAATCGACCTTGGATCAGATGCCGGAAGACTACCTCTGTATCTTTATAGCCCCCAATCCAAATATCTCATGCAGAAACAGGGGTATGATCTGGAAACGATGCCAGGCTTGATCTACGGTACTGGAGGACGATTACCTTTGAAGCTACCGGTCCCGACAGGCAAACCATGTGACTACTATAGCAAGACTCGATGTAGATTAGGGTATGTAACACCCACGACGACCCCTGAGGGTTCAGATGAAGAATGTGACTGGCATTCACATTCAACAGGGTCACCAACTTTTGACTCGGATACCAGCATCGGAGTCAGATAAGTTCTGTCAGTCAACATGGCATTCGCCGACGCTTATGAAGAAGATGAAGACATCCCTGAAATCCTCGAGCTAGAGCCGTGGGCCCAACTGCTGGATGCACAATGGTAAAAGCGGTTCGAACAGAGAGAACCTCCCACTGAAGAGGAGGTCATACAAGTAGATCTCGGCAGTGAATCTTCTCCAAAACCGATCTTCGTCAGTAAAAGCCTAACAGACGAAGAGCGAGAATTGCTGCTGGAACTTGTCAAAGAATATATTGATGTGTTCGTCTGGAGCTATGAAGACATGCCGGGGTTAAATTCCGATATTGCTCTTCATAAACTCAACATCCGGCCGGATGTAAAGCCAGTCAAGCAACAACAGTGACGCTTTCGCCCAGGCATTATGGATGCGATCAAAGCCAAAGTCAAAAAACTAATAGCCAGCGACTTCATTCGTGAGGAACAACATCCGGATTGGGTCGCCAACATAGAACCAGTCCTCAAGAAGAATGAAAAGATTCGAATCTGCATCGACTTCCACAATCTGAACGAGGCATACCCCAAAGATGAATTTTCCCTCCCTATTACAGACATCATGATTGACAACACCTGCGGCTTCGAATGTATGTCATTTATGGATGGCTTCTCGGGGTACAACCAAATCAAGATATCTCCTGACGACGAAAAGCACACATCATTCCGAACACCGATTGGCACGTATTGCTACATAGTCATGCCTTTCGATTTAAAGAATGCTGGCGCCTATTTACCATTGATTGTAAAAGTACAGAACAGTTTTATAGGAGGACTGAACTTAGACTCACAATACAAACTCGCTTGTACAAAGAAAGCCTAGGGACGAAAACCTAGGTACAGTAATCTAAGTACAATTGTTTATTTTAGATTCTGGGGGGGTGACAATAGAGGCTCGGGAAGGCGACAGCAGCCCTACCTTACTCCTTGGACGATCGGTATGCAGCCTTGGCTCCTGTGACGAGATGGTTGGCGTTGATGAAGAAATGCTCCTTCTGCTCTCCTCGTATTGCTCTTCTGGCTTCTCTCTCTCTCTCTGGATTGATCTCTGTGGATTCTTCTCTCTGACTATCGGGGGAGCCTCTCTGTATGGGCGTATCTCTCTCTGACATTATATATTTTACAAGGGAATGGCACATTGTTATTTATAATAGTAGGATCTCCTCATTAGGGTTGCCAATGATTGCCTCTTGGAGATGGCGACGGCCTGTGGATTGGTCAATCTAGGCCATTCGTTTTTGATTGTGACGAATCCAAGCCATTGAGTGTAGATTACACCAAATCCCATCAGCAATTAATGCTGATTGTAATAAATCTTCCTCATAATGATCTTCTAATGTCTGCGAATAAATTAGATTTATTCTCCTGCTATGTGTCCCAGATTATTGGGATTTGACCCAATCTTTGGTTGCAGTAAATCTGAGAAATTAATCGGCTTAGGACACGTGTCCTAGGAGCCACTGGGGGATCTAAACCGCATGACGAGTGAGCCGCATATGATTTTGGGCCGCATATGGTTAGGGCCACGTGTCAGGGCTGCCTGGGTAGTGGCCCTCCCTTGAGCCTTTGAACCATATGTAGGTGATCATTGCGAGCCGTATAGGGATACATCCGCCTGAGCCGCATAGGAATGGTCCTCTTGAGCCGTATGAGAAGTCTTTGCTCGAGCCGCATGAGGCTGTCTCGGCCTGAGTCGTATAGGACGGCTTCATTCTGAACCGCATGAGAAGTTTTTGTTCGAGCCGCATACGAACGCCCACGTGGCAAGGCCACATGGCATTTTTATGGCTCTCGGGGGATTTGTGTCAGAGATCTCTTTTCTCTTCCCTAGAAGTCTGTCATTATGACAGAGTCATAATTACTTCTTTTTGTGTCAGGGCTGTCACTTTTTCAGAGTTGTCAGCCGTCAAACAATTAATGCGAGAGGGCAGAGGAGAGGGCTGTCCCACCACGTGTCTTCTGAGCCGCATGTGATGTCTTGGGCCGCATAGTCCCTTATGCCGTATGACTCTCTGAGCCGTATAGGCTTTCTGAGCCGTATGGGGTTCTTTGGCCGCATGGGTCATTTTCTTTAATATTTTCCATGCTTCTACAAGACTCCTTTCAAAGTTTTCAATTTACAAAATTGAAATACTTTGAATAAGAAGCATGGCTGTGTTCTTCTAGCCGCATATGAAACCCTGACCACATAGAGAGCTTGGCCGCATAGATTGTTCAGCCGCGTAGGTGGTTCAGCCACAGGGGACTGTTCAGCCGCATAGCTTCTCGCCACGTGTGTGGGTCTTTAATTGCCTCAAATTCGTTTCAGCGCCATTTTTGTAGGAGAAATTCCAAGGGTCAGCTCATTAAATCTTTCGAATTTTATGCCCTGGGTGAATCTTGGAGACGAAACCCAAGGAGTCGGTTTCACTTTTTATGAAGCGGTCATTGGCCCACATGTCCTCCTTCTCCCGTCCTCTTATAAATAGGAGGAGTTTGAAGAGAGAGAGGGCTTCTTTATTTTCTTTCTTTTTCCTCAAACCTTCCCTATCTCGATTGCCCTTCCCCTCTTCGATAATTAATGGCTCCCAAGATGATCGTGGCAGCAAAGGGCAAGAAGGCAGCCTCTACTTCCACCTCAGCTGCGGCTGCTACTCCGCCGGTCGTCGTACCTGATGTTCATCCTGACGTTCACCCCCCCATTACTGGTAAGGACAATGTATGAGTTAAAGAACCCTAACTGCCATGGCTACGTCGTATACTTTATGCATGAGTCTTTATAAATCGCCTGTTCGCCCTACGGCTGAGCTGCGAGCCGCATAAGAAAACTACCGTGTCTGTATACGCGCTTCGTCGACAAAGCCGCATAAGCGACGCTAAACTGCATAGACTTTTATTACACGGAGCCGCATAAGTGTTCTTCTGAGCTTGAGCCGCATGAGGCTTTTTGGAGCCGCATAAGACTTCGGAGCCGCATAAAGCTTCATGGAGCCACATGGATGTTTTCTTGAGCCACATGAGGCTTAAAAGCACCCAATCAGCTCTCTTTATCCCTCCGTTTAACTTACTTTTCTCTGTCTTTTCTTCAATGAATCTGCCGGTTAACGCTGCTGGAGAACTCTTGGTGGATAGCGCCCAAGCTGCTCTCGGCTATAGGTACGACCATATTGTTCAGCATATGACGGACCAGTTTCCAAGCGATAAGCCTCTGGCTAGATTAAATGCCATCAAGAATCAGTCTTTCTATTTCCTTAATGCTATGATGAACTCCTGGAAATTTGAAGGGAAGTATTTGAAGCCTGCGTTCTTTTTTGGAGATGCCTTGACCGTGGAGAACAATCATGTTCTGGAGGTGTCAGAGAATTGGAGTTTTGTCTCTAACGGAATGGCGATCCGCATCCCCCAGATGGAGCGACACTTCCCATTATCTTGGTTCAATATGCTTCCATTGGACCGGAAGATGGAGGAGACTTTAACCCCTACCAGAAGTGGGATGTTCGTGGAGAACATCCATTATAATAACAATCTGAAGTCCGTGACTGCCGGCAAGGTGCATACTAGCTGTTCTATGACGGGGTTGGTCCCAGGTTCTTTCCTGAATATGGCGGGCCCTAACTTCACATTTTCTACCGCCGATACTTTTATAAATCAACTTGCTCGAAAAGGCTCCTATCCCGTTGGTCGGTTGATGTCCCTGGTTTGGTACACCCTATTCCCTCGTGGACCAATTTGTCTACTTGGATCTTGCAGAAGTATGAGGCCTTTTTGTGCGAGATTGGCCTTTACCATGCTATCCGAGGCACCAGTCATGGCTTGTCATAAACAAGAAGCTGTTTATGTCTCTGCTGGAGATGTATAATTGCCGTATGGGGACCTTTTACACACCTGTAGGGAAAATAGGACTCGCGCTCCATGAAATGCACGCGATCTCCAAGCTTCCTTGGGGGAACGAAGCTTTTGAAGCGTATACTCCCACTAATGAGGAACTCAAAGATTTGGAACGACGGTATCCTGGCTTCGTGGCTCTTTACCAAGAGATATTGTGCCATTATAGCACATGTCATCAGATAACCCGAAAGGATAGTAACTCGGAAGGGAATGCTCTCCATACCAAGGACTGGGTGCACTATCTCTTCCCGACAGATGCCTCAGGTTAAGTCACCTCTCGTCGCCCTCGATTCAAGAGCTGTCCGAGAAAGCGCTTCTGGCAAGATTTTTGATGATCTGGCTACAAAATTGTGTAGTCTCGGGAGGAGCCGGTTCTATGAGAGAATTAGTCGTAACTTCATCCTTCCGACTGTGAAGTTAGTTTTGCGAATTAGGCTAGCTCTCCTTCCGGCCATGGTGTGTAGCATACACCGTGGCCTTCGTACCTTCACGTCCAAAATCATTGCTCGCGACGTGACCAGAGATTTTGAACGAACTGAGTTGCCCTATCACTATTTGATGGGATGGCTGCTGATACATTATCCGTCCTTGATGAGACCGGGCTCTGAAGATGGTGTGACTGATGATGACGCATTTATCTTCCGCTATCGTGATGAGCCTTGGGAACGTGAGACCATACGGGCTTGCCGGATGGCATTGGCAAGGGCAGATAAGTATCATATTTTCGTATCTGTCCCTCGCTTTACTTCCAGGGACATAGAGGCTTTACATATTGACGGTATCGCGCCCCCTCAGCTTCTGGATGGCCAGATGCTCCTATGGCTGCGTAACATCCGTCCCGCACATCTGGTGTATCGTAATCGCAATACTGTCTTTCTGGAGCCTTATCTGCCTAGCAGGTTTGCCCGACAGTTTGGATACAACCAACTTTGTCTGGACAGCCCCGGTTCTTGTCTGGTTATGAAGGTAGCCTTTTTAATGGTATCAGGGCTTGGCAATATTATGATTCATTCCATACTCGTTCCATTTTCTTGGTCCTTGCCATTAAAGAGTCAGTGGAGATCTTGTATATGGCGGCTTTGTATCATGTCATGGCGAACAAACCCTCGGTCGGTTTTAACCCAGGTACCAGTTTTATTGTTGGTACCGGTCTGGAGAAAGGCTCTCAAGGGGCCAAGAAAAGAAAGACTAGAGTCGAAGTGCTAGATTTGGATTCCGCTGCTGAGGGTGATGAGGGCAACGAGCATGATAAAGATGACTCTATCCTTCCAGTGGCAGATGCAGAGGTGGGTCAGCCGTCTGTTTCGTCAGATGAGATGTTGGGGGATCAGTCCCTCGTTGCGCCTGGTCCTACTCCGAAATGTAGCAGGCAAGTTTCTCCTGTTGGCGGTGTTTCTCGATCCCGGAAGCTGGTTGCGACTAGGCACCGCCCGCTAGCCATAAAAAAAAGTGGAGAAGAAGTCAACCCTGCGTCAGAGGTAACAAAACCGCTCTCGATTCCTTCTCCCTTCTTTCTTTCGAGCTTCAATTCTAATCATCTTCGTTCCCTCTTTTAGGTGTCAGGAGAAGAAGAAGAGTTTCAAGATGTCGAGGCGGTGACCCAGGATGACGGGGACTCCCGTGAGCCTGTTCCTTTTCATGATGACGCAGATCAATCTGTATCCCCTTCAAGGTGACGGGGACAGAGGACGTGACTGAGTTTAACTCGGGGGTCACGGGTGAGGGAACCATGCCAATTGTGGATGAGCTGCAGCCTTCATGCCCCTCCCCTGGTAAGATTAGCCAAATCTTAACCTGTGAGGAAGCCTATTCGCTCTATCATCACGTCCTTCGGGTTACATCGATTGATTGTTATTCTGGACATACAGGTCCTGCCCCTCCAGTGCCGAGGATGGACATTGTTGAGACCACCCCAACCGAAGGGGCATTGGTGGAGAAGGGTGTACCTCCTCACCGTCCGACTCATCTTGATGGGCCTTCTGGGGGCTCGAGTTTAGCGGGCCAGTCATCGGGGCAGTCGGGGCAGGGAAGGATGGTCCTTGCGTCATCCTCTGCTCCGGTGGCTCCAAGAATCGACCTTTCTGCCCTACCGAGTATCCAAGCTTTCCGGGCGGCGGAAGATGAGTTGGCCGCTATTCATGCATCGTTCTACTCGGACTCCGTTCCCCTGGTGGCGAGCTCTAGCGTTACTTCTCCGACGTTGCCGTTCCTGCTTCTCCTGACGCTATCCTCTGCTGAAGTTTTGGACGACGCATTGCAGGACGTGGTTGCCAGTTTCCATCGTCATTTGAAGAGGGGAATCAAAGCCGCTGTGGAAAGAGGGACCTCCTTCACCTTGGCCCGACAATGCGCCCATGGTCAAATAAATATCCTTAGGGATCTTCCTGGTGATGCAGGGATAGCTTCGCTTCTGGAGGCGAAATTGTTGGAGGTTGATCAGCTGGTGGTCGAGCTTCGAGTATTCCGGCAGGTTGATCTATCTGCTGTTATAAACGAGGAGCGGGATTCCCTTATCGCTGTTATAGAGAGGACCAGAGCTGCTCGGGATAGGACCAGACCGGCCATACTGAAGGATCTCAGCGACTTATCTGACCGGTATGATCAATTGAGTTACGCGAATGAAAATGTCACGACTCGGGAGGAGTCTGTCTCTCGTGAGATTACTGAGACGCGGGAGCAGATCCTTGCGCTTCAGAAGAAGTTGACTTTCTTGGAGTCTGAACTCGAGACTGCCCGTAATGACAGGGGGCTAATTGTTCAGGAGGCTGACAGGATTACTCAAGCTTCGACTAACCTGGAGACTGCCTTGAAGAAATTGGAAGATGACTGTCAGGCGCTCCTGGGCTTGGACAATGAGGAGCGGCTACTCCAGGAGGTCGAGCGTCGCGCTCGGCAACGGATTGAGCGGGGGACCATCTCAGTGAGAAACCGCCTCCTAGAATTGAGTAATGCTGAAATGTAGTCGGCCTTTTATTTTTCTTTTTTGAAAGGGACGCAGTCCCAAAATATGTAATACTTTTTTTTTCCTTCAAATAAAGAGTACTTTCAATTCTACTCTTCATTTGTATTACCTGCTGCGCCTGTGGTATTGTGGTGATGTTCTCCCCCGTATAGGGGATATATTTGTGGACCTGTTACCCATGGCATATCTTGGTTTTAGGTACAGAGAACAAGCTTTGGTCAGGATACCTGAAGCAGCCATGGCAAAGTAGTCATGGGTGCTCTTGGTATTGGGACAAGGAATGCCGTAGAGCAGCTGGGCTCCTGGGGCATGATGAGATGGTATGTTTGTGCTAAGAAACTTAGCTGAGGATATTTATGGGCCTATTATCCTTGGCGTACCCTGGTTTAAGATACGGATAATAGGATGAAGGGGAACCGACATACTTGCTCAGAGGTAATGAGGACATGGCAAGCAAAAAAGTTTTTTTTTTAGACGTAGAGTTTTCCTACTCAGAGGTAATGAGTATATGGCAGGAGTGAACTTGACGGAGGGTATTGGTGGTCAACAGAGGACATTTGTGGTCAACAGAGGACATTTGTGGTCAACAAAGGACATTTGTGGTCAACAGAGGACATTTGTGGTCAACAGAGGACATTTGTGGACCTATTACCCTTGGCGTACTCCGGTTGTGGGTACAGATAATAGGTCGAAAGGGGATCATCATACTTACTCAGAGGTAATGAGGACATGGCAAGTATGAAGGTTTCTTCGACAGAGCCTTCCCATTCAGAGGTAATGAGGACATGACAGGAGTGGGCTCAATGAAGGAGGACACATAGAACGACTTAGAGGTAATGAGGACATGAAAGTTCTATGTAAGGGGTAATTTGTTTTTGGCGGAAGTGGGACGACTCAGAGGTAATGAGGACATGGCCGTTTTAGAAATTTGTGGATCGACTACCCTTTTTTGTGCACTGGAAGTACGGGTATTGGATCATGAGGGAGGATCTCCTCCAGGAAGGAAGTTCAGAGGTATGATCATACATAACTTTCTATCTGAAAGAGTGACCGGGATGTGAGTTCAGAGGCACCAGCGGTTACATGACTCAAGGATCTGGAGAATGGTGAGCGTGTGTTCAGCGGTACCAGCGGATACATGACTCAAAAATCTGACAAACTATGGGGGTGAGCTCAGTGGTGTCAGCGGATACATGACTCAAAAATCTGGAAAACTATGGGGGTGAGTTCAGTGGTACCAGCGGGTACGTGACTCAATAATCTAGAAAACTATGGAGGTGAGTTCAGTGGTACCAGCGGGTACGTGACTCAATAATCTGGAGAATGTTGTTTTAGACATAATATTTCTTCAGGAACTTGTCGTTGACGGACAACATATGCAAGTCTCCATTTTGCTTAGCGAGGCGGTAAGCACCGTTGGAGAACATGGCCTCGATGACAAATGGACCTTCCCATTTTGGCTGAAACTTGCCGACGGTCTTGTGAGTCATGACCATTGGCCTCCGGACTGCCAGAACAAGATCGCCCACTTGGAATGTTCTGATTTTGACCATCTTGTTGAAGGCTCCTGAGATGCGTGCTTGGTATAGCTCGATCCTTTGCTGAGCTAGGAGGCGCTTTTCATCTAAGGCCTCCAACTCTTGTAGTCGACATCGGTAGTTGTCATCCGTCGTCAATTAATAAGTGAGGGCGACGCGGAGTGAGGGTATTTGAGTCTCTAATGGGAGAACTGCCTCACTCCCGTATACTAAAGAGAATGGTGTGTTCCCAGTAGCTGTTCGGACTGTAGTACGGTACGCCCATAAACACTCGCCGAGTTTCTCTTTCTAGTCGTATTTGTTGGAGGAGACAAACTTCTTGAGGAGTTTGATGATTGTTTTGTTGAATGCCTCTGCCAACCCGTTCGTCGCCGGGTTGTACGGTGCCGAAGCGACTTTCTGAATACGGTGCTTATCGTAAAACTGCGGACCATTATCATGGATGATCCTTCGGGGCAGTCCAAAGCGGTAGATGACGTGATGCTTAAGGAAACTGATCACGTTTAAAGTCTTGACTTTTGCGAGTGGGACAACTTCCGCCCACTTGGAGAAGTAATCAGTGATCGCAAGTATGAAGCGATGTCCTCGGGAGGAAGGTGGGATGATTGGACCAATGATATCTATTCCCCATGCTTCGAATGGCCAGGACGCCACTGTCGGATGTAGAAATTCGGATGGTTGGTGAATGAAGTCCGCGTGGACTTGACATGCTTTGTATTTTCTAGCATAATCTATCGCATCTGCCACCATCGTGGGCCAATAGTAGCCCATTCGTCGAAGACGGTCTTGCAATTTAGGACCGGGCTGGTGGGCCCCGCAGATACCATCATGAGCTTCTCGTACGGCTTCTTTGGCTTCTGTGTTTGACAAGTACCGGAGCAGTAATCCGTCGTAGGAGCGGCGATACAGCATTTTTGTCACTGTATCGTAGAAGAATCTGAGAGAATATCGTCTGATAGAAGTGGCTTCCTTTGGGTTCTCGGGCAGGATGTCGTAGACGACGAAGTCGATGAATGGTTGTCTCCAATCTGGGGCATCATCGATCGTGTGGGCGGAATAACTCGCCACGAATTGCACATTGTTCTTGGGACAGACCAGTTCGTGGCCTATCACATCCACTGATTGGCGATCATAGTTCGGAACTGCTAGGGAAGCGGCAAGACCAGCTAGGGCATCAGCTTCGATATTTCGGAGTCTGGGGACATGTTCGATGAAGAACCCTTCGAATGACGAGATGATGTCAATCGCTATTTGGTGATAAGGGATCATGTCTTCATGGCGGACTTCGTATGAGCCCCTGATCTGATTGACGATTAGTTGGGAATCGCCGTATGCTTCAAGGTATTCTACCCCCAGCTCTCTTGCAAGTTGGAGGCCAATGACCAGAGCGTTGTACTCGGCCACATTGTTAGAACAGGGCTCTGTGAGAGAATAAGCGTGGTTAATCACTAATCCGAAAGGGAAGACCAGCACTACCCCGACTCCGACGACTATATTGCCTTTAGGTCCGGTCCTCGAAGCACCGTCGAAGAACATTCGCCATATATCATCGTGAGAAGTTGCATGCGAGTCGGCGACCTCATCTGGGATCTCTTCATATATTCTGGAGGACTCCGAGCCTGGGTGGGCTGCTAAGAAGTCTGCCAGGGCTTGACCTTTGACTGCCTTTTGGGGGACGAAGATGATATGATAAGGGGACAGTAATATTGCCCATGTAGCGAGGCGAGAGCTGAGTGCCCGTGGTTTAGTCATGAGGACCCTGAGAGGGTTGACTCGTGAGATGACATGTATCGTTTGTCCGGTGACATAGTGCCGTATTTTCTGAATGGCGAACACCAGGGCAAGGCATTCCTTCTCCACAGCGGTATATCGGTGCTCTAGCCCAATCATCATTCGGCTGAGGTAATATATAGCTTGCTCATGGCCTGCATCGTTGTTTTGTGCGAGCAGAGCTCCGAGGGAATGTTCCATTGCTCGTACATAGAGCAGGAATGGTTTTCCAGAAACCGGGGCCACCAAAACTGGAGGATTTGTCAAATATTCTTTGATACTGTCGAAAGCACACTAACATTCCTTGTCCCATACGAATGAGACTCCTTTCTTCATGAGGTGTGTGAACGGGCGGCATCACCCGGAGAGGTTAGAAATGAACCTCCTGATGTAAGCTAGCCTCCCTTGGATGCCTCTGAGTTCGCGAAAATTTTTCGGGGGACCCATCTCCATGATCGCTCTCGTCTTCTCAGGGTCTACATGGATACCTTGTGCCGTGATGATGAAGCCCAAGAACTTCCTGCTGGATACGCCCAGAAAGGACTTCGTAGGGTTCATTTTCAAATTATGCGCTCGCATTAGGTCGAATACCGTCTTTAGATCCTGCGGATGGTCTCCTTCGCATCGACTCTTAATGGCTATGTCGTTAATATAGCACTCCACTTTCTTGCGTAAGTGGTCTCTGAAGATGATGCTCATGGCTCTTTGATATGTGGCGCCAGCATTCATTAAACCAAAAGGCATAATTGTGTAGCAGTATGTGCCAATCGGTGTTCGGAATGATGTATGCTTTTCGTTGGCAGGAGACATCTTGATTTGGTTGTACCCCGAGAAGCCATCCATGAATGACATACGTTCAAAACTGCAGGTATTGTCAATCATGATGTCCGTGATAGGGAGGGGAACTCATCTTTGGGGCATGCCTCGTTTAGATTGCGGAAGTCGATGCAGATTCGAATCTTCCTATTCTTCTTGAGGACGGGCACTATATTGGCGACCCAATCGGGATATTGTTCCTCACGAATGAAATCGCTGGTTATCAGTTTGTTGACTTCGGCTTCGATCGCGTCCATGATGCCCGGGCGAAAGCGTCGCTGTTGTTGTTTGACTGGCTTCGCATCCGGTCGAATATTGAGTTTGTGAAGAGCAATGTCGGGATTTAACCCTGGCATATCTTCATAGCTCCAGACGAACACATCAATGTATTCTCTGATAAGTTCCAGCAGTGATTCTCGCTCTTCGTCTGTTAAGCTTTTACTGACAAAGATTGGCTTTGGAGAGGATTCGCTACCGAGGTCGACCTGCATAACCTCATCTTCAGTAGGAGGTTCTCTCTGCTCGAACCGCTTTTCCCATTGTGCATCCAGCTGTTGGACCCACGGCTCTAGTTCGAGGATTTCAGGAATGTTTTCGTCTTCTTCGTAAGCATCGGCGAATGCCATATTGGCTGACAGGACTTGTCTGAATATGTCTCCGATACTGGTATCCGAGTCGGAGGTTGGTAATCCGGTTGAATGTGACTGCCAGTCACACTCCTCATCTGAACTCTCAGGGGTCATTGTGGGAGTTACATACCCTAGTCCACATCGAGTTTTGCTATAGTAGTCCCGTGGCTTGCCAGCCGGAACTGGCGGCTTCAAAGGTGATCGTCCCCCAATGCTGTAGTTCAAACCTGGCGTCGTCTCCAGATCATACCCCTGTTTTTGCATGAGATATTTGGATTGAGGGCTATAGAGATACAGAGACAGTCTTCCGGCATCTGACCCGAGGTCGGCTTCCTCTATGGTGAAGGGATACGGGTCGTCCTTCCGGCCGAAAATAATCGGATGATCTCCTCCCTCGATTATGCGGTACGCGTCTTCTGTTGGGATAAGCTGGATTACGGTGTGCACATTTGTCACTTGTGTTTGTAGGTGGGTGCCTATACCATGTTCCATAGCGTACATTGTACAAAGCTTATTAATCTCGATGTAGTTCAAAGATAGCCCTTTATTGATGAAATAAGGTATCTTTTCTAGGGGGATTACATCATCTGCGGAAGGAACATCAGTATAGGCAGCCACATACTTAGCTAGCTCCGGTTCCTCTTCGGCTAACCCCTGTGTAAAAGAAGACTGAGAGGACGACCTGGGAAGCTTGATTGTCAGTGGTTCAGTTGATGGGGCAGAGCGTGGAGTCGTTGGCAGACTAGCGACCCCCAGTTTGGTACTCGATGTGGAGCGAGGAGTGCCCGGTTCGCTAGAAGTGTCAGACCTCGCATCGGGGTGACGACCCTTCTTGGGAAGGCGTATCGTCAGTGGCCTATCGGAGGGATTGAGCTTCTCCATTTGGGGTTGACCGACTCTCGGCAGTCTGATTGTCGGTGGCGTCGTTGTGGATATTGGTACTTGGCCAGACCATGGCAGCCGGATTATCATCTGCTCTTCCTTCGCCGAGAGGCTGATCGCGTCCCTCCGTAGAGTGGCAGTAAGGGGTACAGACTTGCCCGGTTTACTAGCTTGGAGGTGGATTGTCCGAGGTTCCTCTGATCCTGTAGCTGTCTCGGTACCAGTTTGTACATTTCCTTCACCAAGATGCTTCTTCGATTTTTCGTACAGGCAGTAGTCTGAGTAGTAAGATTCGACCCCTTTGAAGGGATCAATGTCAGCAAATTCTGTCTTTACGAGGCCGTATTTGTCGACATATTTGAAGCACTGGTGTAGCGTAGAAGGCACGATTATATAATCATGTATCCATGGGCACCCCAAGAGGATGTTGTAAGAAGTGTTTGCATCTATGACGTAGCAGGTGACTTCGGATTGGAGATCGCCAATCTGATACTTCAGACGAATCTTTCCGATTTGGTAGCTCCTGCCCGAATTGAAATCGCTGATGGCGGTGCTTGTAGGTGTCAGGCGATGCATTGGGATGCGGAGATGATGTAGCAGACCCTTCGGGATAATGCTTATGGAAGAGCCAAGATCTATGTGCATTCGATCCACCTTCATGTCGTCGATGTATCCCGTGTAGTATAGCGGGCGATCGTGTAGGTTGGTTTTGATGAGCATGTCCTGCGGAGTGAAGACGATGTTGGGTATTGCTCCCGTACAGGCACTGCCTTGGAGATCCACGAGTGAGTCCTCCCCGGTGAGGTTGGATTGAGCCAGATAGACATCGACATTTTGGAGTGCTTCGCTCAATGCAATACGAACGTCCTTGGAGAGCCTTAGGAGTTCGTACAGTGACAACTTGGCCGGTGTGTTAGCCAATTACGCTAAGATGTCAAAGTTGTAGGGCCTCTCTAGCCCTTGGGCTGCCTCCTTTCGGAGGGATTTGTCGAAGCGAGTCTCCCTCGGCCTAGGCTTGTCGGTCGTCGAAGGCTGAGCCGGTCCCGGAGCATCAGTTGTAGTGGGTTGATGATTTTCAGCTGGATTGTCAACCACAGGTTGGGATTGTGCTCCGGATCGCGTGACGACGGCTGTAGATTCCTCGTTTTCTCCCGAGATTGTATAGCAGGTCCTGACTTTTCTACTTTTTTTTTGTCGATGGAAGATGGTGTGGGCCGAGTCACTTCTGACACCAAGTCTGGGTGGATCCACATGACCTCCCCTCGTGATGTGGTGAGGGGTACTAGACCGGCAGCCTGGTCTCGGGAAGGTGGAAGATTGGTAATCTCCATTGTCGCTAGAGGGACGGGGATCACCTCGTCTTGAGTCTCCGTCGGAGGGAAGCTGCCGAATTGTACGGACACCATATTGGACGCCACGGTTACCTCTTTGAAATCGATGGCCAGAGCGTTTGAATCGATGAGGTTTTGGATGTACCGTTTCAGCTGGTAGCAATCGTGTGTAGCATGATGGACATAGCGATGATAACGGCAGTACTTTAGATTCTCCATCTCTGTCGGCCGCGATTTCCGTCTTGGTGGAGGAAGCTGAATTCTGTCCCCTTGTATGAGCATGTCCAAGATGGGCTTGACATGACCGTTTCGAAGGAGTAAGTGATTTGCGGCCATTATTTGTCTGCTGGCTTCGGCTCAGGTTTTTGTGCTGTATCGACCACCATAGCCTGCTTTCCTTTGCTATCCCGATTGTTGGAGGGGCTACCCCCATTATCGTTGTTGGGACGCTTGCCCTTGTTTTCTCCTTCTGAGATGTGCAATCCCAGTTGGTGAGCCTTTCTCAATCGTTCTTCGACACTTGTGGCACTGATGATAAATGCCTTCCAGTCCTTGAATTGACTCTCGTCCATCCAGAGACTAATTATTGGGAGCAATCTCTTTTGGCAAATTTCAATTAAGGAAGAATCTGGATTTTCGGAGGGCAGCTTCATGGCGGTTTGGCGAAACCGCTCAATGTAGTTCCTTGTCAACTCCTTCTCCCCTTGGACGACGTCCATGAGGGTGGACATGGTGACGTCCTGCCCTACTTCGTAGAATCTCTCCAAGAACAGGCGCTTGAAGCTGGCGAAGGAGTAGATGCAGTTGTCCGGCAGATTGCGATACCAGTCGAAAGCGACTCCTTCCAATGCCCCAATAAATAATCGCGTGAGGATAGCATCATCATGGGGCAGATGGTCGATGGTGACCTCGAAGTAAGTGATGTACCGACTTGCTGAGGTCTTGCCATCATATGGGTTGATATTGAACGGTTTGTATCTTGGTGGAAATGGAACATCCCTCCATTCAGCAGGGTATGGTTGCCGCATTTTGAGGTCTTGAGCGTTTTTTCGGGCATGGAACGTGGCTCGGAGCTCCTGGACCTCTCTTCTTACTTCTCGGGCCTCATCTGTCGCGGTAGGGGCTGTTATTTCGGGAGGATTATTGCCCGGGTTTGGTGCCACTGAGTTTGAGTCCGCATTGACCGCAGGACCCGTGCTTGTTTGGCCAGGCGTCCCTCTTTACTGAGTTGGAAGAGCGGCTTTGATTTCATCTACAGATTTGACCAAGGCCTGCAGTATAGCCTCCAAAGTGTTAATGCGTTGGCGATCGCTGGAACCACCTTGATGGCTGTCCGTCATGAACACCGTTTTTACATAAGGAGTGATAGAAGGAACGGTGGAGGATGTGCCCTCTGAGTCATACCCGTACACCGAGAAGTCATCGGGGTAGGTGGAAATGTTCTCTTCGGGCTCGGACTCGGAGGGAACGGTATCCCCAGCCTCAGAGCTTGCTTCGTCTTGAGAGTCATGGATGTCCTTGGGGACATCAGCGTCTGTTGTACCTGATGGGAGAGTTGTTTCCCCGGGCTCGGCTCCTTGAAACATCGGATTGTTGTGGATGTTCGGAGGAGTGCTACCCCCAGTTCCCACGACCCCCAGCGATGTGGATGATGAATTTCCTATTGCAGCAGATTTCGTCTTTAAACGGGTGTGTTGGAATACTCCGGTGGAGGACAGCCGTTTAGACGACAGTTTCTTAGCTGTAGTAGTTGATATTTTGGGGCTGGAGATGCTTGTCTTCTTTCCTCTCCCCTCGGCGGGGACTTTCTGAGTGGAATTGCAGGAGACAACAGGAGGTGCCTCGTCCTCTGAGCTCGGATGCTGTAGTCTTTGGAAGACTAACGACCGATCTTCCATCGCTGCCGCGTTGTTGCAATAGCAGTTGACGATGATTTGGGTGCAGTGATGTCCAAGCGAGGACTCTTTGCACGTCGAAGGTCCTTTTCTTTCCTTGCGCTTGTGGAGGATCGCCTCACGCAAGTCAGAGGAACCACTTTGTCCTTTTGTCGCCGGGGGCTGGACTCGAGCGGTTCTATACAACTTTCCATCAGAGGCCTGTGTGATAGTCAACGGGATGCCCCGATAGTCAGAGGTTGGGACAGCTGACTGGGCTTGATGAGCCCGCGCTGCCCTAGACTCCTTCTTTTTAGCACTTGCGGGTGCGTAATAAGAAGAGTCTAAGTTGAATACCACAGAGTCTGGCTTATCATCCAGAGAACCATCAGGGTCAGGACCGTATGAGAGACGGTCGAAGACTGATCGAGAGGAGCGTGAAACGGACGCTATGCGACTAGGGTTGGAAACCGTACAGGCTGTCTGCATGCGGTTGTCCTTAGCTGCCGGATGAGTTGCTTTGGTATGATTAGTAGGAGTCACGATCGTGCAGGCTGGCCGCATACGGTTGGCAATTGTGGCCGCATGGGTTTTCTGCAAGCGATTGACTTCAGTAACCGCATAAGCTTCATCCATGTGGTTGGAAACTGTAGTCGCATAAGCTATGCGGCTGACCGATGTGACCGCATGAATTTCCTTCATGCGGCTAGCGGATGTGGCCGCATGAGCTTTTTCCATGCGGCTAGCACCCTTATATTGCTCGGATCGCGTAGAGTTCCTCTTTGCCCCTGCAAGTCCAGCATCATAGTGTTTTCTTCTGCGGGACTTGGGGACAGCAGAGTTACCTACGATCTGAAGTAGGGCCGCAGGAGAGTCTTGCTCGCCGTCTTGAACAACAGAGGGTATCACTGCAAGAGCTTCAGTAGGAACGAAGGATCGGGGTCTCCACTCCTTGCGGACCTTCTTCGTGCGGGCTCACTTCTGGACCGGGCCAGCGCTCTTGTCGGAAAGCATTTTTTCGAATGCCTGTTGGTCGAACCGGGCGACCATCTTCTGTTGCATGGAGCCAAGCTTGGCTGTATCCGACTGCATCACCAACTCCTCAGCCGTGGAGAAGTTTGTCCCCAGCAGAGTCGCCATCGTATTTGCCATTGATTGTAAAAGTACAGAATAGTTTTATGGGAGGACTGAACTTAGACTCACAATACAAACTCGCTTGTACAAAGAAAGCCTAGGGACGAAAACCTAGGTACAGCAATCTAAGTACAATTGTTTATTTTAGATTTTGGGGGATGACGATAGAGGCTCGGGAAGGCGATGGCAGCCCTGCCTTACTCCTTGGACGATCGGTTTGCAGCCTTGGCTCCTGTGACGAGATGGTTGGCGTTGATGAAGAAATGCTCCTCCTGCTCTCCTCGTATTGCTCTTCTAGCTTCTCTCTCTCTCTGGATTGATCTCTATGGATTCTTCTCTCTGATTATCGGGGGAGCTTCTCTGTATGGGCGTATCTCTCTCTGACAGTATATATTTTACAAGGGAATGGCACCTTGCTATTTATAATAGTGAGATCTCCTTATTAGGGTTTTCAATGATTGCCTCTTGGAGATGGCGGCGGCCTGTGGATTGGTCAATCTAGGCCGTTCGTTTTTGATTGTGACGAATTCGAGCCATTGAGTGTAGATTACACCAAATCCCATCAGCAATTACTGCTGATTGGAATAAATCTTCCTCATAATGATCTTCTGATGTCTGCGAATAAATTAGATTTATTCTCCTGCCATGTGTTCCAGATTATTGGGATTTGACCCAATCTTTGGTTGTAGTAAATCTGAGAAATTGATCGGCTTAGGACACGTGTCCTAGGAGCCACTGGGGGGATCTGAACCGCATGACGAGTGAGCCGCATATGATTTTGGGCCACATATGGTTAGGGCCACGTATTAGGGCTGCCTGGGTAGTGGCCCTCCCTCGAGCCTTTGAACCACATGGAGGTGATCATTGCGAGCCGCATAGGGATACATCCGCCTGAGCCGCATGGGAATGGTCCTCTTGAGCCGCATGAGAAGTCTTTGCTCGAGCCGCATGAGGCTGTCTCGGCCTTAGCCGCATAGGACGGCTTCATTCTGAACCGCATGAGAAGTCTTTGCTCGAGCCACATACGAACGCCCATGTGGCAAGGCCACGTGGCATTTTTATGGCTCTCGGGGGATTTGTGTCAGAGATCTCTTTTCTCTTCCCTAGAAGTCTGTCATTATGACAGAGTCATAATTACTTCTTTTTGTGTCAGGGCTGTCACTTTTTCAGAGTTGTCAGCCGTCAAACAATTAATGCGAGAGGACAGAGGAGAGGGATGTTCCGCCACGTGTCTTCTGAGCCGCATGGGATGTCTTGGGCCGCATAGTCCCTTATGCTGCATGACTCTCTAAGCCGCATGGGCTTTCTGAGCCGCATGGGATTCTTTGGCCGTATGTGTCATTTTCTTTAATATTTTCTATGCTTCTACAGCGCCATATATCAAAGAGCCATGAGCATCATCTTCAGAGACCACTTACGCAAGACGGTAGAGTGCTATGTTGATGATATTGCCGTCACGAGTCGCCGCAAGGGAGACCATCTGCAGGACCTGAGAACGGTATTCGACCTGATACGAGCGCACAATTTGAAAATGAACCCTACGAAGTCCTTCCTGGGCGTATCCAACGGGAAGTTCTTGGGTGTCATCATCACCGCCCAGGGTATCCATGTAGATCCTGAAAAGACAAAAGGCAATTATGGAGATGGGTCCCCCGAGAAATCTTTGCGAACTTAGAGGCCTTCAAGGGAGGCTAGCTTACATCAGGAGGTTCATTTCTAACCTCTTCGGGCGATGTCGGCCATTCACCCATCTCATGAAGAAAGGCATCTCATTCGTATGGGATGAAGAGTGCCAACGTGCCTTCGACAGCATCAAAGAATATTTGTCAAACCCTCCAGTCCTGGTGGTTCCGGTTGCTGGAAAACCATTCCTGCTCTACATACGAGCAATAGAACATTCCCTTGGGGCTCTGCTGGCACAAAACAACGACGCAGGCCATGAGCAAGCCATATATTACCTCAGTCGAATGATGATTAAACCAGAGCACCGGTACACCGCTGTGGAGAAGGAATGCCTTGCCCTGGTGTTCGCCATTCAGAAGACGCGACACTATGTCACTGGACAAACAATACATGTGATCTCACAAGTCAACCCTCTCAGGGTCCTCATGACTAAACCAGGGGCACTCAGCTCTCGCCTCGCTACATGGGCAATATTGCTGTCCCCTTATCATATGATCTTCGTCCCACAAAAGGCTGTCAAAGGTCAAGCCCTGGCAGACTTTTTGGCGGCCCACCCGGGCTCGGAGTCGTCCAGAATATATGAAAAAATCCCAGATGAGGTCGCCGACTCGCATGCAACCTCTCACGATGATATATGGCGAATGTTCTTCGATGGTGCTTCAAGAACGGGACCCAAGGGCAACATCGTCGTCGGAGTCGGGGTGGTGCTAGTCTCCCCTTCCGGATTGGTGATCAACCGCGCTTACTCCCTCACGGAACCCTGCTCTAACAATGTGGCCGAGTACAATGCTCTGGTCATTGGCCTCCAACTTGCAAGAGAGCTGAGGGTAGAATATCTTGAAGCATACGACGATTCTTAGTTAATCGTCAATCAGATCCGGAGCTCATACGAAGTCCGCCACGAAGACATGATCCCCTATCACCAAATAGCGATCGACATCATCTCGTCGTTCGAGAGGTTCTTCATCGAACATGTTCCCAGACTCTTAAATATCGAAGCCGACGCCTTAGCAGGCTTGGCCGCTTCCCTAACAGTGCCAAATCATACTCATCAATCGGTAGATTTGATAGGCCACGAACTGGTCTTCCCCAAGAACAACGTTCAATTCGTGGCGAGTTATTCCGCTTATACGATCGACGAAGCCCCAGACTGGAGACAACCATTCATTGACTTCGTAGTCTACGACATCCTGCCCGAGAACCCAAAGGAAGCCACCTCTATCAGACGGCGTTCTCTCAGAATCTTCTACGATACAGAGACAAAAATGCTGTATCGCCGATCCTATGATGGATTATTGCTTTGGTGTCTGTCAAATGCAGAAGCCAAGGAAGCCGTACGAGAAGCTCATGACGGTGTCTGCGGAGCCCATAAGCCTGGCCCTAAATTGCAAGACCATCTTCGCCGAATGGGCTACTACTGGCCCACGATGGTAGCAGATGCGATAGACTATACGAGAAAATGCAAAGCCTGCCAAGTTCATGCGGACTTCATTCACCAGCCATCCGAATTTCTACATCCAACAGTGGCGTCCTGGCCGTTCGAAGCATGGAGAATAGATATCATCGGTTCGATTACTCCACCTTCCTTCCGAGGACATCGCTTCGTACTCGCAATCACAGATTACTTCTCCAAATGGGCGGAAGCTGTCCCGCTTACAGAAGTCAAAACTTCGAACGTGATCAGCTTCCTCAAGCATCACGTCATCTATCGCTTTGTACTGTCCCGAAGGATCATCCACGACAATGGTCCGCAGTTTGCAAGCCACGCCTTCTATCGGTTCTGTGACAAGTACCGTATCCAGAATATTACTTCGATGCTATACAATCCGACATCAAATGGGTTAGCAGAAGCATTCAACAAAATAATCATCAAACTTATCAAGAAGTTCGTATCGTCCAACAAATACGACTGGAACGAGAAGCTTGGTGAATGCTTATGGACATACCATACCACGGTCCGAACGATCACAGGGAACACACCATTCTCCCTGGTGTACGGGAGTGAGGCGGTTATCCCATTGGAGACTCATATACCCTCGCTTCGCGTCGCCCTCACTTATCAATTGACGACGGATGATAACTACCGACGCCGACTACAAGAGTTAGAGGCCTCAGATGAAAATCGTCTCCTAGCTCAGCAAAGGATCGAGCTATACCAAGCACGCATCTCTGGAGCCTTCAACAAGAAGGTTAAAATCAGAACATTCCAGGTGGGCGATCTTGTTCTGGCAGTCCGGAGACCGATGGTCATGACTCACAAGACCGCCGGCAAGTTTCAGCCAAAATGGGAAGGCCCATTTATCATCGAGGCTGTATTCTCCAACGGTACTTACCGCCTCACAAAATAGAATGGAGACTTGCTCATATTGCCCGTCAATGACAAGTTCCTGAAGAAATATAATGTCTGAACGACACATCCCAGATTATTGAGTCATGTACCCGCTGGTACCGCTGAACTCACACCATAAAATCCCAAATTATCGAGTCATGTACCCGCTGGTGCCGCTGAACTCACACCACAACATTCCAGATTATCGAGTCATGTACCCGCTGGTGCCGCTGAACTCACATCCACAAACATTCCAGATCATCGAGTCATGTACCCACTGGTGCCGCTGAACTCATACCACAATATTCCAGATTACCGAGTTATGTACCTGCTGGTGCCGCTGAACTCATATTTCAATATTCCAGATTATCGTGTCACGTACCCGCAGGTGCCTCTGAACTCACATTCTGGTCACTCTTTCAGATAGTAAGTCATGTATAATCATACCCCTGAACTTTCTACCGGTAAGAGATCTTCCCTCATGATGCACTACCCGCACTCCCAGTGCACAAAAAGGGTAACCGATCCACAAATTTCTAAAACGGCCATGTCCTCATTACCTATGAGTCGTTTCACCTCCGCCAAAAACAAATCACCCTTTGCATAGAACTTCCATGTCCTCATTACCTCTGAGTCGTTCTATGTACCCTCCTTCATTGAGCCCACTCCTGTCATGTCCTCATTACCTCTGAATGGAAAGGCTCCGTCGAAGAAACCTTCATACTTGCCGTGTCCTCATTACCTCTGAGTAAGTATGATGACTCCCCTTTCGACTTATTATCTGTACCCACAAACGAAGTACGCCAAGGATAATAGGTCCACAAATATTCTCCGCTGAGTCCACTCCTACCATGTCCTCATTACCTCTGAGTAGGAAGACTCCACGATAAAACCTCCGTACTTACCATGTCCTCATTACCTCTGAGTAAGTATGTTGGTCCCCTCTCGTCTTATTATCCGTACCCTGAACCAGGGTATGCCAAGGGTAATAGGTCCACAAATCTCCTCTGTTGACCACAAATATCCTCCGTTGAGTCCGCTCCTGCCATGTCCTCATTACCTCTGAGTAGGAAGACTCCAAGGTAAAACCCTCATACTTGCCATGTCCTCAGTACCTCTGAGTAAGTATGTTGGATCCTTTTTAACTTGTTGTCCGTATCCAAAACCAGGATACGTTAGGGGCAATGAGTCCACGCAAAATGTCTCAAAAGGATGACTATTACCAAGCAAAAGAGTGAAGCAAATATATTCTATTCATTCAGAAATCGGTTACATCCACACGACTACAAGCAAGTCAAAGAGGTTCTTCATGCAGACAAGAAGAAAAGCGAAACAAAACAAAGACTACAGACAAAAGACAGACATCTACGAGAAGCCCCTAAATCCTAGTTGCAGAAGCGCGTATACCATTCCCTCAACCATCTCACATATGAAGGATGCAATTGAGGAAGAACCTCGTCCAGAATAGGAGAATCAGAATTCCCAGCGCTACCATCCTCAACAGTTTCGATATTTGGAGGGCTGCCATCCCCCTCAGGCGCCGGTTCTTCTTTCATCGCCTCCTCTTTAACAGAGGAAGACCCCCGGTTGATGACATGAGGCTGCGGCTCCTCTGACACTGCAATCTCAGCATTCGGTGGAGATAATGCAAGAACCAAAGACGAAGAAAATGAAAACAGTCAGAAGACATTCAGAAATGTTCATGCGGCTCGTTTAAGACAACTCTCATACGGTTCGGACATGGGGTATACCCCCATGCGACTCAATCATGGGACGTGTATGCGGACCATGTAGTTTAAGAAGTCCACGTCAAAGGCTTGTGCACAAAGTATGCAGTAAAGTAGGCTCTGTTAGGGTTTCAAAGTACTCAATCATCTATATAATCCTTACCTTCGATGGCAATATGAACGTCAAGACGAACGGAGGGCGCGACAAACGAGGGCGAAGCCGATTTCTTATTTTTTGCCACAGCCTTCTTCACAGCCTTAGAAGCCCTGGGTGCCATCGTTGTCTGATGATCAGAGGAAGAAAACAAGACAGGAATCGGAGTCGAGAGGAGTCTAAGAGAGAAGACCGTCCAAATACCCTTCTACTTATAGACAGAAAAAAGGAGGACCATAGACCGACGCCTCGTACAACGTGGCGACTCTTCGGCTATCGAGCCAAACTAGCCAATTAAAGACTAAGCTCTTGGGTTCCTGTCCCAAAAAGATTTGCACGCATGGCATAATGACATGGCAAAGAGACTATGCGGTTCAGATGGCCATACGGCTGAAATAACTATGCGACTCAGATGGTCATGCGGCAGAAACTTCCATGCGGCCAAGACATCTATGCGGCTAGGACCCCATATGCGGCTAGAAAGGGCTTGCACACAGCCATGCTTCTTATTTAAAGTATTTCAATTTTGCAAATTTAAAACTTTGAAGGAGGTCTTGTAGAAGCATGGAAAATAATAAAAAAAGAGCCATGCGGCCAGAAAACCCCATGCGGTTCAGAAAGCCTATGCGGCTTAGAGAACCCATGCGGCTCAATGCATCTATGCGGCTCTGTGATCTCCATGCGGCTCAGAGAGGTGTCACGTAGCATACAAACAACTCTTTCCTTACTGCATTAATTGCCTGGACGGCTGACAGCTCTGACAAGATGACAGCCCTGACACAAAGACGTAATTATGTCTCTGTCATAGTGACAGACTCCTAGGGAAACGAAGGAGATCTCTGACATAATCCTCCAAAAATGCCATGCAGCCTAGACACGTAGACAGTCATATGCGGCTCGAACGGAGACTCCCCATGCGGCTCAGGCCGAAGTTGCCCTATGCGGCCCAGATCGAGACAGCCCTATGCGGCTCAAGCGGAGGCTCCCCATATACGGCTCAAGCAGACGCTCCCCCATGCGGCTCACGAGGACTAACTTCATGCGGCTCGCGAAGGAGTTACCCGTTATGCAGCCACTTACGTCCATGCGGTCCAGATTATCATGCGATTCGAAGGTTCGGGGGCCACTCCCCAACAGCCTTGACACGCGCCCTGGCTTATGCGGCTTAATCCTCATACGGCTCAGATCCCCTCAGTGGCTCCCAGGACACGTGTCATAAAGCCAATCAATTTTCCAGATTTACTGCAATCAAAGATTGGATCAAATCCCAATAATCTGGGACACGTAGCAGGAGAATGAATTAAACTTATTTATTCAGATTTGCATACATCAGCAGATCATCATAAGGGAGATTTATTCCAATCAGCATTAATTACTGAGAGGATTTGGCACAATCTACATTAATGGCCCAGATTCATTACGCTTAAAACTAATGGCCCAGATTGATCAATCAACAGGCCGCCGCCACTTTAAGGGACAATCGTTGTAAACCCTAATGATGGCATTCCCTTCTTATAAATAGCAAGGTGCCATTCCCTTGCGAAGAGGACCACTTTTTGAGATCAGAGAGAGCACCAGAATACTTGGAGAGAAAAAGCAGAGAGAGAGCAAAGAGAGCATTTCTTCAATGCCAAGCAATCTTCTGGAGCCAAAGCTGCATACCGATCGTCCAAGAAGTAAGGCAGAGCTGCCGTAGCTTTCCCGAGCCTCTATCGTCACCCCCCAGAATCTAAAATAAACAATTGTACTTAGACTGCTGTACCTAGGCTTTTGTCCCTAGGCTTTCTTTGTACAAGCGAGTTTGTAACGTGAAGTAAAAGTCCAGTCCTCCGATAATTGTTCTGCTCTTTTATATTTTATGGCAAACAATATGCTCCTGTTGCTAGACTAGAAGTCATTCATATGTTTTATGCATTTGCATGTTTTTATAATTTCAAACTTTTCAAAAGGACGTGAAAAGTGCATTTTAAAATAGATTTTTAAAAGAAGAAGTTTTTGTGAAACAGTCCCCTGGTTTTGAAGATTTTCAAAAATTCGATCATGTCTTCAAACTTAGGAAAGCACTCTATGGACTCAAACAAGCACCTCGTGCTTGGTATGAACATCTAAGTTCCTTCTTACTTAAAAATAGATTTTCAAAAGGAAGAGTTGGTACAACTTTATCAAGTCTTCAGATGATAATATTCTTCTTGTGCAATTTATGTAGATGACATCATTTTCGGTTCTACTAATGGAAAACTTTGTCAAAAATTTGTTAAGTGTATCCAGAGTGAGTTTGAAATGAGTATGATGTGAGAGCTAAACTTCTTCCTAGGACTTCAGATCAAACAACACTCACAGGAAACATTCATCAACCAAGCCAAGTACACGAAGGATTTACTGAAGAAATTTGACTTCAATATTGTAAAGCCTATCGAAACTGCAATGGCTACATCAATATGGCTTGACATTAATGAAAGTGGCAAACTAGTCGACCAGTATAAGTATCGAGGTTGATTGGTTATTATATTTAACTACTAGTCGTCTAGATATTATATTTAGTGTTTGTATTTGTGCACGATATCAAATTTAATCATAAGAAATCACACCTATTCGTTGTTAAACGTATCTTTCGATACCTTAAGGGAACTTCTACAGTCGGTTTGTGCTATCCCAAAACCACATCTTTTGACCTAATCGGTTATTCAGATGCATATTTTGCTGGATGCAAAGTGGACTGTAAAAGTACCAGCTGTACGTGTCATTTTCTAGGAAGAAGCCATAGTCTCCTGGTTTAGCATGATGCAAAATTATGTTGCATTATCAACAACCCAAGATGAGTACATCGTTGTAGGACGTTGTGCACAGATTTTGTGGATGAAGCAAACTCTAGAAGACTATAATCTGTACTACATGAAGATTCACATATACTGTTGTCACGACTCGCACCCTAGAGTAAGGGCACGAGATGTGGGTACGTCCAGCTTACGCCGCAGTGTCGGCAGTAGAACGCTGTCCTAGATCAATCATCTAACAATATAAAGGTAACTGTACAGTTTATACTCTCCGAATGGAGGTGACATAACAATATACAGTCTCAATCACATCTAAGGTAGAAGAATGAAAGACAGATAGATAGATAGTAACTCAAAGAGAACAGTAGCATAGATGAAATAAGTCTAAGTGTCTAGGATACATAACATCATCTCAAAATACAACTCAGAATGTGAGACAAAATAATAATGTAGAAAATGACTGTCTAGCTAAACTAGCCTAGACTACTGGGGCAACATCCTCAGCTGCAGGTGGATCCTGCTGAGGGTCCTCAACACAAGTTTCATCTAGTCCTGCTCCATAATACATAGTCACCCATGCCTCATCCTCGTCCTCTGTAATATTTTTAACAGGTCCAGTCAGGACAGAAACGAGTACAATACATCTCACACAGTTCATATCAGGTTAGGAAATACGATACAAGCAATAGAGTAAAATACAGGAAGTGCTGAAGGAAATATACGCTGTAAAAGAAATAGCTGTAAAGGAAATATCTACTGTATATAGAGAACTGTAAGTGGCTAGTGATGTAGAGTACAAGATAGGCATGTGAATGGCTAGAATTTATACATGATTACACTACTGAGTTTATACATGATTACACTACTTTGGAATTATTCACATGTCTACTTCTACTCCCCCGTTTCCCCAATCAATACACAAGGATCTAGACAAATTACGTTATTATACATTACTTCACATGAGGCTCATAAATGAGTATACGTGAAGTTATACATGAGGGCTCAGTGAATCATGAGAGTACATGATCACATGAGTGCACATGCATGATGGAAGCATAGGAGTACATGATGACAGTGAAATACATGTAATATGAAGTACCCGCTGCTCCCGAGGGGGATAATATCTCATGTAAAGATCCATATAGTACCAATCCGTGTTACCAACGTGACAGCATCAAGTAAAGAAATCTAGAGCGAGAAAGTAAAGCCTGAACAAGTATGAAACGGTCAGAGAATGTACTCGCCTTATGTATGAATGTCTGTAGAGAATATGCTGTCTGAGGAGAGGTGTCTGGCTCCTGATCAGAGCAACACAAGTCACAATGTATTCTAAATAGTAAAAATAAAGTTTACTATGCATACTACATAATTCTAGGTCAATCTGGTCAAAAGTCAACTCTTGGTCAACTTTGGTCAACTCTAAAAGTCAACTAGGTCAAACTAGTCAAAGTTAGGTCAAACATGGTCAGACTAGTTAGGGTTTAGTCAAACTAGTCATTCTAGGTTAATTCAAGTTCAATCTAGGTCAACTAGGTCAAGTTTGACCTAAGGTTGACTTTGGTCAACTTTAGTCAAACAAGGGTCAACTAGTTAGGTCATGGGTCATTAGGTCAATTAGGGTTAGCCCCTAATTGCCATAGGCTAGTAACTTAGACCATAGGCTAATTTCATATAGGTTTCCATATAAACCTATATCTAGAAAGTCACAAATATATACATATCTATATATATAGATATACACAAGTCTATCTACTACATATATATATATCAATATATGTATACACTATATATAATTCAAAATCACACACACACATATATATATATAATGACACATATATATATAATAACATATATAACATATATAGATAGTGAGAGAGGGAAATAATGAGAGAGAGTGAATTAGAGAGAGAGAGAGTGATACTGATACAAGGGGGCATGGTGTGTGTGTGTGTTTAAGAGTGAGAGGGGGGGTGTTCCTAGATTTTTGGAACCCAGAAATCAAACACACACGCACACACAAATACATATATATACCTATGTATATACACACGTATATACCCATGTATACACCCTAAGACACACATCTAAACACACATATACATATATAAATATATATACAATTTAGATACACACAGAAATACGCATATGTATTACACAATTTTAGTTAGAAATTCATTTTAAAACTCAGAAGTACCAAATTTAAGAACCCAGGAATCACTATTCATGGGAAAGTAGGTAAACCCAATACCCGACCCAAACCGAGCTAAGGCTCGAAACCCAAGGTTGGTAACACTAGCCCTAGGTGTCCTCTAGTGTCCTAAGTGTCTGACACGAAACCATGATACGATTCGAAGTGTCAACCACTCTTAAACCCGAAACGGGTAAACACTGACACAGTGAACTGTCACCGCGTCGTGCACGCGTGCACCTAGCTCTAGGACACGACACGCATGTCTAGGAGTCTCGTGCTCGTGTCCCTAGGTTCGCCTAGGGTTAGTCTAGGGCTAGGGTAGCCTGCATAGTGTCCACGTATCCACAGGACACGGTACGAACACCGTTTCAGTCGAGAAAACTCGACTGATACATGCTGCAATACGCAGCATCGTACAGCGATGCAAGTGTCTCGTGGACACGACACGAGCCACGTGGGACCTCGTGGTCATGTCCACGTGTAGCCCACATGTTGGGCTACACACTCGTGCAAAAACATGAGGTGTCTAATATAGAAGCATGGAATTTCACAACCAGAAAGCCCATGCGCCAGGCATTTTATGCGCCAGAACTCAGACAGCTAATCAAATAAGCCATAGACATTCTAAGAAGGACTTTTTATTTATATATATATAAGTCTATTACATGTTTAGAAAAGGTTGTACAAAGAAGAATTTCTACAAAAGAAGGATCCTAGATCTACAACCAACAGCCACCATGCGCCTTCCAGATAGGCTCAGCAACCACCATGCGCCTTCCGATGGGCGCAGCAGTCACCATACGCTGTCAGCCAGGCGCAGCTGATGTCATGCACCTCCAGCCAGGCGCATCCTACCATCTCTTTAGCAGCTCAGTTATGTGCATCCAGCTCAGTTATGTGCATCCCTTCAGCAGCTCAGTTATGAGCAACTCTTCCAACCAGGCTCACCTGGCCGAGCAGAGCCCAGTTATATGCCGCTCTTCCAGCCAGGCTCACCTGATAAGTGCTTCGCCAAGCAAAGCATTTAACCCTCTGGCTGGAACCAAGGAAGAGAAGAGCACCGTAAATGCTGTGGCCAGGGAAGGCTTCGAAAGAGCCTCCAAAGACCAAGGAAGACCGTGATCGAAATCATGGCACAAGGAGCTTTCAACACAATCAAGGTGGGCGGCACCCACTTTGAAGGAAGAGAGAGCCTAGCACCACCATTCCGATCTACGGCTCTTCCGGAACAAGGGAGACGAGGCCCGAACATCCCTATCTTTGGATGCAACAGGCACCTTTTGCCTGCCTCAGAAGCCCTCGACTCCGTCTTTTGGATGTAACAGTCACCTTCAAGTGCATCGAAGACAACACGACGTCTCATCTTTACCCTCGGGAGCACTTCGTCAACAGAATGCACCCACATATCCAAGTTCATGTTGGAAGTACGTGAGGGAATGAGGAGCAAACCTTCTCTCCATGCCACTATTTATAGGCCGGGCAAATCAAACCCACGTGCCAAGTGGATGACTCTCCGAATTTCGTGCAATGAATTTACATTAAATGGATGAACCGGATGTCTCGAATTCAGCCAAACGGCTATTTATAGCACTCGAGGAGCGAGACAGCCGCGTCATTAAAGGACATGTCGGATGCGCCAGCCAAACAGCGCATCATACGGACGCGCCCTCCAGCATCAGGCGCATCACACAGACGCGCCCTACAGTACCCGGCGCATCACAGAGGATACGCCCTCCCTCACATCTCCATGCCGAGTGGAACACCAACCAATGTGCCCACTCAGCTGTCCATCGAACGTCACAAACATTAAATGCTGAACTGACACCAGAGTTGGCAGCACGCTTCCCAAAGTCTGAACAGTTAACAGCTTTTTCAGAGAATGAAGCGTCGGCAACGTCAGCATCATCATGACTCTATTCCGACGGTTACTGCCACGTGGCCATCCGCATGCACCTCTACGGCCATGCGTCCAAATCGCCATGCGCGTCTACGGCCATACGTCCAAACCAGCATGCGCCTCAGACCCTTCACTGATCCCTAAAGACAGAAGAAGAGTCTCCAGTTGAAGCTTTGCATGCGCCTCAAAAGCCATGCGCCCCAGACTGATCTCTGATCCCGAAAGACAGAAGGAAGGTCACCTGCATGCGCCTCAAAAGCCATGCGCCCTAAATGGTTTGTAACTCCTAAAGGTTATGAGCCGCAGCCTCCTCCTGCGCCCAGATCCAAGGCGCAGCTCACCAGATCACTACCCCCCCAAATTTGAGATCTTCAAGCCATGTGTCCTTTGACTCAACTCGTCCAAGATTTCAGCAACAAAAAGATCTTCTCTTCTGCTACGTGCCGGCTCACAACAGCAGTATGAAGAGTTCAACCTCCCAATCAGGGCGCATCATCCGTGCGCCCCCATCAGCAACTTCTACGTGGCGTCCCAACACACCGGCGCATCCTACATGCGTGCATGAGCAGCCAGCCTGCAAAACTATAAATAGAGGGATCTTCTCCTTCACACACACACACAGAATCCACAACGAACATACAAGGAATCACCAGAGAGGCAGATACAGACACTCAACGTCTTCCTCCTCTCAGCAAGCTCCAGCACCCAGAGCAATCCACACCTTCAGAGAACCGATAACCATCGTCAGCCGGTCAACGGAGTCAACGCATTACCACTCGCTCCATTGGCACTAAGGACCCAGCTTAAACAAAAGTGTACTCCTAGGACTACATCTAAGTCCTACATTGTAACACTGTTCTGTTTGTATTAAAGTTTTCAATCAAATAATTTTAATGGCAAACAAGCTGGCGACTCTGCTGGGGACTTCTTTCTCCTCTTCCGAGAAAGTCGTGTCACAGGCCGACAACGTGAAGGTTGGCTCCTCCCACAAGACGCTGGTCGTGCGCCTCAATCAACAGGCGTACGAAGAGTTCATTTCTGAAGGAAGTGCGAGTCCTTCGAAGCGGCTACCAAAGCCGAAGAAGATCCGCACGGCCTGGGTGCGCAAAGTCGACGCCTCGGGCACCACCACTGAAGGGGATGCAGCAATCCAGCCTTCCCTTCCTGCTGACGTTCTCAGCAACCAAGGTGCGCCCGCCGATGCAGTGCATCTCTTGGAGAAGCGTGCGGCCGACCACGTTCCCCAGCTATCTCCCTCTCAGGCAAGGAAGATACGTCGACGGAGCAGGGGCGCAGCCAATGCCCCGCGTATCACCTCTGATGCGTCACAAAAAGCCTCTGTCTTTGACAGACTCACTCGCTGTAATGGCGAGGAGAATTTGGATGCTGAGTACTATGCGCCCCAGCGGGCTGGTACGAAGAAATCCAAGGCGGCACGGGCCATGCGCCACAAACGTGCTATGCCAGCAGCCGGCCAGAGACACGCGCTCGTCATCACGCGCGCTGCCGATGGCAAGCTGTACAAGGTTGACTCAAGTGCTTCTGCACCAACAACGAGTCGATCTTCAAAGTCCTCATCTCGCTTGGGCGCATCTACTGCGTGCACAACCAAGTCGAGAGAGGCAAACTCAGTGGTCTTGAACTCCCGTGCCTCCTCTGGTTGTACGTTTGAGGTCCGTTCAAGTCACTTCAAATGTTGTGGTTCCCCCACTACTGATCGTGATGCCTGCTTGGTATTAGATCAGGGGGCGCAGCACTAACCTGACCACCCCGGCGTTTGGCCTTGCCATACGTCTGAAGGGGGTATGAAGGCACCACTCTCCTCCAACGACCTGCGCAACATGATCACTCACAAGCGCCGGTCAGGAGAGTCGACCAACAAGCACGATACGCCTCTTACGGGGCATACTTGTGCGGTGGTCACCATCAACTGCTGTTGCAAGGCGGCAGCTCCACCAAGACAGTCGGTCTTCCAACGACTGCAATCATCGACACCTCTCCGACGTCGCCTTGGGACGAAGTTGTCAGCTGAAGAGGAGCCAAAGGTTGCTTCATGCAACGTGGTCTCCAACACCTCATCAATCCGGAAGACGACTGCCAATTTCTCGTCTTCATCCAAAAGCCAGCCGAGGAAAACTAAGGCAGCTGTCTCGACCTCTGGAGTATTTGAAGGCACTCGGTCGAGGAAGAAGTCCTTGGAGGAAGCTGAGGGTAGCCAGACCCTTGTAGAGCCTCCTTCCGAAGACGAAGATGTCCAAAGCACAGCTGCGGCGGATCTTCATCATCAAGGCGAGATTACTCTCCCTGAAGCCCCTCAAAATGAGGATGTCCTCCAGGACACCGCCGGGGGTAGTTCTGGAAACGAAGAGGTCCTTCAAGACAGAGCTGAGGGCAATCAGACCCTTGCAGATGCGCCTATTAAAGATGAACTCCAGAATGTGGCTGGGGGTGGCCAAACACCAGGAGAAGTAACTCCCCCGCATGAGAGTGAGGCCGAAAGCGAAGCCTCAACCCATCCATCCACTCCTGGCCGTGTCAGGACAGTATACATGGCTGTGGATGATGTCGAGTCTGATGCACCGTCACAGGACATAGTCCAGCGCATAGACTCATTAGAAGAAGGTCTCAAAACCCTCTCTGCCTCTATGCAAGCACTGACTCAAGCAGTGTTTGAGATACGGTCGGCCTTGATCAAGACACCTTCAACTGGTCCTGACCCAGGAGCTAATGGGGAGTCGAGTGTGCCCCTCCAACGGGCGCCCTCGGATACAGAAGCACCTCGAACCTCAGAGCCCTCAAACGCTCCAATCCAGATGGTACCTCCTTCTCCGACTCCTAGCTCTACGGAGGATGTGGTCGAAATGATCAAAGACCTGCGGGAGCGCTTCGAGTCTAAGAACAGACAAGAGGAACGCCAGAAGATGGGCATTCCCCAGCCTTATCCCCTCGAGTGGAACAAGGTGGTTTATCCCCCAAAGTATAAACCACAAACACTCACCCCATACGACGGGAAGGACTCTCCGTGATGGTACCTGACGTACTTCCAGTCACAGACAGGGCATCTTCCGAAGGAGGACGCGCTTCTCACCAGTATCTTTGTCGGGGCCCTGAAAGGAGTGGCGTATGACTGGTACTGCAGTCTCCCCGACAATTCCATATCGTCCTTCGACGACCTAACGCGCCTCTTCTTCGATCGCTTCCACGACGGCGGGAAGGACATGACGATGGCGTCTCTCATAGAGATACGTCAGAAGGAGAAGGAAACGGTTCGGGCGTTCATCGAACGCTTCCGACAGGCTTGCTTCAGGCTACCTCCAGGCATGCCAGAACATGCGCTCCTCTCCGCTTGTAGCATGAACATGTTGCCTGCAGTAAAGCTCTGGCTCAACTCTACTCCCCCTCCTGACTGGAGCTCCCTGATCATCGAAGCTGAAGCTGCAGAAAAGAAGGCGGCCAATGCACGTCTTCTGGGTGTCAGCTTCCTCGTCTTTGACGATAAGGGGAAAAAGTCCGCAGCTAACAGCTCCGGACGGGAAGCAAAGGAAAAACAGGCATTGACTGTTAATGCCTCAAAAGGCGCATCTGCGTCTACTCAGAAGCCTCCACTGGCACCGAGACCCAAGGAGGTTTATTCATTCAATGATGACGACACCCTGCAACTTTTCGAGATACTGAAGCAGGGTGACAAGATCAAGCTACTGGACCTAAAGCGGCCCGATGAAGTTGGGAAAGTGGACAACCCAAGGTACTGTCACTACCATCGGTTTGTCCGATACCCGACCAAGGACTGCTACGTCCTCAAGAATTACATCCAGCGCATGATCAATGCGGATGTAATCTCCATCGACTATGAAGAGAAGACGGTGTCGGCCAATGTGGTTTCGCTTCAGTTCGGCACCTTGCCGCCAACTACCACACAAGATGGCGTCGTCCCCATCCCTAAGGCGACAATGGAGGTGGTAAACTTACCACCTACTCGTGACAATGTGAGTGGACTCACCCCGCTCACCACATCTCGAGGAGAGGTCCTCTGGGTTCACCCCGACCTCGTCTCCGAGTTGACTCAATCGGAGGTACATCCTACCTCCAAATCAAAAGGCAGGAAGATCAAGTCTTGCCGCACAGTCTCTTCTTCAACAGAAGAGGCACATCCAGTGCAGACACGTGCACAACAGAGCTCCCAATCCGGCGAAGCCGCCGCCGAGGTGGTGCCTCCTAGCACCATCCCTGAGGAGGGTCCATCTAAGCCCTCAGCAGCCAATAAGCAGAAGCAGGTGGAGGTCCGTTTTGACAGACCTCTACGGAAGGAGAATGCTTCGGGGCTGTCCAAGCCTCACAACTTCGACATTCTGGCACAATTAGCCAGTACACCTGTGCGCCTGTCTTTGTTCGAGCTCCTGCGTCTTTCTAAAGATTCCCGAGAAGCTCTCTGCGAAGCTCTGAAGGACGCTGAATCCTTTCTCAGTCAGGTCAAGCAGCCTGAAGACCTCCCAACTACTTGTGCGCACTGTCATTGTGCGGATGAAGTTATCCCAAACATAACTTTCACCCAACAAGACATGCTGCTCAAGCATCACCGATATAACCGACCGCTGTATTATACAGGGTACATTGGCTCGGTCAAGGTGAGCCAAATTCAGATCGATCCTGGGTCTTCCCTAAGCATCATTCTGAAGGTGCTGCTATCTAAGCTGGGGATCCCGATGTACCGGCTGGCGCCCTCCAATACAACCATCAGTGGCTTCAATGCTAGCAAGAGCGAGCCATTGGGCAAGATCCGACTAAAGTGTCACATTGGCAGCCTCAAAACTGAGGTAACTTGCTATGTGGTAGATGCCGAGGTCAACTACAACATCCTGCTCGGTCGACCATGGCTGCATGAGTACATGGTGGTGCCCTCCATGCTCCACCAGTGCATGAAGTATGTATCCACCAATGGCGTCATCCGGACGGAGTTTGCAGACATCGATCCTTTCAAAGGGATTGAAGCCTACTTCACCGATTCCGACCTGTACAAGCCCATTGACGAGGAGGAAGCCAACGACGCTGATGATGAGGCAGAGACGGCAACAGAGCCGGACATGGAGCCTGAGACGACTCCCGACGCCCCCTTGAAAATCCGACTGAAGGGGAAACCATCCCAGAAGGCGCCTCCAATGAGCATCAAGCTATCAGGGAAAGCGCCGGCTCGCGAAGCACCCTTGAAGATGCGCCTCAAGGGAAAGCCACCTCAAACATCGGCTCCCCTGGTGGCAAAATTACAAGGGAAGACACCACTCACCGGAGGCGTAGCCGAGGCGCCTCTCAAGGTGCATCTCAAGGGCAAGCCGCCGCAGTCATCCAAGGTGTCAGAGAAGGCTCATATAACCCTCTCAGACCCCAAAGCTGTGTTGGACTCTCCTAGTCCGCCCCCAGTTCTTACAAACGAGGAGCTTGGTGATTATATCTCGGCTGACGTAGAGGTACCCTCCTTTGACAATGTAATCCCACGGGATAAGATCTCGTATTTTATCAATAATAGAGTGTCTTTTAATTATTCTTGTCTTCCACACTGGAATGCCATGTATACATTAGACAACGCTCTACGGTCGTTGCAAACACAAATAACGACCGTCTACCATAATCGAGTAGTCCCATCTCAAGGAGTCTTCATAGTCCCTCTACGGAGCCGAGACCAAGGCACCATCATCTCGGGCAAAGTCGAGCGTCATTGGGACCTCCCGTCAATCGAGCCCGAACCTGATACCGGCAGAGTACAAGTCTATCGGTACACGGATGCGGCAAAGTACATCATCCAAAAGATAGGCTACGACCTGAAAAGCAACAAAGGCTTAAACTACGGCAAGGGTCGGCATCTCCCTGTCCGGCTTTCGATGCCCAATGGAAAGCCACAGGACTATTATAATCGGACTGGACGAGGGTTAGGCTATGCCACGCCGCCATCAACCCCAGAGAGTTCAGATACAGAAGACATAGAACATTCCCACTCGTCCGAAGGATCGACTTGGGATTCCGATACCAGTATCGGATCAGTCTTCAGGAAAGTACTGTCAGCTAACATGACGTCAGTACAACCTCAAAAAGGTGAAGGCGAAGACCAAGCGCCAGAACCCTTCGAAGAAGAACCCTGGGCCCAACGCCTAGGGGAACAATAGGAATCTCGTTTTGAGCTTCGTGAACCTCCCACCGAAGACGAAGTCGAGCAGATCGACCTCGGGGAGGGGTCTTCTTCCAAACCCATCTTTATCAGTAAAATCCTGGAAGGAGAAGATCGAGAATCTTTAATCCAACTGGCTAAAGAGTATATCGACGTCTTCGCCTGGAGCTATGAAGACATGCCGGGACTCGATCCACAGATCGCAATGCATAGGTTGAACATCTTACCTGATGCCAAACCTATCAAACAACAGCAGCGACGCTTCCGTCCGGACATCATGAATGCCATCGATCAAGAGGTAGACAAACTCTTGACCAGCGGCTTCATCCGTGAGGAACAACACCCGGATTGGGTAGCCAATATCGTTCCTGTCACCAAGAAGAACGGGAAGATACGAGTCTGTATCGACTTCAGGGATCTCAACTCTGCTTGCCCGAAGGACGAATTCCCGCTTCCAATCACTGATGTGATGATCGACAACACATGTGACTTTGAGCGCATGTCCTTCATGGACGGGTATTCAGGCTACAATCAAATCAAGATGTTCTCCGATGACGCAAAACACCCGTCATTCAGGACTCCAAAGGGTGTTTTCTGCTACACAGTAATGCCTTTCGGCTTGAAGAACGTCGGTGCGATATACCAGCGAGCTATGAGCACCATTTTCCGTCAACATCTTCGCAAGACAGTCGAATGCTATGTTGACGACATCGCAGTCAAGAGCCGCCTCAAAAGAGCACCTACAGGACCTGAAGACGGTCTTCGATCTCATGCGGGCACATCAACTCAAAATGAACCCCGCTAAATCCTTTCTGGGGGTTTCTAGCGACAAATTCTTGGGCTTTGTCATCACAGCGAAAGGCATTCATGTTGATCCTGAGAAGACCAAAGCCATCCTTAACATGGACCCTCCGAAGAACCTTCGAGAACTTCGAGGCTTACAGGGACGTCTGGCATATATCCGGAGGTTCATAGCGAACCTCTCCGGTAGATGTCAACCCTTTACTCAGCTCATGAAGAAGGGAGTCTCTTACGTCTGGACCGAGGAGTGCCAAAAGGCTTTCGACGACATCAAGGCTTACCTAATAAGCCTACCAGTCCTGGTAGCGCCAGTCACCGGCAAACCATTTCTCCTCGACGTACGTGCCATGGATCATTCTCTTGGCGCTCTGCTGGCTCAAAACAGCGATACAGGCTACGAGCAAGCAATCTACTACCTCAGTCGAACACTCATCGGGGCCGAACACCGGTACAACCCCGTCGAAAAGGAGTGCTTGGCTTTGGTGTTTGCCATCCAGAAGACTCGTCATTATGTCTCGGGTCAGACAATTCATGTCATTTCCTGAGTCAATCCGTTCAGAGTCTTCATGACGAAGCTAGGATCATTGAACTCCCGGCTGGCTACATGGGCGATCTTGCTAACACCGTACAACATGGTGTTTGTGCCGCAAAAAACTGTTAAGGGTCAAGCTCTGGCTGACTTTTTAGCTGCACACCCCATCCCAGAATCCTCAAAACTCTATGAAGATATCCCGGATGAGGTCCAAGAATCTAACGTCACCGAAGAAAGCTCCGTTTGGCAGATGTTCTTCGACGGTGCTTCGAGAACAGGCCCCAAAGGCCAAATCATCGCAGGAGTGGGGGTAGTCTAAGTCTCCCCCGATCAGCTGGTCATCCAGCGTGCGTACTCTCTTTCGAAGCCGTGCTCCAACAATGTTGCCGAGTACAACGCACTCGTCATGGGACTCCAGCTCGCACAACAGCTGGGGGTCGACCATCTGGAAGCTTACGGCAACTCAAAACTCGTCGTAAACCAGGTTCGGAGACAATATGAAGTTCGCCATGAAGATTTAATCCCTTATCATGAAGTCGCATTGAACATCATTTCAACCTTCACCGGGTTCTTCATTGAATATGTCCCCCGTTTATAAAACTTGGAGGCCGATGCTCTGGCCGGCCTCGCAGCCTCATTAGCAGCGCCCTTTGGGACTCAACACTATATCACGGTAACAGGATAAGATCTGATTTGTCCCAGAAACAACCTATGCTTGCAAGTGGCCCACGCCATGCCGACGAACACTGGGGTTAATGTCCGAGACTGGAGGTTCCCGTTCATCGACTTCGCTGTCTACGAAATCCTTCCAGAGGACCCGAAGGAAGCCGTCTCAGTCAGGAGTCGCTCTCTTCGATTCTACTACGATACAGCTACCAAAACGCTGTACCGACGCTCCTTCGATGGGCTCCTCCTTCGATGCCTGTCCAACGAAGAAGCAGCCGAAGCTCTTCAAGAAGCCCATGACAGAACTTGTGGAGCTCATCCCGGTCCTAAGTTGGAAGATCGACTGCGACGTATGGGCTACTACTGGCCAACCATGGCTGCCGACGCTGTCGAATATGCTAAGAAGTGCCACGCGTGCCAACTTCATGCAGACTTCATACATACACCATCGGAGCCGCTACATCCTACAGTCGCCTCCTGGCCCTTCGAAGCCTGGGGCATGGACATTGTAGGGCCAATCACCCCTCCTTCATCGAGAGGACACCGTTTAATCCTGGCCATCACCGACTACTTCTCCAAATGGACGAAAGCAGTTCCACTAGCAGAAGTAAAAAGCTCCAGGGTGGTCAGCTTTATCAAACACCATGTCATTTACCGTTTCGGAGTACCCCGGCGGATCATCCATGACAATGGTCCTCAGTTTATCAGCCACATTTTCAGCAGGTTCTGTGACAAGAATCGCATTCAGAACGTGGCCTCAACCGCCTACAATTCGGCAGCAAACGGATTGGCTGAGGCATTTAACAAAACTATCGTTAGGCTGCTCAAAAAGGTCGTGTCATCCAACAAACGCGACTGGGACGAAAAGCTTGGCGAATGCCTTTGGGCCTACCGCACAACGGTACGGACCCCAACAGGCAACACTCCATTCTTCCTGGTCTACGGGAGCGAAGCAGTACGGCCTCTCGAGATACAGATACCTTCGCTCCGCGTAGCAATCATAAACAAACTCACAGAAGAGGACAATCAACGTCGTCGTCTACGGGAACTGGAGGCACTTGACGAAAAGCGTCTCCTAGCTCAACAACGCATCGAGCTCTACCAAGCCCGTATATCAAAGGCTTTCAACAAGAAGGTCAAACAGAGGACTTTCCAAGTTGGCGACCTGGTTTTAGCAGTCAGAAGACCAATGGTGTTGACCCACAAGACACCAGGAAAGTTCGAGCCCAAGTGGGAAGGACCTTTCATTATAGAGACGGTATACTCAAACGGTGCTTACCGCCTCGCCAAACCCAATGGGGACTTGTTCATGATGCCCATCAACGGCAAGTTCCTAAAGAAGTACTATTCTTGACATCCTCCAGACATGTACTTCCCCAAACAACCTTTTTCCACAAACTCATACGCTTCCGGAACCCAGCTGTTCCATGGCATCTTCCAGTAGAAAGATAACCACGTCCATATTACCTCTGAGTTGTCTCTCTACACCCTACAAAGCAGAATTTTACACTTTGTAAGCTTACGCTACCCTTCATGTTTACCACGTCCACATTACCTCTGAGTAAACATCTTGTACAAACAACCCCTGCGTTATTGTACATTTATCGCAGAACTTCCACGTCCATATAACCTCTGAGTTGTTCAGCGTATCCCCCAAGATCATTCCTACCACGTCCATAATACCTCTGAGTAGGGAGATTCTATCATTTCGAACCCAATGATTGCCATGTCCACATTACCTCTGAGCAAACATAATAGTTCCTTCAAACTTATTATCTGTACCTGAAAACCAAGGTGCGTAAAAGATAATAGGTCCACACAAATCATCAAGTTCATGACAACAAAAGATGAACACATCACGAAAAAGTTGTAGACTTCTTTATTCTTCTGAAAAAAGGAGTACAAGAAGCTACATCATCCCCCAGTAAGGGTTGCAAAAGAACACAAAAGAAAAAGGAAAAAAGCTATGGTCCCTGAATCTCCCCAGGATGGGCTGAGAGCTCCCTGACTCAAAGCTTTAAGTCGACTGCGCGGGCCTCCACCGTCGCCAGGACTCGTCGCTCTGCTTCTTGGCGCATCAATTCAACGGCCCCAGCGGAAGTATCACTTGCATGCTTCTCATCAAGCTGTTGTCGTTGCTGCGCCAAGGCAAGAGTCCGTTGAGTAAAAGTCGCTTCATCCTTCTTAAATGCTGTATGTTCAGCCCGGACACGCTCAACCTCTAACTGGAGTCGGGCCCGTTGGTCTTCAAGGCGGCGCATCTGGGTGTCGATATCCGCGATATTAGCTTCCAATGCAGCTCGAGTTTCCACCGTCGTCTTCATGGACTGAGACAACTGCTCTACCGCAGCCTCAGTCTCAGCCACCTCGCGCTCCCAAACGCCCACGGTGGCCTGGTATGAAGACTCGATCTCGACAATCAGCTTCCCCTTCTCTGCATCTATCAGGACAGAGAGGTCATTTTGCTGGATGCGTTGAAGTTCCGCGAGCCGCTCATCCAGCTCAATCACCGAAGCCTCCAGAATTTCGGCCATATGGTCGTGGCCTTGGTGAATACGAATCAGCTCGATGCAGGGCATTGCCAGAGCTTTTGCCGTCGTAAAACTCCTATTGGCATCCATCATAGCAGATACATCCTTCTGCAATATTTTGTATACCCCCTCGACGAAGAATTTCACATACTCGTCTGCATCCGCCAGGACCTGCGGTGTCATGGCAGGAGTTGGAGGAGCTACTACAGTTTGCGGACCGAAAGAAGATCCGCCAAACTCAACCAGCGAGGCTTGAACCTCGGCATCAATGGGCTCTTCATCAACAGGGGCTGGACTTCTAGCCCGAGGAGCCGAAGCAACAGAAGGAGCCGGCACAGGCATCGAGATGGTCCCCCAAGTAGAAGGAGCTACAGAGGGTTCTACACCCTTACCCTTCTCAAGCCCGGAGGAACCTCCGACGTCAACAGCCACCTCTTCTACCCCCAACGTCCTATCGACGGTTGGTACCTCCCTCGACAGAATAGGGAGATTATCACTTGTCTCTTGACCCGTCGCAGCGGTCTTGACTGACAGACGGGTCTCTTCATTGAGTCCCTCAACAGGGACAGAATCTGTCGCTACCTCCTGAGTGGTAGCCGCCTCAACTTCCACGGTTGAAGCCGGGGTAGGACTCGACAATGATGCAGCCGACCTCCCCTCATCATGATAAAGAGGGGATTCAACCCTCTCCTCTGTCTCAACTACTTCTGTGGCCTCCGCAACAGGCTCTTGCAGCTTTGGAGCAACGTCATCGAAAGACGACGAACTCCATTCTTCTTCACCACCAGGAAACGGCGTGCTTGTTAAACCTTCAGCACTTGAAGCTTCCGTTCTGGCCTTTGCCGTCTCGGAAGCAGCTGTACCCTCAGTTTCCCTCCTGACATAATCTGGGGATACCGAAATCTCCACGTCAACAGCATCCTCCGGATCTTTCTCCATGGGATGATGCAAAATCAGCCAGGGAGACCATAGCACAGTAAAATTTGGCAGATTTTGCAATCCCGTGAAACGACAGTTCAGCACTGGGATGATGCAAAATCAGCCATCCTATTAAATAGTGAAACGGCAGTTCGGCGCACGGGAAGTTATTATTTTGGCCTCTGTCATGAATCACATTTCCAGCAAACTCTCTCAAACCTCGCTGCAGGTTACATACCATTGCGGGGAGAAGAGCCAAACGCCGGCCGAAGACCAGCTTCACAGCTGGCAGGATTAAGTTTCGGGTTACCCTCTCTACGGCACCGGATCCGCCCGCGAAAACGCAATCCCGGAGCCGTATCATCAGGTAGGACGCCAACACCGCCTTGGGTGACATCCGATAAGCAAGATGCCAGAAGCAGCTGTAGGAGCGTGCATCTGACTGCTGGTCCTCATTTCCTCGGGGATTTTTCTCTCCTAACCTGCTCATTTCGGACAACACTTCGCTACGAGAGAGCGCCGGTGGAGTGGAAAATTGTGAGGGATCCTCCTTGTCTTGTCTAAAGACATAATCTCTCCAAGCGGTCACATGAGGCTGCGTCCCGTTTCTATCCCGTCTCTGCATATAGTAATGATGACTCGCCACTTCCTTGAAGACGGCCGTCATCTCCTCAGCCCTGTCCTCCAGGACTTGAAGTTCCTCGTTGGTGGGAAAGTACTCTTCATAGGGTTCCGACCCCCAAGGGAGTTTTGACTCCTCGTACATCTCATGAAGTGCGAACCCTAATTCCCCTACCGGAGTAAAAAAGGTTCCGGTATGGACATCAAACATCTCCAGTAGTGCGAGAAACATGTGCCTGTTGAGATCAACACCCGCCTGGGTAGCACGGATCGCGACAGTCAACCCAATCTCTCGAAACTCGGTCCGAAACCGTGACAAGATCCAGAGTGTCAGTTTATCCCACTTGGAAACGTAATGGCACCAACCCTCTACCCGAAAATCTCCTTCCGGGTATGAGCGTTCCATCAAAAACATACGATGTGTAAAGGTCGAAGCACTATAAGCAAACGTATCAATGGGTACGTCACTGTAGAGGCTCCCGGGGCGTAGAGTCCGCCAGATGAAAGAAGACCCAGACCGTGTGGCGGTCAAAGTATCCCTTTGGTCGAAGGTAGAATCAATTTGGATGACGCCAGTCACCGCTCCCCCCTGAGAAGTGGTAAGATCCCAAGACATCCTCCTCTGGAAAACAAGGCGACAGAAGGATGTCAAAGGCCATTGACGTTCAAGTTGCTTAACAGTCATATGCACCCCATTCGCTGTAAAGAACCAGTCCTCCTTGACCTTCAACACCGTCGCATCAGTAGAAGTGAGACGGTCTCCGAATAGGAACTCAGGCTTCAAGAAGGTCAATTTATCAGATGTGGAAGATTTTAAAACATAACGTTCCATCATCCGTTTGAGGAACCCATACTGTTGCTCACGGATTTGGGTCATTCTCTTGGGAGGCTGATCCAGCATAAGAGCCTCTTGAGCGGGGTTTATCACTTCCTCATCATACTCTACTCCCATCTGGTTGAAGACAGCCTCCAAGAATACTTCATTCAAAGGCGGGATCACTACTGACACTAGCAAAGATCAGAAAAATGTTAGAAGCAACAAGAGAAAGAAGAGCTTCGACGTATTCAGGGTTTAAACCCATGCGCGTTAGCAGCCTCGGCGCATCATCGAGGTCTAAGCCCATGCGCGTCAGCAGCCTCGGCGCATCATCAGGGTTTAAGCCCATGCGCGTCAGCAGCCTCGACGCATCATCAGGGTCTAAACCCATGCGCGTCGGCGAACAAAGACCGCGGCACATCATTAAAGACCCAAGGTCTATGTGCGTTGGTGTACGGAAAAATGAGACTTACCAACCACCTCCGGCCAAACTTCGACAGGCCGTCGGGAACGTCAGCCGTTACAACTTTCGCCGGCTCCTTCGCTTTCTCCTTCCCCTTGCCGGCACCACCGCGAGGAGTCTTGGGAGCCATTCTCTCAGAGAAGAAAAAGTTAGGGTTTTGAAGAAAAACTCTAAAGAAAGCAAAGGCACAGAGCAGATGAACTCTCTCTCTCTCTCTCCAACCCTTACCTATTTATAGGGCTTGGTCGTACGCGTGAACCGATGACGTATAATCTCAGTCGTCGCTTCGGGTTCCGTGAGGAGATAACAACAAATACAACCAAAAGATCATCATTAATCTTTTGGGTTACCAAGGCGTCATCATCATCAACTGAAAGGAGCATACGCCCGAACAAGCATGCGCCCAAAAATCATGCGCCCTGACCTCCATTCTTCTTATTCAAAGTATTCCAAAACTTATTCAAAAGTTTTGAAAACTTTGAAGGGGGTCTTGTAGAAGCATGGAATTTCACAACCAGAAAGCCCATGCGCCAGGCATTTTATGCGCCAGAACTCAGACAGCTAATCAAATAAGCCATAGACATTCGAAGAAGGACTTTTTATTTATATATATATAAGTCTATTATATGTCTAGAAAAGGTTGTACAAAGGAGAATTTTTACAAAGGAAGGATCCTAGATCTACAGCCAACAGCCACCATGCGCCTTCCAGATAGGCGCAGCAACCACCATGCGCCTTCCGATGGGCGCAGCAGTCACCATGCGCTGTCAGCCAGGCGCAGCTGATGTCATGCGCCTCCAGCCAGGCGCATCCTACCATCTCTTCAGCAGCTCAGTTATGTGCATCCAGCTCAGTTATGTGCATCCCTTCAGCAGCTCAGTTATGAGCAACTTTTCTAACCAGGCTCACCTGGCCGAGCAGAGCCCAGTTATGTGCCGCTCTTCCACCCAGGCTCACCTGATAAGTGCTTCGCCAAGCAAAGCATTTAACCCTCTGGCTGGAACCAAGGAAGAGCAGAGCACCGCAAATGCTGTGGCCAGGGGAGGCTTCGAAAGAGCCTCCAAAGACCAAGGAAGACCGTGATCGAAATCATGGCACAAGGAGCTTTCAACACAATCAAGGTGGGCAGCACCCACTTTGAAGGAAGAGAGAGCCTAGCACCACCATTCCGATCTACGGCTCTTCCGGAACAACGGAGACGAGGCCCGAACATCCCTATCTTTGGATGCAACAGGCACCTTCCGCCTGCCTCAGAAGCCCTCGACTCCGTCTTTTGGATGTAACAGTCACCTTCAAGTGCATCGAAGACAACACGACGTCTCATCTTTACCCTCGGGAACACTTCGTCAACAGAATGCACCCACATATCCAAGTTCATATTGGAAGTACGTGAGGGAATGAGGAGCAAACCTTCTCTCCATACCACTATTTATAGGCCGGGCAAATCAAACCCATGCGCCAAGTGGATGACTCTCCGAATTCCGTGCAATGAATTTGCATTAAATGGATGAACCGGACGCCTCGAATTCAGCCAAACGGCTATTTATAGCACTCGAGGAGCGAGACAGCCACGTCATTAAAAGACATGTCGGATGTGCCAGCCAAACAGCGCATCACACGGACGTGCCCTCCAGTATCAGGCATATCACACAGACGCGCCCTACAGTACCTGGCGCATCACAGAGGATGCGCCCTCCCTCACATCTCCATGCCGAGTGGAACACCAACCAATGTGCCCACTCAGCTGTCCATCGAACGTCACAAACATTAAATGCTGAACTGACACCAGAGTTGGCAGCACGCTTCCCAAAGTCTGAACAGTTGACAGCTTTTTCAGAGAACGAAGCGTCGGCAACGTCAGCATCATCATGACTCTATTCCGACGGCTACTGCCACGTGGCCATCCGCATGCGCCTCTACGGCCATGCGTCCAAATCGTCATGCGCCTCTACGGCCATGCGTCTAAACCAGCATGCGCCTCAAAAGCCATGCACCTCAGACCCTTCACTGATCCCTAAAGACAGAAGAAGAGTCTCCAGTTGAAGCTTTGCATGCGCCTCAAAAGCCATGCGCCCCAGACTGATCTCTGATCCCGAAAGACAGAAGGAAGGTCACCTGCATGCGCCTCAAAAGCCATGCGCCCTAAATGGTTTGTAACTCCTAAAGGTTATGAGCCGCAGCCTCCTCCTGCGCCCAGATCCAAGGCGCAGCTTACCAGATCACTACCCCCCCAAATCCGAGATCTTCAAGCCATGTGTCCTTTGACTCAACTCGTCCAAGATTTCAGCAACAGAAAGATCTTCTCTTCTGCTACGTGCCGGCTCACAACAGCAGTATGAAGAGTTCAACCTCCCAATCAGGGTGCATCATCCGTGCACCCCCATCAGTAACTTCCACGTGGCGTCCCCACACACCGGCGCATCCTACATGCGCGCATGAGCAGCCAGCCTGCAAAACTATAAATAGAGGGATCTTCTTCTTCACACACACACACAGAATCCACAACGAACATACAAAGAATCACCAGAGAGGCAGACACAGACACTCAACGTCTTCCTCCTCTCAGCAAGCTCCAGCACCCAGAGCAATCCACACCTTCAGAGAACCGATAACCGTCGTCAGCCGGTCAACGGAGTCAACGCACTACCACTCGCTCCATTGGCACTAAGGAGCCAGCTTAAACAAAAGTGTACTCCTAAGACTACATCTAAGTCCTACATTGTAACACTGTTCTGTTTGTATTAAAGTTTTCAATCAAACAATTTTAATGGCAAATATCCAAGTGTCGTGTCCGTACGACACGACGCACGCGAAGTCGGCTCCGTGCGTGCGTGCACAGTCAGTGCACGACCAGTGCACGTATCCTCGTGCCCTCGATACGATATGAGGTGTCATAAAATTTTGGGGAATTGTGCGCAGATACTGCCTCCGTGTCCACACAAATTTTGGCGTGTCGAAGTGCCCTGTGCAGTGTGTACGAACAGTGTGGTAGTAGGGCATTGTGCGTACACTGTCACAGTATGTTCGTGTCAATTTTTGACACAAAATTAACACAGTGTCATGTTCAGTCAAGTGTAGGTATAAACAACAAGTCTAGGGCTACGTGAATATATAATTAGTTCTACATTTTAACAAAATCAAAACCTTTGGGGCATTTCATCAAACATGGTTTTTCTTCCAAGGATACGTGTCCGATACGGACACCAAACCAACCCTAGACTTCACCAAACTTGTCCCACAGCTAGGGTATACCTATATGCATGGATTTATGAAGAAAAAAAATAGAATGTTAACAAAGTTTATGGGTATTTACCTATTGAGTGAAAACTTAAGTTTTTCAAGAAAAGAAGGGGGGTGTGTCCTATCCACTTGCGGGTGTCCAAGTCCTTGTGTCCAGCTTGTTAGCCTCCCTTAGCACCCTCTAGGTTGTAGGAATCCAATACAAAAGACTAGGAGTGATTTGGTTCAAATTTGAGGAAGTTATGAAGGGTTGATGAAAAAGGAATTTTCTAGGTTTTAAATTCATGTAAATTGATCATGAATGAATGTGATGGGGTTATATAGGAAAGGGGTAATGTAGGGGGGTGCCCTTGGCCGGCCACGGCAAGGGGGGTGTCCTTGGCCTTCCTTCATGGTGAAGGCAAGGACTTTGGTGCCAAAGTTGAGATTTTTTTTAGGGTTTTAAGGAAAAGATCTATTATGTAAATATCTAGATATTTATACTACTTTAACCAGTGACTAAATATCTAACCTCAAGCTTCTAGGTTAGTAGCTAACCTCTAGATTAGGGTAAACTAGGTTAGGGACTAATCATGGTACTAACAATAATTAAATAATATAAAAACACATAATTCCAAATAAAATCTAGTAAATTACCAAAATACCCTTTTAGGCTAAAATCACTAATTTCATGTTCTAAGCCTATGGCTAGGCTCACATGGTCATGGTAAACTTCTAGGTTAAGGAATAACTAGGGTTTCCCTCGTTTAACTCCTAATTCACAAATCAACAAATTAAATGGCTTTACACTAGCCAAAAATTATCTAAAATCATAACATGCATAAATTATCCTTAATAAATGATTATAAATACAAAACTTCAAAATTATCCTAATTTCAGAAATGTGGGTGTTACAAGTCTACCCTCCTTAAAATAATTTCGTCCTCGAAATTTAAAGACGAAACTGAAACTGATGAGAAGGATAGAAAATCATACCTCAAGGTACAAATAGATATGGGTATCGCTCGCGCATCTCATCCTCCCGTTACCAGGTGGACTCTCCTGGAGAATGATGCCTCCATGCGACGCGAACCAGTGGTATCGTCTGGTTCCTCAATGCCTTCTCCCGTCGATCCAGAATCTCAACAGGCTGCTCTGGATAACGAAGAGTAGGACCTACCTCGATCTCGGAATGATCAAGTATATGGCTAGGATCTGCCACGTACCATCTCAACTGCGATACGTGGAATACGTTGTGAACTCCCTCCAATGCTGGTGGTAGGTCTAGCCTGTAAGACACGTCACCGACTCTCCCGCTGATAACGAAAGGGCCGATGAAACGCGGGCTAAGCTTCCCACCTCCACCAAAACGTATAGTGCCACGTGTCGGAGATATCCTCAGAAATACCTAGTCTCCAACCTAATCACAAACAAGGTCTCAAATTAATTATGATAATCAAACATGGTTAACAAAACACAAATAAGACAACCTAATTCTAATCCTATCTCTAAGCTGTACCTCAAACTCCAAAGGTCTGCGGTGGCTATCGGCCCAATGCCGATGTCTGTCCTGCGCCACGCGAAGTCGATCTCTGATGAGCTTCACCTTCTCTACTATATCCACAACCATCTCAGGTCCTAATAAAGCTCGCTCTCCAATATCATCCTAAGATAAGGGTGTACGACATCTACGCCCGTACAGAGCCTCGAAAGGTGACATCTCAATGCTGGCCTAAAAACTGTTGTTGTATGCAAACTCTACTAAGTGCAGGTGACTCTCCCAAGATCCTCCAAAGTTCAGGACACAAGTCCGCAACATGTCCTCCAGTGTCTGAATGGTCCGCTCTGACTGTCCGTCTGTCTGAAGGTGGTATGCAGTACTAAACTAGAGCTGAGTGCCCAAGCTAATATGCAAGCTCCTCCAGAAATATGAAGTAAAATGACTGTCCCGGTCCGATACAATGCTCACTGGAACTCCATGAAGTCTGACTATCTGTCGCATATACATCTCCGATAGCTTCTCGGTAGACAAACCCACTTTGAATGGCAAGAAGTGGGCCGATTTGGTCAACCTGTCGACGATGACCCAAATCGCGTCCTTTCCTCCTGGAGTATGCGGCAATCCCGAAACAAAGTCCATCGTGATGTGCTCCCACTTCCACTCCGGAATAGGCAATGGCTGTAACAGTCCCCCTGGCCTCTGTCTCTCTTTCTTTACCTGCTGACAGATCAAACACCTGGCTACGAAGTGTGCTACCTCGCGCTTCATCCCACTCCACCATGCATACTCTCTCAGATCCCTATACATCTTGTTGGCTCCCGGATGTATAGAGTACTGAGAACGGTGGGCCTCCTGCATAACCTGCTCTCGAAAGTCTCCACTGGGCACATACAGTCTGGAACCGTGCCTCAATGTGCCATCCCCTGCAAGAGTGAACTCATTGTCCGCAAATCCTGCTCTGACCTGCTCCCTGATGCATCGTAGAGAAATGTCATCGAACTGAGCCGACTTGATCCTATCAATCAAGTCCGACTGAATCTGGAGGCCCCACATCTGTATCTGCACTCCCGGCACAATCACCTCGATCCCAAGGCTCTCCAAGTCCGCTAACAAGTGGCAATCCATCGTCAAACACATAGCTGTCGGATATCTGCTCAAAGCATCGGCAACTATGTTGGCCTTTCCTGGGTGATACTGCAGCAGAATATCAAAGTCCTTCATCAGCTCCAACCATCTGCCCTGCCTTATGTTGAGCTCCTTCTGCGTAAACACGTATTTCAAGCTCTTGTGGTCTGTAAATATCTCCACACGCTCTCCATACAAAAAGTGTTTCCACAGCTTCAGAGCAAAGATAACTACCGCCAACTCCAAATCATGGGTAGGGTAGCTCTTCTCGTGGGGACGTAACTGTCTAGAAGCATAGGCAATCACCTTTCCATGCTGCTATAAGACACAACCCAAACCCTTCCCTGAGGCGTCACTGTAGATAGTGAACTCACCTGATCCTGATGGCAACGTCAGAATCGGGGTTGTCGTTAACCGCTTCTTCAACTCATCGAAAGCGGCCTGACACTCCTCTGACCAGACAAACTCTGCGTCCTTCCGGGTCAGCCTAGACAACGGCTCTACAACCCGGGAGAAATCCTGGACGAATCTCCTGTAGTAGCCTGCCAATCCTAGGAACCTCCTGATCTCTGTCACTGACGTCGGTGCTGCCCAAGCCTCAACTGTGATATCTTCCTTGGGTCGACTGAGATCCCATCTCCAGTCACCATATGACCCAGGAAGTCAACTCTGTCCAGAAAGAACTCGCACTTCGAGAGCTTGCCGTAAAGCTGCTCCTGCCTGAGAGTCTCCAGGACCACTCTCAAGTGCTCCTCTTGCTCCTCCTCTGTCATCGAGTACACCAGGATGTCCTTGATGAACACCACCACGAACTTATCTAAGTACTGGTGGAATACCTTGTTCATCAAGTTCATAAACACCGCCGGGGAATTAGTCAACCCAAACGGCATCACCATAAACTCGAACTGGCCGTACCGCGTCCTGAACGCCGTCTTCGGAATATCCTCCCTCTTCACCTTTACATGGTGGTAGCCTGACCTCAGATCGATCTTCGAGAATACCCGAGCTCCGCTCAACTGATCGAAAAGATCGTCGATCCGTGGCAGGGGATATCTGTTCTTGATCGTCAGACTGTTGAATGCCCTGTAATCGATACACATCCGTACCGACCCATCCTTCTTCGGTATAAAGAGTACCGGTGCACCGCAAGGTGAAAAACTAGAGCAGATGAAGCCCTTGTCCTGTAACTCATCCACCTGCTTCTTCAATTCTACCAACTCGCTATTGTTCACTCGATAGATATGCTGAGAAATTGGTTCCGTACCTGGAACCAAGTCTATCGAGAACTCAACGTCTCTGTCTGGTGGAAGCCCAGGCAATTCCTCTGGAAATACGTCCATGAACTCAGCTATCAATGGATGTAGAACTGGCTGCTCCTCAACCGAAACTCCGCAGAAAACTTCGCTAGTCTGCTCTGCCTGCCGTCGGGAATATACAAACTCTGGCTCATCTGGCGCTCTGAACAGAACTCTACCCCCACGGCAATCTATGCTGGCATGGTGCCTGCTCAACCAATCCATACCGAGTACAATATCGTAGTTCGGTAGTGGCATTACGAGCAAACACACATCCAACTCTCGGCCTCCCAAAACTACTCTCCGTCCCTTGTAAACATCACGAACGAGGATAATGCCACCCCCAGTCGTGATCTTGCAAGTCCTAGGCAATGATTCAGATATAATATGATGTCTAATCGCAAAATATACTGATACAAAGCTATGGAAAGCCCCAGAATCGAACAATGCAAAAGCTGGAATAGAGTCGAGAAAAATAGAACCTGCTATCAGCTCTCCAGTAACCTCAGCATCCTCTGCTGCCATGGCGTAAGCTCGCCCCTGCTGTCTACCCCTGGTCTGATGCTGGTGCTGGGTGAACCTCTGCTGCTGAGTCGGCAAAGGTCCCTTCTGCTGCCCTGCCGGAGCCTTGGCTCCGCCTCCCTGAACTGGTCGTCCCGAAGACATGGGACACTCCCTCAGCTGGTGGTCTCCGAAACCACATAGTAGACACCTACCAAGCTAATTTCTGCAGTCATTCCATCCATGACCCTGCTTCTTGCAGAAAGTGCAACTGACAACCTGCTGCCTGCTGCTGGTGCCTCGACTGCTGTTGCATCTGCTGGAACGGCCTCTGCTGCTGGAATGGCCTCTGCTGCTGGTGCTGAAAATGAGGCCTCTTGGCCTGTCCTCCACTGCTTCCAGCTCCCTGAGTGTCGCGGCCCCTCTTGAGCTTCAGCTCAAGATCATCCTCAGTCGCCATCGCTCCTGCCAGAATCTCCTCAAAAGTGGCATTCCTGTCACTCTTGGTCAAGGACTTGACCTCCTTGACCAAGCCCTTCCTGAACCTCCTCGCCTTCACTGTCTCGCTAAGGCCCTCCACAAATCTTCTCAACCGGCAAAACTCACCGGAATACTCCTCTACAGTCTGGTTCCCCTGAACCAGGTTCTCGAACTGGGTCTCCAAGGCACCGACTGCCTGATCCGGGAAAAACTTCCCCTTGAAGAGCTCCTTGAAAGCTTTCCATGTCTGCCCTGGAGTGCCTACTCTCGGGTCCGTCTGATACCAGGTATGGGCAAGATCCCGCATCTGGCTGGCTGCTGCCACTATCTGGAGTCCGACTGGTATCTCCGCCAGTCGAAAAATCTCCTCAATGTGCTCAATCCAGTCATCAGCATAAAGAATCCCCTCTGTCCCCAAGAAGTCCCTGGGGTTTATCTTCTTGAACTCCTGAATGCCCGGAATCCTCTGCTGTCGCGGCTGTCCCGATCCTCCCTGTGGCTGGACAGCCAACCTCTCCACCGTCGCTCTAGCCAGCTGATGGACCTCATCTATGCCCCTGGTAAACTCCCTCGTCTGACGCTGCTGCTGGGCCTGCTGCATCTCTAGGAAATGCTTGAAGTATACAAACATCTCTGCAGCATCCACTAATCCAGATGGCATCAGCGGCTGGAACTGCGGCTGGTGCTGCTGAAACTGCGGCTAACGAAACTACGGGAGAGACATGTCTGGGGTAGCTGGGATGGTCCCCCGAATAGATAGAAGTGTACACCCAAATGTGGCAGAAGCTCCCACATGAGTTGGAGTAAGGGGAGCTGTGGTCCCCGGGTTTCGATGAGCTGGACAAGAGGTGGCAGACCTCTCAGTGGTGTCACCTGGACCGAGATGCTGCGATCGTGTCTCCACCATCCTGAAGACAGATCAATAAGAAAAATTAATACGGAGAAAAAATGATATAGTCAAAGGGGACAGTTTATTTTTAAAAGAAAGACAATATCAGCAAGAATTTAGATAGCAAGGATTTAGATAAGAGTTTTTTCTAATGTGATTGAGTACCTCGAAACTACATCCTATTTCCTACTGCAGGCTGTGGCGATACTCTAGTTCGAATACCACTACATAAACGGGACCTGCATGGGCTACCACTAAAAATGTGTCACGACACGCACCCTAGAGTAAGGGCACGAGACGTGGGTACGTCCAGCCTACGCCGCAGTGTCGGCGGTAGAACGCTGTCCTAGGTCAATCATCTAACAATATAAAGGTACCTGTACAGTTTATAGTCTCCGAATGGAGGTGATATAACAATATACAGTCTCAATCACATCTAAGGTAGAAGAATGAAAGATAGATAGATAGATAGTAACTGAAAGAGAGCAGTAGCATAGATGAAATAAGTCTAAGTGTCTAGGATACATAACATCATCTCAAAATACAACTCAGAATGTGAGACAAAATAATAATGTAAAAAATGACTGTCTAGCTAAACTAGCCTAGACTACTGGGCAACATCCTCGGCTGCAAGTGGATCCTGCTGAGGGTCCTCAACACAACTGTCATCTAGTCCTGCTCTATAATACGTAGTCACCCATGCCTCATTCTCGTCCTCTGTAATATTTTCAACAGGTCCAGTCTGGACAGAAACAAGCACAATACATCTCACACAGTTCATATCAGGTTAGGAAATACGATACAAGCAATAGAGTAAAATACAGGAAGTGCTGAAGGAAATATACACTGTAAAAGAAATAGCTGTAAAGAAAATATCTACTGTATATAGAGAACTGTAAGTGGCTAGTGATGTAGAGTACAAGATAGGCATGTGAATGGCTAGAATTTATACATGATTATACTACTGAGTTTATACATGATTACACTACTTTGGAATTATTCACATGTCTACTTCTACTCCTCTGTTTCCCCAATCAATACACAAGGATCTAGACAAGTTACGTTATTATATATTACTTCACATGAGGCTCATAAATGAGTATACGTGAAGTTATACATGAGGGCTCAGTGAATCATGAGAGTACATGATCACATGGGTGCACATGCATGATGGAAGCATAGAAGTACATGATGACAGTGAAACACACGTAACATGAAGTACCCGATGCCTCCGAGGGGGATAACATCTCATGTAAAGATCCATATAGTACCAATCCGTGTTACCAACGTGACAGCATCAAGTAAAGTAATCTAGAGCGAGAAAGTAAAGCCTGAACAAGTATGAAACGGTCAGAGAATGTACTCGCCTGATGTATGAATGTCTGTAGAGAATATGCTGTCTGAGGAGAGGTGTCTGGCTCCTGATCAGAGCAACACAAGTCACAATATATTCTAAATAGTAAAAATGAAGTTTACTATGTATACTACATGATTCTAGGTCAATCTGGTCAAAAGTCAACTCTTGGTCAACTCTGGTCAACTCTAAAAGTCAACTAGGTCAAACTAGTCAAAGTTAGGTCAAACATGGTTAGACTAGTTAGGATTTAGTCAAACTAGTCATTCTAGGTTAATTCAAGTTCAATCTAGGTCAACTAGGTCAAGTTTGACCAAAGGTTGACTTTGGTCAACTTTAGTCAAACAAGGGTCAACTAGTTAGGTCATGGGTCATTAGGTCAATTAGGGTTAGCCCCTAATGGCCATAGGCTAGTAACTTAGACCATAGGCTAATTTCATATAGGTTTCCATATAAACCTATATCTAGAAAGTCACATATATATACATATCTATATATATCGATATACACAAGTCTATCTACTACATATATATATCAATATATGTATACACTATATATAATTCAAAATCACACACACATATATATATAATGACACACACATATATATATATATATATATATATATATATATATATATATATATATATATATATATATATAATAACAGATATAACATATATAGATAGTGAGAGAGGAAAATAATGAGAGAGAGTGAATTAGAGAGAGAGAGAGAGAGAGAGAGAGAGTGAGTGATACTGATACAAGGGGGCATGGTGTGTGTGTGTTTAACAGTGAGGGGGGGGTGTTCCAAGATTTCTGGAACCCAGAAATCTAACACACACGTACACACAAATACATATATATATACCTATGTATACACACACATATATACCCATGTATACACCCTAAGACACACACCTAAACACACATATACATATATACATATATATACAATATAGATACACACAAAAATATGCATATGTATTACACAATTTTAGTTAGAAATTCATTTTGAAACTCAGAAGTACCAAATTTAAGAACCCAGGAATCACTATTCATAGGAAAGTAGGTAAACCCAATACCCGACCCAAACCGAGCTAAGGCTCGAAACCCAAGGTTGGTAACACTAGTCCTAGGTGTCGTCTAGTGTCCTAAGTGTCTGACACGACACCATGACACGATTCGAAGTGTCCACCACTCTCAAACCCGAAACGAGTAAACACTGACACAGTGAACTGTCACCGCGTCGTGCACGCATGCACCTAGCTCTAGGACACGACACGCATGTCTAGGAGTCTCGTGCTCGTGTCCCTAGGTTCGCTTAGGGTTAGTCTAGGGGTAGGGTAGCCTGTACAGTGTCCACGTGTCCTCAGGACACGGTACGAACACCGTATCAGTCGAGAAAACTCGACTGATACACGCTGCTATACGCAGCGTCGTGCAACGATGCAAGTATCTCGTGGACATGAGATGAGCCACGTGGGACCTCGTGGTCATGTCCACGTGTAGCCCACATGTTGGGCTACACACTCGTACAAACATGAGGTGTCCAAGTGTCGTGTCCTCACGACACGACGCACGCGTAGTCGGCTCCGTGCGTGCGTGCACTGTCAGTGCACGACCAGTGCACGTATCCTCGTGCCCTCGATACGATACGAGGTGTCGTGAAATTTTGGGGAAGTGTGCGCAGACACTGCCCCCGTGTCCACACCAATTTTGGCGTATCGAAGTGCCCTGTGCAGTGTGCACGAACAGTGTGGTAGCAGGGCATTGTGCGTGCACTGTCACAGTATGTCCGTGTCAATTTTCGACACAAAATTGACACAGTGTCGTTCTCAGTCAAGTATAGGTGTAAACAACAAGTCTAGGGCTACGTGAATATATAATTAATTCTATATTTTAACAAAATCAAATTCTTTGGGGCATTTCATTAAACATGGTTTTCCTTCCTAGGATACGTGTCCGATACGGACACCAAACCAACCCTAGATTTCACCAAACTTGTCCCACAGCTAGTGTATACCTATATGCATGAATTTATGAAGAAAAAAAATAGAATGTTAACTAAGTTTATGGGTATTTACCTATTGAGTGAAAACTCAAGTTTTTTAAGAAAAGGAGGGGGGTGCATCCTATCCACTTGTTGGTGTCCAAGTCCTTGTGTCCAGCTTGTTAGCCTCCCTTAGCACCCTCTGGGTTGTAGGAACCCAATGCAAAAGACTAGGAGTGATTTGGTTCAAATTTGAGGAAGTTATGAAGGGTTGATGAAAAAGGAATTTTCTAGATTTTAAATTCATGTAAATTGATCATGAATGAATGTGACAGGGTTATATAGGAAAGGGTTAATGTAGGGGGGTGCCCTTGGCTGGCCATGGCAAGGGGGGTGTCCTTGGCCTTCCTTCATGGTGAAGGCAAGGACTTTGGTGCCAAAGTTGAGATTTTTTTGAGGGTTTTAAGGAAAAGATCTATTATATAAATATCTAGATATTTACACTACTTTACCCAATGACTAAATTTCTATCCTCAAGCTTCTAGGTTAGTAGCTAACCTCTAGATTAGGGTAAACTAGGTTAGGGACTAATTATGGTACTAACAATAATTAAATAATATTAAAAACACATAATTCCAAATAAAATCTAGTAAATTACCAAAATACCCTTTTAGGCCAAAATAACTAATTTGATGTTCTAAGCCTATGGCTAGGCTCACATGGTCATGGTAAACTTCTAGGTTAAGGAATAACTAGGGTTTCCCCAGTTTAACTCCCAATTCACAAATCAACAAATTAAATGGTTTTACACTAGCCAAAAATTATCTAAAATCATAACATGCATAAATTATCCTTAATAAATGATTATAAATACAAAACTTCAAAATTATCCTAATTTCAGAAATGTGGGTGTTATAACTATGATAACACTAACATGATTAATTTGACTAAAAACCCTGTTTGTCACTCACGCACAAAGCACATAGAGATATGTCATCACTTTTTACGTGATCACAAACACCACAGGAATATTTGCTTATAATTTATTGATATAGATCATCAATTAGCAAATATTTTCACAAAATCGCTACCTGATGACCGCTTCAACTATCTGCGTCGAGAGTTAGGCATACTTGAATTTTTATATCCATAATGAGTTATGTTTAATAAAAATATTTAAAACTTAAGATTTATAGATTTATTAATTGAAGTTATTTTGGGTACAAGTCGAAAGGTCCCTTATGTCATATAGGCATAAATAGCCTAAAGCAATACGGTGTACTAGTATTCAGGCTACCGTTAGCTGGGATCCGGCCCCTACAACTAATCCAAAGTAATGAATTTTAATTAATCGAAGAAGTTAAAATTTATTAAGTATGTTTATTACTCATTACTCATAGAATGAATTGGAAATCCAAGTGGCCGAACTCGGACAGAACTCGGTCCGAGTTCTGACCAAGTTCGGGCCGAACTCGGTTGGCATTCAAATTCCAGAAACGTTTTAGCCGGCCCTAGCTTCTTTGAATACATCATCTTCTCTACTCCCCACTCCAACCGAGCAGCAAAACCAAAAATCCTAGTTTTTGTTTACCCCTTCCATAGCTTCATCTCCTTCCTCCTTGGATCTAGAAGGCTCAAAGAAGGCGTCCTCCACTATTTTCTTGATTCTCTTTGAGGTATAATCTCTCATTTTCTCTTTTCAAATTCCATGGCTCCCAAGCTTCATAAATAAAAGAAAGAAAGCTCCGCGGCTTAGTCTTCCACTTCGGAATACGAACCCATCAATGTGTTCAGTTCCGCTCGTCCCACTGACGAAGAGGAACTTGACACGACCCTATTTCCATCTTTGGAAATATCTGACTCTTGGTTTACTTCTTTTCGATACCGGGAAATTTGCCCCAGGAGATCGGTAAATTTTACTATCTTTTCGGAGTATGCTTCCACATTTGAACTCTTAAAACTCCGAGATTATTTTAAGACATCTTGTGAAAATTATGAAAATTTTGTTCGTATGCAGATGATGGCAACATTTATTCTTGTGTTGGTGGAAGTGAAATTGAGTTTAACTCGACCAATCTTAGTAAGTACTTTCATATGCCGGACAACAGTGAAGCACTATTCGAGATAAACAAAGTTCAATTTCTCGACGACATAGCCCTTGACTCTCTTAAGGCACCTATGTGTCATCCAAACCCAGTCCCTCGAAGTGGACGTTTGTTTGTAAAGAACCTTAACCAAAACTTCTATGAACTCCATCAATTTATTTACTCTACTTTATTCGCCAAAACGAGATCTACTTATAAAATCACGTTTTTTGAAATTTTTGCTATGTATCATCTTCATTTTGGAGTCATGTTTTCTGTTCTCAAGACAATTATGGCTTTGATGATCAGTTGTAGGAGGCTGGGCCGCAACCTTTTTTATCCTATGCATCTTATGGTAATCTTCTGAATGTTTAATATTAACCTAGATATATGTCCTATCTCTGGGTCACCTTCTGAGCTGACTAAGTCTAGGAGATATCCTCTGCCTCCACTTCCACCCGGTGCGACTCCACCTCCACCTGATCCAGTTACTCCTGTTTCTGCTCTTGCTGCTCCGCTGCTCCATGCCATTTTGATCCTCAGTTCTATCAGCGATTCGATGACTTTGTCACTCTTTAGGGACAACGTCATCAGTCCTATGTTGATGTTGAGTTTCACCATACTTCTCAGGCTCAGGTCTTGAGAAATAGTATTACTGATATTCATTAGTCATTGGCACATTATCCTACTGCACCATTTCATATCCTCCATCATCTTGGATTTGACGGATCGCAGCTTGAGGATCCGGACACTTTTGGATTCTTCGATTAGACGACAACCTATGTCGATCCTCATTCCCCCGCTGATCCACCCGATGATGCCGCTGATATGTAATTTGGACTTCTAGTTTAGCATTTTATGGATGTTATTTGTTAATGATCATCATGTAGTAGTGAAACTTTTTATTTGATCTTTTATAGTAGTTTGAACTCTTTCGGTTCTGACTTTATGCACTTTATATTCAGTAGTATTTGAGTTTATGCATATTAGTTTCCATTACTATAGTTTATTATTGCTTCTGCTCGTGATTCTTCTACGCTGTGACTTGTTTTATTTATATTATTTGTGTATATTACTCTATCTGCTTCTTTGTCATTGTTGGCTTGTTCGCTTCACATATTGCGGGGGAGCTACATGTTTGAGTACTTGACAAGGGAAAGAAAGAGCCTATATAAAAATTTTGCGATCTATTCAGAACAAGTCAGGTATGTATTTTCAAAGTTATATATTTGTTATATTTTGGTATGGACTCATAATTTGTCAATTATCAAAATGGGGAGATTGTTGGCCCATTGGCTAATGGTCACACTTGATTTTGATAATCAACGACAACTTTGGTTGATACACAAAATATACGAACTGCTACAGGTTAAAAGAAATCAAAGATGAAGAACATCTATAACATACTACGTCTACATCCCCCTGCTACAAAACATTACATCATCATCCAGAAGTAGATCTTATTGGAATCCAGATTGTGTCATTTTATATTTTCTTCTGTATTTTTAAAATTTATTAAGTCTAGGACAATATAAATGTAAAATCGTTCGGGATTATACTGGCTTAGGTTATATCCTGTCTGATGGAACTGGGGATTCCCAGGACCCCTAGTTTGGTGTACGTATTGATCGAAGGAAGTCTAACAGATCTAAGACATGTTCTAACCCTCTATAGCGGAATTAGGGTTCACGAATTATACCTGCGACGGGAAGAAGAAGACAGTTTCTAGCAACCTCGACCAGTCACGATCCTAAGATCTTATTCACGTATTTCTTCCTCATGTTGTACGTCGTGTGGGCGACGTACAACATGAGGAAGGATCCTCAACCAGTCACGATCCTAAGATCTTCTGTACGTATTCTTTTTTTATGTTGTACGTCGTTTGAAAGACGATCTTCCAACCTTTTCTTCTCCTTGGCAGCCCTCCCTTTCTCTCCTTACGTCAATCATAAATTTAGAGAAAGCTTCTTATTTTTTATGAGTTTATGACGGCCAGAGAATAAAGGATATATATAAGGCTACGAGATGGACCATGAGGATAAATTAGGTTAGGTCTCCTAACGGATCTGGGTATCCGGTGTTCAGCCCGATCATACAACCCAGGCCCATTAACAATAGCTCAGTTCACTAAAGATCTATTGTTGCACTACCTTCCTAATCCCAAATTATGATTGTGGGATCTTTCTATTATATGCTCGTTTGACTCCCCATGTTAAGATATCGAATGTCCATCGATAAAATTAAGTTACTGACAACTACATTGATCAACATATTTTATCCTTAAGTAGTACCACTCAACATCATTTGTCATGTCGGATATAATCCATCTGCAGGGTTTACATGACAATTCTTATGAGCTCCATAAGTGGACATCATCAACCCGACGTATCGGGATATGGATTCCTTTTATAATCAACAGTCCATCATACATACAATATTATTACCCAATTCATAGAGGTTGTTGAGCCATAATGAATCTCACTCTTTTATTTGTCAAAGTAATACACACTATATATACATGTCTGTTATTATATCCGGATTAAGAGCACAAGCATCCATAATAACATAGGTGTTTTTTCTCTTATATAGTCAGTACAAAGAGAAGAACCTCAAGTGGTCCTGTTTAATACACACAAAGTGTACTAGTGTAAACCTATAGTCAAGATAGACTAATACCAGATTACACTACAACCTTTCCAATGGATTGTCCAAGTCCATCTGGGTTGTGAACTATTTGTATATTCCATAGGAAACTGATAATATGATCTTCTGTGTGACACCACACACCATATTATCTACAATATAGAATATCAAACACATGCATTAACACTTGCAACAAATACAATATGCAAACATTTTTCCATATGATTCTCATTCAAAATTTAAGGAAATAAAGTTAATACAAAAGTGATGCTTTCAGTATATAATCCTAACAATCTCCCACTTATACTCAAAGTATTGCTTTTCAGTATACTATTACAAATCTCCCTTTTATACTTAAAACCATGCTGTTATACATTTGACTCCCATCCCTCAACATGACAATCAAAAGTCTTAGCTGGTAAGCTCTTTGTAAAGGGATCAGCTAGGTTGTCGGCTGACGCTATCTTGATCACAATAACTTTTTCTTTCTTTACAAAATCTTGTATCAGGTGGTACTTGTGCTCAATGTGTTTACCTATCTTATGGGCTCGTGGTTCCTTCGAGTTTGCAACTGCACCACTATTATCACAATAAAGTGTAATAGCCTGAGGCAATCTAGGTACCATATCCAAATCTAATAGGAAGTTTCTGAGCCAAACCGCTCCTTTGGCTGCCTCAGAGGCTACCATATACTCAGCTTCCATGGCGGAATCAGCAATACATTTTTGCTTGATACTTCTCCATACAATGGCTCTACCTCACAAAATAAATACATAACCTAAGGTAGATTTTCTGGAATCCTTATCTGACTGAAATCTGAGTCTGTATACCCCAACGGAACTAAACTATCTGCCTAGTAAACTAGCATATACTCTTTTGTCCTTTTCAAGTACTTCAAAATATGATTTACGGAAGTCCAGTGCTCTTGTCCTGGGTTAGACTAATATCTGCTAACCATGCCAACGGCAGATGTCTGATCTCGTATATAGTATTGCATACATTAATCTTCCTACTGCTGAAGCATAAGGAACTACTTTTATGTTCTCTATCTCTTTAGGTGTCCTCAGACACTGCTCCTTTGATAGAGCAATCCCATGCCTAAAAGGTAAGAAAGCTTTCTTAGAATTTTGCATGCTAAAACTAGTTAGTACAGTATCGATATAGGAAGCTTGGGACAAGCCCAACATCCATTTCTTGCGATCTCGTAGAACTTTGATCCCAAGGATATGACCTACTTCTCCCAAGTCCTTCATATCAAACTGTTTGGATAACCATACCCTTACATCAGATAACACCTTCACATAGTTTCCAATGAGCAAGATGTCATCTACGTAAAGTACTAGGAATACCACTATATTTCTGTCACACTTTCGGTATACACATAATTCATCCTAACATTGATAAAATCTATAGGATTTTATCACTTGATCAAAACATATGTTTCAACATTTGGAAGCTTGATTAATTCCATAAATGAACTTCTTAAGCTTACAAACAAGTTGCTCTTGGCCCTTTTCAATGAACTTGTTTGGTTGCTTCATATAGATGTCTTCCTTAAGACATCCATTAAGGAAAGCTGTCTTGACATCCATTTGCCAAATCTCATAATCGAGATGAGCTGCAATAGATAAAAGAACTTGGATAGACTTAAGCATGGCTACTGGCGAAAAGGTTTTCTCATAATCGATACCCTATCTTTGAATAAAACCTTTTGCAATAAGCCGAGCTTTAAAAGTTTCAACCTTACCGTCTGATCCTCTTTTTCTCTTATAGACCCACTTGCATCCAATGGCTTTAACACCAACAGGTGGTTCTACAAGCTTCCAAACCTGATTGGAATCCATAGATTCTATTTCGGATATCATTGCTTTTTGTCAAGACTCTGCATCTTTATATTTGAGTGCTTCGTTGTAGGTACAGGGATCATAATCTTGTTCCTCAGGGACAAAGTCTGATGACTCTCCCAAGAACATATATATATCAGGTTGTATCACAACCCTCCCACTACGACGAGGCACTATCAGTTGTGGTGTAACATTTGTGGTACGTTGTGCAGTTACTTGTGGTTCATCCTCTTGTACTATTGGTACTAAAGTACTTGGTGTCTTACCTCTTAGTTCTTCTAGAATAACTCTACTTGTGGGTTTATGGTTCATCACATAGTCATCCTCTAAGAATCGGGCATTGGTGCTACAATAACCTTCTGATCCTTAGGACTATAAAATAAATCTCCTTTTGTTCCTCTTGGATAGCCTACAAACAAGCATACTTCTGTATGAGATTCCAACTTATCTTTTTCCCATTCAGCACATGTGCTAGACTACCCCAAATTCGAACATGTTTAAGACTAGGCTTACGCCAAATCCACAGCTCTGTGGGAGTAAGAGATACTAACTTAGAAGGAACCAAGTTCAAAATATAAGCTACAGTCTCTAAGGCATATCCCCAAAATGAATCTGGTAAATCTGAATAACTCATCATTGATCTAACCATCTCCATAAGAGTTCTATTCCTTTTTTGCTTGGGCATTCCATGTGCAGTCAATTGGGATGTAATCCCAGCCTCTGATAAATAATCTCTAAATTCTCTAAAAAGGTACTTGCCACCAAGATCTGAACGTAATGACTTGATACATTTTCCATGGTGTTTCTCCCTTTCAGCTTTGTACTCTTTGAATTTCTCAAAGCACTCAGACTTAACGGCGCATCAAAAAAATTTATACCTTGAATAATCATCAATAAATGTGACAAAATATTCAAAGTCCCCTCTAGCCTAGATAGTCATAGGTCCACACAAATCAGAATAAACTAATTCCAACACATATTTAGCCTTATACCCCTTCACGTAAAAGGCCTTATGGTCATTTTACCTTCCAAACAGGATGCACAGACTAGTAGTGCCTTCACTTCCAATGAACTCAAAGTTCCATCTTCAACCAGTCTTTGAATCCTTCTTGGGTTAATATGCCCCAATCGCAAGTGCCAAAGATATGTTTGGTTCATATAAGAAGGTTCTTTTATCTTATTTAAGTTAGAAGACATATTATTCATTTTCCTAAGTTGTATTGTGGGCGAAATAGGATAAATGACATATAGATTATCAACTAATGTACCATAATAGATAAAATGTTTATTCTTTCTAATAACAATATTGTCAATAAAATAAACTGAATATCCATTCTTAACTAACATAGAAACATAAACTAAATTCCTTCTAAGTGATGGAGCATAAAGACAATAACTCAATGTCAAAGATTTATTTCTACCAAAAGATAAAGTAACATCTCCTATTGCAATGACCGCTACTTTTGTAGCGTCACCCATAAACAAGCATATCTCTTCATCACTGAGCCGCATGGTTTTCTGGAACCCCTGTAATGTATTATAGACATGATTAGTGGCTCATGTATCTACACATCAGATGCCAGTAGATAACACCGCTAAACATGTTTCAATAACTAGTAAATGAGATATACCTTCTTTGTTCCCTTGTTTGAGAAGTGGACAGTCACTCTTCCAATGTCCTGACCCTTTGCACTTGAAACATTTGTCTTTCGTCTTTTTTACGGTGCCTTGAGGTCCCATGCCCTTCTTTGCTGAGTTTGCTTGTTTTTTAATGTTATTCTTCTTCTTACCGCCTTTTGGCTTAGAAGTAGAAGCCTTTTCAGAAACATAAATATGACCACTCTGCCTAAAAAGAGCTTCAGCATCCTTTAGCTCTTTCGCGAGTTCTGCCAAACTATACAACCTTTTGTTCATGTTGTAGTTAAGGCAAAAATTGTCAAAACTTTTAGGCAGAGCCCCGAGAATGATATCGACCTAGGATTTTCCATTGATTTCAGCTCCAAGGATCTCCATCTCATTCAGATGACCCATCATCTTGAGAACATGATCGCTTACTGGCGTAGCTTCAGCCATTTTTGATTCATCAAACACTTCATAGCAAACTGCCTAGCTGCAGTTTTTGCCTTTAAATATCATTTCCTATATAAGAATATGTTTTTGCTATATCATTAATTATTTTAAAACTAAATTACCGATTTAATATTAATTATTGAAATTATGGCAATAATGATATTAACGTATTAACTAACCTAGAACTCTGCGTTATCCGTATAGGTAAAGAATTACTCTAATATTCAGTAGGCTAACAAATGGAAATTAACTATCGAAATGAAATAGGTTACTAACATTATTACAATGCCTAAAAAGGAAACTAAACTAAATTATCCTGGAATTGACAGACCTTCATTCTGTCAATTCCGGTCGAAAATAAATAGGTTTTAGGTTCTGAAAAAAATATACAGAATGTAGGAAAGTTACCACAGGTTGGTGATGGAGTACCGAGGGGAGGCCTCAGACTCGGAACGCACACGGAGCGCGTACGCACACGTGGAGCGCATGCACAGGTACGAGGAACACGCACGGACGCACGAAAGGTGGAAAACGGGATGCGTGGAGGGCGCTGTTGTGCACGTACGGGGCTGGCTACCGCACGAGTATGGTGCGCTGGTCGTGCGTAGATGGGGCTAGAAATGCGTCAGGGACAGCTAGTGGTGGCTGGGCGGCCGGGGATGGCCGGACAGCGCGCTGGTCGCGCTCTTGCACGCGCGAATGCGCGCTGACGTGCATGCGGGAACGCGCATGATGTGCCATGTATGCGCGCTGCTGTGTGCGCGAACGGTGCACTACTGTACGTCCGTGGGGCCGGCCGGAGGTGGCAGAGGCGAGGTCGCGACGGAGGCTCAGAGATTTGGTCTGTAGTTGGGAAAAATGGTGTGATGGTGTGGGTTTGGAAGAGGAGAATGAGTGGTTGTTTGAAGTTGAAGAGGAAGAGAAAGGTGCTGTTAGAGAAAGAGAGAGAGAGGTGGTGAGGGATTTAATTCTGGTAGTGGTGGGAGGAGAGAAAGGGGGAAAATGAGTGATGGGGAGGAAGAAGGGGGGAGGAGTGGGAATGTGGGGTCGGGTTGGGAGTTGAGGGATTTTACACACACACACACACACACACACATATATATATATATATATATATATATATATATATATATATATATATATATATATATATATATAGGTTTTTCTTTAAAAATAAATAAATATAAAAGCTGTACTGTTCCAATCGGAACAGTACTCAAAGTTTCCCGAGCGGGAAAGGGGGCGGAGCACACAGCGTCGAGATTCATAGAATCTCGATGGATTTTTTTGAATCTTCTCCCCAAATCCTCATGACCTCTCCTGGGCCTAATCCTTTTCCAATTTTCCTAGAAATCTCAGTCAATCCCAGCGTCCATGGGATTAAAACCCGACTCGAAGTAGGAATTTAAACACCCTATATAAACATTCAAAATTAGGGTTCTTCAAAATCTCTCAATCAAAACTTATCCCCGACCCAACCTTCGATACTAGAGCGACGCCAACACCCCTACGCCCCTTCCTGATAGCTTCCATGCTATAGTCATTGATCGGAGCACCGCCGTGAGCGCCAGAACGAGAGGAGAACAGAGCGTACTCTATTTCGAAACCCTTCAGGTACCCTAATTTCGAGCCATACTTCTCAAACTTCATTCGATAGTTTTTCGATCCATTGCGTCTTGTGTAAAGACTACATAACCCTTTATAATCACCTTTAGTTTGATTTTCTATATTAGGTTTGTACTGCTCGTGAAAACCCCTAAAAATTCAGGAAAAATCATGAGAACGAAAGGACCTTAGCACAGTCCCAAACCCTAGATTGGAAGGGTATTCCTGATCTAAATACTCAGGATTTTTGAAAACCAATTAGAAACAGTTAGAAACAACCTATATGAGATCAATTCCCTTTTTGCAGATTTATTTTTTAGTTAATATATAGAAAGTTATTTGTCTTTAAAAATCAAGAAAAACTGTTTATAAAACTGTTCAATTTTAGAAAACTTTTCCGACACTGGCGTGCGCCCCGATAAACCAGGCAACGTAGTCGCAACCCATAAGCATCAACAGATGCGTATGGATGTTGTCAATGTGTGAGATCTGACGAAACTCAATTTCGTCGACTGTGCGCGATGAAATCGAGACATATCCGTCAAGATATCCCGTATCGGCCACTTTACAAGCTAGACCATAACTTTATGAACGTTCGTCATATCGAGACAAAACTTGCGCCAAATGGACCGTATCATTTTTCTGGTATTGTATGCCAAGTTTGGTCCAATTTTGAGAAGGTTGACCGGAACGTCATTTTGGTGGGCCCGCGACCCGATCCAACGGGCAAAATTGTGCATGGCCCACCAGAATCCAACTTTGGACATAGGGTTGGGTTCGCCTTGTCAAACAGGACTCATAGACATGTAGTTTGACGACTTTAGAGACCGTAGGTACTAGCACGCTTATTAGTGCAAAACGGGTCCAAAGGCGAACATCGTTTTGATCCGAAATTACGGTTTTTCCCCTGTGTCCAGAATTAGACTTTTGGAAAGGCAGTTTTTAGACACATCTTTTATACCAAAAATGTTCATGATGTTTGTTTCAGCATCCGGAGCCGTTTGCGGGATTTGACTTTCATTGTTGACGATTCTGACTATTGGACTTGTTATTTCATTGCACCACCCTCAGGCAAGATACCTTGCTATTATACTCTGTGATTTAATTTCATTTTATTTCTTCTATTTAGATTCAGTTTATACTTTTACTGCCTATTTCTATCACACTTTGCGTCCAAGTCATACTTGGGTGCAAGCGACTACGTTAGTCGTTTTACTATTTATTTTCTTCTTCTACTGCATTGACTTAGTACTAGTTGACCACCCATTGACTTGAGCTATTGTATATCTCATATAGGCTTGACACGTGCTTTACAACAAGTTGTGAGTCTCATCGGACTCGCGTAGTCGGCTGGCTACCGATATGTATGAAATGTGCGACGGTTAGGAGTAACTGCCAATAGATTTGCATGATTAGTAGACTTACCAGTTATTAGAGGTTCATATGAGTCATAGAGATGACAATACTAGGAATTGGGTGGGAAGAACAATACCTTGACGTATGGGCCACTTTTGCACTTTCTTGATTACCTTGTAAGCTCCGCCGGAGACGCAGGTCATTAATCCCCTCTGACGTTCACTAAGTATTATGGACGTACCCCTATATTGATGCCCTCTAGCGTTCCTCAGAGCATATGGACGTAGGCCCATGAATCCAATATAGGAACCAAGCTGATCCCATTTACAGCCAGAAGGCCCTTGCGTCGAAGTATTGTTTCTTAACTACATATTCACAGTAGAACGATTAGGCACCCTATTGCATGCATCTCTTTTTATTTTATTATATATCACAGTTTATATGGCATGGTGTTTTCTTGTATCTTGTTACGTCCCACTGAGGACCTGGTGAATTCTTCAAGGATTAGACGATTTCTCCCGGGAGTACGGTTCGACATTGGATCCATCCTTCGTAGACAATGAGGCATCGTCTTCTGATATCTAGTTCATTATTATGATCTGAGATTTGTAGTGGACATCTTATACAATCTTTTATTCCTATATGACAAGGTCAGACTCCAGTTTCTGAGACTATTTTTCATAGCTGCTTGGTAGTGGATCTGTTTCCACCCGGCTATATCTTTTGACTCATTTATTTATATTCTATCTGGACTTCTGAGATCTTTTTTGTATACCGTGGATGAGATTAGTTTTCTGTGTTGTGCTATGCTTATTATGTATTACAGCTTATCTATATGTACGCGGATTCCATATATTGGAGTATGCAGTTGGCATGTCTACGTACTTGGTCCTAAGCATATTGGGACTGGGGCGTTACATGTTTTTGTGGTGGCCCATGCAGGTCAGAAAATATTGTTGGGTTACATGACTGTGCCCAATAAGCATGCATCTAGGAATAGGAATAGGAATAGCATCTCATCCACAACTTATTACCTTCGTTTGACTTCAAAAAAAAATTTGAACTCTCTTTTGATTGCTTGAAATCCTCTTTCTTGAAATTTGTTCTAATGTTTCTCTTACGTTCGTGCCAATAGGATGAATTCGGGTAGCAGTCACCTTGTCCCTCTTACCATTAACTCGAAAGACTCGACAACCCAAGAGAAGCAAGTTGCCTTACAACATACTACAGTGACTGCTACCACATCACTTCAACTAGGTTATATGACTCAACCAGATTAGAGGACCCCACCTACCAGCAATACCCTCAAGGTGTGGGACACCAGATAGAACAACCTGACCAGCAGACCCTAGCTTCCCAGAAACAATATATGCCACCTCCTCCTCAGTCCCTACTACATCTGCCTGTTCCTTATGATAATGAGGCTTTGGTAGCAAGGTTCTTGCTCAAGTTATTGCAAGTACAGAAACAACATAATAAGTTTGCTAGGAGTATCATATTAGCCCTGATCAGGTCTCTATCTACCTCACCAGCCTTAGTACCAGCTAGAGTGACTCAGAACTGGCCGAATAGACACCTTGAAGCACATCAACCACTCCATAGAGCGTCACCATATCCAGATAAGGAACTTCCTACTTGTTGTTTCTGTCATAGGATGGGTCATGTTATGAAGGATTGCCGTCGTAGATTGGAATAGTATATGATTTACGGTTCCAATTATCACCAAGCTAAAGATTGTACGAGGACGCAACCTACCGCACAGCCGTAGCATAGGGGCATGCCTTATCAAAAGCCTACTTGTAACTATTATGGAAAGAAAGGTCATATTAGGAATGATTGTCTACTTCGTCTGGGATTATGCTTGAGATGCTGGTCATGGCAGCATAAGGTGAAAGATTGTCCTGAGTAGCAGGCCATAGTTTATGCTCAGCAGATTCTGAAGCAAACATCCACAGCACTTCCCACACCCTGACCGGTTCAGGAAGTTCCAAGGCTCATGACACCGACTGCAGGAGCATCTTGCCCATCATTACCTCCACAGTCAGTGCATTTCTACAGGGCCAGAGCTCAGGGCCTCGATTAGAAGCACGGACAGGCCTTTCACTAGCAATAGAGGATGCGAAACCCAAAGGGAAGTCATAGTAGGTATAATTTTAGTTGCTACATTTCTTCTATTTACGTTATTTGACACTGTAGCCACTTTCGCACTAGTTAGTCATATGCCTAGCCATGCATTTCCATCTTGAGTTACTCATCCCTTCCTAAAACATTGATCTATTGTTATTACTTGTAAATTGTTGATAATTGTAAATTGTTGATAATTATGAGTGATTAGAACATATGACGGCCTCAGACCTGGTATACTATCTTCCCTCAAGAAACTATGCTATCGAAAGGTGTATACCTAATTATTTCTCATCTTGAGTTTCCATAAACCCTTAGTATTTCTTTACGTATTCATTAAATCACACCATGACCAAATTTCCTTCACCCTTCAGATTTTGTCACATTCTTCGCATCCATGGTTATGTGAATATTCTCTCATTTCGAATAGGGATACAGTTGATTAAGTTTTACCACTATTTCCTAGAGTTGACTAAAACTCTTATCTATTAACTACTTGAGTAATCCTATTGTTTCCATTCATTACATTAGAAAATATTCCATGGGTTAGTCCGAGGAAAGGTTTGAGAAATATTCTATGGGATACAGTTGAATCTTCTGATGTATGCCAAGCGTCCTTGTAGGCCTCGAAGTTCACGGAGATTCTTCGGGGGAGCCATGTCCAAGATCGCCTTAGTCTTCTCAGAGTCAATATGAATACCCTTTGCCATGACGATAAAGCACAAGAACTTGCCACTGGAAACCTCCAGGAAAGACTTGCTTGGTTCATCTTTAGTCGGTGTGCTCGCATCAAGTCTAATACCGTCCTCAAGTCATCCAAATGGCTAGATTTTCTTCTACTTTTAATGGAAATGTCATTAACATAACATTCTACCATTTTTTGGAGGTGTTTGCAAAATATGGTACTCATAGCCCGCTGGTATGTTGCTCCTACATTCTTCAACCCGAAGGGCATCACTATGTAACAGTAGATCCCTTTTGGAGTACGGAATGAAGTATGATTTTCATCTTCAGGGAATATTTTGATCTGGTTGTAACCTGAGAACCAGTCTATGAAGGACATATGCTCGAAACCGCAAGTTTTGTCGATCATTACTGTTAGTAATCGGGAGGGAAAACTCGTCTTTTAGACCGGCTGAGTTGAGATCCCTGAAGCCTATGCAGACCCGAATCTTTTCGTTCTTCTTAGTGACTGGGACAATATTGGCCACCCAATCTGGATGCTGTTCTTCGCAAATGAAGCCACTTTCTATAAGTTTGTCGAATTCCTTCTCGATAGCATCCATGGTGTTAGGGCGGAAGTGACGCTATTGTTGTTTGACAGGTTTAGCATCAGGCAAGATGTTGAGACATTGTATTACAACTTGCGGGTCTAAACCTGGTATGTCCTCAAGGCTCCAAGCGAAGAGGCCGATGTACTTTCGGATAAGCTATATCAGGGACTCTCTGTCTTCTTCAGTCAAGCTCTTGATGATAAAAATGGGTTTAGGGGAAGCCTTGTCCCCTAGCTCGACTTGGATGACCTCATCCTCAGTGGGAGGCTCTCGCTGTTCGAAGTGCCATATCCATTGGATCCTAGGTGTTGAACCCAAGGTTCATCCTCGAAGAATTCGAGTATTTGGACTTCATCCTCAACTGGAGGATCTGCAGAGACCATTTCAACGGACAGTATCTTCTTGAAGGCTTGGCCGATACTGGTGTCAGAGTCCTAGATTGAGGAATCAGAGGAGTGTGAATGCATCATGGCCTCTGGCTCTGAGCTTTCCGAAGTTGTTTTGGGTGCAACATAACCCGGCGGGTGCGCTGATAGTAATTTTTAGACTTTCCCTTTGGAGTACAAAGTCGAAAAGAAAGGCGTCGACCTTTGTCATAGTTCAGTCCTCTGTCGCTATTCAAGTCGTAACCCATCTTTTGAATAAGGTGTTTGGCTTAAGTAGTGTAACGGTTGAGTTGCATCATGTCGTTATCGATTTCTGGTTTTGCTGGAGTCAGTCGCTGAGGGTACTCTAATCGACCGAAGATGATGGGTTCCTCCTCCTTCTTCCTTGTTGGAACCAAGAAGTAGGCACCTTGGAAAGAGACAACTCGGCTTGCAAGATTAGCAGTTGTCACTTGTGTTTGCAACATATACAAAGCGTTGTCTAAGAAATACATAGTGTTCCAGTGTGTACAAGAATAATTCCAAGACAACTTTCTATTAATGAAACGCGAAATCTTATCCCGAGGGATTACATAATCTAAGGAATGCGCCTCAGCATTGGCACATACGTATTCTCCTAACTCTTCGTCAGTGAAAACTGGGGCTGCCACGGGACAAGGTGGAAGTGGTCTCTACTTTAGCTTGACTACCAAGGGGGCTGGAGTCAAAAGTTCCTACGACCTCAGAGTTGTTTTGGAGGACCTTCAAGAGAGCCTTATTTGCATAGCCTCCTGGTTAGCGGCTGATATCGTCAGAGGCGAACGGGCAGGAGCCTTTCCTCGAAGTTTGATGATAAGAGGAGTTGATGTTTGGGGAGGCTTCCCCCTCACTCGAACCCTCAGTGGTTCTTTGGCCATAGCCACACTTTCTGATGCAGTATCTACCTCGTTGTTGGCATCATCGGTATCATCATCCCATGGGACTGAATTATATAGATCAGCATCCGTACAGTATGCTTCGAGTCCTCAGACTGGGTCGATGTCAGCGAACTCGATTTTGATAGTCCCGTCGTTGGCTACATACTTCATAAATTGATGAAGAGTGGAAGGTACGATCATGTGTTCATGAATCCATGGTCGACCGAATAGCATGTTGTAGTTTATATCAGCGTCAATGACATAGTAAGTCACGTTTTTCTGGAGATCACCAATTTAGCATTTCGGGCGAATCTTGCCTAGGGCTTGCTCTTTCCAGCGTTGAAGCCGCTGATTGCAGTATTTAACATGGTCAGCCGAGGCATCGGGATCCCCAAAGATTGGAGTAAACTCAGAAGGATGATGCTAAGAAAAGAGCCATGGTCGATGTAGATGCGATCGACCTTAATGGCACCAACATACCCCGTATAGTACAGGGGCCTATTGTGCCGGTTGTTCTTTAGTAGCATGTCCTGCTGAGTAAAGGTGATATTAGGAATCACCTCGACCATACTTTGACAATGTTGACACGCAGCAGGATCCTCCTTGGGCGGTTGCACCTGGGTGAAGAAGGAGTAAGCGTTCTGTAAAGCTTCGTAAAGGGCGTCTCGAGTCTTTTTGGAGAGACGGAGGAGCCCGAAGAGTGACAGACGAGCTGGAGTATTTGCAAGTTGTGCCAATATGTCGAAGTTGTAAGGCTTGATCGGCCCTACTGTCGAGTCTTTTCTTAGGGGTTTGTCGAAATAAACCTCCTTCTGTCTCTGTTTATCAGCCGTAGGGGCTGGAGACGGGCCTGCTTTCGATGTATCGTGGGTGGTGGCCGTAATAGGTGGAGGTATTTCCTCCTCTGCATCTTGGTTATCTTTTTGCTGGTGAGCCGAGCGAGTGGTAACTAGAGTGTCATCAGTCGATGTAGAAACCATGCGACATGACTTTCTTTCGTTGATAGAGTGTGCTACAAGCATCATCATGTCTGGGGCGAGATCAGGGTGGATCCACATAATTTTGATTCACGAGGTTATAAATGGGACGAGACCTTGAGCATTGTCATGGGCTGGTGGAAGATTGACTACTTCCATTGTAGCACTCGGGATGGGGACGACTTCGTCTTGAGCCTCTACCTTCGAAAAACTTTCGAACCGGAGGGTGACCATGTTGGCAGTAACAGTCTTTTCCTCATAGTTGAATGAGATGAACTTGGCATCGATGAGGCGCTTGAATGGTGGGCATACTGGTGGTAGTGGCAGTATTTTGGATTGTCCACCTTTCCCATTTCATCAGGGCGCTTTGGAAGCGGAAGTTGAAGCCTGCCACCCTTTTTTAACATATCGAAGAGTTCTAGTGTGTCTTCGTCGTTGAAGGAGTAGGTCTCTTTCGACCTCGATGCTTCAGCAAGCTTCTGGTTCTTTGTTACCGAACCTTTAGAGATGTTGACGGTTATGGCTTGCGTTTCTTTACCGTCCTCGGGGATGGGGTTACTGCTAGATGAGTGCTTCACTTTGTCTTCGAGTGAGGGAAAACTCAACCCTAATAGTTACGCGTCCTGGGCCTTTCTTTGGCTACATATGCCTTGGTGATGAAGGGTGTCCACTCTACACAAGACACTATACCACAATTTAACTTCAGAGAGCATGTTCTTGCGGCATGAATCCATAAGCATGGGTTCGGGCATACCAGGTGGTAGCCCCAAAGCTGCCTGGCAGAAGCGCTCAATATAAGCATGTACATGCGCTTTCTTTTTCTAGACAATGTCCATGAGAGTAGACATCATTATATCCATTTCTCCTTCCTAGAATCGAGCGAGGAAGCGACGCTTCAAATCGTCGAACGACGAAATACAATTGTCGGGAAGAATATAAAACCATTCGCAGGCCACCCCCTGCAATGCCCCTGCAATTCCCCTACGAATATGTTTGTGAGCAGAGCATCATCTTTTGTAGATGCCCTGTCACCGAGGCGAAGTACCTCAGGTATCAACAAGGAGATTCCTTCGCGTCAAATGGCACAAGCGTTTGCATCTTGTACTTGGGAGGATATATCACATTATCCCATTCGGCATGATATGGTTGCCGAATCCCCATCTTTTGAAGTGATTCTCGCTTTTCTCTGGCGTCATAGCGAGCATACAATTCTTTGAGGGCATGTTGCATGTCATTCGACATAGCAGGTCCTGTTGTTGATGGAGTAGATGACAGCGACACCGTTTGACTCAAGATGGGGGTGCATTAGACCCGTCGTTCGTCCCCGGGTCTTGGTTTGCAGGAGCAAGGACATTGGGTGTAAATTTCTTCTTGATCTCTAGGACTACTGAAGTCAAGGCCTGCATAGTTTCGTTCAGCATATTCAGGCCCGTTTGTAGGGCCTCTATACGTTTCTGATGACTGGATCCTTCGTTGCTTTCCGTATTATCGCCTTTGGCTGTGAAAACCGACATCATGTGTGGATAGATAGAAGGGACGGTAGATCTTTCACTCTCGGGTTCAGACACCCGAGTCCCTTTATCTCGAGGGTAAACAAGTAGATTGTGATCATCCTCGGACTCGTTATAGTTGCTACGCCCAGCTTTTTGGCTGCTTGCACCTACGGAGGCATCTGTGTCGTACAATCCTTCATTGTGTTGGAACGAGGGATTGTTATGAATGGTAGCGGGTTGGCTACCCCCAGCTAATATTGTAGTAGAAGCGAAATCCCCTTACGGTACAGATACAGATTTGGTGTGCGTGTGTTGGAACACACCCGTACTGGGCACCGTCGTCTTGCTACCCCCAGGTTGGCCCTTAGATTTGTTGGCCAAAGCGGGAGGATTCTTGGAAAGCTTCTTGAGAGGGAGAGTGTAGAAGCATGGAATTTCAGGACTAGAAATCCTATGCGCCAAACATTACGTGCGCCAGTGAGCTCAGAGGAAGTACTTGGCATAGCAAAGCAAAAATATAGACATTAAAAGAAGATTTTTATTTCATATAAAAGTCTATTACATGTCTTAAAAAGAGCTGTACAAGGGAGGATTTCTACAAAGAAAAGACCCTAAGTCTACAGCTAGGCGCAGCCACCACCACGCGCTCTCAAACAGGCGCATCTCGCCATGCGCTCTCAGCCAGGCGCATCCCTTCAGTAGCTCAGTTATGTGCATCCTCAGTTATGTGCATCCCTTCAACAACTCAGTTATGTGCCACCCTTCAGCGTCCCAGTCAGGCGCATCATGAAGTGTCAGCATATGCGCCATCAAATGCTTCGACCAATGAAGCATTTATTGAGCAGAACGAGGGTGGCAATCAACACTCTAGCTGGAGGAAGAGCTCCCCAAACCAAGGAAGAGGAGAGCACCGCAACCAACCTGCGACTAAAGGAGCAGCTTTCAACCCAACCATAATGGGCAACACCCACTCAAGCAGGAGGAGGAGCTCTCCCATAGCCCAAGGAAGATGATCAGGACACCGCAATTCCGATCTGCGGCTCTTCCAGCATAACGGAGACGAGGCTCGAGCATCCCGATCTTTGGATGCAACAGGCACCTTCTGCCTGCCTCAGAAGCCCTCGACTCCGAATTTTAGATGTAACAGTCACCTTCAAGTGCATCAACGAAGATCATGCGTCGCATCTTCACCCGCGGGAGCATCTCATCAACAGAATGTGCTCGAGTAAACAAGTTTATTTCGGGAAAGACGTGAGAGAACGAGAAGCAAACCCTCTCCATGCTACTATTTATAGGTTGGGCAAATCAAACCCATACGCTAAGTGGCTGGCTCTCCGAATCTCGTGCAATGAATTTGTATTAATGGTGATGAACCTGACGCTTCGAATTCAGCCGAGTCAAGAACGGCTATTTAAAGCACTCGAAGAACGTAACAGTCGGGCCCATAAAGACGTGTCATGCAAAGCGGATGCGCCGGCCAGACCACACATCATACTGATGCGCCCATCAACCTCAAAAGGATGTACCCCCATGCGTCCCTATGCGTCTAGTGGAACGCCGATCGATGCGCCCACTCAACAATCTATCACCTATCAAAGAACATTAAATGCTGAAGACTGACAGAGTTGGCAGCACGTCCCCCAAGGATTGTAGTTGACAACTTTTTTAGAAAACGAAGCGTCGCCAACGTCAGCACCATCATTACTCCCCTCCAGCGGTTACAAGCCACGTGGCCGCCCAACCATTTCGTATGCGCCTTCAGGGCCATGTGCCCAAATCTCTGCATGCACCTCAAAAGCCGTGCACCTCAGACTTTTCTCTGATCCCTAAAGACAGAAGTAAAGTCACTACTGAAGCCCGCATGCGCCTCAAAAGCCATGCGTCTCGACTGGTTCGTGACTCCTAAAGGTTACGAGCCAAAGCCTCCTCATGCGCCCAATCCCAGGTGCATCCTATTAGATCACTCCCCACCAAATCCGAGATCTTCGAGCCATGGACCGACGATACGCGTCCTTCGACTTGATTCAGCTTATGAAGGGGTGCTAATCATCCAAGATCTCAGCAACTGAAAGATCTCCTTCGTTGCTACGTGTCAGCTCTGTCGCAGCCCGTGACAGCAACGAGAAGAGTTCAACTCCTTAATCAGGGCGCATCACCTACGCGCCTCTATCAGCAACTACCACGTGGCGTCTCCACTTACAGGCGCATCCTACATGCGCGCATGAGCAGTCAGCCTATAAAGCTATAAATAGAGGGATCATTTCCTTCTTACACACACACAGACAGAGACGTCGTGCAATCATCAGCAACATATAGAGAGAGGCAGATACAGACAATCAACGTCTTCTTCCTCTCCGTAAGCTTCTATACCTAGAGCAACCCAGATCTTCAGAGAACCGAGAACCGTCGTCAGATCGTCAACAGAGTCAACGTATTACCATTCGCTCCATCAGCACAAGGGACCCAGATTAAACAAAAGTGTACTCCTAGGACTACGTCTAAGTCCTACATTGTAACACTGTTCTGTTTGTATTAAAATTACATTAAAAGATTTTAATGGCAAACAAGCTGGTGACTCTGCTAGGGACCTCTTTCTTCTCCACCGAGAAAGCTGTGTCAGCAATCTGACGATAGTAAAGGTGGGCTCCTCCAACAAGACGCTGGTCGTACGTCCTCAAACAACAGGCGTATGAGGAGTTCATCTCTGAAGGCAGCGCGAGTCCTTCGAAGCGGCTGCCGAAGCCGAAGAAGACTCATCAAGTCTGGGTACGCAAGGTCGATGCCTCTGGCACCACCACCGAAGGGGATGCGCCAATGCAGCCTTCCCTTCCTGCTGACGTCCTCAGCAACCAAGATGCGTCCACTGGTGCAGCATATCTCTCGTGGAAACGTGTGGCTGACCACATTCCCCAGCCATCTCCCTCTCAGGCGAGAAAGATGCGTCGATGGGGCATGGACGCAGCTAATGTCCCGCACATCACCTCCGATGTGCCGCAGAAGGTCTCTGTCTTTGACAGACTCACTCGCTATAGTGGCAAGGAGAATTTGAACTCTGAGTACTATGTGCCCCAGTGGGCTAGTACGAATAAGTCCAAGGCAGCACGGGCCATGCGCCTCAAACGTGCTATGCCGACAGCAAACCAGAAGCATGCGCTCACAATCAGGAGCACTGCTGATGGTAAGCTGTACAAGGTCGACTCGGGTGCTTCTCCGCCGGAAAAGAGTCGACCTTCAAAGTCCTTGTCTCACTTGGGCGCATCTGTTGCGTTCGCAACCGAGTCGAGCAAGGGAAACCCTATGGTCTTGAACTCCCGCGCCTCCTCTAGTTGTGCGTTTGAGGTTCGTTAAAATCACTGTAAATATTGTTTCCCCACTACTGATCTGAGCACCTGTTTGGTGTTGGATCAGGGGGCGCAGCATTCACTTGACCACCCCGGCGCTTGGCCTTGCCATGCGCCTGATGGGGGTGCGAAGGTGGCACTCTCCTCCAACGATCTGTGTAACGTGATTACTCACAAACGTCGGTCAGGAGAGTCGACTGACAAGCACAATGCGCCCCTCACAGGGTACGCCTGTGCTGTAGTCACCATCAACTGTTGTTGCAAAACAGCAATCCTGCCACCAAGGCAGTCGGTGTTCCAGCGGCTGCAATCACCAACACCTCCCCGACATCGCCTTGGAAAGAAAGTATAAATTCAAGAGGAACCAGAGGTTGCTTCATGCAACGTGATCTCTAATTCTTCGTCAATCCGAAAGACGACCGGCCATTCCTCGTCCTCGTCCAAGAGTCAGCCAAGGAGAACCAAGACAACTGTTCCATCCTCTGGAGTGTTCGAAGGCACTCGGGGGAGAAAGAAGATCTTGGAGGAAGCTGGGGGTAGTCAAGCCCTCGTTGATCCTCCTTCTGAAGATGAAGATGCCGTACAGAGCACAACTGGGATGGCAAGTCAACCTCCCGGATGTTGCTGGGGTAGTCTAGCCCTTGTGGACCTGCGTCTCGAAGACGAAGAAGACCTCCAAGACAGAACTGGGGGTAATCAGGCCCTCGTGGATACTTCTTCCGAAGACGAAGATGTCCTCCAAAACACAGCTGGGGGTAGCCAGATCGAAACTCCAAGAGAGGCAACTCCCCCACAAGAGAGCAAGGCCGAGAGTGAAGCCTCAACTAATCCATCCGACTCCAGCTGTGTCATGACAGTATACGTGACTGGGGGTGATACCGAGTCTGATGTGCCGCCAGCAGACCTTGTCCAGCACATGGATACCCTGGAGCGAGGACTCAAAACCCTCTCCGTCTCTATGCAAACACTGACTCAAGAGGTGTTTGAGATACGGTCAGCTTTGGCCAGGGCACCGTCTACTGGTCCGACCCAGGTCGGCCCTTAGATTTATTGGCCAAAGCGGGAGGATTCTTGGAAAGCTTCTTGAGAGAGGGAGTACCCTGCACCGTATTGCATGCAGCAACGTGGGGTTCATCTTCTTCTTCACTTGACGATCCTTTGCCGAGTCTCTGATGTATAGACGCCATCGGTCGCAGTCTTTGGAAGACGGACTGCCTCTTCGGTGGCGATGCGGCTGTTCAACAGTTGATGGTGATCTTGGTGCAGGTGTGCCTTGGTTTAGACACGCCCTGCGCCGTGGACTCCTTTCTCGTTTTACGCTTGTGGGAAATTTTTTTGTGTAGATCCGAGCTCTTCGCTTCCACACTCTTTTTGTGTCTGCAGGAAAGCTGCATGCAAGAATGTGGATGTGAAGGTAGCTTCCCTATTCTCAGTTCCTGCACATGAGATACACTTCGGTCCTGATCAAAGAGTTATTGATGAGACAGACTCACTCCATGCTTGCAGCAATGTTGCTCGTACGAGTCTATCTCCACAATATGTACCCCCTAGCTTGAATCGTGCGCATAAGCTCTCAAGTGATCGCAGGGTTTTACCGGTCGAGTCATCGAAGCACTCGAATCCATTTTGTATAGTGTTTCACTTAACAAAATGCCTAAAATTGGCTTTTGAAAGAAAACAAGAGAGCGAGGCCGAGAATGAAACCTCAACTAATCCATCCGACTCCAGCCGTGTCATGACAGTATACATGACTGGGGGTTATACCGAGCCTGATACGCCGCCAGCAGACCTTGTCCAGCGCATGGATACCCTGGAGGGAGGACTCAAAACCCTCTTGCCTCCATGCAAACACTGGTCCTGACCCAGGGGCAAATGGAGAATCAAGTATACCCCTTCAACGGGTATCCTTGGATACGGATCGCCGTGAAGCACCTCGGACGTCAGAGCCATCAAATGCTCAACTCCAGGCTGTACCACCTTCCCCGACTCCCAGCTCCACGGAAGACGTGGTGGAGATGATCAGGGACTTGCACGAATGCTTTGAGTCCAAGAACAGGCAAGAGGAGCGCCAGAAGATGGGGATCCCCCAACCCTATCCCCTCGAATGGAATAAAGTGGTTTATCCTCCTAAATATAAACTACAAACTCTGACGCCGTACGATGGGAACGACTCTCTGCGTCGCTATCTGACATACTTCCAGTCCCAAACGGGACATCTCTCAAAGGAGGACACACTACTTACCAGCATATTTGTCGGGGCACTGAAAGGAGTGGCGTACGAATGGTACTGCAACCTCCCCGATAACTCTATATATTCTTCGATGACTTGACGTGTCTCTTCCTCGACCGTTTCTACGATGGCGGAAAGGACATGATAATGGCGTCCCTCATAGAGATACGCCAGATGGAGAAGGAAACAGTTCGAGTATTCATCGAACGCTTCCGACAGGCCTGCTTCAGACTGCCCTCGAGCATGCCAGAACATGCACTCCTCTCCTCCTGCAGCAAGAACATGCTGCCTGCAGTCAAACTCTGGCTGAACTCCACTCCTCCTTCCGACTAGAGTTGTAACACCCAGTTTTCCAAATGAGGGTATTTTGGTCATTTTTCAAAATTTTAAATTTAAATTGAATTATTATTATTATTTATAATTATTGTGATTTTTGAGTAATTTTTTAGAATAATTGTTTTTGGTGTTTTAGAGACTTTGACTTAAGTTGACCTTGTAGACTACCCTAGTGGCTAACCTAGGTCTTGACTAAAAGATTAGGATTTGAGAACCTAGGTTGACTTAAGTTCATGAGGATGAACTCATTGGGATTAATTTGGTGAAATTAGGAATTAGTTTGGTCTAAGAATGGCTTGTGAAGTCACAAGTCATAATCATGACTTAAATCAATTAGGACTCAACCAACTAGCCAAAACCCTAGTCCTAGGCCCTATGGCCAGCCAAGAGACAGCCCCTCCCCCTATATATATCCTCCCAAATTTTAGGGCTAGCCTCTTTTCTTAGCGTTCATCAAGTTTTTAGAAAGGGGTAAGTTCCATCTTCATAAATTCCTATTAAATCCAAATTAAGTCCTTTTTCCTTCAAACAAATTCCTATAGGCTCTAAATCTTGTGCTCTTGCTGTTGGAAATAATTTTTGACAGGAAAGGAACAATTTGGAAGAGTTTTGGTGGGTTGAGAAATCCTCCACTTTGAAGCTTTTTGGAGCTTGGAACACCTATAGGTATAATCCTTTGTAATGCCTCTAAATTCCTGTAAAAATCATTTTTTTAGGGTCCCCTAGTCCTCACCCAACTGTAGGGAAAAGTAACCCTAAGTTTTGGTCTCGTTTCGTGTCCGTATCGGACACGTATCAGAGATCTAGTTAGGTGCTCGACGAAATGTCCCAAAGGACTGTTCATTCGAGTTTTCCGATTCTATTTGAATGGAAAGCTAGATCTAAGTGTCGTCTAGGGTTTCCTAGTGTCCTGTGATGGTTTGTGAGTCGTGTCGAGTCGTGGGGACACGGGAACACAGGAGTCGGGGACGTGCACACGGCACTGTAGCTCCCCTGCTACTCGGGGGCTACTGCATGCTCGTTTCTCCACGTGGACATGTGATATTTAGCCTGTGGTTAGGGGCAATGGCTGACACGAGGCTCGCCAAGTTTCACGCGTCCTCGTGTCGTGTCAGACACGGTATTCAGGGTGCACGGGGAACGGCTGTGTGCGCGCGTGTGCTGTGTGTATTCTCTGTTATTAAATCGTATTTAAATGATTATAAAATGTTGTTTCATGCTTAATTAGATCCTAATTATCCTGTTTAATCTCTGTTACAACATCTTACTTAATGGGTTGGGTTTTAGAGTGTGATTTGATTCGAATGTGGGATTGTTCTGATACATTCATTGATACTGTTTTTCTTTCAGTTTCCAAACAGTTGATTTCCTTTTTCTGTTATGGTTTATCAATCAATTTGAACCCACACATCATAATACATGTTAGCTAAGCTTTTGGCATTCGAAATTTGGCTTGGGTGGTGTAGGAAGGATTTTGATGAGATGGGTTGGTTCTCAGTTTTAACCTATATGTTACATTGATTTCCCTTTACTGTTAGTTGTTAGCTGATCATGATTGGGTTGTTGTGGTTAAATTCCTTAACCTGAGTTACCTTGAGTTCACTGTAAACTGAGTTTGAGTTGGGCTTTACTGCATAACTTGTGATACCATGTTTAACTAACCTGGGAGTAATTAAGTGTTCATGTTAATGTTAACTGAAATTATCCTTCATTGCTTTAATATTTAATATGATAAACCTGGGATATATGTTAATCTAACTCTTGAATTTGAACTGATTTAGAGTTTAGCATTTTCTGAGATTCTTTGTGATAGCTGTGATTCAAATTGTTGGTTGTCTTTCCTTTTTTGTTTGACTATTATTGATATTTGTTTAACTGAGATTGTTAAATGATATTGTGACTGAGATTATGTGGTTCACTGTGAACCTGAGATAGGTTAGTTTCCAGTTTTTTTATGTGATTTGAGAACACTATTACCTGAGTTTTGGTATCAAAATCTGGGTAGGGTATTAGTGTTCCCAGTTTTCAAAGTCTGGGATGTCTTCCAGTTGATTCATGAACTATGTCAAACCTGAGATAGTTCCTAAATTAACTAAGTGAATGATTCCCTTCTTTTATGTAACTGTAAACTGATTCTCCTCATTTTGCAATATGATTCTCCATTACCTGAGAATGAAGGCCAATGGAATGTCTAAATTGTTTGAACTGATTTGGATTTAATGTGAAACCTGGAATTGGATATTCTTCAAAAAACCTGAGAAGTCTTTACTTAGATAACTGTTTTCTTCTTTCTCAAAAACCTGGGAATAGCATAGACCCTATTTCTTTAGACTGTTAACTGTTGAACTGTGGTGATTCATCCTTGGAATTAATTACCCTCAGTTTTTCTTCACTGTTATTTACTGATAAGGTTAAAACCTGGAAATGAGTTGGGCTGTGAGTTGAATCCAGTTTCAGCAAAACCTGAGATGGGTTACTCAGTTAATACAAACCTGAGATCGTTTTCTAGCCACTGAATTCTCTTCACTTATGCAATGTGGTTCCTACAAAAATCTGAGAATGGTTTTGTTAAGTTGTGAATTGATTCTATGAATGAACTGCAAACTAAATTTCATGATTGTGTAAACTGTTTTTGAACTGTTGGGTAAACCTGAGAATGTTTGAACTAATGAACTTGATCACTGTTTACCTTTTCCCTGCACTGTTAATCCTTCACTGTAAAACTGAAATGATAGCTCAAGTTGTTAAACTGTTTTTGGTTTCAATGAAAAATCTGAGTTTTGGATTGTCAACTGTATTTGGTTGTGGGTTGTTGTTTCACACACAGGTATCACACATTATCACAAACCCTCTACACTCACATTCACTCATGGTACACACACACATACTTGTTGTTGTCCTCTCCTTTCATGTATATACATTACATTTTGAGTTGTTATATATAAGTTTCCTATATATGGGAATATGTGTTTTGTATAGGTATTGTATGATATGGTGTCTTGATATGTGGGGTGGTGATATGTGTCATAGAGTATGGAATACCATAGGACTAATGTATTGTATATATATGTGGTGTGTCATAGATTATGTTATAGATTATAGGATAGATGTTCCTAATAGACTTTTAGTCTTAGTCAAGTCTATTGGTTATGTATAGGCATGGCTTGACATGGTATTGCCTAGATTAGTCTAGAAAGCCTAGAATAGTCTTGCTAGACATAGTTTAGACTAGTTTGACTTCTAGGGTTGATCAGAGTTGACCAAAGGTTGACTTTGGTCTAGATTGACCTAGATTCATGTAGAACGCTTTCTAGTGCATATTATTTACCATTCTGGACTTGTTGTGACTTGTGCTATTCTAATAGGAGCCAGACACCACTCCTCGGACAGTATTTTCACCTCGAACTTTCAGTTAGCAGGCGAGTACATTCTCTGATCTTTTCATACTTATCTGGATTATATTCTTGCTCTAGATTACTCTACATGATGCTGACACGTATCTTCACGGATTAGTACTATATGGATCCCTTCCTGAGATGTTATCCCTTTACGGGTGCATCGGATATTTCATGTTCATGTACTTTATCATGTGCATCAGGTACGCCTTGTACTCGTACTAGTTCATATTTTTACATGTTCTCATGTGCTTTCACGTGCCTCATATACTACTCATTACATGAGTTCACGTATCTTAGTTGTATTAATGTGCTTATAACGTAACTTGAATGGATCCTTGTGTACTGGTTGGGGCGGGGTGAGTAGAATTGGTTATGTGAACACTATCCCCAGTAGCTGTATAAATGTGCCTCCTTATTTGTATTCATGTGGCCCCAAGCCGTTTACATAACCATTATGCTCTAAATCACATATCCACTTACAGTCTCTACTATCATGTATTTACTTTCAGTTACAAAATATCTCCTGTTTACTCGTACTTCCTTTTCAGCACTTCCTGTATTTTACTCTATTGCATGATTTATACTCCTAACCTGCTATGAACTGTTTTGAGAGATATGTGCTCGTTCCCGTCCTGACTGGACCTGTTAAAAATTTTACAGTGAATGATGAGGCTCTGGTGTCTATCCTTCTTGTTACAGCATTAGACATCACTAGTGACTTGTACCTGCTGGCAGTTGATGTTACTTCCATTAGTTTAGGATTGTTTTACTATTTTGGGATTACTGTATTTAGATTCAGGGATATTCTGAGATGTATTTATTTTAGTCACTTAGATTTCTGGATTTGTATCTCGGTGATGTTACATTCCTGGCTGTTATCTATCTTTATCTTTCTATTTCATTCTTGTTCTATCCTAGATGTGGTTGAGTTATATTGTGTTATGTCACCCCCCATTCGGGGAGTATAACTGTATATTATCCTTATTGTTAGATGTTGTGACCTAGGACAGCGTTCTACCGCCGACACTGCGGCGTAGGCTGGACGTACCCACGTCTCGTGCCCTTACTCTAGGGTGCGGGTCGTGACACGTTTTTAGTGGTGCCCCATGCAGGTCGAGATTATGTAGTGGTATTCGATCTAGAGTATCACTACAGCCTGCAGTAGGATTATGATATATTTTAAGGGTACTCAATCACAGTTAGGATTCCTTGAAAGATTCCTGGGACGACCCTTGAGAATCTTATTTAAACTTCAATTTGAAATCCTTTCCCTTGTTTGTTCGCTCTCACTCCTTGATTATTGAATTTGATTTTGATGAATCGTTGTTGATTTTGATTTTCCTATCGAGATGAATTTTATAGCCTGAGTTACGATACTTTCTGATAACATATATTGACGGGAATACAGGGATGGTAAAGCGTCTACATGGTTATGGAACCTGTAGTTTATTGCAGCCATATTAGCTGGCGTGGCGGAAACATGGAGACCTGGCTTCGGATGTACATATCTTGGTTATGAGATTTGGAATTTCTCGCAGCTATACTAGTCGGCATAGCGAGATTTCCAGACGACATGATTGTAGAGGTGCATACCCTAGTTATGGAATCTATCGTTATTCGCAGCCTTGCTTACTGGCATGGCGAGGACTCCGAGTAACATGATTTTGGACAGACACATATGATTATCATATTGTATCTTGAGAAGGTTTTAAACATATCATCTCTATCGTACCATTCTGTTGTATAAATTGTACCCCATCATCAAATAACTTAGGAGTAGGAGTATTGAGTAGGAGTAGCTTAGCTATTATTATAAGATTGTGTGACTTCTTGCTATAATTTCTTCCTAATGTAATGAATCGATGATTTTGCTAGACCTTAACTTGGATTTGATATTATAGCTCTGGTTTCAAATGGTTCCTTCTTTTAAACAGATAGGCAGAGCAGGTTTTGTCATTATTTTTTTCTTGCCATTAATTCTAGTATTACCCTAATGTATATATAGTGGACACAGATGTTTGTCTAACACGTATGCATGCTACACTTGATTTCTAACCTATCTAAATACATGTTAATATGATTAATGTTAAGTTCTCTAAATCATAGTATTCTAATATAGTGCAGTATCAGTGACTAGTTCTATGTTTCTCCATATTAAATTCGTGATTTAAATTTAAATTTCATGTTATTAGTCTTGCTTACATCACTACACATGTATGTATATACATGGCTTTATTTCAAAAAAAATTGGTTGAGTTTTGTGTTGAATTGTCAAATCTGAGACTGCGTACATAGTAAACCCTTAACCTTGGATTCTAAGAGTTTAGTTCAAATTGCAGTTTTAAATTGTAATGTTTTGAGCCGTATACATTGCTATGAGTAGGTATATAATGTTAGGTTTCATAACCCTTGCATGTTAAGTTGCGGTTGGGGTACACATTGAGTTGATTTTTATGATAGAATTTCTCAAAAATTTTGAAAATTGAATACATGATAACATTTTTTTTATTGCTTTCAAAGGCGTAGTACAATTTCAGATCTAATATGCAATGTTGAGCTAAACTGAAGGATCGAACACTTTGTTTCAAGTTTAACCCATGTACACTTGACACTCTACACTAGTGTTTACAACTGCCATGAAAATCTAACCTTTAATCTCTATGTTATGTTCATATAGCTATATAGATATATATGTATAGTTCTGTAAACATGTTATAATGTATGTAGATGCATAATTAAATCTTTACCTCTCTATACATATAGATATGCTGATATTATACGGTTAGCCATACATGTTAGGAGTAATAGCTTGTGCCTTGTAGATTGCCTAACTAATATGCCATGAATAGTGTAACTTGATAGCTATAGTTGAGACCCAAATCCTCCTATAACACCCTCATGTATATGCCACAAACTATATGACCTTTACATAATGTTAGCTTTTCCCTCTAACACTCTCTCTTCTATATATATTAGATTGTGATTGGATTCAATGCTATTGACTTTCGTTCCTTAAACTTTTGGTTTTGATTTTTTTTCTTAAATAGTACCCTTTATAGATGATTGGTAGTTGTCTTATTTTATTTTCTTGATAAATACCAGTTTTACAGATAGGATGGTAGACTGCTGTACAGCCTTAATGATTGTTGTGTTTTATCCTTTCCAGTATGGCACCCATGACCCGAGCCTGTCGCCTGAGAGCAGCTGCAGCTACTAATAGTGTGCTTCTACCTCCTACTGCTCAGGAGGTAGTGACCCCTCAGGATGACCCAAAGGTAGTGGCACCTCCCGCCATCGAGGAGGTGTTAGCATCCTCACCAGAGAAATCCCCTCCACCACCTGTTACTCAGGAGAGAGTGGCAGTCTTATCTGAGACCAAGAGTTCTTCTCCATCTCCTCCTCTGCCTCCAGGAGCAGTACCCCATACCATACCCTCGACAGGTTTGTTTCCTGACGGAGCTCAGATATCTAGACTTCTCCAGGATGTGTTGGAGACACAGAGAGTTCCGACTGAGATCCTGAAGGAGCAGGGCCGTGGAATCCAACTGCTGTGGGATTTGGTACATTCAGGAGGAGAGCCTAGTTCTAAGAGGCCGAGGAGCAGTGTATACCCAGAGCCCCGTGAGCACCCAGACTATCAGCCTAGACCAGCCTACCCAGTCCAGACTCCTGTTCAGCAGAGGCCAGCTGAGAGAGTTCCTACCTGCGCCTTCTGTAAGAAGCCTGGACATGTGTGGGACATCTGTAGGAAGAGAAGAGGAGTGTGCCTGTTGTGTGGGTCAGCTGCACACAGGCTGCGAGACTGTCCTGCTGTACTTATCTCGGCCAAGACTCCGCCTTCGGGAGGGAGTTCCAGCCACCAGACCTAGTTGGAGGTAAGTCTTTGACCTATATCTTAGCCAGTCTTTGAAATTGATACACCCTACCATATAGTTGTATGTTTTGATGCCTTGTGATTGCCTAGTACTGTAGTATGTTGGTGTAACTAGATGAAACCCCAAACTGATATTACATGCCATGACCCCATAGGTTACATTTTCCAACTGGATGATTTAAATAGGTTTCTGAGACTTTGTTTGTGGGGGTTTGACCTAGGAGGGGTACGATCATTTTAATTTCGAGGACGAAATTTTTCTAAGGTGGGTAGGATTGTAACACCCAGTTTTCCAAATGAGGGTATTTTGGTCGTTTTTTAAAATTTTAGAATTTAAATTGAATTATTATTATTATTTATAATTATTGTGATTTTTGAGTGATTTTTTAGAATAATTGTTTTGGTGTTTTAGAGACTTTGACTTAAGTTGACCTTGAAGACTAACCTAGTGGCTAACCTAGGTCTTGACTAAGAGATTAGGATTTGAGAACCTAGGTTGACTTAAGTTCATGAGGATGAACTCATTGGGATTAATTTGGTGAAATTAGGAATTAGTTTGGTCTAAGAATGGCTTGTGAAGTCACAAGTCATAATCTTGACTTAAATCAATTAGGACTCAACCAACTAGCCAAAACCCTAGTCCTAGGCCCTATGGCCAGCCAAAAGACAGCCCCTCCCCCTATATATATCCTCCCAAATTTTAGGGCTAGCCTCTTTTCTTAGGGTTCATCAAGTTTTTAGAAAGGGGTAAGTTCCATCTTCATAAACTCCTATTAAATCCAAATTAAGTCCTTTTTCCTTCAAACAAATTCCTATAGGCTCTAAATCTTGTGCTCTTGCTGTTGGAAATAATTTTTGACAGGAAAGGAACAATTTGGAAGAGTTTTTGTGGGTTGAGAAATCCTCCTCTTTGAAGCTTTTTGGAGCTTGGAACACCTATAGGTATAATCCTTTGTAATGCCTCTAAATTCCTGTAAAAATCATTTTTTAGGGTCCCCTAGTCCTCACCCAACTGTAGGGAAAACTAACCCTAAGTTTTGGTCTCGTTTCGTGTCCGTATCGGACACGTATCAGAGATCTAGTTAGGTGCTCGACGAAATGTCCCAAAGGACTGTTCGTTCGAGTTTTCCGATTCTATTTGAATGGAAAGCTAGATCTAAGTGTCGTCTAGGGTTTCCCAGTGTCCTGTGATGGTTTGTGAGTCGCGTCGAGTCGTGGGGACACGGGAACACACGAGTCGGGGACGTGCGCGCGGCACTGTAGCTCCCCTGCTACTCGGGGGCTACTGCGCGCGCGTTTCTCCACGTAGACACGTGATATTTGGCCTGTGGTTAGGGGCAATGGCTGACACGAGGCTCGCCAAGTTTTACGGGTCCTCGTGTCGTGTCGAACACGGTATTCAGGGTGCACGGGGAACGGCTGTGTGCGTGCGTGTGCTGTGTGTATTCTCTGTTATTAAATCGTATTTAAATGATTGTAAAATGTTGTTTCATGCTTAATTAGATCCTAATTATCCTGTTTAATCTCTATTACAACATCTTACTTAATGGGTTGGGTTTTAGAGTGTGATTTGATTCGAATGTGGGATTGTTCTGATACATTCATTGATACTGTTTTTCTTTCAGTTTCCAAACAGTTGATTTCCTTTTTTCTGTTATGGTTTATCAATCAATTTGAACCCACACATCATAATACATGTTAGCTAAGCTTTTGGCATTCGAAATTTGGCTTGGGTGGTGTAGGAAGGATTTTGATGAGATGGGTTGGTTCTCAGTTTTAACCTATATGATACATTGATTTCCCTTTACTGTTAGTTGTTAGCTGATCATGATTGGGTTGTTGTGGTTAAATTCCTTAACCTGAGTTACCTTGAGTTCACTGCAAACTGAGTTTGAGTTGGGCTTTACTGCATAACCTGTGATACCATGTTTAACTAACCTGGGAGTAATTAAGTGTTCCTGTTAATGTTAACTGAAATTATCCTTCATTGCTTTAATATTTAATATGATAAACCTGGGATATATGTTAATCTAACTCTTGAATTTGAACTGATTTAGAGTTTAGCATTTCCTGAGATTCTTTGTGATAGCTGTGATTCAAATTGTTGGTTGTCTTTCCTTTTTTGTTTGACTATTATTGATATTTGTTTAACTGAGATCGTTAAATGATATTGTAACTGAGATTATGTGGTTCACTGTGAACCTGAGATAGGTTAGTTTCTAGTTTTTTTTATGTGATTTGAGAACACTATTACCTGAGTTTTGGTATCAAAATCTGGGTAGGGTATTAGTGTTCCCAGTTTTCAAAGTCTGGGATGTCTTCCAGTTGATTCATGAACTATGTCAAACCTGAGATAGTTCCTAAATTAACTAAGTGAATGATTCCCTTCTTTTATGTAACTGTAAACTGATTCTCCTCATTTTGCAATATGATTCTCCATTACCTGAGAATGAAGGCCAATGGAATGTCTAAATTGTTTGAACTGATTTGGATTTATTGTGAAACCTGGAATTGGATATTCTTCAAAAAACCTGAGAAGTCTTTACTTAGATAACTGTTTTCTTCTTCCTCAAAAACCTAGGAATAGCATAGACCCTATTTCTTTAGACTATTAACTGTTGAACTGTGGTGATTCATCCTTGGAATTAATTACCCTCAGTTTTTCTTCACTGTTATTTACTGATAAGGTTAAAACCTGGAAATGAGTTGGGCTGTGAGTTGAATCCAGTTTCAGCAAAACCTGAGATGGGTTACTCAGTTAATACAAACCTGAGATTATTTTCTAGCCACTGAATTCTCTTTATTTATGCAATGTGGTTCCTACAAAAATCTGAGAATGGTTTTGTTAAGTTGTGAATTGATTCTATGAATGAACTGCAAACTAAATTTCATGATTGTGTAAACTGTTTTCTGAACTGTTGGGTAAACCTGAGAATGTTTGAACTAATGAACTTGATCACTGTTTACCTTTTTCCTGCACTGTTAATCCTTCATTGTAAAACTGAAATGATAGCTCAAGTTGTTAAACTGTTTTTGGTTTCAATGAAAAATCTGAGTTTTGGATTGTCAACTGTATTTGGTTGTGGGTTGTTGTTTCACACACAGGTATCACACATTATCACAAACCCTCTACACTCACATTCACTCATGGTACACACACACATACTTGTTGTTGTCCTCTCCTTTCATGTATATACATTACATTTTTAGTTGTTATATATAAGTTTCCTATATATGGGAATATGTGTTGTATAGGTATTGTATGATATGGTGTCTTGATATGTGGGGTGGTGATATGTGTCATAGAGTATGGAATACCATAGGACTAATGTATTGTATATATATGTGGTGTGTTATAGATTATGTTATAGAGTATAGGATAGATGTTCCTAATAGACTTTTAGTCTTAGTCAAGTCTATTGGTTATGTATAGGCATGGCTTGACATGGTATTGCCTAGATTAGTCTAGAAAGCCTAGAATAGTCTTGCTAGACATAGTTTAGACTAGTTTGACTTCTAGGGTTGATCAGAGTTGACCAAAGGTTGACTTTGGTCTAGATTGACCTAGATTCATGTAGAACGCTTTCTAGTGCATATTATTTACCATTCTGGACTTGTTGTGACTTGTGCTGTTCTAATAGGAGCCAGACACCACTCATCGGACAGTATTTTCATCTCGGGCTTTCATTTAGCAGGCGAGTACATTCTCTGATCTTTTCATACTTACTTGGATTATATTCTTGCTCTAGATTACTCTACATGATGCTGACACGTATCTTCACGGATTAGTACTATATGGATCCCTTCCTGAGATGTTATCCCTTTACGGGTGCATCGGGTATTTCATGTTCATGTACTTTATCATGTGCATCAGGTACTCCTTGTACTCGTACTAGTTTATGTTTTTACATGTTCTTATGTGCTTTCACGTGCCTCATATACTACTCATTACATGAGTTCACGTATCTTAGTTGTATTCATGTGCTTATAACGTAACTTGAATGGATCCTTGTGTACTGGTTGGGGCGGGGTGAGTAGAATTGGTTATGTGAATACTATCCCCAGTAGCTGTATAAATGTGCCTCCTTATTTGTATTCATGTGCCCCCAAGCCGTTTACATAACCATTATGCTCTAAATCACGTAGCCACTTACAGTCTCTACTATCATGTATTTACTTTCAGTTACAAAATATCTCCTGTTTACTCGTACTTCCTTTTCAGCACTTCCTGTATTTTACTCTATTGCATGATTTATACTCCTAACCTGCTATGAACTATTTTGAGAGATATGTGCTCGTTCCCGTCCTGATTGGACCTGTTGAAAATTTTACAGTGAATGATGAAGCTCTGGTGTCTATCCCTCTTGGTACAGCATTAGACATCACTAGTGACTTGTACCTGCTGGTAGTTGATGTTACTTCCATTAGTTTAGGATTGTCTTACTATTTTGGGATTACTGTATTTAGATTCAGGGATATTCTGAGATGTATTTATTTTAGTCACTTAGATTTCTGGATTTGTATCTCGGTGATGTTACATTCCTGGCTGTTATCTATCTTTATCTTTCTATCTCATTCCTGTTCTATCCTAGATGTGGTTGAGTTATATTGTGTTATGTCACCCCCCATTCGGGGAGTACAACTGTATATTACCCTTATTGTTAGATGTTGTGACCTAGGACAGCGTTCTACCGCCGACACTGCGGCGTAGGCTGGACGTACCCACGTCTCGTGCCCTTACTCTAGGGTGCGGGTCGTGACAAGAGTTCCTTGATCATCGAAGCCGAAGCAGCAGAAAAGAAGGCGTCCAATGCTCGTCTTCTGGAGTTAGTTTCCCTGCCTTTGAGGACAAGGGGAAACGACCTGCAGCCAACAACCCCGGACGAGAGACGAATGGGAAACATGTGTTGACTGTCACGTCCCGATCCCGCTAGGGTCGTCCGTCTTGCCTGGATCCCTGCGGGATCGATCGTCCTCGCTAAGACGTGATGCCGTGCAAGCCTAAGTTGCGCTTGCATAAGGCCATGTACCTACACAAAATAACTAGTCAAGCAAAAACACACGCACGCACCCATTAGTTGAGCAAAACACACGCACACACCCATTGCAGAAAACCAAATATTGAACACAGAGATTTGAAATAGAAATACTCATATTATTGATAGCTTGATTGGAAAACAAGTACAAAGCTTTGCGAACTCAGATTTGCCTTATAATTTGGCTACATGATTCTCTTTGAAACACTCTTTTGAAATTAGCCACAATGCCCATACATGATATCCCTTTATTACAAGCTGGAATTGAAAGACACCATCAGAAGGAAAAGAAACTTGAAACTGGACTGGAATGAAAAGTAAACTTCGAGGCGATCCACGAGCTCTACTGGGCTAGACGAGCTTCGGTGCCTCACTTGATATCCCCCTGTCTTCTTTTGCTTTCTGAAAAGGATGCCCACAACGTGGGTCAGCACACATCATGTACTGGCGAGCGGCTTTTGGTCGAACTCGCAAATCTCTGCACTAAATCAATATGTTGAGCTAACATTTACTAGTGATCTTTCTACTTGTCTAGGTTCTTTTTAACAATTCATAAGAACATGACAGTAGAATATAATTCATAGCAACTTACCCTCGCCGGCAGTCATCCCTGCACAAAACCACGTTAGCACAATTTGTATAATGAGTAATTCATGATTCATTCTTGCAGATATAGAAGTTGTCATTCGGGTCATGCAGGTGGACTATTCTATATGTTGGTTCATGGGTTATCCCTATGATTAGCCGCTGTGACTCTTTGGTTCAGCTCGTCGCTAAGGACTCAGATCGACTCCCATTTTTACATGGAGGCCCTAATCTCTCCTAGGCCGAGTGGTTCCAGGTGCCCCCAGATACCACCCGAGAGACAAATGTTTCCTTGTATACAAGTTGTCCGAGACCAAATGCATGCTCTAGCCGTTCTATCAGATGAGACACATTTGGACTTATGCACAGATATACGACACGTTTGATTCGTGCCTTCAGGTTCTTCTTAACACGTACAAGTTCGTCTGTACATGTCTACATTTTCAAGCATACTATTGACAAGCAGATGATCATTCTTATTGAGCAGATCGAGTAGCAACACATATTCTTACATTTGATTGAATCTTCTCTTATCTTTTGTGGATGTGGTATCGTTGATTATTGGGACAAGACAACAGAGTAGACTAGAGATCATTTTTATTAGGCGTACAGATCAATTTTGTTCGGTTGAAGCAACTCACCGAGATGAATCTTAGTAGAGAGAATGAGGGACTTCATGCACCGTTCACGAACAATTCATGCGGCCTACAATGGCACCAACAGTTGATTAGCATACTTCGTCTCTTTCTCTCAAGATTCGGAATGAATGCAAAATGCGATGAAAGCGAACAATGAAAACCAATCATCGAAAACCAATACGAAAATGCATTCATCAAAACCAAGCAGCGAGAGAAAACATTCAGCAAAACTCTTGGATTCATTTCAATAGAAGCCAATCCATCAATTGGAAAGGTTCATTGCATTTCATCCGTGATCAATCGATACCGGCAAAGGTTTCACCAAATACTCAGTTCATGACCGAGTCAACAAGCCGTAGGTATTACGTAGTGGACCGCAAGGAGCGGGACACTACATAATAACCCACCGAGAAAAAGTTTTGTCCTCAAAACTTAAGATACAAACTCACCTCCACTTGTGTTGCATTCTGGATCAAGCAACGTGGAGAGATTATAGACGCGCACATTAGTCCGCTGCGACTGGTTGTGCGGATGGTCTCGAAGCGACGGTGGGCCTGGCAGCTGCCCACGCTCTTCAGTGTCATCTTTATTCTGACCCGTTCTATTCTTTTTCGGGCAATACTTGACTGAGTGGCCCTGTTGGCCACAACAAAAACAAGCGTGATTAGCGGCACGGCAGTCCTCCTTGATGTGCCCACTCTTGCCACAGTGACTCCAACTCTGATCATTCATATAGCGACAGTCTTCTTTGACATGCCCTCGCCGACCGCAGAAGCCGCATACAGGCTTGTTGTTTTGTTCCCCGTCAGTCTTTTTCTCTCCGTCATGATATCTCTTGGCGGGCTGATTCCGACTATATTGCCCTTTATTGGACGCCTTCTTCAGCTGGAACTGTTCCACCTGTAGCGCCGCCTCAAAGGCTTGAGAATATGACTCACATTCTCGATTCAACACACTTAACTGGATGTCGTCATTCAGCCCTCCAACGAATCGATTTATGCGAGTCTGCTCGGTGGGAAGCATAACAGCGACAAAATTTGCCAGCTTAGCAAATTCAGACTCATAGTCCTCCACAGATATATTCCCCTGTTCCAGTGTGATGAAGTCATCCTCCATCTTCTTGCTCATGGCTGGAGGCAGATATTGATCCAGAAATGCCTTCTTGAACAAGGCCCATGAGATCTTCCCATTCCTAGCCGTTGCGAGAAGCGCCGGCGTCTTCGCTTTCCACCAATCCTTCGTCCACAGCCGTAGAAGCATAACAACACAAACAACCTTTTTGTTACTCGGAACTCCTATGAACGCGAACAGACTCTCCATTTTATCAATCCAGTCCATCACCTTGTCGGGTGATGTCCTGCCTTCAAATTCCGGAGGTTTCGCGTCTAAGAAGTCCTTTGGCCTGAAGGAAGTGTGCCTTTGCGCTGGCTGGGGCTCATCACCCTCTACGGGATCGATCTCGGGCGTTTCCGTTGGTTTTGTCGCTGCGGTGGTATCTCGATTTGCCGCAAGCACCGTGACAAGCTGGGTCAAGGCATCCAACTGCTTTTGTTGGGCCTCTATTCGGGCCTGATGTATTTGGTTGTTTTCCTTACTATCCTGCCTCTACAGTTCCAACATTCTCATGATCCGTTCTACCGGATCGGTCGAGCCAGATGGACGAGGAGGAGCCATTTCTCTACAAAATAGTATAACTTCTGTCAATCTCATAAAATATTATGGACTTATTGCATGGGGTATTGGTTTTTCATAACTCAAAATCGGGACTCTTTTAAAAGCCATCAAAATACTTTATATACTTTTTCGAAAATGATATTTGCAAGAGGCCAAGGACGTAAAACTTTGCTCTGATACCACTTTGTCACGCCCCGATCCCGCTAGGGTCGTCCGTCTTGCCTGGATCCCTGCGGGATCGATCGTCCTCGCTAAGGCGTGATGCCGTGCAAGCCTAAGTTGCACTTGCACAAGGCCATGTACCTGCACAAAACAACTAGTCAAGCAAAAACACACGCACGCACCCATTAGCTAAGCAAAACATACGCACGCACCCATTGCAGAAAACCAAATATTGAACACTGAGATTTGAAATGGAAATACTCATTTTATTGATAGCTTGATTGGAAAACAAGTACAAAGCTTTGCGAACTCAGATTTGCCTTATAATTTGGCTACATGATTCTCTTTGAAACACTCTTTTGAAATTAGCCACAATGCCCATACATGATATCCCTTTATTACAAGCTGGAATTGAAAGACACCTTCAGAAGGAAAAGAAACTTGAAACTGGACTGGAATAAAAAGTAAACATCGAGGCGATCCACGAGATCTACTGGGCTAGACGAGCTTGTTGCCTCACTTGATATCCCCGTCTCCTTTTGCTTTCTGAAAAGGATGCCCACAACGTGGGTCAGCACACATCATGTACTGGCGAGCGGCTTTTGGTCGAACTCGCAAATCTCTGCACTAGATCAATATGTTGAGCTAACATTTACTAGTGATCTTTCTACTTGTCTAAGTTCTTTTTAACAATTCATAAGAACATGACAGTAGAATATAATTCATAGCAACTTACCCTCGTCGGCAGTCATCCCTGCACAAAACCACGTTAGCACAATTTGTATAATGAGTAATTCATGATTCATTCTTGCAGATATAGAAGTTGTCATTCGGGTCATGCAGGTGGACTATTCTATATGTTGGTTCATGGGTTATCCCTATGATTAGCCGCTGTGACTCTTTGGTTCAGCTCGTCGCTAAGGACTCAGATCGACTCCCATTTTCACATGGAGGCCCTAATCTCTCCTAGGCCGAGCGGTTCCAGGTGCCCCTTGATACCACCCGAGAGACAAATATTTCCTTGTATACAAGTTGTTCGAGACCAAATGCATGCTCTAGCCGTTCTATCAGATGAGACACATTTGGACTTATGCACAGATATACGACACGTTTGATTCGTGCCTTCAGGTTCTTCTCAACACGTACAAGTTTGTCTGTACATGTCTACATTTTCAAGCATACTATTGACAAGCAGATGATCATTCTTATTGAGCAGATCGAGTAGCAACACATATTCTTGCATTTGATTCAATTCAATTATCTTCTCTTATCTTTTGTGGATGTGGTATCATTGATCATTGGGACAAGGCAACAGAGTAGAATAGAGATCATTTTTATTAGGCGTACAGATCAATGTTTGTTCGGTTAAAGCAACTCACCGAGATGAATCTTAGTAGAGAGAAGGAGGGACTTCACGTGCCGTTCACGAACAATTCACGCGGCCTACAATGGCACCAACAGTTGATTAGCATACTTCGTCTCTTTCTCTCAAGATTCGGAATGAATGGGAAATGCGATAAAAGCGAACAATGAAAACCAATCATCGAAAACCAACACGAAAACGCATTCATCAAAACCAAGCAGCGAGAGAAAATATTCAACAAAACTCTTGGATTCATTTCAATAGAAGCCAATCCATCAATTGGAAAGGTTCATTGCATTTCATCCATGATCAATCGATACCGGCAAAGGTTTCACCAAATACTCAGTTCATGACTGTGTCAACAAGTCGTAGGTATTACGTAGTGGACCGCAAGGAGCGGGGCACTACATTGACTGTCAATGCCTCCAAAGGTGCATCAGTACCCACTCAAAAGCCTCCACTTGCACCAAGGCCAAAGGAGGTTTATTCTTTCAACGATGAAGACACCCTGCAACTCTTTAAGATACTGAAGCAGGATGACAAGATCAAACTGTCGGACCCGAAGCGTCCCGACGAGGTTGGAAAAGTAGACAATCTGAGGTACTGTCACTAACATCGGTTTGTAGGACATCCAACCAAGGACTGCTACGTCCTCAAAAACTACATCAAGCGCATGATCAATACAGATGTTATCTCCGACTACGAGGAGAAAATGGTCTCGGCCAATCTGGTGTCACTCTAATTTGGCACCTTGCCGCCGACCACAACACAAGATGGCGTCGTCCCCATCCCTAAAGCGACAATGGAGGTGGTTAACTTACCACCTATTCGTGACAACGTAAGTGGACTCACCCCGCTTACCACATCTCGGGAAAAGATCTTATGGGTTCACCCTGATCTCGTCTCCGAGGTTACTCAATCGGAGGTACGCTCTACCTCCAAAACCAAAGACAGGAAGATCAAGTCTTGACGCATGGTCTCTTCCTCCGCAGAAGAGGCTCTTTCTATACAAACCTGTTCGCAGCTGAACGTCCAACCCGACGAAGCTGTCGTCGAGGTAGTGCCCCCTGCACTGCCCCTGCTGCCGAAGAAGGGGGTCCGTCCAAGCCTCCAGCAGCCAATAAGCAGAAGCATGTAGAGGTCCATTTCGACAAACCTCTGCGAAAGGAGAATGCTTCGGGGCTAGCCAAGCCCCACAACTTCGACATACTGGCACAACTTGCCAGTACTCCTGCCCGCCTATCTCTGTTTGAGCTTCTTCGCCTCTCCAAGGACACTCGTGAAGCTCTCTGTGAAGCCCTGAAGGATACTGAGTCCTTCATCAGTCAGGTCAAGCAGTCTGAAGATCTTCCGACTACATGTGCACGTTGTCATTGTACGGATGAAGTTATCCCCAACATAACCTTCACCCAACAAGACATGCTGCTCAAGCACAACCGACACAACAGGCCTCTGTATTATACAGGGTATATCGGTTCCGTCAAGGTAAAGCGGATTCAAATCGATCCAGGGTCTTCCCTCAGCATCATCCCAAAGACGCTGCTCTCAACACTCGGGATCCCAATGTACTGACTGGCGCCTTCCAACACAACAATCAGTGGCTTCAATGCCAGCAAAAGCAACCCGTTGGGAAAAATACGGCTGAAGTGTCATATTGGTAACCTCAGAACTGAGGTCACTTGCTATGTCGTGGACGTTGATGTCAACTACAACCTCCTACTAGGTCGTCCGTGGCTGCATGAGTACATGGTGGTGCCATCTACACTCCACCAATGTTTGAAATACGTGTCCACCAATGACATCATTCGGTCGGAGTTCGCGAACATTGACCCTTTCAAGGGGGTTGAAGCCTACTTCACTGATTCCACCTTGTACAAGTCACCTGACGAGGAGGAAGCCAATGATGCTGACGATGAAGCAGAAATGGCAGCAGAGCCCGATATGGAGCCAGAGACAATTCCTGACGCTCCTCTAAAAATTCGACTCAAAGGGAAGCCGCCTCAGACGTTGCCCCCCATGAACATCAAGCTACCCGGAAAAGCACCAACTGCTCCAGGTAGAACACCCACTGAAGCTCCCTTGAAGATACGGCTCAAGGGAAAGCCGCCTCAAATATCGGCTCCCCTTGTGGCAAAACTACAGGGGAAGGCACCAATCACTGAAGGCGCAGTTGAGGCACCTCTGAAGGTGCGTCTTAAAGGCAAGCCGCCGCAGTCATCTGTCTCATCCAAACTGTCGGAGAAGGCCCACATAGCCCTCTCGTATCCCAAGATCAAAGCTGTGGTGGACTCTCCCGATCCAATCCCAGTACTCACAGATGAAGAGCTAGGGGAATATATCTCTACTGATGTAGATACACCCTCTTTGGACAATGTAATCCCGCGGGACAAAATCTCGTGTTCCATCAATAATAGAGTATTTTTTAATTATTCTAGTCTTCCAGCTTGGAATGCCATGTATACATTAGATAACGCTCTACGGTCGTTGCAAACATAAATAACGATCGTCCATCATGTAAATCGAGCAGTCTCGTCCCAAGGGGTCTGTTTTATAGTCCCTTCGCAGAATCGAGACGAAGAATCCATCAACTTTGGCAAAGTCGAGCGTCATCAAGACCTCCCGCCACCCGAGCAAGAACCAGATACCGACAGAATACAAGTCTATCGGTACACGGACAAGGCAAAGTACCTCATCCAAAAGATGGATTAAGACCTAAAACGCAACCAAGGCCTGAACTACGGCAAGGGTCGACATCTTCCTCTCCGTCTTCCCATACCTAAAGGAAAGTCACAGGACTACTATCATCGAACGCGACGGGGGGTGGGCTACGTCACACCGCCGTCAACACCAGAGAGTTCGGAGGCGAAAGAAGTAGAACATTCTCACTCGTCCGAAGCATCAACTTGGATTTTCGATTCCAGTATCGGCTCAGTCTTCAAGAGAGTGCTATCAACCAACATGACAACTGCACAATCTCAAGAAGATGAAGGCAAAGACTAAATGCCAGAATTCTTCGAGGAAGAACCCTGGGCTCAACTCCTAGAAGAACAGTGGGAGTCTCGTTTTGATTTACACGAACCCCCAACCGAAGACGAAGTCGAGCAGATCGACCTTGGGGATGGATCTTCCTCCAAACCCATCTTTATCAGCAAAAGCCTAAAAGGAGAAGATCGAGAATCTTTAAAGAATATATCAATGTCTTCGCCTGGAGCTACGAAGATATGCCGGAACTTGATTTGCGATGCATAGGCTTAACATCTTACCTGATGCCAAGCCTATAAAGCAACAACAACAACATTTTTGTCCCGACATCATGAACGCTATCGATCAGGAAGTAGACAAACTCCTGAACAGCAGATTTATTCGTGAAAAACAACACCCGGATTGGGTGTCCAACGTCGTCCCTGTCACCAAGAAGAATGCGAAGATACGGGTCTGTATCGACTTCAGGGATCTCAACACGGCTTGCCCGAAGGACGAATTTCCACTACCAATCACTGAGGTGATGATCGACAACACATGTGGCTTCGAACGCATGTCTTTCATGGACGGGTATTCGGGCTACAACCAGATCAAGATGTTCTCCGATGACATAAAACACACGTCATTCAGGACTCCGAAGTGGGTCTTCTGCTACACAGTGATGCCTTTCGGCTTGAAGAACGCAGGTGCAACATACCAGCGAGCTATGAGCACCATATTCCGTCAGCATCTTCGCAAAACAGTTGAATGCTATGTTGATGACATCGCAGTCAAGAGCCGTCTTAAAGGAGATCACCTACGAGACCTTAAGACAGTCCTCGATCTTATGCGAGCGCATCAACTCAAGATGAATCCCGCTAAATCCTTCCTTGGGGTTTCTAACGGAAAGTTCTTAGGCTTCATTATCACGGCAAAAGGCATTCATGTCGATCCCGAGAAGACCAAAGCCATCCTTGATATGGACTCTCCGAAGAACCTCCGAGAACTTCGAGGCCTACAGGGGCGTCTGGCATACATCCGGAGGTTTATAGCAAACCTTTTCGAGAAATGTCAACCCTTCACCCAGCTCATGAAGAAGGGAGTCTCTTATGTTTGGACAGAGGAATGCCAAAAATCTTTCGACGACATCAAGGCTTACTTAACGAGCCCGCCAGTCCTGGTGGCATCCGTCGCCGGCAAACCATTTCTCCTTTACGTCCGTGCCATGGATCATTCTCTCAGTGCTCTGCTTGCTCAGAACAGCGACACAGGCTATGAGCAAGCTATCTACTACCTCAGTAGAACACTGATCAGGGCCGAACACCGGTACAACCCCGTTGAAAAAAAGTGTTTGGCTTTGGTATTTGCCATCCAGAAGACTCGCCATTATGTCTCGGGCCGGACGATTCGTGTCATCTCCCGAGTCAATCCACTCAGAGTTCTCATGACGAAGCCAGGGTCATTAAACTCCCGGCTAGCTATATGGGCAATCCTGCTAACGCCATACAACCTGGTGTTCATTCCATAAAAAGCCGTCAAGGGTCAGGCTCTGGCCGACTTTTTAGCTGCACACCCCATCCCAGAGTCCCCTAAACTCTATGAAGACATCCCGGATGAGGTCCAAGAATCAAACGTCACCGAAGAAAGTTCCGTCTGGCAGATGTTTTTCGATGGCGCGTCAAGAACAGGCCCCAAAGGCCATATCATCGCAAGTGTGGGTGTAGTCTTAGTCTCCCCCGATCAGCTGGTCATCCAGCGTGCCTATTCCCTTTTGAAGCCGTACTCCAACAATGTTGCCGAGTACAACGCTCTCATCATGGGACTCCAGCTGGCACAACAGCTGGGGGTGGATCATCTGGAAGCCTACGGCGACTCAAAACTCATCGTTAGCCAGGTCAGAGGGCAATACGAAGTTCGCCATGAAGATCTGGTTCCTTACAATGAAGTTGCATTGAACAACATTTCAACCTTCACCAAGTTCTTCATCGAACGTGTACCTCGTTTACAAAATCTGGAGACTGACGCTCTGGCTGGCCTCGCAGCCTCATTAGCAGCACACCTCGGGGCTCAACACTACGTAACGGTAGTTGGTCGAGACTTGGTCTGTCATAAGAACAACCTATGCTCCCAAATTGCCTATGTCGCGTCAACGAGTGCTGGTATTAATGTCCGAGACTGGAGATTCCCTTTCATCGACTTCGCTGTCTAAGGAATTCTCCCGGAGGACCCGAAAGAAGTCGTCTCAGTCAGGAGGTGCTCCCTTCGATTCTATTACGATACAGCTACTAAAATGCTGTACCAACGCTCCTACGATGGACTTCTCCTTCGATGCTTATCCAACGAAGAAGCAGCCGAAGCCCTTCGGAAAGCTCACGATGGAACCTGCAGGGCTCATCAACCTGGCCCTAAGTTGTAGGATCGACTGCGACGCATGGGCTACTACTGGCCAACCATGGCAGCCGACGCTGTCGACTATGCTAAAAAGTGCCATGCGTGCCAGCTTCATACTGACTTTATCCAAACACCGTCAGAACCACTACATCCTACGGTCGCCTCCTGGCCCTTCGAAGCCTGGAGCATGGACATTGTAGGACCGATCACCCCTCCGTCATCGAGGGGATATCGCTTCATCCTAGCCATCAACGACTACTTCTCCAAATGGGCAGAAGCAGTTCCACTGGCGGAGGTAAAGAGCTCCAGGGTGGTCAACTTCATCAAACACCATGTCATCTACCGTTTCGGGGTACTTCGGAGGATTATCCACGATAACGGTCCTCAGTTCATCAACCATGTTTTCACCAGATTTTGTGACAAGAATCGCATTCAAAATGTGGCATCAACCGCCTACAATCCGACAGCAAACGAATTGGCTGAGGCGTTTAACAAGACTATCGTCAGGCTACTCAAAAAGATCGTGTCATCCAACAAATGCGACTGGGACGAAAAGCTCGACGAATACCTTTGGGCCTACCGCACAACGGTACGGACCCCGACAGACAACACACCATTCTTTCTGGTCTACGGAAGCGAAGAGGTACTGCCTCTCGAAATCTAGATACCCTCACTCCGTGTAGCAATCAAGAATCAACTCACAGAAGAAGACAATCAATGTCGCCGTCTGCAAGAATTGGAGGCACTTGACGAAAAGCGTCTCCTAGCTCAACAACGTATCGAACTCTATCAAGCCCGTATATCACAGGCTTTCAATAAAAAGGTCAAGCAGAGACTTTCCAATTAGGCGACCTGGTTCTGGCAGTCAGAAGGCCGATGGTGTTGACTCACAAGACACCAAAAAAGTTTGAACCCAAGTGGAAAGGACCGTTTATCATAGAGACGGTATACTTAAATAGTGCCTACCGTCTCGCCAAATCTAATGGGGACTTGTTCATGATGCCCATCAACAGCAAGTTCCTAAAGAAGTACTACTTTTGACATCCTTAGACTTGTACTTCTATCTCCACCCAACAAGGGAGTCTCTGGACCCAATCATCAGGGCCCACGTACACCTCCCGCAAAATCTTATCCTTCTGAGACCCAACTGTTCCAAAGCGTTCTATTATCTAGTAGAGAGACAACCACGTCCACATTACCTCTGAGTTGTTCCCCTACACCCTACAAAATAGAATCTTACGCTCCGTAAGGCGATGCTACCCATCATGTTTACCACGTCCACATTACCTCTGAGTAAACATCCCGTACAGACAATCCCTGCGTTGTCGTACATTTGATCGCAGAACTTCCACGTCCACATTACCTCTGAGTAGTTCCGCGTATTCTCCCAGGGTCATTCCTACCACGTCCATAACACCTCTGAGTAGGAAGATTCTATCATTTGAATCCCATATTTGCCACGTCTACATCACCTCTGAGCAAACATGTCGGTTCTCTCGAACGTATTATCTGTACCTAAAAACCAAGGTGCACAAAAGATAATAGGTCCACACAAATTATCAAGTTCATGACAGCAAAAATGAACACACCACAAAAACTCCGTATTTTTTATTCAAAAATAAAGGATTACACCCCCAGCAAGAGTTGCAAATTACAAGAAGAAGAGATTACAATCCCTAAACATCCCCAGGGTTGGCCGAAAGCTCTTTAATCCGATGTTTCAATCCTGCTGCCCGAGTCTCTACAGTCGCCAGGACCCGACGTTCGGCTTCTTGACGCATCGTTTCTATGGCTCCAGGAGAAGTGTCATCTTCATGCATCTCATCCAACTGCTGCCGCTGCTGAGCCAGAGTAAGAGCCCGGCGCGTGAAAGCTGCTTCCTCCTTCTTAGATGCTACATGTTCAGCCTGGACTCGTTCAGCATCTAATAAGAGTTGGGCCTGCTGGTCTTCGAGGAGGCGAATCTTGGCATCAACCTCCGCTCTACTAGCATCCAATGCGGCCTGCAACTCCACCTTCTCCTGCGTGGACTGAGATAGCCTCTCCATCGCAGCCTCGGTTTCAGCTACCTCGTGTTCCCAGACACCCACGGTGGCCTGATAAGAGGACTCAATCTCAGCAATCAGCTTCTCCTTTTCCGCATCTATCAGGGCAGAAAGATCATTTTGCTGGATACGCTGAGACTCGGAAAGTAGCTGGTCCAGCTCAGTCACCGAGGCCTCCAGAATCTCGGCCATATGATCATGGCCCTGGTGGAGACGTATCAGACCGATGTGTGGAAGCGCCATGGATTTTGCCATCGCAAAACTTCTATTGGCGTTCATCACTGTCGATACACCCTTCTGCAGTATCTTGTACACTGCCTCAACGATGAATTTCACATACTCGTCCGTATCCGCCAACACTTGCGGTGTCATGGCAGGAGTTGGAGGAGCTGTCCTGGATGGCGGACCTGAAGAAGACCCGCCGATCTTAATCTGCGAGGCTTGAACGTCGACCTCAGCAGACCCTCCCGCACCAGGAACTTGAATTCCGCTACCAGTGCCAGATGCCAAGAGAGCAGAAGGAGTTGGGTGGGGTGTCGATATCGTCCCCCAAGTCGAAGAAGCAACAGAGGGCTCTTGCATCAGCAAGCCCTTGCCCTTTCCCGTCTCAAAGGGACTATCAGCATCCGGAGTTGCCTCCTCCACCATCGAGGCGCGATCTGTAACCAGCGCGGAGCCTTCCTCTGGCAAGCTAACTGGATCAGCTCCCGTTTCCTGGCGGGACACGTCTTCTGGTGTCGGGCTCGGCAGATGAGTCTCTCCCTCATCATCGAATCCCTCTACGGGGACCAAATCTGTCGCCACCTCCCAGTCGGCAGCCACCTCAGCCTCCATTGCTGAGCCTGGGGTATGGCTCGGCAACGCTACAGCCGACCTCCCCGCATCATGACAAGGAGGGGAATCAACCCTCTCCTCTGTTTCAATCACATCTGTTGCCCCCGCAACAGACTCACGCATCTCTAGAGGAACGTCATCTGAAGAAGATGAACTCCACTCCACTTCTTCATCTGGAAGCCTCGTGTCTGCTGGACCCTCAACATCCAAGGCCCCCACAGCGGCTTGTACCTCTCCGAGAATTATTTCAACATCAGCTTCCCTTCCTACATAATCTGGAGATACTAAAGTCTCCACAACAACGACATCGTCTGGGTTCTCCTCCTCGGGAGACATCACGATCGGCAGAACGCGCTCTTCTGATGAGCCCGCCACCTCCTTTGGTCTGCTGCCACTAGATTTCGGAGTACAGGGTCTCCTTTTTAGCGGCTCCTACAAAAAAGAAAGCATAGGTTACAAGAAATGTTGAACCTAAACAGACTATATGGGACATCCTTACCTCCGCAGGTGCTGAATCCAATGACACTATCGGTGACAATGCCTTCTTCCGCCTCTTTGGCGTGGAAGAGCCAGCCTCTGTATCAGCACGTCTTTTCGGTTGATCGACCGAAGGCTCTCCCGGATCCCCTGTGGATACGGTGGGGGTGCCTCGATAAACCACCTCTGGCGGACGGTATGATCGAGCCTTCGCCAATATATTCTCGGTCACCACTAATTGAGAGCCGGCAATGAGACTGGTCTCCCTATCATATCCAGGGGTTGCAGCATTCATAACACAATAAAATTTAGCGGCTGAGAAAAGAATCGACGGCCGCGGATTCTAGACGGACAGCGTAAAACGAGCTCCGGTACATCCGGCATTGTAGTAATGCCAAGCTCGTGCACCATCCAACAAACTTCTAGTATACCCCAGATTAATACTGGGGTTATCCAACATCAACTGAGCATAGCCGAATTATCGTGCAAAACGGCTCGGTAAATACGGTTCTAGGTAACACTGGTTCCTATTTCGATACACCAGATGGGACGGTCGGATACTTTGCAACCAGCGGAATCCCCATGGAGGCAGAGTGGTAGCATCTTCACCCGAATCTACTTAGTCTTCGTTGGCCTCAAAACCCGACAAGACAGGACCAACTTTGCTGATCTCCCACCCCTGAAGGCGGGATAAAACTTTTCTGCAAACAGGAACACCGGCATGCAACCACCTCCTCTGGTGGAAACGACGGAGGAATGCATCCCCGACCCTGTGGTCTTCTTCCGAGCCCGGACTCATTACATTGGGATGGTGTAAAATTAACCACCCCATCAGATAATGAAACGGCAGTTTAGCACGAGGAAAGTTGTCATTTCTACCTCGTTCATGAACCACATTTCTCGTAAATTCTCGTAAACCTCATAGCAGGTTGTACACCATGGCGGGAAGCAGAGCCAGGCGTCGGCCAAAAACTAGCTTTACAGCTGGCAGGATTAGATTTCGGGTCACCATCTCTACGAAACCTGACCCACCCGATAAGACGTAATCCCAAAGCCAAATCATCAGATACACAGCTAACACTGCTTTTGACGACATCCGATGAGTAAGGTGCCAAAAACAGCTATAGGAGCGCTCATCCGACTGCCGGTCCTCGTTTTCCCGAGGATTCTTCTCACCTAACCTGCTCATTTCGGAGAGCACCACGCTACTGGAAACCGCTGGCGGATTGGTAAACTGAGAGGGATCCTCCTTGTCTTGCTTAAGGACGTAATCTCTCCAAGCGGTCACATGAGGCTGTGACCCGCCCTTATCCCTCTTCTGTATATAATAATGATGACTCGCCACTTCCTTGAAGACGGCCATCATCTCCCCGGCTTTGTCCCCCAGGACTTGGAACTCCTCGTTGGTCGAAAAATATTCTTCATAAGGCTCTGATCCCCCAGGAAGCTTTGACACTTCGTACATTTCATGAAGTGCGAGTCCCAGCTCCCCCACCGGGGTGAAGAAAGTCCCGGTCTGGGTGTTAAACATCTCCAGAAGTGCGAAAAACATATGTCGGTTGATGTCAACACCTGCCTGAGTAGCACGGATCATGGCAGTCAGCCCCATCTCTTGGAGTTCGGTTTGAAACCGCGACAGAATCCAGAGTGTCAGCTTGTCCCATTTGGCAACATAAAGACACCAATCCTCTACACGAAATTCACCTTTCGGGTATGATCGCTCCATCAATAGCATACGATTTACAAAAGTCGAAGCGCCGAAAGCAAATGTATTGATGGGAACATCACTGTAAATGCTCCCAGGACGTAAAGTCCGCAAGGCAAAAGAAGGCCCAGACCGTACAGCAGCCAAAGTATTCCTTTGATCGGAGGTAGAGTCGATCTTGATGATGCCTGCCACCGCTCCCCCCTGAGATGGGGTTAGCTCCCAAGACATCCTTCTCTTGGAAGCAAGACGACAGAAAGCCGACAAAGGCCATTGACGCTCAAGTTGTCTTACAGTCATATGCACTCCCCTTGCTGTAAAGAACCAATCTTCCTTGACCTTCAACACCTTTGCTTCAATAGAAGCAAGGCGGTCCCCGAACAGGAACTCAGGCTTCAAGAAAGTCACATTATCAGAAGTGGCAGATTTCAAAACGCCATGCACCATCATCCGTTTGAGGAACCCATACGGTTGTTCCCGGATTTGAGTCATTCTTTCAGGATGCTGATCCAGCATAATGACAGCTTGGGCAGGGTTTATCACCTCCTCATTATAATCCACCCCCATCTGACAGAGGGCAGCATCCAGAAGCACTTTATTCAAGAGCGGAACAGTCATCGACACTGGTGGACAACAAAAAAAGCAAAGATTCAGAGACGTTAGAAACAAAAAGAGAATCTGAGCTACGTAAGCGCATAAGACTCAGGCACATCTGAAAAGAAGCTTCGGCGCATCATAAGGGTTTAAACCCATGTACGTCAGCAGTGGAGCTTCGACGCATCATTAGGGTTTAAACCCATGCGCATTAGCAGTGGAGCTTCGGCGCATCATCAGGGTTTTAACCCATGCGCGTCGGCGGAAAAACCTCAGCACATCATCAGAAAAGATATGGTAAAGGAGGATGAAACCCACCAATCACCGCCCGCCGAACGTCGACAGGCGGACGGGGGACATCACCCACGGCATCCTCTATAGGCTCTTTCCCTTTGACTCGTCCCTTGCCAGAACCGCCGCGAGGAGTTTTGGGAGCCATTTCTCGCAAGAAGGAAGTTGGAGTTTTTCAAAAAAACTCTAAAAGAAGAAAGCAAAGAGAGGAAGAACTCTCTTTTTTTCTATCTTACGCCTATTTATAAGCTCAGTCGCACGCGTGAACCGATAAAGTGTGACCTCAGCCGCCGCTTTGGGTTCTGTGAAGAGATAACTGCAGATAAATCCAAAAAGGTCATCATTAATCTTCTAGGTTATCGAAGCGTCATCATTCGCATTTACTGAAAGAAGCATGCGTCCCATCACTGATGTGCAGAGTGATCTTGCGTCCGAACAGTCATACGCCCTGTAGAAACACCACCATGCTTCTTATTCAAAGTATTCCAAAACTTGACAAAAAAGTTTTGAAAACTTTGAAGGGGGTCTTATAGAAGCATGGAATTTCAGGACTAGAAATCCTATGCGCCAAATATTACATGCGCAAGGAAGCTCAGAGGAAGTACTTGGCACAGCAAAGCAAAAATAAAGACATTAAAAGAAGATTTTTATTTTATATAAAAGTCTATTACATATCTTAAAAAGAGTTGTACAAGGGAGGATTTCTACAAAGAAAAGACACTAAGTCTACAGCTAGGCGCAGCTACCACCACGCACTCTCAAATAGGCGCATCTCACCATACGCTCTCAGCCAGGCACATCCCTTCAGCAGCTCAGTTATGTACATCCTCCGTTATGTGCATCCCTTCAGCAGCTCAGTTATGTGCCGCCCTTCAGCGTCCCAGTCAGGCGCATCATGAAGTGTCAGCATATGCGCCATCAAATGCTTCGACCAATGAAGCATTTATTGAGCAGAACGAGGATGACAATCAACCCTCTAGCTGGAGGAAGAGCTCCCCAAACCAAAGAAAAGGAGAGCACCGCAACCAACCTGTGGCTAAAGGAGCAGCTTTCAACCCAACCAGAATGGGCAACACCCACTCTAGCAGGAGGAGGAGCTCTCCCAAAGCCCAAGGAAGATGATCGGGGCACCGTAATTCCGATCTGCGGATCTTCCAACATAACGGAGACGAGGCTCGAGCATCCCGATCTTTGGATGCAACAGGCACCTTCTGCCTGCCTCAGAAGCCCTCGACTCCGACTTTTAGATGTAACAGTCACCTTTAAGTGCATCCACGAAGATCATGCGTCGCATCTTCACACTCGAAAGCATCTCATCAATAGAATGTGCTCGAGTAAACAAGTTTATTTCGGAAAGACGTGAGAGAACGAGAAGCGAACCCTCTCCATAACACTATTTATAGGCTGGGCAAATCAAACCCATGCGCCAAGTGGCTGGCTCTCCGAATCCCGTGCAATGAATTTGCATTAATGGTAATGAACCTGACGTTTCGAATTCAGCCGAGTCAAGAACGGCTATTTAAAGCACTCGAAGAATGTAACAGTCGGACCCATAAAGACGTGTCATGCAAAGCGGATGCGCCGGCCAGACCGCGCATCATACTAACGCACCCATTAACCTCATAAGGATGCGCCCCCATGCGTGCCCATACGCCTAGTGGAACGTCGATCGATGCGCCCACTCAACAACCCATCACCTGTCAAAGAACATTAAATGCTGAAGCCTGACAAAGTTGGCAGCACGTCCCCCGAGGACTGCAGTTGACAACTTTTTCAGAAAACGAAGCGTTGCCAACGTCAGCACCATCATTACTCCCTTTCGGCGGTTACAAGCCACGTGGCCGCCCAACCATTTCGCATGCGCCTCCGCGACCATGCGCCCAAATCTCTGCATGTGCCTCAAAAGCCGTGCGCCTCAGACTTTTCTCTGATCCCTAAAGACAGAAGTAAAGTCACTACTGAAGCACCGCATGCGCCTCAAAAGCCATGCGCCGCGACTGGTTCGTGACTCCTAAAGGTTACGAGCCAAAGCCTCCTCATGCGTCCAATCCCAGGCACATTCTATCAGATCACTCCCCACCAAATCCGAGATCTTCGAGCCATGGACCGACGACACGCATCCTTTGACTTGATTCAGCCTATGAAGGGGTGCTAATCATCCAAGATCTCAGTAACTGAAAGATCTTCTCCGTTGCTACGTGTCAGCTCTGCCGCAGCCCGCGACAACAACGAGAAGAGTTCAACTCCTTAATCAGGGCGTATCGCCTACGTGCCTCCATCAGCAACTACCACGTGGTGTCCCCACGTACAGGCGCATCCTACATGCGCGCATGAGCAGCCAGCCTACAAAGCTATAAATAGAGGGATTATTTCCTTCTTACACACACACACAGAAAGAGACGTCGTGCAATCATCAGCAACATATGGAGAGAGGCAGATACAGACACTCAACGTCTTCTTCCTCTCCGTAAGCTCCTGCACCTAGAACAACCCAGATCTTCAGAGAACCGAGAACCATCGTCAGATCGTCAACGGAGTCAACGCATTACCACTTGCTCCATCGGCACAAGGGACCCAGATTAAACAAAAGTGTACTCCTAGGACTATGTCTAAGTCTTACATTGTAACACTATTCTGTTTGTATTGAAATTACATCAAAAGATTTTAATGGCAAACAAGCTGGCGACTCTGCTGGAAACCTCTTTCTCCTCCACCGAGAAAGCTGTGTCACAATCTGACGACGTAAAGGTGGGCTCCTCCCACAAGACGCTGGTCGTACGCCTCAATCAACAGGCGTATGAGGAGTTCATCTCTGAAGGCAGCGCGAGTCCTTCGAAGCGGCTGCCGAAGCCGAAGAAGACTCGCCAAGTCTGGGTGCGCAAGGTCGACGCCTCTGGCACCACCATCGAAGGGGATGCGCCAATGTAGCCTTTTCTTCCTGCTGACGTCCTCAGCAACCAAGATGCGCCCACTAGTGCAGCGCATCTCTCGTAGAAACGTACAGCTGACCACATTGTCCAGCCTTCTCCCTCTCAGGCGAGGAAGATGCGTCGACGGAGCAGGGGCGCAGCTAATGCCCCGCATATCACCTCTGATGCGCCACAGATGGTCTCTGTCTTTGACAGACTCACTCGCTGTAGTAGCGAAGAGAATTTGGACTCTGAGTACTACGCGCCCTAGCGGGCTAGTACGAAGAAGTCCAAGGCAGAACGGGCCATGCGCCTCAAACGTGCTATGCCGACAGCAAACTAGAAGCATGCGCTCACAATCAGGCGCACTACTGATGGTAAGCTGAACAAGGTCGACTCTAGTGCTTCTGCGCCAGAAAAGAGTCAACCTTCAAAGTCCTTGTCTCACTTAGACGCATATGTTGCGTTCGTAACCGAGTCGAGCAAGGCAAACCCTGTGGTCTTGAACTCCCGTACCTCCTCTGGTTGTGCGTTTGAGGTTCGTTCAAGTCACTGTAAATGTTGTTCCCCCACTACTGATCTGAGCACCAGTTTGGTGTTGGATCAGGGGGCACAGCATTCACTTGACCACCCCGGCGCTTGGCCTTGCCATGCGCCTAATGGGGGTACGAAGGTGGCACTCTCCTCCAACGATCTGCATAACGTGATCACTCACAAACGCCGGTCAGGAGAGTCTACTGACAAGCACAATGCGCCCCTCACAGGACACGCCTGTGTTGTAGTCACCATCAACTGTTGTTGCAAAATTGCAGTCCCGCCACCAAGGCAGTCGGTGCTCCAGCGGCTACAATCACCAACACCTCTCCGACGTCGCCTCGGAAAAAAAGTGTCAATTCAAGAGGAACCAGAGGTTGCTTCATGCAACGTGATCTCTAATTCTTCGTCAATCCCAAAGACGACCGGCCATTCCTCGTTCTCGTCCAAGAGTCAGCGGAGAAGAACTAAGACAACTGTTCCATCCTCTAGAGTGTTCGAAGGCACTCGGTCGGAACCGAGTATTTGGGAAACTTACCGTCGGCATCGAATCGATCACGGACAAGTGCATAAGAACCTTTCCAATTGATGGATCGGTTTCTCTTGAAATACGTCCAAGAGTTTTCTCTGGATGTTTTGCTGCTGGTTTTGCTGCTTGGTTTTGATGGATGCTTTTCTGAATGATTTTCGATGATTTGATTCTTGCCCTTTTTCATCGATTTACATAGCATTCATTCTTGAGAATTCTGAGAGAAGAGAACACAACGAGACGGATTATTAATCAATCTTTTGGTGCCAATGCAGACTGACGCGTGACTGAAGGCTAAGCGTGCAAGTGTTCCTCTCTCTCTCGACGATTCTCTAACTTGGTGAGTGTGGATCTCTGTGATGGTATTGTCCCTCTCGCTATTCCTTCATGCCAACTAAATAATTGTCTTGCAACATCCGTTGATCGATATCAAGATGCTAATGCCACAAGTCAATACCACTAAGATGCTAGAGATAGAATATTGAAATGAATTGATTACACTGCAATGAACTGAACATTGAAATGATTGAATTGATGCCTAGAATGATGGTTATGAAATGCTAAGAATGATCTTGTTGCCTATTACTTCAAATATTCTATGCACACTGTGTATATCGAGTCGGACACACATTCGCCTGACCATGGACAACTTGTATACAAGGATTGAGCAATAATTTCCTCGAACGGTACAGGGGCGCCTGTACCGATTCGGCCGAGGAGGAAATAATGAAGTGCTTTGGGGAACATGAGTAATGCGAGGCATCATAGAGGCTAGCTCCCTACTGTGCTGTCATCTCATTATCTTGAAGTCCCAAATGCAAATGAATGAATGAAAGGAGTCCATATGGTTTAACAACACCAGTGGTCACATCGTGGGAATGTATGCTAATCAATGTCTTATGCAGGGGCGGTAAGTATATTATTATTATCCTGTATCTTATGCAGGAAAGCTGGATTCGGCCAATGGTAAAGTAAACATGGTGTTATGAACTACCATGTCATTTGAATTGTAATTTACTCTAAATGTTGCCTGTCCCTTATAAGTTCATATCTTTAAAATGCTTGTCATTAATAAAATGTTGGTTTAGCTGAGTGGGCCAACGGGGCTCACCAGCGTATTGTTATAATGTGCTGACCCCTCCTCCACAGGTACTGGAGAAGGCTCGGGCGCACATCGCAATTAAAGCTTTCTGAACTGCTGTTTCCTTTCAAGTTGTTTTTCCCTAAAGACGCACAAAGTATTGCGGAGATTTCAAAGATAGCTGCTTATATTTCAAAGTACTAAAGGGGCGTGATGTATGGAACGGGAAATTATTTCATGGCAGCCTATCAGTTGTACTTCTTTTCATGAATCAATGTAGCCGAAATGGCATTTCAAATATTATCGAGAAAAGTTGTATTCTGACTACAATTATGAATAAAATGAGTATTTCTTCTTCCTATATTGTGTCTCAATGTTTCCGCAACTGTGGCTTACTTCAAATGTTTCAAAATGATATAAATGTGAAATGTTCTAGCCTTGTACAAGTGCAACTCCAAACTTGTACGGCATCACGCCTTAGCGAGGACGATCGATTCGGCGTGAATCGAAGCAAAGCGAGCGATTCCCCGAATCGGGGCGTGACAAGTTGGTATCAAAGCACGGTTTCACTTCCTCGGATTTCAAAAATAATTATTTCAAAAAGGAAGTCTTGATGCAAATTTTTTCGATTGATGGTGTCGATGGCGCTGGCATGAAATAATGTTCCATACAATAAGCCCATAAATATTTTATGAGTGCTAATGGAATTATTTCTTTGTTGTAGAATGACCAAGGGTGATAACTCAAAGACGAATTCATCGTCTGACCCGATTGAGAAACTGATTAAGCAAATGGAGGCTCAGAGGAAGCAAAGCGATTCTAATGTTTCAGTATCAGTTTCAGGAGCAGCTTCAGGAGCAGCTTCAGTATCAGTTTCAGGAGCAGCTGGATGCTCAACAAAAGCAAGTTGATAGTTTAACTCAGATTGTCATCAAGCTGTCGGCCGATTCTAATGTTTCTGCAAAGGCCGCAGCAACCGAGACCGTGGAGGTGCCAGCAGAGAAACCTGAGACGCCGACACGGAAGAGGACGAGCTTCAAGTTCTCTGAATTTAAAAGTTGCGACCCACCTGATTTTAATGGGAAAGAGGAGCCAGATGAGGTGATGGGCTTCTTGAACACACTGGAGGGCTATTTCCGAATGTTAGAGATTCAGGGCAGTAAGAGAGTGGAGTGTGCCGCTGTACAACTTCGCCTCAAGGCCCAGGAATGGTAGATTTCGCAGAGACAGGCACTTTGCGGAAATAGTCAGGATATAAAGATGTCTTGGGAGGCCTTCAAGCAGGCTTTCATTTCTCACTTCATTCCACCCGCTGTCCGACAACAGAAAGAGAATGAGTTCATTGCACTTCGACAAGGCAGTATGTCAGTGCATGACTATGAGACAGAGTTTTTGAAGAGAGTCGTATTCGCTGGGTACATGGTACCGAATGACGACGCCAAGCGAAGAAGATTTGTGCAAGGCTTGAATGAGGGCCTAGAGAAGGATGTGCTAAATCGGAAATGTACGTCTTACCGGGAGGCGTACGAGACAGCTCTCGAGATGGAGAGATTTCATAAACCGGCTAGTCGTGAGACAATGAAGAGCAACCAAGGACTCAATAATCAGAAACGACCTTGGTCTGCTAGCAGGAATGACGCACCTAAGCGTCACAATACTGGAGACAATCGAGGGCCTCAACATACAGAACGTTGTAAATTTTGCAACCGTTGGGGACATCGATCCGAAGATTGTCGGGTAAAGTGTTTCAAATGCGGCGAGCAGGGCCACAAGGAAGCTGACTGCAGAAATAGAGGAGGGAATCCGTATCCTTCTCGTGGGCATAACAATAATCAGTATCGTGGGCATAACAACAACCACAACCGGGGACCATATAACAACCAGCATCGTGGCGAAGCGCCACCAGCCTTACCGGCTCCAGCTGGGAATGCACCGAATCAACAAGGTGGGCAAGCAAGGGTTTATGCATTGACTCAGGCAGAGGCCCAGACCGCGGAGAATGTTATAACAGGTACGTTGCTATATAAAGGCACACCTGCAAGAGTACTTTTTGATTCTGGCGCTACTCATTGCTTTATCTCTTCTGATTTTACAACGGAAAATAAATTTTGTATGACTCAATTAAAGACAGCTTTGTGTGTTAGCACTCCTTCGGGAGTGGATATGCCTGCAACTTTGATTTGCAGGGACGGCTACATTAAAGTTGGAGGCAAGACTTTATCTCTGGATGCAATTGTACTCGACATCAAAGAGTACGATATCATCTTGGGAATAGACTGGCTCAGCGCCTGTCATGCAACGATTGACTGTGCGGATAAGAGAGTTGTGTTTCGCCTAACCGGAGAAACAGAGTTCTCTTACTCGTGCGGCTCGGCGTTCCAAGGACCTATGGTAATATCGGCAGTTACAGCAAGGCATATGTTGTACTCAGGGTGTGAAGGGTTCCTTGCTTCTATTTTTGACACTCAAATGAAGGGTGTAGATTTGAATCAGACCGAGATTGTGGCAGAGTTCCCCGATGTGTTTCCGGACGAGATACCTGGGATGCCGTCGGATAGAGAAATTGAATTCACAATTGATACATTTCCGGATACTCGTCCGATATCTAAAGCGCCGTACAGGATGGCTCCGGCAGAATTGAAGGAGCTAAAGGTGCAGCTACAAGAATTATTAGACCGAGGATACATTCGCCCAAGTGTATCTCCATGGGGAGCTCCAGTATTGTTTGTAAAGAAGAAGGATGGAACGATACGGCTATGCATCGATTACAGAGAACTGAATAAGGCAACCATCCGTAACAAGTATCCCTTGCCAAGAATAGATGATCTGTTCGATCAGCTACAAGGGGCGACCGTATTTTCAAAAATTGATCTTCGTTCAGGATACCATCAGTTGAAGATCAGACCCGAAGATGTTCCTAAGTCAGCATTCCGTACGAGATACGGACACTATGAGTTTTTGGTCATGCCATTCGGCTTGACTAATGCTCCAGCAGCCTTCATGGATTTAATGAATAGAGTGTTTCGACCGTTCTTAGACAAGTTTGTTGTTGTGTTCATCGATGACATCTTGATCTACTCAAAGGACAGAGAGACTCATGTCGAACACTTGAGGGAAGTACTTCAGACGCTGCGGGACAACCAGCTCTATGCAAAACTAAGCAAGTGCGAATTTTGGATGAACAGCGTGTCGTTCCTTGGACATGTTGTTTCGGCGGAAGGTGTTACCGTCGACCCAAAGAAGATTGAGGCAGTGGTGGACTGGAAGCAGCCTGCATCAGCTAGTGAAATACGGAGTTTCCTTGGTTTAGCCGGGTACTACCGTAGATTTGTGAAGGACTTCTCGAGAATCGCCTCGCCTTTGACTCGCCTGACTCAGAAAGGAGTCGTATTTAAGTGGACGGACGACTGTGAGAGTAGCTTCCAAGAACTCAAGCAGCGGCTCGTCACGGCCCCAATTTTAGCACTTCCGGAAGGCTCTGAGGGATTTCAGATCTACAGTGACGCGTCGGGACTTGGTTTGGGATGTGTTCTTATACAACATGGGAAGACCATATCTTATGCTTCGAGACAACTCAAGCAGCATGAGAAGAATTACCTAACACATGATTTGGAACTGGCGGCGATTGTGTTCGCGTTGAAATTGTGGCGACACTATCTCTATGGTGTGTCCTGCGAGATCTTCACGGATCACAAAAGCCTGAAATATATCTTCACACAAAAGGAATTGAATTTGAGGCAGCGGCGCTGGTTAGAATTGATCAAGGACTATGACTTGACAATCTCTTACACGCCGGGTAAAGGGAACGTGGTAGCTGATGCCTTGAGTCGGAAATTTGTTGGGTCCCTAACAATAGCAAAAGAGGTACTACGGGATCTTGAAGAGATGGGCATCGAGTTCAGGATCCGTCCGCAGAATGTGCAGTTGGCTCAGTTACAACTTGAGCCGAGTCTCCAGGGAAGGATTAAGATTGCTCAGAAGGATGACCCATTTCTGCAGAAGATACGCGAGTTGATTCTGGCAGGAAAGGCGTCAGACTTTACCGTTGAAGATGATACTATTCGTGTCAAGGGAAGATTGTGCGTCCCTAAGGACGAGAATATCAGGAAGGAAATACTGACCGAGGCTCATTTTGCGAAGTATTCCTTGCATCCGGGAGGCACGAAAATGTATAAGGATCTACGTTCAACCTTTTGGTGGCATGGTATGAAGAAGGATGTGGCGCTATTCGTGTCACAGTGCATGGATTGTCAGCGTGTAAAGGCCGAACATCAACGGCCAGGCGGAGAACTACAAAATTTGGCTATTCCACTGTGGAAGTGGGATAATATCTGTATGGATTTTATAGTTGGCTTGCCAAGAACTCAGAAGGGAAATGATGCGATTTGGGTTATCGTGGATAGATTAACCAAGTCGGCACATTTCATTCCAATAAAAGTTACATGGGGAGTAGAACGGTTGGCTCAGATCTACATAAATGAAATTGTCAGATTGCATGGGGTGCCAGCTTCTATAGTGTCGGATAGAGATGGAAGATTCTTGTCGCGATTTTGGATAAGTCTACACTTGGCAATGGGCACAAAGTTGAACTTCGGTACGGCTTACCATCCGCAGACTGATGGTCAGACAGAGAGAGTAAATCAGATCCTTGAGGATATGTTGAGATTGTGCGTGCTCGACTCGAAGACAAGTTGGGACGCGCATCTCGCACTAGCAGAATTTGCCTATAACAACAGTTATCAGGCAAGTATCCAAATGGCCCCGTACGAAGCCTTATATGGACGGAAATGTCGATCACCAATATGCTGGGATGAAGTCGATGAACGGCAAGTGCTCGGACCAGAACTTGTGGAACAGGCCGTCGAGAGGATTCGCTTAATTCGAGAAAGACTTAGAGTTGCTCAAAGTCGACAAAAGAGTTATGCGGATGTTCATCGACGACCTTTGGAATTCACAGCAGGCGATCATGTCTTCTTGAAGGTCACACCCATGCGAGGTGTGATGCGGTTTGGGATGAAAGGAAAGCTAAGTCCGAGATTCGTCGGACCATTCGAGATTTTGGAGAAGGTAGCCTCAGTGGCTTATCGACTTGCACTACCTCCGGCTCTGGCTGATGTGCACGATATCTTCCATGTATTTCAACTTCGGAAGTACGTGCATGATCCAAGTCACGTAGTGAATTTCGACCAGCTGCAGCTGAGCGCTGACCTATCCTACACTGAAGAGCCTGTCCAGATTTTGGACAGGAAAGAGAAAGTTTTGCGGAATCGGGCAGTGTCTCTAGTCAACGTGCTATGGCGGAACCATGCCGTCGAGGAGTCGACATGGGAATTAGAGGAAGAGATGCGAGTGAAGTACCCCTCGCTGTTTGATAATTTTGAGGTAGGACCTTTGCTTTAAGTTTCGAGGACGAAACTTTTTCTTAGTGGTATATTATGTAGTGTCCCGCTCCTAGCGGTTCACTATGTAAGGCTTGTGGCTTGGCTAACTCGGTCGGAACCGAGTATTTGGGAAACTTACCGTCGGCATCGAATCGATCACGGACAAGTGCATAAGAACCTTTCCAATTGATGGATCGGTTTCTCTTGAAATGCGTCCAAGAGTTTTCTCTGGATGTTTTGCTGCTGGTTTTGCTGCTTGGTTTTGATGGATGCTTTTCTGAATGATTTTCGATGATTTGATTCTTGCCCTTTTTCATCGATTTACATAGCATTCATTCTTGAGAATTCTGAGAGAAGAGAACACAACGAGACGGATTATTAATCAATCTTTTGGTGCCAATGCAGACTGACGCGTGACTGAAGGCTAAGCGTGCAAGTGTTCCTCTCTCTCTCGACGATTCTCTAACTTGGTGAGTGTGGATCTCTGTGGTGGTATTGTCCCTCTCGCTATTCCTTCATGCCAACTAAATAATTGTCTTGCAACATCCGTTGATCGATATCAAGATGCTAATGCCACAAGTCAATACCACTAAGATGCTAGAGATAGAACATTGAAATGAATTGATTACACTGCAATGAACTGAACATTGAAATGATTGAATTGATGCCTAGAATGATGGTTATGAAATGCTAAGAATGATCTTGTTGCCTATTACTTCAAATATTCTATGCACACTGTGTATATCGAGTCGGACACACATTCGCCTGACCATGGACAACTTGTATACAAGGATTGAGCAATAATTTCCTCGAACGGTACAGGGGCGCCTGTACCGATTCGGCCTAGGAGGAAATAATGAAGTGCTTTGGGGAACATGAGTAATGCGAGGCATCATAGAGGCTAGCTCCCTACTGTGCTGTCATCTCATTATCTTGAAGTCCCAAATGCAAATGAATGAATGAAAGGAGTCCATATGGTTTAACAATACCAGTGGTCACATCGTGGGAATGTATGCTAATCAATGTCTTATGCAGGGGCGGTAAGTATATTATTATTATCCTGTATCTTATGCAGGAAAGCTGGATTCGGCCAATGGTAAAGTAAACATGGTGTTATGAACTACCATGTCATTTGAATTGTGATTTACTCTAAATGTTGCCTGTCCCTTATAAGTTCATATCTTTAAAATGCTTGTCATTAATAAAATGTTGGTTTAGCTGAGTGGGCCAACGGGGCTCACCAGCGCATTGTTATAATGTGCTGACCCCTCCTCCACAGGTACTGGAGAAGGCTCGGGCGCACATCGCAATTAAAGCTTTCTGAACTGCTGTTTCCTTTCAAGTTGTTTTTCCCTAAAGACGCACAAAGTATTGCGGAGATTTCAAAGATAGCTGCTTATATTTCAAAGTACTAAAGGGGCGTGATGTATAGAACGGGAAATTATTTCATGGCAGCCTATCAGTTGTACTTCTTTTCATGAATCAATGTAGCCGAAATGGCATTTCAAATATTATCGAAAAAAGTTGTATTCTGACTACAATTATGAATAAAATGAGTATTTCTTCTTCCTATATTGTGTCTCAATGTTTCCGCAACTGTGGCTTACTTCAAATGTTTTAAAATGATATAAATGTGAAATGTTCTAGCCTTGTACAAGTGCAACTCCAAACTTGTACGGCATCACGCCTTAGCGAGGACGATCGATTCGGCGTGAATCGAAGCAAAGCGAGCGATTCCCCGAATCGGGGCGTGACAATTCGGCCGTGAGTTCGTCGGAGAAGAAGAAGACTTGAACCCTAAATGTCACGCCCACGTTTATACGTGTCAGCGTAGAAATTGAAATAACAAAATACGCCCACGTTATATGTGTCAGCGTAAAATCAAAAAATATGCCAACGTCTATACGTGCCAGCGTAAAAACAAAATACGCTTACGTCTATACGTGCCAGCGTAAAATATGAATAACAAAAATACACTCACGTCCATACGTTCCAGCGTAAAATGTTAAATATTAAATATGTCCGCATCTATATGTGCCAGCGTAAAAAGACTATATGTTTTCATGCGTATAAAAGTACGCGTAGAAAAACTTTTAGTCAACAAAAATCCTTTATGCGTAAATCTTCTCTTGCGTAAAAATAACTCTTGTGCAGAGAAAAATCCTTATGCACAAATATTCACTTGCGTAAAGTAGCTCTTGCGTAGAGATGAACCAACTTTAGGATATAAAATCTTTACGCTCAAACATTTACTTACTTAGAAGCATCTGCGTAAAGTTGTATAAAGATCAATTTCTGAGTTCTGCTAACTTGATTTTTTGTTTGATCTTCTTTTTGTAGTGGACTTGCAAATTCATCCTCTTGCAGAGGTACTCGGCTCACCAGTTGGTATGGTGGGCTCAAACTACTTGGAGAATTTGTCCCAAGTGGAATTCCCTCAATCAGATCCACAATACCCTGAGGAGAGACACCAACTGATAGCTGCTCAGGGGGACAGAATGCTGTTGTCAATGATAAATGGAGAATAGCTGGTATCGCTAGATGACCAACAATTTTTGAAGCCTGCCTTCATGTTTGGGGACGCTATAGATTTCCAATCACAAACACACCCCAAGAAGGAGGCTTGGGTGTTTAAGTTTGGAGAGAGGGTAACGTATCTCCCAGACATGGCCAGAGATTATCCCTTATCTGCATTCATTCATGCTACTCATCCTAGACAGATGCTATGGAACCTGACTCCCAGCAGTTATGGTAGACCGGGCAAAATTATTTTCAAGAGGGATGGGGCCAACGAAATGGGCTACCACATCAGTAGTCCTAGTGGTGGTGTCGTCCCTTTCTCCGGTCTATTGCCTGGATTCACACCGAGCGAAGATTCAGCTATGATCCAACCGGTGCAGACCTAATGTTCATTAACAAGTTCATAAAGGCCTCGGTATTATATCCCCAGGCCAACCCTAGGCTGCCAGGGTAGATGACACCTCATAACCAGAACTGGATTCAGCTTAGTGCCTGGATCATGAAGAACTTCAAGGCGGATCTGGAAGCCGTCGGCCTTTATGAAGCAGTAGCCTCCACGAGTTAGGGTATACCAATGAACATTAACCTGTTCTTGGCTCTGATGGAGTTGTATATCAGTTCAACAGGGACTTTTGCAACCCCACTAGGTGAGATGGCTTTTGTACTGTACGAGATGCAATTCATCTCTAAGATGCCTATGGGTGAAGCTCCCTATGAAGAGTATGTTCCCTCCAACCGGGAACTAGCAGAGATCAGCAAAAAAAATCCTGATCTAGTCAAAGTATATCAAGAATTAATGTGCCATTATCTAATTTGTACCACTATGTATGAAAGTGGGTCGCATTTGGCATATACTAATAAATGGACAACCTATTTATTCTACCACGAGAATAGGATATCCAAAGACGATATGGAGAGATTCCAAGAAAACAAGGCTCCAACCATCAACCCTTATTCGATAATTCCTTCAGATTTGATCCATAGTTTGATGATCACACATAAGTCTTTGGACCAGTATCTGACCACTAAGACTGTAGACATCCCTGCGAGGACTGAAACCTTGAGCTATCTGAGGCATGGCAGTCATAAGATCTCAAGGGAAGCCTTGCTGGCAGGCTTTCCTTCTCTGTGGCTGCGGAGATGGGTCGTGCCAGGGATTAGCACAGCTGACAGAATTCACCGAAACATATTGTGGCCGACAATACGTTTGGTGTTCAAGGTCAGAATCAACCTGCTATCGGCAATGGTGTGTCGGGTAAATGCAGGTTTGCGGACCTTTGGTGATGAACTAATCAAGAATGCTCCTCAACGAAAAGAATTCCCTAGGGTAGATATACCCTATCCTTATCTGATGGGCTGGCTATTGCATCATAACTATAGTTTGTTGCCACCAGGCCCTGGAGATAATGCGGAGGTCTTCCTCCAAAAGTTCAATAAAGCCACGTGGACAACAACTACAGTAGCAGATACTCGGGCAGTACTAAATTACTCTCATGGATGGAACTTTTTCTGCACAAGACCACAAGTTCCAGACGACTGTCTCGGTAAACAATTTGAAGATAGAGGGAAAGGGAGGACTTCATTACCTGTGCCAGTTTTTAAATGGCTAATGTGCATTAGACCCTCACATCTGATGTATATGAATGAAGACAACTGTGCATTCGAACCATATCTACCAAGTCGGTTCGCTCGTCAGTTTGGATATGACCAACTTCACGTTGGTAATCTCTCTACCAGCTTTCATTATTATGGGAAATTAATTGATGGTACAAGAGCATGAAGATACTTTAGCACGGCATGTACTGGTGCTAAATTTTGGGTATCAACTGCTACAAGTACAACCGAGCTATAAATACTCCATACGTATGCTCACTTTTATACATCCATTCGCTCATTCGCGCATGGCAACAATATGAAGGGGAGTCTTCGATGGCCCAAGGAAGGGAACGTCGAAGAACCAGTCAGGGTACCTTCAGACATGCCCGATGATGTTGCTGTTCCAGATGAGAATTTGGAAGTGATCCCTACGGGAGCTGGGGAAATAGCTGCAGGACCAATTATTATCAGAAAGACCCGGAAGCAGAAATCAGATGCAGCTGTTACCCTCCCAGAGAAGAAAAAAAAGGTCAATGTTAAAGGACCTTCTAGACAGAGAGCCGCTACTCCAGAGAGCAAAATTCCTGTTGAGGACCCGCATAATATTACATCTTCTTCAGCTAAACCTGGAGAAGGGTCATCGGCATCCCAACCAGCAGCATCAATAGAAGCTGTGGGGCTCCTATCTCCTGGACATCTCAGCTCATCACTTCATCTGACTTTGCCACAAAAGGCACAAGCTATTGAGGATACTACCACGACTCGTGCTAGTGATACAGAACCCATCCCATCAGATGAAGCGGCTATTGACTTCGATGATGATGACTGGGATCAGGATTACGACTCGCTCTTGGCACGTCCTACATCTACTCCAGGTAAAGCTAAATTACATAAAATTTATACAAAATTATGTATTATGATTTTGCATATTAACTATTTTGCTTAATTTTTGTAGGTGTCATCGTTACAGCAAAGCTTGTGGCTCCTCCTTCTCCTCAAGAAGATATTTATGAAGAAAACATAGAATCTGAGGAAGAGAGTTCTTCTTCAAAAGAAAAAGAAGACTCTCCATCTATGGAGATACCAGAAGAGCCTGTAGTGGGCCAAGAATTGCTTTCTCCTACTGAAGAAAGAGAAGAAGAGCTGGCTGTAAAAGAACCAGTCGCAACAGAAGAAGAGCCAATTATAAATGAGGAACCAGCTGCAGAAGCGCCAGTTGCAGATGAAGAAACAGTTATAGAAGAACCAACTGTGACTGATGCACTGTCAGAGCTTGAAAGGCCTATAATCAGCCAAGGTGGTGAAGACATTGTCAACCCATCAACCAAAGCCGGAGCACCTTCAGTTATTACTACTGACCTGGCACAAGTTCTTGAGAAGACAGTGTCTGAACCTGAATCAGTCACTATAATCACCATTCCTCCCGCAACAATCACCATCACTGAAACTCAAGCAGTTTCAACTCCAGAAACGGCTGGAGTAATGATCCAAAAAAGTGCTGAAGAAATGGTCTCTGAAGCTCCTGGGGATCAGTTAGCCATGGTAGCAGCATCAACAATGGCTTTAACTCAACTTGCTACCAAGTCGACAATAATGTCCACTCCTAGCCTTCAGAAGAGGGACTTGGTAGACATTGCTGCCACACCAAGCTCGAATGCAGAAATGAATCTTCTAGTTGAGATTCATACAGAAACTTTCTACAAAACCCTGGCAGCTTTAATCAAGATGATCCTGAAGAAGGGCCTAAATTATGAAATTTTGAAGGCTGCAATTGCTCTCACGATCAGAAATATTGCTATGTTCAATGACACTGAGAGAGCAGCGGCATTGGAGAAGGTGGTAGAAGAACTTGAACAGCCGGTTAAAGAATATATAAGGCTGTCAAGTGAAACTCTTGAAAGTCTCATCCAAACCGAGTATGATGCTTTATCAGCTGAATACATCACTCGGAAGACTATTTTCAATAAATCTCTCCAGGGAGAAAGCTTTATTGAATGAAACCAAACCCCTACTGGAGATGCATAAAGCAGCCTATGAGACATCAAACATGAGAATTCATCAGCAAGATGATAGAATTCGTGAAGTTGAGGCGGAGTTGGCTCGCTTGAAGGCTGAAAGGGAACAAATAATTGCAGCTCGGGACCAGCATCTAACGCAGAGCTCAATTCTAGAAGAGAAGATTTTCGGTACTGAAGCTGTCATTAAAACCCTTGATGATGCCAAGGATAAAATGATAGCTACTTTCGCCGAATTGTTCCAACTTTGTACTCCAGAAGCTCGACGCACCATAGCTACTGCAACTGTGCTGAGCTCTCGTGAGAAGTGTCTAGCAGAACTGCAAAAACTGCTCGAAGATGTATCTGTTCCATCTTAGGCATTTTTGCTTTTAATACAGAATTTTGTATTCTTCTGTCTTTTACATTCTATAATATTTTCAAGAAACGAATAAAATATTTGTTTTATGACCCTATCATTTATTTTGAATTTAAACAATAGGTATGAGATAGAAAATACTTATCAGAGGTAATATGAACATGACAATTCTTCAAAACTCAATAAATTATATCTATCCAAAGGTAATATGGACATGATAGATAATGAATCTTGTTTTCTTTTTAGAGTGTACAATATTATCAGAGATAATATGAACGTGACAGATCGTAACAACTCAAAGAAAAATAGATTAATATCTATTCAGAGGCCATATGGACATGATAGATAAGAAAAAAATAGACTTAATATTTATTCAGAGGTCATAAGAACATGAAAAATAATAAATTTGTTTTTTTAATCATCTGGTAAGGCAGAAGATCAAAATTCTTTTTTAGGAGACAAATAATCAGCTTAACCAAACATTGGTAGCTGGAAAATAAAGAAGAAATTCAGACATAATATTTCTTCAAGAATTTGCCATTAATTGGCATCATGAGCAAATCTCCATTAGGTTTAGACAACCTATAGGCACCATTTGAGAATATTGTCTCGACTACATAAGGACCTTCCCATTTTGCTTAGAATTTTTCTTTGCTCTTATGAGTCATCACCATCGGTCTTCGGATAGCTAGAACTAGCTCACCAACTTTGAATACCCTCTCTTTAACTTTACGAATAAAAGCTCGAGATATGCGGGCTTGATATAGCTCAATGTGCTGTTGCGCTTAAAGACGCTTCTCGTCCAATCCTTTAAGTTCTTGGAGTCGTAAGTGATCATTATTCTCTGAGGTTAGCTCATTAGCAACGACTATTCTAAGAGATGGAATCTGGATTTCCAGTGGAAGAATAGTCTCACATCCATAAACTAGTGAGAGTGGTGTAAATCCAGTAGGAGTTCGGACTGTCGTTCGGTAAGCCCATAAACATTCTCCAAGTTTCACATTCCAATCACGTTTATTAGAAGAGACAAACTTTTTGAGAAGTTTAATGATTGTTTTGTTGAAAGCCTCAGCCAAACCATTACCAGCTGGATTATAAGCCGTAGAAGCTATATTCTAGATTCGATTCTTATCACAGAATCTATAAAATGCTTGACTGGCAAATTATGGTCCATTATCATGGATTATCCTTCGGGGAATTTCGAAATGATAAATGACATGGTGTTTAATTAAGCTAACCACATTAGATGTTTTCACTTCAACAAGGGGAACCGCTTTCGCCCATTTAGAGAAATAATCCGTTATGGCCAGGATAAACCGATGACCTTTAATAGAAGGAGGATTAATCGAACAAATAATATCCATGTCCCAAGCTTCGAAGGGCCAAGAAGCTACCGTAGGATGTAAAAATTTAGATGTTTGATGAATAAAATTGGCATGAATCTGACATGCTTTACACCGTCTGGCATAATCCACAACATCTGCTATTATAGAAGGCCAATAATACCCTATTCTTCGAATATGGTCCTGTAATTTCAGACCTGGTTGATGAGCATCGCAGACACCATCCTGAGCTTCAAGAAGTGTTTGCATAGCTTCACTCTCAGAGAGACAACGCAGCAAAAGTCCGTCATAAGAACGACGATATAACATATACAAAGAAGAATCGTAGTAGAATCGAAATGATCGTCTCTTGATTGATGCCGCTTCTTTTGGATTTTCAGGTAAAATCTCATGAACCGTATAATCAATGAATGGACTTCTCCAATCCCTTTGCTGAGAACTTAATTCTGTAATATAACTCTGTTCGGTATGCAAATTATTTTTGACACAGAATAAGTCTCGATCCAACAAAGTAATGGTATTTTGTCTGCTAATTGGAACAGCTAAGTCTGCAGCTAAACTAGCAAGAGCATCAGCTTCCAAATTTTGAGAACGTGGTACGAATTCAATGAAGAACCCTTTGAATGAAAAGGCCAATTCGATTACCACTTGATGATAGGGAATAAGGTCAGGATTTATGACTTCATATGTCCCTCTGACCTGATTAACAATCAGTTGAGAGTCTCTATAAGCTTCCAAGAACTCAATGTCTAATTGTTTTGCTACTTGAAGACCAATTAGTAGAGCATTATATTCTGCCACATTGTTGGAGCATGGTTCATTAAGAGAATAAGCACGGTACATAACTATTTTATCATGAGAGACCAAGACGATGCCTACTCCGGAGACAATATTGCCTTTAGGTCCAACCCGTGATGCTCCATCAAAGTATAGTTGCCAAATGTCATCCCGTAAAATCATGTTGCAATCCACGACTTCATCTAGAATGTCCTCATATAGCGTAGATGTTTCAGGTATAGGGTGAGCTGCTAAGAAATCAGCTAATGCTTGACCCTTCACTGATTTTTGTGGTACATAGACCATATCGTACGGAGTAAGCAACACTGCCCAGGTGGCTAACCTGGAGTTAAGAATGCTTGGTTTTCTCATCAATACCCGAATAGGATTTATTCTGGATATGACATGAATAGTTTGTCCTGACACGTAATGTCGTGTCTTTTGAATAGCAAAAACCAAGGCCAGACATTCTTTCTCCATAGGAGTATACCTGTGTTCAGCTCCAACCATCATTCGGCTAAGATAATAAATTGCCTGTTCATGACCCTTATCACTTTTCTATGTAAGAAGAGCACAAGCGAATGATCTAAGGCTCGAACATAGAGCAAAAATGGTCTTCCCACCACTGGAGGTACCAAGACAGGTGGATTTGTATGGTATTGCTTGATGTCATTGAAGGCTTTTTGACATGCTTCATCCCAAACAAATGATACACCTTTCTTTAATAAACGGAAGAAAGGTTGACATCTCCCAGAAAGATTGGACATAAATCTTCTAACACCCACTTTTCTAAAATGAGGGTAATTTTGAACTTTTATAATTTTGATTAATCGATAATAAGATTTAACTCATGTTGTAATTTTTGGTAATTTTTTAAACAATTTAAAACTATTTAAAATGTTGAATTATGATTTTGATGGTTAACTAGTTAATTCCTAGTTTTGCTAAGCTTAGAGACTAACCATGGGGACCTAACCATGTGATTAGAATGACTATTTACAACTTTTTAGGCTAAGGGTATTTTGGTCATTTTGTGACTTTTGAATTATTTAGGATTTTAATTAATTGGTGAATTTTAGATTATTTTAATAATAATTAAATTGATGTATTATGATTTTGGTCATTTTTTATATTTTAATATTTTGGGAAAATTTTATATTTTTAATATTGTTTTTATTGGATTTGTTTAGTCGGGTTTGAGTTTCGTCTCGTTTCGACTTGTATTATGACCCGGATAGCTTGAACTCTAGATGGGACCCAATATTAAGTTAAACATAGCTCACAAGACCCAACATTTAAGTTAGTTAATTAAACTAATTTTTATCATGTTAGAATGGTTAAGTTAGAGACTCAAAACTAGATCATTTTGACCCCAAACTTGAACCTAGTCTAGACTTAACCATATGAGACAAGAGATGGGCAATTAGGACATTTACCATTAGCCCTAATAGACTCTTTATGGCAGCCACCTTTAGGAGAGAATGACTCATTTCATTCATTACAATCTTGCCTCTTTTATTTTCCTTTTGTTCTTCCCCAATTTTAGAGAGCCTTCCCATTGATTTGATCTCCAAATCAAATCATTCCTTCACCAAACCTTCCCTCAATTATTTCCATTATCCAAGGGAAGGGTGCTACCAAGGATTGGAAGAGGAGTACAAGGAGGAGTGTCCACTTTGAGGGATCTTTGTATCGGAGCCGTGTCCTAATGGATTTCATTGGAATTCCACTCCCAATAGGTAAAACCCATCCTCTAAATCGATTTCCTTTGCATATAAATTAGTTTTGAATCCGTAGGATCCATTTTCATGCATGTGTCCCATTTAGATTCAAATTTGAGGCCATTTGGAGCTCTCTTGAGGATTTTTGATATGTGTCTTGTGTCCTACTTGATAGATCCCAAATTAGGACACCCCATGTGTATGTATGTATGATAATAGTTTAAATAGATATTTAAATTCAGTTTTAGAATGGTTAGAGAGTGGATTGATCTTAGTTAGGATAGTTAGAATGAGTTTCATTTGGATACCTATGTATGTATCCAAGTATCTTGGCCTATATGTGTTCTTTTGTCAAATTCGTCATAATTTTTATCCACGTTTTTATTAACCAAAGCAACTTAGAAATGTCATAACTTTTAGCTTAGAACTCCGATTTATCTCCCATTTTTTTAAAAGAACTGTATCGAAGTTATATTTCCAAATATATATTTTAATAAGCCAAATTCTTTCTGTAACTTTCTGTAGAATTATTTGAGTGTCAGCTATACGAAAGACGAACGTGTTTCGGTATTTTCGCAATTTCGGGAGCTTTAGGACATGAAAATACGATCCGTTTAAAGTTTTGAAAAGCTAACACGAAGGGCTACAATATACTTTAATCCTAGAATTTAATAGAGGCCCAATTGGTACAGTATTGGTTTTAAGTAGAAGAGTAAATATACGATATATGTATTTTGTGTGACCTATGAGCCTATGTAGTATAGATATTAAATGAATGTAGAGTATGTAATACATGATATGTTAGATGAATAAAATGATATATATATGATATATATTCTCTTTACATTAATGTATATATATGGTTGAATGTAAGCGTGTAGGAATGCAATTAATATAATGTATGTAAGCAATGCATAAATGCATGAATGAAAGAATGATATACAATGTATGCATGAAAATATATAATGAATGCTAGATATGAATGCAAGGTATATATGTAATGATAGATATGAATGCATAATGTATAAATATTGTAATGCAATATATAATGATATCATGTATGGTAATATAGAATATATGATGCAAGCATGTATATGTCCACTGTTTTTCCTTTTCCTTACATTTTCCTTCTCTTCCCTTTCCATTTCAGTTTTTCCCCCTTTTTTCTGCTTCTATTTTAACATGTTATATACAATATATATAATGTATAGATGCATGTAAGTATCTAATATGCATGAATGAATGTCATATATGAATGAATCAATCAATCAAAGGTATAAGTAAAATATAATGCATTGTAATGAATGTTAACATGTACAATGTATAAAAGTATGTATATAAATATGCATGAATGTATATATCTATGTAACTATGTAAATATGTATGATGTAACATATGCCTATATAAATAAATATGTATGTAATGTGGATATGCATGTATGTATAAAGGTATGTATTTATATATATTATCTATTTTATATTATGTATTGTTGTGGTTCACATTGTCTGGTGATTGTGTGAGTGCTAGCCTAGGCTTAGTTAGGCCTAGTGAGACTTGTTAGACTTGTTGGGCTAGGACTTAACCTAGTTGACCTAATTTGACTAGTGTGGTTGACTAATGTTGACCAAGTGTTGACTTTAGTCTAGTTTGACCTAGACAGCATGTAGATGCATTGTACATTTCATTTATCATCTCTCGTATGACCTGTGTTGCTCTAAATAGGACTCTGTGGCTTCAGTTTGGACCTCTATACCTATTAGCTGTTCAGGTTATCAGGCGAGTACATTCTCTGATAGTTCTCTCATTTAATTGTCAATTATTGTACTTCAGTTATAGTTAGTTTTATGTGATTCTCTGTTACAACACGTATGGATATTTTTGGATTCATGTATGCGACACACATACCAAACTTATCTGGCCTCTATTACTGGAATCATTCTGGAATCTATTTCTGGAATCATCATATTTTGGCTGGACTCATCTCGATTCTCGTGTCAAATTTTGGATTCATTTGTATTGTGGGGCGGGGAAATATTGAGTAAGACATGTAAACATACCCCAAATCTAGAATCTTCCAACTAGAATCTTCTGGAAGTATAGCCATCTCTCGCCTGATCAGTGAGAGATGTGCCTGATTACCTACAGCCGTTTATATGTCGATCTCGGTATTTTAAAACACACTGTTAGAATAGCTGGACTCACCTGGATTCTTGATCACTACCTAGAATCATCTTGTACTAGATTCATCTTGTATTAGATTCATCCCGTACTGGATTTACATAGGTTTTATACTGGTTTACATTTTCTGTCTGGACTTATCATGTTACTCTAGTTCAGCTAGATTTATTTTACAGTCTTCATTGCCATCATTCTTCTCTTGTTTTAGTTACTTTACTTTTCTTGTATCTTACTGCTTCTCTATACTATCACCTAAATATAAACTGCCATATTCATCAAGATGAAATTATATGGGCTAGGTCATCTAAGTTATGAATTTGATAGATTACTTTAATAGTTTATATTTATCTTTCTTGGTTAGTTAATGAATTTGATTTTTGGGTATCCATTGTTGATTTAATTTAATTTTTGTCAAGATGAAATTATATGGGCTAGGTCATCTAAGTTATGGAATCTAGTCTTTTACAGTCATATTAGCCAGTATGGTGAGGACATATAGTCTGACTTTGGATATATTTCTCGGGTGTGAGAATTTAAGATTTTCGCAGCCAAGTTAGCGGCATCGCGAAAATTTTAAATACCATAATTCTAGAGGTATGTACCTAAGTCGAGGACTTTGTGATTATCGTAGCCTTGCTTACTAGTATGACGAGGATTTAGAGTACCATAATTTTGGATAGACGCATATGATTATCAGAATGTACCTTAAATATTCTTGAACATATTTTCTCTACTTTTGTTTCAGTCATTCTCAAAAAAAAAAGAATTATTGTTTGTTTTGTTTGTTTTGCTTCTCATTATTTAACTTAGGAGTAGCTTTAGCTGTATTATAAACCTTGTGTAACTTCTTACTATGGATTTATTTTTAATACAATGAATCGATGATTTTTCTAGACCTTATCTTGGATTTGATATTATAGCTCTGGTTTCAAAATGGTTCTTCTTTTAAACAGATAAGCAGAACAGATTTTATCGTTATTTTCTTCTTGCTATTATTCTTGTATTAAATAATAATAATAATAATAATAATAATAATAATAATAAAACTATCTTGATTACATCAATCACCTACTTTGCAATCTTGGTAGGAATCTAAATGTTGGTCTTGATATAGAATTTGATTTTTATATTGGGACATGAGAATATATATAACGGACACAGACACTTGCCTGATGCGTATGCATGTTACACTTTGATTACCAACCTATCTGAATATATATTAATATGTTGTTGATGTTTAAATTCTCAAAACCCAGTATTTCTGGTTCTCTGCTTTTTCCAGCTTAAATTCATAATTTAAATATAAATTTCATGTTATTAGTTTTGTTACATCACTGCACATGTATGTTCATACAGGGTTTCAATTCTTAAAGAAATTGGTTGAGTTTTGTGTTTAAAATTGTCAAATCTAAGACCATGTGCATATTAACCCTTAATACTGGATTTTAAATATTAGTTCAATTTGTTGTTTTAAATGTAATATTTTGAGCTATATACATTATTGTATGTAGGAATATAATGTTAGGTTTCACATTTTTTTATATGTTAGGTTGTGATAAACATTGGGTTGGTTTGATATTCGAAATTCTCCAAAATCCTAAAACTGAATACATGTTAACATTTTTTATTATTAATTACAGATGTTTAGTTCAATTCCAGATTTAATATGTAATATTTAGAGCTGTATACATTGTCGTATGTAGGGATAGTATGTTAGGGTTTCATCTCCATCATGTTAGGACGTGTTGGGAGCATTGAGTTGGTTGTGATGTTTCAAATCCCTAAAAATCTAAAACTGCATTATGTTAATATTACACTGGTTTAAATGTTAGCTTATTTCAGATTCTTGTATGTAAATGCTGAACTAAAACTGGATTTAACCTTTCAATACTAAGCTATAATCCTGTACAAGGACATACACACCCTAACTTAGTATACACTGCCATATAAACCTAACCCTTCCTCTCTATGTTATGTTCATATATCTATATAGACATATATAGAGTTTATGCATAAATATTATAATTTATATATATCCATAACTAAATCTCTACCTCTATATATATATATATATATATATATATATATATATATATATATATATATATATATATATATATATATATGGTTAGCCATGCATGCTATGAGTAAATAGGTTGTGCATTGTAGATTGTTAACCAATATGCCATGAGTAGTGTAACTGGATTGTTATTGTTTTGAAACCCAAATCCTCATATACACTTTCATGTATATTTCACATACACACACGTCTACTATCTAACCCTATGAACATGTCCACATACACCCATACACACACTAACCACATAACCTTTACATAATGCTAGTTTTTTCCTCTCTAATGCTATATATATATATATATATATATATATATATATATATATATATATATATATATATATATATATATATATATATATATATATATATATATATTTTAAAAAAAAATATATATATATATATATATATATATATATATATATATATATAAAATATATATATATATATATATATATATATATATATATATATATATATATATATATATATATATATATTGGATTTCAATGCAATTGACTTTCATTCTTTAACTTTTGATTTTTTTTCTTTGAATAGTACCCCTTTATAGATAATTGGTAGTTATCTTATTTTATTTTCTGATAAGTACCAGTTTTTATATAGGATGGTAGACTGCCTTACAGTTTTGATGATTTGTTATTTATGTATCTTTTCCAGTTTAACACCCCCGATTGCTTGTATGTTTGATACCCTATGACCCTTTTGGTTAGCATGACTAGTATACCTAGATGAGACTTTCATTACCACCATATGCCATGACCCTGTATGCCATCCTTTTTAATCGTATGATTTAGGTAAGTTCTGAGACCATGATTGTTGGGGATGAGACTCTAGAAAAAGTACGACCATCTTAATTTCGAGGACAAAATTCTTCTAAGGAGGGTAGACTTGTAACACCCGCTTTTCTAAAATGAGGGTAATTTTGAACTTTTATAATTTTGATCAATCGATAATAAGATTTAACTCATGTTGTAATTTTTGGTAATTTTTTTAAACAATTTAAAACTATTTAAAATGTTGAATTGTGATTTTGATGGTTAACTAATTAATTCCTAGTTTTGCTAAGCTTAGAGACTAACCATGGAGACCTAACCATGTGATTAGAATGACTATTTACAACTTTTTAGGCTAAGGGTATTTTGGTCATTTTGTGACTTTTGAATTATTTAGGATTTTAATTAATTGGTGAATTTTAGATTATTTTAATAATAATTAAATTGATGTATTATGATTTTGGTCATTTTTCATATTTTAATATTTTGGGAAAATTTTATATTTTTAATATTGTTTTTATTGGATTTGTTTAGTCGGGTTTGAGTTTCGTCTCGTTTCGACTAGTATTGTGACCCGGGTAGCTTGAACTCTAGATGGGACCCAATATTAAGTTAAATATGGCTCACAAGACACAATATTTAAGTTAGTTAATTAAACTAATTTTTATCATGTTAGAATGGTTAAGTTAGAGACTCAAAACTAGATCATTTTGACCCCAAACTTGAACCTAATCTAGACTTAACCAGATAGGCAATTAGGACATTTACCATTAGCCCTAATGGACTCTTTATGGCAGCCACCTTTAGGAGAGAATGATTCATTTCATTCATTACAATTTTGCCTCTTTTATTTTCCTTTTGTTCTTCCCCAATTTTAGAGAGTCTTCCCATTGATTTGATCTCCAAATCAAATCATTTCTTCACCAAGCCTTCCCTCAATCATTCCCATTCTCCAAAGGAAGGGTGCTACCAAGGATTGATTTTTGGTATTTTTTTTTAAACAATTTAAAACTATTTAAAATGTTGAATTGTGATTTTGATGGTTAACTAATTAATTCCTAGTTTTGCTAAGCTTAGAGACTAACCATGGAGACCTAACCATGTGATTAGAATGACTATTTACAACTTTTTAGGCTAAGGGTATTTTGGTCATTTTGTGACTTTTGAATTATTTAGGATTTTGATTAATTGGTGAATTTTAGATTATTTTAATAATAATTAAATTGATGTATTATGATTTTGGTCATTTTTCATATTTTAATATTTTGGGAAAATTTTATATTTTTAATATTGTTTTTATTTGATTTGTTTAGTCGGGTTTGAGTTTCGTCTCGTTTCGACTTGTATTGTGACCCGGGTAGCTTGAACTCTAGATGGGACCCAATATTAAGTTAAATATGGCTCACAAGACCCAACATTTAAGTTAGTTAATTAAACTAATTTTTATCATGTTAGAATGGTTAAGTTAGAGACTCAAAACTAGATCATTTTGATCCCAAACTTGAACCTAATCTAGACTTAACCAGAGAGGCAATTAGGACATTTACCATTAGCCCTAATGGACTCTTTATGGCAGCCACCTTTAGGAGAGAATGATTCATTTCATTTATTACAATTTTGCCTCTTTTATTTTCCTTTTGTTCTTCCCCAATTTTAGAGAGTCTTCCCATTGATTTGATCTCCGAATCAAATCATTCCTTCACCAAACCTTTCCTCGATCATTCCCATTCTCCAATGGAAGGGTGCTACTAAGGATTGGAAGAGGAGTGCAGGGAGGAGTGTCCACTTTGAGAGATTTTCGTATCGGAGCCGTGTCCTAAAGGATTTCATTGGGATTCCACTCCCAATAGGTAAAACCCAACCTCTAAATCAATTTTCTTTGCATATAAATTAGTTTTGAATCCGTAGGATCCATCCTCATGCATGTGTCCCATTTAGATTCAAATTTGAGGCCATTTGGAGCTCTCTTGAGGATTTTAGATATGTGTCTTATGTCCTACTTGATAGATCCCAAATTAGGACACCCCATGTGTATGTATGTATGATAATAGTTTAAATAGATATTTAAATTCAGTTTTAGAATGGTTAGAGAGTGGATTGATCTTAGTTAGGATGGTTAGAATGAGTTTCATTTGGATACCTATGTTTGTATCCAAGTATCTTGGCCTATATGTGTTCTTTTGTCAAATTCGTCATAATTTTTATCCACATTTTTATTAACCAAAGCAACTTAGAAATGTCATAACTTTTAGCTTAGAACTTCGATTTATCTCCCGTTTTTTTTAAAAGAACCGTATCGAAGTTATATTTCCAAATATATATTTTAATAAGCCAAATTCTTTCTGTAACTTTCTGTAGAATTATTTGAGTGTCAGCTCTATGAAAGACGAACATGTTTCGATATTTTCGCGATTTCGGGAGCTTTCGGATACGAAAATGCGATCCATTTAAAGTTTCAGAAAGCTAACACGAAGGGCTACAACATACTTTAATCCTAGAATTTATTAGAGGCCCAATTGGTACAGTAATGGTTTTAAGTAGAAGAGTAAATATACGATATATGCATTTTGTGTAACCTATGAGCCTATGTAGTATGGATATTAAATGAATATAGAGTATGTAATACATGATATGTTAGATGAATGAAATGATATATATATATATGATATATATTCTCTTTACATTAATGTATATATATAGTTGAATGCAAGCGTGTAGGAATGCAATTAATATAATGTATGTAAGCAATGCATAAATGCATGAATGAAAGAATGATATACAATGTATGCATGAAAATATATAATGAATGCTAGATATGAATACAAGGTATATATGTAATGATAGATATGAATGCATAATGTATAAATATTGTAATGCAATATATAATGATAGCATGTATGGTAATGTAGAATATATGATACTAGCATATATATGTCCACTGTTTTTCCTTTTTTTTTTACATTTTCCTTCTCTTCCCTTTCCATTTCAGTTTTTCTTCCTTTTTTCTTTTTCTATTTTTACATGTTATATACAATGTATATAATGTATAAATGCATGTAAGTATGTAATATGCATGAATGAATGTCATATATGAATGAATGAATCAATCAAAGGTATAAGTAAAATATAATGCATTGTAATGAATGTTAACATATATAATGTATAAAAGTATGTATGTAAATGTGCATGAATGTATATATCTATGTAACTATGTAAATAAGCATGATGTAACATATGCCTATATAAATAAATATGTATGTAATATGGATATGCATGAATGTATGAAGGTATGTATTTATATATATTATCTATTTTATATTATGCATTGTTGTGGTTCACATTATCTTGTGATTGTGTGAGTGCTAACCTAGGCTTGGTTAGGCCTAGTGAGATTTGTTAGACTTGTTGGGCTAGGACTTAACCTAGTTGACCTAATTTGACTAGTGTGGTTGACTAGAGTTGACCAAGGGTTGACTTTAGTCTAGTTTGACCTAGACAGCATGCAGATGCATTGTACATTTCATTTATCATCTCTCGTATACATCTTGACCTGTGTTGCTCTAAATAGGACTCTGTGGCTTCAGTTTGGACCTCTATACCTATCAGCTGTTCAGGTTATCAGGCGAGTACATTCTCTGATAGTTCTCTCATTTAATTGTCAATTACTGTACTTCAGTTATAGTTAGTTTTATGTGTTTCTCTGTTACAACGCGTATGGATATTTTTGGATTCATATATGTGACACACATACCAAACTTATCTGGCCTCTATTACTGGAATCACTAGAATCATTCTGGAATCTATTTCTGGAATCATCATATTTTGGCTGGACTCATCTCGATTCTCGTATCAAATTTTGGATTTATTTGTATTGCGGGGCGGGGAAACATTGAGTAAGACATGTAGACATACCCCAAATCTGGAATCTCCCAACTGGAATCTTCTGGAAGCATAGCCATCTCTCGTCTGATCAGTGAGAGATGTGCCTGATTATCTACAGCCGTTTACATGTCGATCTCGGTATTTTAAAACACACTGTTAGAATAACTGGACTCACCTGGATTCTTGATCACTACCTAGAATCATCTTGTACTAGATTCATCTTATATTAGATTCATCCCGTACTGGATTTACATAGTTTTTACACTGGTTTACATTTTCTGTCTGGACTTATCATGTTACTCTAGTTCAGCTAGATTTATTTTACAGTCTTCATTGCCATCATTCTTCTCTTGTTTTAGTTACTTTACTTTCCTTGTATCTTACTGCTTCTCTATACTATCACCTAAATATAAACTGCCATATTCATCAATAAAACTATTTATAACTGCTTTATAGTTCTCTGTCATTACTTGGGTTTTCTTGATAAGTTGTACTCGTTCCTGTCCTGACTGGACCTGTTGATAAATTTTACAGATAGCTTGGAGGTTGCCTTCTAGCCTAGAGAAGACAAGTAGAGGTTGTATAGATAGTTATTTTAGTTGTCTTGAGTTGTATTTACTTTACGGATTACTGTACTTGAATTTTGAGATATTTTCTGGGTTTGTGTATCTTAGACACTTAGACTTCTATTTACGGTATCTCTTTGTGGATTTCGTATTTTATCTATCTCTTATCATGCTCTACCTTAGATGTGATTGAGATTGTATTTGCTATGTCACCTCCATTCGGAGTGTATATACAGTACAGGTACCTTTATACTGTTAGATGTTGTGACCTAGGACATCGTTCTACCGCCGACACTGCGGCGTAGGCTGTGCGCTGTTACGTACTCGTACCCTCATAGTGGGTGCGGGTCATGACAAATCTCCTGATATAAGCAATACGAACTTGGAAGCTGCGTAGTTCTTTTAGATTGCGTGGAGGACGCATTTCAAGAATTGCCTAGGTTTTATCAGGATCAACATGGATACCTTGAGAAGTGATGACAAATCCCAAAAATTTGCCACTGGAAACCCTTAAGAAAGACTTAGTGGGATTCATCTTCAGTTGATGTTGACGCATTAACTCAAATACTGTCTTCAAGTCTTGAATATAATCATCTTTTGACAGCAATATCATCTATATAACATTCAACTGTTTTTCGTAGATATTCTTGAAAGATATTGCTCATAGCCCGTTGATACGTAGCACTGGCATTTTTCAGACCAAAAGGCATAACCGTATAGCAGTAAACTCCAAGAGGTGTACGAAAAGCGGTATGCTTTTCATCTTCTGGATGCATCTTAATTTGGTTGTATCCTGAAAATCCGTCCATGAAAGACATGTATTCAAAACCACATGTATTGTCTATCATGACACCGGTGATCGGAAGTAGAAATTTGTCTTTTGGACAAGCTGCATTAAGATCTCGAAAGTCTATGCAGACTCGGACTTTTCCATTCTTTTTCATAACAGGAACAATGTTGGCAACCTAGTCTGGGTGTTGTTCTTCACGAACAAAGCCACATGTGATCAGCTTTTTGACTTCTGCTTCAATTGCATCCATCATATCTGGTCGAAAACACCGCTGCTGTTGTTTTACAAGCTTGGCATTAGGAAGAATATTGAGTTTATGAGTAGCTACTTTAGGATCTAAACCCGGCATATCCTCATAACTCCATGCAAAGATATCAATATATTCTTTAATCAGCTTTATCAACTCTTACTTTTCATCTTCAGAAAGGTTTTTATTGATGAATATCGGCTTGGACATAGTTCCATCGCCAACGTCAATCTGGACAATTTTATCTTTTGTCGGTGGTTGTCGCTGTTCAAAATTAAGCTCCCACTGAGTGTCCATTTGTTGTGCCCAAGGGGTTATTTTTGAATGGCTCAGATTCACCATCAGTTTGAACCATGTTGACTGAAAAGACACACTCAGATTCAAAATAATGGTCTCCTCCAGAATCTGAGGATTGTAAAAAATGGAAGAAAAATCTTCTTCCATATCTTCTTTATACATATGGGATGTATCAGATTCGATGAATTGGATTTCTTCAGAATCTGAGGATTGTAAAGAACTGGAAGAAATTCTTCTTGTATATCTTCATTAAACATGTAGGATGGATCATATCCCAACCCATGACAAGTTTTCTGGTAAAAAGGATCACCACATAATGGTAACCGTCTACCTTTGCCTTGATTGAGACCTTGCATAGTCTTTAAATCATATCCCATATTCTGGATAATCTTAAGAGATTGTTGACTATATTTGTCAATTCGGATTCTTTCTTTATCTTTCTCTCTGAGATCATCTGTTTGAGTAACAAGGATATTTCTAGTCAGGCCAAACACAATTTGCCGCTTGTTTTTCTTATTAGACAGAATCACAAAATAAGATTCTTCGTGACGTCTATAAGTTACACAAGCTTGTGATGATGAGGCTACAGGAAGAAGGTATGGAGAAGATGTTAAGAACCTTTGAGCATAAGGTCCAACATCGACATGAGGAGGAAAAGAGTTTTCCTTATGATTAATATATAAGGTTTTCTCTGTATTTATGTCATTTTTATGTTGATGACTTTGATTATCAGCAGATAAAGTCATTCTTTCAATAAATTTTACAGCCATGTACTCCAAAAGGAAATCTTCATTAATATGAGAAAGTACAGAATGATCAATATTTACATCATTTACAAACTGACTACTACGCTTTGGATTGATCATTAACGGACCATCATCCATCTTCTGCATAGACTTGCCAATGTTCATAATTAGTGGTTCTGGATCATTTATACGAGAAGTACATCCCTTGACCTTGATCATAAGAGGTTGAACTTGGCTCTTGACTGGAATTTTTACAGATTCCTCAGATGAAGTTTGAGTTCTTCCTTTAACCTTGATCATCAGAGGTTCGTCATTGACAGGTTGGGGTTGGATTCGACCTTTGACTTTAATCTTCAAAGGTTGATCTTCAGGAGGATCTTCTAAGACAGATTAATCTTCTGCAGGTGATCGATCTTCGGCCATATCTTCTGCAGGTGATCGATCTTCGGCCATATCCGATATCTCCTTCACATACTCCTGTTTGTAGAGTATTGAATCAGAGAAATAGGCTTCAACACCCTTAAAAGGATTGGTATCTGCAAATTCAGTCTTCACAACCCCTTGAGAGTCCACATACTTGAAGCATTGGTGGAGAGTTTAAGGCACAATGTTATGCTCATGTATCCATGGACTTCCAAGAAGGATGTTGTAAGATACATCTGAGTTGATAACATAAAAGGTCGTCATAGTTCGAAGATCACCTATTTGAATCTTTAGATGAATCTTCTCCAATGGTTTACTCTTTCCAGAGTTGAAACCAACTATTGTTGTACCAGTGTAAGTCAAATCACTAGTAGGAATCCTCAAGGGTCGTAGCATACTCTGAAGAATAATGCTAATAAAAGAACCGAGATCAATATAAATCCTGTCAACTTCAGTAGATTCAATATACCCTGTATAACACAGAGGCCTGTCGTGCTTATTATGCTTCAACAGCATATCTTCTTGTGTGAAGGTAATGTTAGGAATTGCTTCCATCACACTATGACATTGTGGACACGACACTGGTATATTGTCAGGACTTTTGAGTTGAGCTAAGCATGAGTCTGCTTGTAGCAAAGCTTCGCTCAAAGTTTCTCGTCGTTCTTTAGAAAGACGAAGCAACTCAAAGATAGAAATTCTAGCCGGGGTATTAGTTAGTTGGGCTAGAATATCGAACTTGTAGGGCTTCATCACCACCCCTTAATTTGAAGCAGACTTCAATGGAACGTCAAAGCGTACTGCTTTCTGTTTTCCTTTTTCAATCACAGATGATTTAGAAGGTCTTGCCTCAGTAGGAACATGAGATGGTTGAGCTGGTAGTGTTTCAACAACAACCTCTACTTCTTTAGAAGTTTCCTCATAATCTTTGTGGTACTCTTTTCCAGATCTCGTACCAGCAAAGGTTTCTTCCTCTAACTCAGGAGAATGAAGTACCATATTATAGGTTTTAATATTCTTTCCCTTAGTCCTCTTCTTGCGAGGATTTTTATGAGAGACCTCAAATCCCAATCCAACAGCGGATTTTTGACCTTGAATTTGTAAAGGAAGTCGCATTCCTTTATCATAGTTCAAGCCTTCCGCCTTTTGAAAGTCATAGCCCATCTTTTTCTGAGATGGACTGATTGTTGGCTGTACATATGAGTGGTAGCGGACTTTTAATAGATGATTCATCAGAGGAAGAAGAAACAGAGACCTTTGTAGTCATAGGAGTAGGGGTATTCGAAACAGGAGGAAAAATCCCTATAGGAGCTTTTTCATAAGCAGCAAAGACTTGTTGTGCCCTGTATAAGGGGACACTATTCATTGATAACCATTGTCGATGAGTTAGTTTGAGTTTGGTAGGAGGAGCCAAAATTGGAGGGCATATATTCAAACCCCTCAGCCTATCCTCCAAAGGAATGCCATCCCAACGATGATCCAAATCATCAGGATCTGGAGTAACAACATGAGAAATCATATTGCACGTTTTGACTTTTCTACCTTTCTTGGATTTTGAAGTTTTACCTTCCTTTTCCATTTTAGGTACTAAATCAGGGTGTACCCACATGATTTCACTATTTTTTAATGTGAGAGGCAATAATCCTTCATCTTGCTCTCTAGCTGGCGGGAGATTCACAATCTTCATGGTTGCCTTAGAAATTGGGACAATCCCATCTGGAACTTGCTGTGGAGAAAAACCTCCGAATTGAAGAGAAATCATATTAGTTGTAACTGTATGCTCATCATTGGTTAAAGCGATGGCATTAGCATTTATCAACTCTTGGATTTTCTTCTTTAAAACATAGCAATCCTTGGTAGGATTATTTATGTATCTATGATAGATACAATACTTGGGATTGTCAGTCAGATTCACCTCATTAGGTCTTTTTGGCTCTGGAATCTGGAGTTTGCCACTCTTCACAAGACATTGGAATATCCCTGGGATATCACTGTCATCAAAAGAGTACTCTTGTTTTGGTTTGGAAGACTCCAAATTATTTGGCGTCGTTTTAGATTTTGAAAGATTAACCACTAGGGTTTCCTTCCCTTTTCTATTGCGATTGTCGGAATTATTACCTGAAGAGGCTTTCTTTCCTTTATCTTCTGAGGCAAAGATCATCCCGTTTTCACGAGCCAACCTACCATTGGTCTCGGCTGAAACTGCTGCTATATTGAACGAGGCCCAATCTGTGAATTGAGATCCCGTAAAGACTGCAATAGTTGGTCGCAGATTTATTTTGCATGTATCAATCAATGCTGAATTTGGCATACCAGGAGGCATTTTTAAAGTTGCCTGTCAGAAACGTTCAATAAACGTCTGAATATCTTCCTTCTCCTTTTGTTTGATTTCTATTAAGGAGGACATATTCATGTCCATTCCTCCTTCATAGAAACAAGAGGGAAACATTGCTTTAAACTCGTCAAAAGACAATATGCAATTATCGGGTAAACTACGATACCAGTCGTATGCTGAACCCGTCAAACACCCAAGGAAAACTCGGATGAGAAGAGCATCATTCTTTTGCAAATGTACAGTCATAATATCAAAATAATTAATATATTGACTAGGAGAAGCCTTTTCATCAAATAACACCATCGATTGTGGCTTGAACTTTGGAGGAAAGGGTACATCATTCCAGTGAGGAGGATAAGGTTACTTGATCCCTAACCTCTGGAGTTTATCCTTGTGCTTAAGAACCTCAAACTGTGCTTTTTAGTTCACGTACTGCTTGAATAGCTTCACTAGTTTGGAGAAGCACATTTGATTGGATAGTGGCTGGATGTACCGTAACCCCCACCGGAGGTGGTACATCTTCTAGAATGAGAGGATCTGGAACTGTAGAGTTTTGATTGATAGCAGGCTCTTGACTAAGATTATTCAAAGGTGTATCAACCTCTTGACTATCTTGAGTTTGTGCTGCTACCTGCACCAGAGTTACCACTGCCGGCTGAACAGTTTGCTGAGTCATTATTATTTGATGCATATTTTGCATCATATCAAGCATGTCCTTTAGTGATTGTTCCACTGCAGAGAGACGTTGTTCTGTATTAGAAGTTGACATCTCCGGTTCATCTCCGACAGCATAGGATTCAACTTCCCTTGAACATACAGAGGGATTGGTGTAGAGGTATGAATCAACGCTATCCGTTTCTGACTCCAAAGAATGGGTACCCCCAGCTTCTAAATCTGAAGATTGCAACGATCTTTGACTTCTTGAACGGGTATGCTGATATACCCCTTCAAAGGTGTCAAGCATTCGGTTGAACTATTGTTGGCGTGGAGTCCTGGACGAATTGCGTCTTGGACGTCGTCCTCTATTGATATGAGATGCCATATTAACTGAAGCATAGGACAACTCATGTTCTTGGTCATCAATTGATTGCTGAGGCACATTGTAGCTTAATCGGTCAAAAACTGACCGTTTAGAAGCCAAACAACAACATTTGATTACAATCCTGTGACACTCACAATGATAATTTTCTTTGGGGAGTGTCACAGGAGATTTTCTGTTTTTACGCTTTTGTACAAGTAACTCGCGTAAATCAGAAGGAGTGGAAGGAGTCATCTTCTTTATTACATTTGGGACAGAGAAACGTTAGTCCCTTGCGTATAAAGAAGATTACTGGCTGCATTAGCAGAACCAAACTGTATATTTTTATGTGCCTGGAGTTGCGTGCGTAAATCCTGAGATTTTTGTGCACAAAGAACTCCATCAGCATTACGCATAATTTAAAGGTTTGGTACTTTGCGTAAAGCAGTATAAGAAGGTTGTTGGTGGAAAACTGAAGTTTTACCAACAATAGAATTCTTGTTTTTATGCTGCATGCGTGTGGGCAAATTCACTTTAGATGCAAAGGCATCATTGTGAACTTTATCTACCATGTCATCGACAGGAGTTTACCCTTATGCGTAGAGTGCAAAACATGAACATCTGCCACATCACAGACAGGAGATTTACCTTTACGTGTAGAATGCAAAACTTGGGTGTCTACCACGTCACAGATGGGAGACTGATTTTTACGTGCAGAGCGTAAAACTGGGTGTCTACCACGTCATAGACGGGAGACTAATTTTTATGCACAGAGCGTAAAACTTGGGAGTCTACCACGTCACAGACGGGAGACCGATTTTTACGCGCAGGGCGCAAAACTGAAGTAGAGACTGCCTCGTCACAGACGGGAGCCTCCATAACAGGAGTAGAAAGGATTCCCATGCTTTCAGAGACAGCAGGGAGATCAGAGGATGCTTTGGACTTAGGAACCCAAAGTTTTCGTGCCTTCTACGATTTTTGAACATTGGAGCAGCGAGTACTACCCCCAGTTCGGAGAATTTCTTCGTAAGCAGTCTGGTCGAATTGAACAACCAGAGTCTTCTTTGTCGATCCGACCGACACATCATTATATTGAGCAATTGCTTTCTCGTCAGAGGAAAAAGTCGTCCCCAGCAGAGTCGCCATTTTGTTTCACTTAACAAAATGCCTAAAATTGGCTTTTGAAAGAAAATAAGAAAAATTACAAAAGTACAAATTATTTCTAGAAAGTATTGCTATGGAAGTCCGATCTGAGAGCGATCACTTTGTTCCTTGGACCATACGATGATGATGAAAAAACTGCTTGAAGAAGACAAACAATCAGAAGAACTAAGTCACCAGAAAGATATCGACACAACGGCACTGATGGCACGGTCGAATGCTTTCATGCTTTGCTTTAACCTGTTCTTGAGAAAAAGTTAAAGAAATGCTTCTGGGAATATCACTCTGAAAGTATAAGTTTTCTCAGAATCTCCTCTCCTGTATCTCTCCTTATCTTGTCTATGCTAAAAATAAGTCTATTTATATACTAGAACCTCTGTGTGTAAAAAGCAACAAAGTTGGGCCTCTACGCAAGTAACTGTCACCCACAATTAAAAATCAACCTTTACGCGTGATGACACGTGTCCCATGTAGAGTTTTGATCTCTACGCATGGTGACACGTGTCCTACTACTTCAACAAAATGGGGAGAGCACGTACACACGTTCCTCGATAAGTGTGGCATGAAAGCCACGTAAGCAGACCACGTTCTTATGTAGCTAGAAAAGATTGGGCGTAAAAATGACCCAAAATATACTTCCTTCGTAAAGTAGCAGACTGGGCATAAAATAACCCAAAATTAACTTCTTGCGTAAAGTGGCTGAAAAGTAGCCTTGAGTATATAATTAGCTCAAATAAACTCTATGCGCACAAAAGCCTTGAGCGTAAAAGCTCGAATTGCTTTCGTGCGTAAAAGAAGCAGTCTCTTGAGCGTAAAGTACCTAATCTGCACACTAAATGATAAGCGTTGGGTTTGGTGAAAAAATTTTCTCGGCTTCTGTGCACTGTTCTGTCAGAAAATCATTATGTCAGATCAAAATTATGCGCATTAAATGCAGTCTGACAGCCTGTCTCTCGCGTAAAAGCTGAAAATGGTTCTCGCGTAAAAGAGCTCGCGTAGAGTTTACCCTGTTTGCTCTCTGCGTAAAATTTGAATCTTATTCAGTTTGACTTGCGTGAAGCTCTCAACTTCTTTGACTTGGTCTATGAAATTTATTTATGCTTCTACATATAGCTTTCCATCGGCTATACGTGACTGTCAACGCGGACATTTGGTCAGCTGTTGGCATAGTACATTGATCGTGCAAGGCGCGTGTGTAACAGTATACTGAAAAGCAATGCTTTGAGTACAAGTGGGAGATTGTAGTGGGAGATTGTTAGGGTTATATACTAAAAGCATCACTTTTGTAGTAACCTCATTTTCTTAAATTTTGAATGAGAATCATATGGGCAAATGTTTGCATATTGTATTTGTTACAAGTGTTAATGCAAATGTCTGATATTCTATATTGTAGATAATATGGTGTGTGGTGTCACACAGAAGATCATATTATCAGTTTCCTATGGAGTATATAAATAGTTCACAACCTAGATGGACTTGGACAATCTATTGGAAAGGTTGTAGTGTAATCTGGTATTAGTCTATCTTGACTATAGGTTTACACTCGTACACTTTGTGTGTATTGAACAGGACCACTTGAGGTTGTTCTCTTTGTACTGACTACATAAGAGAACAAATACCTCTGTTATTATGGATGCTTGTGCTCTTAATCCGGATATAATAACGGACATGTATATGCAGTGTGCATTACTTTAACTCATAAAAGAGTGAGATTCATTATGGATCAACAACCTCTATGAATTGGGTAATAACATTGTATGTATGATGGGCTGTTGATTATAAATAGAATCCATGTCCCGATACATCGGGTTGATGATGTCCCCTTAAGGAGCTCATAAGGATTGTCATGTAAACCCTGCAGGTGGATTATATCCGACATGACAAATAAAGTTGAGCGGTACTACTTAAGGATAAAATATGTCGAATCAATATAGTTGTCAGTAACTTAATTTGATCGACGGACATACGATATCTTAACATGGAGAGCCAAACGAGCATATAATAAAAGGAGCCCACAAACATTATTTGGGATTAGGGAGGTAGTGCAACAATAGCTCATTAGTGGACCGAGCTATTGTTAATGGGCCTGGATTGTGTGTTCGGGCTGAACACGGGATATCCAGATCCGTTAGGAGGCCTAACCCTAATTTCTCCTCATGGTCCCTGCCGTAGCCTATATATATCCTCTATTCTCTGGCCGCCATTTTACTAAAAAAAATCAGAAACTTTCTCTAAATTCGTGATTCACGTAAGGAGAGAAAGAGAGGGCTGCCAAGGAGAAAAAAAGGTTGGGATCGTCGCCCACACGACGTCCAACTCGAGGAAGGAATACGTGCAGAAGATCTTGGGGTCGTCTGCTCGAGATTGCTAGGAATTACTTGTCTCCTTTCCGGCGCAGGTATAATTCGTGAACCCTAGTTTCCGCCTATGAAGGGTTAGAACACGTATTAGATCTGTTTAACTTTCTATGATCAATACGCACACCAAAGAAAGGGTCCTAGGAATCTCCAGTTCCATCAATTGGTATCAGAGCTACTTTGGATCTATGTATTGATTGATACGTCCATGTTGTCCAATAAAACCTGCGCTATGTAATAGTCGGTAGATGTAGATCTGTTCTAACTCGGTTTTGCAGGCATCTTAGATCCAACTATTATGGTCCAATGCATGTTTTTTTATTGTGTTGTTTAAACCACGGACATGTCGTGGATGTTGTTGTTGTTGTGGATGTAATTAAAATCACGAGGGTTGATCGTGCTTATTATTTTAATTTTTCAATCTAGATTATGTGTGAACTCCTTCGGAAGGCATAGGATTGATGTAATTTTAATTATTTTTGATCAATCGTGATGCGGTGGTGGCTGTTTCTGACGCCGGACGAGATGCTGGTTTTAAGCAGTCCAGAGGCAGACGGATGCTTTTCGATGAAGGAATCGACAGCCAAAACCTAAAAAAAAAACTAAGTGGAAGAGGATTTTTATTTAGTATAAATCCTATGGTCTCCATTACTGGTTTGTAGTTGATGTAATTATACTTGCGTTTTGGCTTTAGTGCTTTCCTCCATATCGGATGAGTATAATTATGGATCACCAATACAAATTTCCTTAGGGATAATTGTAGAAAGTTATCTAGTATGTGTTCACTTCTCCATCTGAAGGAACTCATTACAAGGTAGTGGACTTGGTATTAAGTAATGGTATACACTTAGATACAAATAATGGTATCCTCCCCATCGGAGTCACTGCTATTATTTGTATGACCAGAGCAAGACCAGCATACTAATTTTATTTGTCATAAAGTTATATTGACATGGTAGTAAAATTAATAAGAAAAATTTACTTGAACAAAGTTGAATTTGTATACGTCCACACTATCGTGGCATGCTAAATTCATGGTGTTCAAGGTGTTGGTGAATTTCTTATTATTGTTTTAAGGGAATCAGTACTTAGTTAATTCAAAAAGTTTTTTTTGCCCTACATAATTTTATTTATGTGATTCTCAGGATTTCAAAAATGGGTTCTTTCAGTCCACTTATGGTGATTCTTAAAGAAAACAAACTTACTGGACCTAATTATATTGACTGGAAACGTAATTTGGACATTGTTCTGACTGCTGAGGAGTACAAATATGTACTTATTGAGGAATGCCCACCTAAGCCTGATGCTAACTCTGATGAAGAGGTCAAAGAGGCTTATAAGAAGTAGAAAAAGGCAGATGAGATGGCACGGTGTTACATTCTGGCATCTATGTCAAATGTACTGTAACATCAGATCAGGCCATGGCCACAGCTTATGACATGATGTATAACCTCAAGGAACTCTTCGGATATCAGAGTAGAGCAGCTAGGCAGTTTGCTATGAAATGTTTGATGAATACAAAAATGGCTGAGGGTACACCAGTAAGGGATCATGTTCTCAAGATGATGGGTCATCTGAATAAGATGGAGATCTTTGGAGCTGAAATCGATAGAGAAACCCAGGTCGATATCATTCTCGGGACTCTGCCTAAAAGTTTTGACAATTTCTGCCTTAATTACAACATGAACAAAAGGTTGTATAGTTTGGCAGAACTTGCAAAAGAGCTACAGGATGCTGAATCTCTCTTTAGGCAGAGTGGTCATGTTTTTGTTTCTGAAAAGGCTTCTACTTCTAAGCCAAAAGGTGGTAAGAAGAAGAATAACATTCAGAAACAGGCAAACTCAACAAAGAAGGGCATGGGACCTCAAGGTGCGGTGAAAAAGCCGAAAGACAAATGTTTCAAGTGCAAAGGGTCAGGACATTGGAAGACTGATTGTCCACTTCTCAAACAAGGGAACAAAGAAGGTATATCTCATTTACTAGTAGTTGAAACATGTTTAGCGGTGTTATCTACCGGCACCTGGTGTGTAGATACAGGAGCCACTAATCATGTCTGCAATACATTGCAGGGGTTCCAGGAAACCAGACGGCTCAGTGATGGAGAGATATGCTTGTTCATGGGTGATGCTATAAAAGTATCGGTCGTTGCATTAGGAGATGTTACTTTATCTTTCGGTAGAAATAAGTCTTTGACATTGAGAGATTGTCTTTATGCACCTTCACTTAGAAGGAATTTAGTTTCTGTTTCTATGTTAGTTAAGGATGGATATTCAGTTTATTTTAATGACAATATTGTTATTAGAAAGAATAAACATTTTATCTGTTCTGGTGCATTAGTTGATAATTTGTATGTCAATAATCCTATTTCGCCCACAATGTAACTTATGGAAATAAATAATATGTCATCTAACTTAAATAAGAGAAAAGAACCTTCTTGTATGAACCAAACATATCTTTGGCACTTACGATTGGGGCATATTAACCTAAGAAGGATTCAAAGACTGGTTAAAGATGGACCTTTGAGTTTATTGGAAGTGGAGGCACTACCAGTCTGTGAATCCTGCTTGGAAGAGGTAAAATGACCAAAAGGCCATTTACGGCAAAGGGGTATAGGGCCAAAGATGTGTTGGAATTGGTTCATTCTGATTTGTGTGGACCCATGACTATTCAAGCTAGAGGTGGCTTTGAATATTTTGTCACATTTATTGACGATTATTCAAGGTATAGATACATTTATTTGATGCGCCGTAAGTCTAAGTGCTTTGAGAAATTCAAAGAGTACAAGGCTGAAACGGAGAAACATCATGGAAAATGTATCAAGTCATTACGATCAGATCGTGGTGGCGAGTACCTCTTTGGAGAGTTTAGGGATTATTTATCAGAGGCTGGGATTGCATCCCAATTGACTGCACCTGGAATGCCCCAACAGAATGGTGTAGCCGAAAGAAGGAATAGAACTCTTATGGAGATGGTTTGATCAATGATGAGTTATTCGGATTTGTCAGATTCATTTTGGGGATATGCCTTAGAGACTGCAGCTTATATTCTGAACTTGGTTCCTTCTAAGTCAGTACCTCTTACTCCCACAGAGCTGTGGATTGGGCGTAAGCCTAGTCTGAAACATGTTCGCATTTGGGGTAGTCCAGCACATGTGCTGAATGGGAAAGCAGATAAGTTGGAATCTCGTACAGAAGTACGCTTGTTTGTAGGCTATCCAAAAGGAACGAAAGGAGGTTTATTTTATAGTCCTAAGGATCAGAAGGTCATTGTTAGCACCAATGTCCGATTCTTAGAGGAAGACTATGTGATGAACCATAAACCCACAAGTAGAGTTGTTCTAGAAGAAATGAGACGTGAGACACCAAGTACTTCAGTACCAACAGTACAAGAGGATGAACCACAAATAACTGCACAACGTGTCACAAATATTACACCACAACCGATAGTGCCTCGTCGTAGTGGGAGGGTTGTGATACAACCTGATAGATATATGTTCTTGGGAGAGTCATCAGACTTCGTCCCTGAGGAACAAGATTATGATCCCTGTACCTACAATGAAGCACTCCAAGATAAAGATGCGGAGTCTTGGCAAAAAGCAATGATATCTGAAATAGAATCTATGGATTCTAATCAGGTCTGGGAGCTTGTAGAACCACCCGTTGGTGTAAAAGCCATTGGATGCAAGTGGGTCTATAAGAGAAAAAGTGGATCAGACGGTAAAGTTGAAACCTTTAAAGCACAGCTTGTAGCAAAAGGTTTTACTCAAAGAGAGGGTATCGATTATGAGAAAACCTTTTCTCCTGTAGCCATGCTTAAGTCTATTCGGATTCTTTTATCTATTGTAGCTTATCTCGATTATGAGATTTGGCAAATAGATGTCAAGACAGCTTTCCTTAATGGACGTCTTGAGGAAGACATCTATATGAAGCAACCAGACGGGTTCATTGAAAAGGGCCAGGAGCATCTTCTTTGTAAGCTCAAGAAGTCCATTTATGGACTTAAGCAAGCTTCCAGATCTTGGAACATATGTTTTGATCAGGTGATAAAATCCTATGGATTTGATCAATGTCAGGATGAATCATGTGTATACAAAAAGTGTGACGGAAACGTGGTGGTGTTCCTAGTACTTTATGTGGATGGCATCTTGCTCATTGGAAACAATATAAAGTTATTATCTGATGTAAGGGTATGGTTATCCAAACAGTTTGATATGAAGGACTTGGAAGAAGTAGGTCACATCCTTGGGATCAAAGTTCTACGAGATCGCAAAAAAAGGATGTTGGGCTTATCCCAAGCTTCCTATATCGATACTGTACTAACTCGTTTTAGTATGCAAAATTCTAAGAAAGGTTTCTTACCTTTTAGACATGGAATTGCTCTATCGAAGGAGCAGTATCCGAGGACACCTAAAGAGATAGAGAACATGAAGGCAGTTCCTTATGCTTCAGCAGTAGGAAGCTTAATGTATGCAATGCTATGTACGAGACCAGACATCTGTTTTACCGTAGGCATGGTCAGCAGATATCAGTCTAACCCAGGACAAGAGCACTGGACTGTCGTAAAGCATATTTTGAAGTACCTGAAAAGGACTAAAGAGTATATGCTAGTTTACCAGGCAGATAGTTTAGTTCCCTTGGGGTATACAGACTCAGATTTTTAGTCAGATAGGGATTCCAGGAAATCTACCTCAGGTTATGTGTTTATTTTGGGAGGTGGAGCCATTGTGTAGAGGAGTATCAAGCAAAAATGTATTGCTGATTCTACCATGGAAGCCGAGTATGTGGCTGCCTCTGAGGCAGCCAAAGAAGCGGTTTGGCTCAGAAACTTTCTGTTGGACTTGGATGTGGTACCTAGTTTGCCTAAGTCTATTACACTTTATTGTGATAATAGTGGTGCAGTTGCAAACTCGAAGGAACCACGAGCCCATAAGACAGGCAAACACATTGAGCCCAAGTACCACCTGATACGAGATTTCGTAAAGAAAGGAAAAGTTGTTGTGATCAAGATAGCATCAGCCGACAACCTAGCTGATCCATTTACAAAGAGCTTACCAGCTAAGGCTTTTGATAGTCATGTTGAGGGAATGGGAGTCAGATGTGTAGCAGCATGGCTTTAAGTATAAGTAGGAGATTTGTAACAGTATACTGAAAAGCAATGCTTTGAGTATAAGTGGGAGATTGTAGTGGAAGATTGTTAGGGTTATATACTAAAAGCATCACTTTTGTAGTAACCTTATTTTCTTAAATTTTGAATGAGAATCATATGGGCAAATATTTGCATATTGTATTTGTTACAAGTGTTAATGCAAATGTCTGATATTCTATATTGTAGATAATATGGTGTGTGGTGTCACACAGAAGATCATATTATCAGTTTCCTATGGAGTATATAAATAGTTAACAACCTAGATGGACTTGGACAATCTATTGGAAAGGTTGTAGTGTAATCTGGTATTAGTCTATCTTGACTATAGGTTTACAATAGTACACTTTGTGTGTATTGAACAGGACCACTTGAGGTTGTTCTCTTTGTACTGACTACATAAGAGAACAAACACCTCTGTTATTATGGATGCTTGTGCTTTTAATCCGGATATAATAACAGACATGTATATGCAGTGTGCATTACTTTGACTCATAAAAGAGCGAGATTCATTATGGATCAACAACCTCTATGAATTGGGTAATAACATTATATGTATGATGGGCTGTTGATTATAAATGGAATCCATGTCCCGATACATCGGGTTGATAATGTCTCCTTAAGGAGCTCATAAGGATTGTCATGTAAATCCTGCAGGTGGATTATATCCGACATGATAAATAAAGTTGAGCGGTACTACTTAAGGATAAAAGATGTCGAATCAATATAGTTGTCAGTAACTTAATTTGATCGACGGATATACGATATCTTAACATGGGGAGCCAAACGAGAATATAATAAAAGGAGCCCACAAACATAATTTGGGATTAGGGAGGTAGTACAACAATAGCTCATTAGTGGACCGAGCTATTGTTAATGGGCCTGGATTGTGTGTTCGGGCTGAACACGGGATATCCAGATCCGTTAGGAGGCCTAACCCTAGTTTCTCCTCATGGTCCCTGCCGTAGCCTATATATATTCTCTATTCTCTGGCTGCCATTTTACTGGAAAAAAATTAGAAACTTTCTGTAAATTCGTGATTTACGTAAGGAGAGAAAGAGAGGGCTGCCAAGGAGAAGAAAAGGTTGGGAGATCGTCGCCCACACGACGTCCAACTCGAGGAAGGAATACGTGCTGAAGATCTTGGGGTCGTCTGCTCGAGATTGCTAGGAATTACTTGTCTCCTTTCCGGCGCAGGTATAATTCGTGAACCCTAGTTTTCGCCTATGAAGGGTTAGAACACGTATTAGATCTGTTTAGCTTTCTATCGATCAATACGCACACCAAAGAAAGGGTCCTAGGAATCCCCAGTTCCATCAGTGTGCTGCCTTATATTTCTTCCTACTACCCCTAGAAGGTGCGTAGTATTCATAGTCTAATTGAGTGGTTGGCATAGCACTTTGGTCACGCAGGGCGTGTACTGCCTTAGATTTTATCGTGCAAACCCTGGAAGGTGCATGGCATTCAAAATCCAAAATGATTATCGACGTAGCATGTTGTTCACACAAGGCACGTGCTACCTTGGGCCTCTTCACGTTACCCCTAGAAGTTGCATAACGGTTAGAGTCCAACATAGCCTTACCCGATGGGTAGGCCATTCTGTCAAAGATAGAAGTTCTCTCCTGCGTAGTTGTCTTCGAGCGTGGGTGTGCGACTGCGCGCTTCCTCTGATGATGTGGCTTCGTCAGGCCTGCCACAGGGGAGGCAAACTCCTCGCTGTACTTTTCAGAAGCAGGGACTGAACGAGGTGGTACAGCTGTAGCAGTTGAAGTCTTTTTCGAGGCTTTGTCGTTCAGGGGGTTCTGGAGCGCAGTCACCTCCATCGTGATACTCGTCGCAGCAGCCTTCGGCATCCAAGTACGCCGAGTCTTCTTCTGTTTTATGAACCGCTTTGAAGGAATCGACTTCTCTTCAGAGAGGAGATCATCAAAAGCTTGCTAGTCAAAACATACGACCAACATCTTTTGAGAAGATCCCAGCAAATTATCGTCAGATTGTATCACCACCTTCTCATTGGAGGAGAAGGAAGTCCCGACCAGAGTCGCCATCTTATTTACCATGACAAAAAGTTGAACGAACTTTTGTATTCAAACGTATAAAAAGTACAAGAAGAACTCCTGAACATGAGATTTAAGTACAAGAATTTCTGGAAAAGTATGACGGTGGAGATCGAGAACTGCAGCAGCTCCTTTACTCCGTTGACGATCTAACGACGAGTTGAACTTGCTCTGACTTTCTGGTGCTTGTGAATAGAACTCTGGGTTGCCAATCAGGAAATTGCTGACCTTTTTAATGAAGAATAACTCCTTCTATTTATAGGCCTTGCACATATACGATGTGCTTGAGATTTATTGGACACGCAGGAGCGCTGCGCATTGAAATGTGAGAGAATCTGTTGTCTTTGTACGGTAAGGGTTGCTGTTGAGCTAACATGTGGCAGACATTGAGATTCTCTTCTATCAAGAGCTCGGGTGGTTATCAACATAACCGAATAGACGACACATGGCATGCATCTATTGCTCGAGACTTTTTGTTGAGATGAAGCCAACCGGGTTTGGCTCAAATCTAAAGAGTCGAGTTTTGTCTCTATCTTGGGGGCAGCAGTTTAAACAAACCAATTTGATATTAACCTTATCAATATAACCAAATTCTGTTCTTATCTTTGGAGCAGTGGTTTTAACAGAACCGATTGGATATTGCTCCTATCAATAGAACTAAACTCTGTTCTTATCTTTGGAGCGGTGGTTTAAACAAACTGGTTGGATAATATCTGAAATGATATAGGTGCCAGACTAGCCATATGGAAAATGCCACCTCATAAGATTGCGCATCTATGCGAGTTACGCTTCTGGGAGGCTACGATGTCACTGCGCTTTTGGGCGACGAGGAGACTGTGTTTCGAAGACGACGGAGTCACTGCGCTTTTGGACGACGAGGAAATTGTGTTTCGAAGATGACGAAGTCACTGTGCTTTTGGGCAACACGGAGATTGTGTTTCAAAGACGACGGAGTCACTGCGCTTTTGGACGACGAGAAGACTATTTTTTCAAAGACAATTGAGTCACTGTGCTTTTGGGTGATGAGGAGACTATTGGTGGGGTTCTGTGAAGCCACTTTGCTTTTACGAAGCAATGAGGGACTTCTGAGAGCTTTGTGAAGCCACTGAGCTTTTACGAAATGTCTAAGGACTTTCTGGGAGCTCTTTGTGATTAATGACGCCCCTTTGTGTCTGCTGAGTCAACGTATCTTTAATTACCGCCATCTTTTGGGGAATTCAAGGAATTCATGGCCTAGGATTCAGTCAAATGAACCTACTAAATGAGATTCATTGTGCTGAGTCCTAGGTTCATCCTAATAATTTGGGCGTCTTTGGCCGATGGCATGTGGCGTTTGGGGTTGGACAATACTCAGCCTATATAAAGGAAAGCTTTTCTGAGGAGCTACGTCCATTGTCTCTTAGCATTCCCGCAGTCATGCTCGATCCCGACTTAGCTTCAAACGATCGTTGGCCTTGCACAAGTCGACTGTTGGTTGTAGATCTCTTCGTTCAAAGAAGTTGTGTCCTTGTAGAAGAACGACTATTGGGTTTTAAGATGAACTTGAGCATTCGACATAATGAGTTCGAACCTGAACAACAACTTAGAGGCCTTCGAGGTCTAAGCTACCGGGTTTGGATTTATTGCCAACCCGAAGAGCCACAGGTTGTGCTTTGTCCTGCTCAAGAGCCGCAGTAGTGTTGAGAGCAGGAGCTGCATTCTTGCTCGGTCCAATAACTGCTTCATTAGCCATATTGGAGTTCCTCCACGCCGGGCTAGGATGTGGCTTTCTCTGATGAGGAAGTGATTCGTTCTAACACTACTAAGCATCTGGGGGCTGTTCACTTTCTCAAGACTGCACACTTGTAGACTTTAGATGTTCAGTATTTATATGTAATCATGAAGAATCTGTAATAGATCTTGGTAGACATGATTTTAATAAAGAATTTTTCCTTTATGCACTGTCTTCATTCGTCTCTTGTGACTTGTTCTTGTCTGCACTTTATACAATCGTTATCTTCTATGCTTTTGTGAACTATAGGCATCGTTAGTTGTTATCTGCGCTTCTGTGATTGCTGCACTTATTTTTTATGCTTCTATACCAGCTCGGCTATACCGTGTTTCCTTCTAGGTTGAATCGGTCCTGTGGCCCCATATTGCCGTTCGAGGAAGCCCTTGTGCACAAGTTGTCCATGACCACGCACCTACGAGACTTCATCTAGACTCACGAAAATGCATGGCCTAATTTGTTATATGACTTAACCACACTTAGCAAACCATGCATTGGAACCATACTTTGCCGAACGTGCGTCGGAACCATGAGACTACCAAACGATAGACTACCTCGGCGACAAACCATCGCTTGAACTTTTCGTTCTATTGAAATCCAGGGAACGACTACTGCATAGCCTTCCTATTTAACTTGACGAAACGTGTTCTTTAGGTGCCATAAACCAACTTGTGTTCTATGCGACACTACCGCTCAAGTCATACTCTATATGACGAACCTTGAGATCGCGGGACTATGTGGCTATGACAACAGTAGAAATCGCAGAACAGTGCTTGCTATGACTTCAATAGCCCGACATAACTTTTGCCTAACTCAATCGTGCAATAACTTAACCCGTGGGACAAGCAAAGGCTATGCCAAGCCTTGCACCGTAGAAACGTACATTCAGACTTGTGGGACACTTTCGCTAAGCCAAACATTGGACAATGTATGCTTTATCAAGCATTTATAGGATCGACGTCTATGAATTATGCTATGTTCATAGCTTTGTGGCAATATAGACCAGCTTTCCTTCTCTCAAGCCACAGGACGAAGGACCGAGTGTCATTTTGAAAGCATGTGGTGTAATACTTCTAAGCCGACCGTGGGACCATTCCATATTCTAACTCAATCTGGCCCAAGATTGAGATTATTCCCTTAACTATGTGGATTCGTCTCTTTTATTATCAAGCCTACTTGTGCAGTTGAAAACTTTCATTTATTAGTGTGAAGGCCAAGCTGAGGCAAGTTCACCGAAGCCACCCACCTGAGCAAGGAGTCGCCTCGGCCGAGCGAAACTTCAAGCAAGTCGTTGCATGGCTAAGTCCAAACAATTTTTTTTGGCGATTCTGGAGGAGTCGCCATGGCCGAGCAAAACTTCGAGCAAGCCATTTTGATTCCTTCGATTGAACTAAGCAGGACGGGGGCATTACAACTGGTTCTGAAGGGACTTCCACTACGGCAGCCAGATCCGGTTCACTAGTCGGTGGAGGCTTTGGAGACGAAGACATGTCAATACAAATCGCTACAGGATTAACATCCAGTAACTTTTGTTGAACTGAGAGACTAAGTGTATCACCTTGTGGAGAAGATACGTCCCCAGTTGACGGCTGCAATGCCTCCTGAATAGGAGATTGCCTTGGCAAAGGAGGGATAGTAGAAGTTACAGTTTTCACCATCACAGCTCTTGACACCAACAATTTTCTTTTGGCGGCATGCTTGACCAGTCGTGGAGGAGAAACGACAACATCAGGTTGATCTCCAAGAGTAACCCTCTCTTTGCTCGTCTCCTTAACCCTACTCTCCTTCTGAGCAGGGGATGGGGTTGTTCCTCTGAAATAAGATGTTCCTCCAGGGGAAAGCCCCGCTTCTAGTTGTCATATTTGAAGCCTTGTCCTCGCCACAGGCTTTTCGATAATGGTCGGTTCTTTCTTTTTCTTTCCTTTTCCCTTAGCGGAAGAGGGAAGTTCACCCTGAGCTGACTGGGAGAATGAAGCCCCAGTTTTTTGTTTTTTGCTAGTTTCCTTCAGAAGGATTTCTCTTTCCGTTTCTTGAGGGTGACACGCAGCGCACCATGTACCTCATTAGGGAAACCAACGAACGTAGCCTCCAGAGGGTCGTCAGCAGGAACATTCTCCCCAGCTTCTGTAAATTCCATAGTAGCTTCGGTCCCTTCCCGTGACCTTGTCACACAAACAAAGCTATCGGATATGGAATAACCTTCGAAGAAGGTGTTGGCAGAGGTGTAAAAATTCACGTATGTATTCAACATACGCAGGCCCGCTTCAACAATAGCTGAGGGCATGGTAAATACGACTTTAGTGCCTCTCGCACTATAGTACCTCCATCCTCGTGCACCATCGATCAAATATCCGAAAGCTTTAAGGCAGGTGGTCGCATTTCCAACATGCATCTGGTCGTAGCCAAATTGACGAGCAAATCGGCTAGGCAAGTATGGTTCCAGATAGCATTAATTCTCGAACCAATACACCAGACGTGAGGGTCTGATCATTTTCAACCAGGTGAAGGCTGTTGGAGGTGGACGAGTACCCATAGGCCCTAAATCCATGACAGAGCCGAAAGATCTCGTACCCAGGAGGATGAGCGACACAGAAGAACCTCCACTCAGAGCCCATGATCAGTGCCTTCCTATATTAAAAAAGGGAGTCTACTTTCCATCGAGACGTGGCATATCTATATAAAATCTTCTCCCGCAGCACCAAAAGTTGGATCCATCAGACAAGGATGGTGTAAGATTAACTATCCAAATAAATAAGTATACGGCATCTCGGTTCGAGGAAAGTCTTCTCAAGAGCCTGGCTTCTTCAACATGGTAATCGTGAATGCACGGAGACCCGCATTCAACGAACAAGTCATCGCAAAAAGGATATTCATCTTATATCCGAACACTAAATGCTGCAGCAAATAGAACACCTAAGTGGATGGGATCGACCGTACTTGCTCCGAGAACCACGAACCGTCGCAACCAAAGAGAGAGAAGCCTGCCAAAGTAGCCTCCAAAAACATGGTTATACCACCATGTCTACGCAAGTCTCGATAGGGGTGCCTACAGTATAACCATGCCAGTATGCTTCTAGCTCATTATCAACATTCCCTGATTCCTCTATCAGTCTGTTGATTACATCGTCGTCGAGCCGCTCAAAGAAAGGAGGATCACACTCCAAGTGTTTTGTACCTTGATCTCCGCGGCATGACCCAGGAAGATGTACAACAATCACTTAGAAGTATAGCACGTCCAATCAATTTGCTCTTATAGAAGAGAGTATAGATTGTGAAGTGACATAGCAGCTCCTCGAAGACTGTCGGCGTATAGAACAACAATCCAGGGGTAATATGGACGTGAACTGTTTTCTAGACCGCAGGGATAATCATAGAACTGATACGAGAAGAACGACTACTCAGAGGTAATTGGACATGGTAGTCGTGTCTTCCAGGCGTAGAAGAGCAATTCAGAGGTAATATGGACGTAAAGTGATTTATCTACTTAAAAGAATATATAGGAGGAAGGGAGAGAGATCCCCTTACCAGAACTCATGGGCACCCTCTTTAGGGGATGTGGGTGCCTATGCTGGTTCTGTCTTCAGACGTAATACTTCTTTAGGAACTTGTCGTTGATGGGCATCATTAGCAAGTCTCATTAGGCTTAGCTAGCCAATAAGCACCGTTGGAGTATACCATTTCTATGACGAATGGTCCTTCCCATTTGGGCTCGAACTTCCCAACCGTCTTGTGGGTCATCACCATCGGTCTCCGTACTGCCAAGACGAGGTCGCCCACCTGGTAGGATCTTTCGCGACCTTTTTGTTGAAGGCCCCAGAGATGCGAGCTGGTAAAGCTCAATTCTTTGCTGCAGGAGCAAGCGCTTTTCATCCAGCACTTCTAAATCTTGTAACCGCCTTGCTGATTATCTTCCAGGGTTAACTGATTAGTGATCATGTTAGCAGACAACATCTTCTTAAAGACTTGACCCGTGCTGGTATCGGAGTCCCAAATTGAGGAGTCAGAAGAGTGTAAGTGCCTCGTAACTTCTTTCTCTGAATCTTCTGGTGGATGTAGGTGTAACGTACCCCAGCCCTCGACGAGTACGTTGGTAGTAGTTTTCAGCCTTTCCCTTTGGAGCGCGAATCCGTAAGGGAAGACGTCGACCTTTGTCATAATTGAGTCCCTTTTGCTATTTAGGTCTAGCCCATCTTCAGGATGAGGTTTTTGGCCTGAGTCGTGTAGCGGTAGAACTGTATTTTTTGCTGTCGAGGTCTGGTCATCAGGAGTTATTCGCTGCGGATGCTCCAATCGACCGAATATGATGGGTTCCTCTTCTTTTTTCCTGTAGGAACTACGAAGTAGGCGCCCCGGGCAGGGATAACTCGGCTCACATGGTTGGCAGTCGTCACTTGCATCTGTTTACACAGAAAATTATCAAGAAATATTTGGTGTTCCAGCATGCACTAGAGTAGTTGTTGACAGCTTTCTGTTAATGAAGTAGGATATTTTGTCCCGAAGGATTACATCGTCGAAAGAGTGGACCTCTATGTTGGCATAAACGTAATCTTCTAGCTCTTCTTCAGTGAGGACTAGAGCTGCCGCCGGAGAAGAAGGAGGACGCCTCCCTTTCAGCTTGACCATCAAGGGAATTGTCGTCGGATGCTCCTACGCCTTCATGGTCGGCCTTGGGGACCTCCGGGGTAACCTTATTCGTATAGGCTCCTGACTATCTTCCATCATCACTGGAGGCGAAGGTGGAGCTTTGCCCCGAAGCTTAACAATGAGAGGCGCTTACACCTTGGGAGGCCTCCCTTTCAGTCGAACCTTTAAAGGTTCTTCGGCCAGTGCTGCGCTTTCTGAAGCTATCTCTCTCATCGTCAGCATTATTGCTGTCATCGTCCAGGGAACTGACTTGTACAGATTGACATCCGTATAGTAGGTTTCAAGTCCTCGGAACGGTCGATATAAACGAACTCTATTTTGATGGTCCCATCGTTGGCCACATACTTCATACACTGGTGTAGGGTGGAAGGGACAATCATATACTCATGGATCAAGGTAGCACTAGCAATATGTTAGTTTATGTCGCATCAATGACATAGAAAGTCACTTCAGTATGAAGGTCGCCGATCTGACATTTCAGACAAATTTTGCCCAGGGGCTCGATCTTTCCCATATTGAAGCTACTGATTGTTGTGTTCGAGGCTGTCAACCGAGGCATCGAATTCCTAAAGTTTAAAGCAGGCTTCTTAGGATAATGCTCAGAGAGAAACCTGGGTCGATGTGGATGCGATCGACCTTAATGGCACGACATAACATATATGTACATGGGCGGTTATGACGGTTATTCTTTAGCAGCATGTCTTACTGGGTGAAAGTGATACTGGAAATCACTTCGACCACACTGGTAATATGGGCAAGCTACAGGATCACTTTCGGTGGTCGAACCTGGGTGAGGAAGGACTCGACGTTCTGTAAAGCTTCACTGAGCGCATCTCGGGTCTCCTTAGAAGGCGGAGGAGCTCGAAAAGTGATAACCAGCCAGAGTATTAGCCAACTGCGCTATAATATCGAAGTTGTAGGGCTTGATAGGCCCTATTGCCGGATCCTTTCTGAGAGGTTTATCAAAATGAACCTCCTTTGTTTCTGCTTGTCCACGGTAGGGGCCCGGGATGGACCCGCCTCTGGTGCCTCGGGGATTGAGGTGGACCTGCTCCTGATATATCAGGGACAGGGAAAGTGTTTGGTAGACTCCTCCTGGTCTGGAGCCGGCTCTCCTTTGCCTCTGCGCCAGGTGGTCACCAAAGCATTGTCGATCGACGTCGAGACCATGTGATTTGCCTTGCTTTTCTTCCCCATGGCAGAAAGGGTCGTAGATGTCATCATGTCGGGAACCAAGTTAGGATGTATCCATATGACTTTGCCTTGAGGCGTGGGGAACGGGACGAGCCCTTGAGCATTCCGTGCTGGCGGAAGGTTGACTACTTCCATCATCGCCTTTGGAATAGGGATGACGCCATCTTGCACTCTGTGGCTGGAAAACTCCTGAACTAGAGAGTAACCATGTTGTCTATGACGGTCTTCTCTTCGTAACCCAACGATATGACGTTGGCGTTAATGGGGCACTAAATTTGCCACTTTAACACATAGCAGTCTTGTGTTAAGTGATAGATGTACTGGTGATAATGGCAGTACTTGGGATGGTCCAGCTTTCTACCTCGTAGGACGCTGGGTGCCGGGATGGACATTTGCCACTCTTCTAAGCATCTCGAAGGGCTCCAGCATATCCTTGTCATTGAAGGAGTAAGTTTTCCTTGGCCTCTGAGCTTCCGCAGACTTGGGGTTCATAGCTGCTAAACCATTGGAGATGTTGACGGTCATGGCTTGCTTGCCTTTTCCATCTTTAGGGTTGTTGATAGACGAGCGTCTCCCCTTGCCTTCGGGCACAGAAAAGTGTAGCCCAGGAGCTGCGCGTCCTAGGCTTTCCTTTGTGCGGCATCCGCCTCTGTAATAAAAGGCGTCCACTCCATGCAGGGAGCACTGTGCCACAATTTTATAACGGGCAGTATGTTCTTGCGGCAGGAGCCCATATACATAGGCTCGGCATGCCGGGTGGTAAAATGAGGGCTGCTTGGTGGAAGCACTCGATGTATACGCGATCGGGCTCTTTCTTCCTTTGGACAATTTCTATTAGGGTTGACATGGTCATATCCATGCCTCCTTCGTAGAATCGGTCCACGAACTGAGTCTTCAGGTCTTCAAATGATGAGATACAATCGTCCGAAGGCTGCAGAACCACTCATAGGCAACCTCGTGCAAGGCTGCTATGAATATGTTGGACAGAAGGGCGTCATCCTTTGGCAGGTGCCCCGTTAATGAGGCAAAGTACCTCAAGTATTATCGGGGAGACCCCTTTCCTTCATAAGGTGTAAGCATCTGCGGATTATATTTGGGAAATAGACGACGTTGTACCACTCGGCATGATATGGTCGGATCCCCATCTTCTGGAGCGTTGCTTGCTTCTCCTTGGCATTATGACGAGCATACAACTCCTTGATGGCCTACTATAATTCGATCGGCATTGCGAGCCTGTAGACGATGGAGTAGACGAGGATGGTCCTGCTTGATTGGCAGTAGGCAGCCTATTAGATTTGTCATTGGTTGGCAGATCATGTGAGGTGTAGAGGCAATGGGGGTCACGACCCGCACCCACTGTGAGGGTACGAGTACGTAACAACGCCCACCTACGCCGCAGTGTCGGCGGTAGAACGCTGTTCTAAGTCTCTAACTAACCATCAACTCATGCAGTATATAATGTACTCATCATGATCAACTCCGAACGGAGGACAAGTATAAGATATGGTGTAACTCAATCACAGTCTAAGCACGATAAGATTACACAGAAATAAACTAAGAATTGAAGACAACAAAACTACTAATAAAATAACAACAATCTCAAATACATCTCAAGTCTCAAATCTCTATATACAACTCCAGTTCTAAACAGGAAAACTAAAACAAAACAGACTAGCTAAACTCCCGATCACTCCTGAGTGTCGGGGCCAAAGGTAGCTAAACCATCTCCACAGTAATATGTAGGGCATGAGTCCTCAGGGCAGTCATCTGTAAAATTTTCAACAGGTCCAGTCAGGACAGAATGAGTACAACTCATCAAAAAACCCAAGTAAATGACAGGGAACTATAAAGCAGTTATAAACAGTTTTATTGATGAATATGGCAGTTTATATACAGGTGGTGGTATAGAGAAACAGTAAGATTCAAGGAAAGTAAAGTAACTAAACAAGAGAAGAATGATAGCAATGACGACTGTAAATAAATCTAGCTGAACTAAAGTAACATAATGAGTCCAGGCAGTAAATGTAAAACAAGTGTAAACTGCTATAATCCTGTACGAGATGAATCTAATACAAGATGAATCCAGTACAGATGATTCTAGGTAGTGATCAAGAATCCAGGTGAGTCCAGCTAATCTAATAGTGTGTTTTAAAATACCGAGATCGACATGTAAACGGCTGTGGGTAATCAGGCACACCTCTCACTGATCAGGCGAGAGATGGCTATGCTTCCAGTAGATTCCAGTAGGGAGATTCCAGATTTGGGGTATGTCTACATGTCTTACTCAATATTTCCCTGCCCCGTAAACAAATGAATCCAAAATTCGATACGAGAATCGAGATGAGTCCAGCCAAAATATAATGATTCCGGAAATAGATTCCAGAATGATTCCAGTGATTCCAGTAATAGAGGCCAGATAATATGGTGAGTGTGTCGCATACATGAATCCAGAAATATCCATACGTGTGGTATCAGAGAATCACATAAAACTAAATAGAACTGAAATACAGTAACTGGCAAATAAATGAGAGAACTATCAGAGAATGTACTCGCCTGATACTCTGAAAAGAGTAGTGTAATGTCAGATGTCTGCACCGGAGTCACAGTGTCCTAAATAGAACAGTACAGGTTATAATGTGTTTAAAACAAGGTAATTGATGTTTATGATACAATCTACATGACTTCTAGGCCAATCTAAGTCAAAGTCAACTCTAAGTCAACCCTTGTCAATTATCTAGGTCAAACTAGGTCCAAGTCAAACTTGGTCAACTCTGGGTCGACCCAAGTCAACTACAATAGTCAAACTAGGTCAATACTAGTCTAGTCAAGTCTCACTGGCCTATCCAGCCTATTCTAGCAAGCATACTCAATTCTAGGCTATACAAGCCAACCACACTCCTACACTGGCATTCAAGCCAGAAACACAGGTTTATGTGCCATAGGCTAGAGGCCATAGGCTAATCACACATTCACACATCATGTATATTACTGATTTAATGAATTATCATACACATATATATGTCTATACCATATTACTATTTATCAAGTATATGAGATAGAGAGGGGGATACATGGCATGTGTGTCTATAGATGCATGTTATGAGTGTGAGCTACATAACCAAGTGTGTGTGACATGAACTAGAGGGTGACACAAGGGTGTTAAAGTTGTGTGCTAGTGTGGTATTAGTTGACAGGAAATAAATCTCAGGAAAATTGGATAATCTTAGGAACCCAAGTTCAATGCATTCAATCCCAACATATTTCGAAATCAAATCCTTAACACAAATCATAAATTCAAAAATCTATCCTATATCAATGACTGAACTACAAAGACCTACCAATAGCACAAATGGACTAAATTATGATGTTAAGAGAGACTGAAACAAATCCCTCTAACTACCCTCTACTATTACCTTTACATTCATCACTCATATATTTACATTCCAACCTACTATGTAACCCACATTTCAGTTAACACATTAACATTAAATCTTGGGAATACAAAACACATTCTAGTGTATCAAAACAGTGTGTGAGTGTGTGTGTGTGTGTGTGTGTGTGAATTCTCAGTTTTGTGTGTGTGTCTTGACAGGAAAGTGTAATGTGCAAATATCAGAAAACAGCAATGAATATGGCAGTTCAAAACAGTGTGTTCGTGAGAGTTCAAATTGTGAGTGAACTAAGTGTCAAGTGAAGGGTGTGTACAAATCAGTGCAAGGATGTGTCATGTGGATAGGAAACTGAACAAGGGGCATGAACTGAGATTACATCTCAGGTTTTAAGCCTACATTTCAGTTTTGTGTGTGGCACAGGAATAAGGGTGCGACTGGAATAGCAGTGGTATAATGAACCCGGTTCTCAGATTTGCAGTGAATCAAAACAGTGTGCCCATCTACATTGTATCAGGAAAAGGAAACTAGGATTGGGTGTTCACCAAAATGAATCAACTGAAATTTAAATGTTTACAACCATTCAAGGAAAATGCATTGGCTAAATTAAACCAATGAACATCCACATGTTCAGGAAAAGAGTATAAATCTCAACCAAATCGAAATCATTCAAAACCCAAAACTCGAAACAATCATCCAATAACCCATACCAATATCACTTGAACCCTAAACTGAAATCGAGATCAGTTAAATCAGAATAAAGGAAAACAGTATTAAATTCCTGTTTTGGTATCAGTCCATTTGACAGTTTTCAAAAAAGACAGTTGATAATGCTAAACTAAAACGAAACTTCATTCCTAACATAAATCACAACCAATCATTCAAGAAATGTAATTTCACATGTATATGAATTTATGTGATGGTTTAAACATGGTAAAAGATGGTTTGAAATCATTATAATTCGAAATTTCAAAACAGTTCACAGCATTGACAGTATATTATCAGTTAACAATTTCAGTCCAAAATCCCATTTCGAACATCCCTTTTTCAAACACCAAATAAATCAACCTAACAGTAATCATACAAGTGAGAGTGATCTAATAATGGTATTAAACATTACAAAACAGAAAAATCCTGTAAGTTAACTTAGAAATCAGAATTTAAGAAACTGTATCAGAGAAACAGTAACCTATGTTCTCAGGGAATTCGAACACAAAAACCAAGGAAAAACTAATTTATCAAGTGCACAAGTGTCTATATATGTTCGACCTTATGGTCGTGTCCATGTGTCCAAGAGGTGGACAGAGTCGAATTGTGCAAAAGAACACTGTGTCAGAAAACAGACATTCAGTCCTCGGCACGCGTGCATGTGTCCAACTCACGACACAGGCCACGTGGAGACACGTGGCCGTGCACACGTGTTCACCTAGACGAGGGGGACGTGTCCAAGTGCATGTCCTGTGTCCACGTGGTGTCTACGTGTCGATACGAGGTCGTATCAGTGAGGAATTTCTGTGCGTGAAGTGACAGTGTGTGACCCGTGCGAACGCGATTTCTTCGTGCACAGTGCACAAAAGCTCGTAAAATTTTGTGTGGGTGATGGCAGACAATGCCCCCACGTGTCCACAAAAAATTAGCTCACGAGAGCCGTGTCGTGTCCGGTGTCGACCCCGAGCAGCAGGGGAGCGCACGGTGCCTGTGCGCTGTGTCGTACACGACTTGCGTGTCCAATTTGGACACGAAAAGCGCAACAAAATCAACTGTCCTCAATAATATTAATGTACACATCAAGAGCTTCAAAACCATGTAATTCGTTTAGCAAAAATCAAAATTAAAATCCTTAGAGGCATTTCATCGAACACCCAACATACCATACGACACGTGTCCGATACGGACACCAAAGACACAAAATTCACCCAAATTTTAGGGACACCTAGGGACTCCTAGTTCTAGCCCTACATGCAAAGAAAACTAAAATTTAAATCAATTTAAAGGATTTTCTATTGGTGCAAATTGCATGGAAAGCTCCAAATGGGGGGTGTTCTTCTTGATGGCCAAAAGCTCCAAATTGATCCCAAACTGAAATGGCTCTCCACCAACATCCTTAAACTCAATTTAGAACCCAATGCAAAAGACTAGGATGAAAAAGGAGATCAAATGAATAAAATGGGATTTTTTTTGGAAAGGGGAAACTTACCTCTCTTTTCTCCAAGTGTAGGACTGATAAAAAGGAGGCAACCCTAATGAATAAGTATTTAAATAGGGTAGGGATCCCTATAGGGCTGCTCATAGGTTCATTAATTAGGGTTAGGGTTCACTAAATGGCCCATGGGCTTAAGTCATGATCAATCAAACCATTTAGTCATAAGCCATGACTTAAATTCACTAAACCAAATCCCCTCATTCTAAACCTATTCTCTAATGACTAAAATAGGTTAACTCAACCTAGACTAGGGTCACCATTGCTAGGGTTAGCTTCTAGGCTAGTCCACTAGATCTCCACAAGTCAAAGTCAAACTAGAATTCACCAATTCAATAAATCACCAAGTAATTCAAATAAGTCAAAATGACCAAAATACCCCTAGGCTAAAAATGATAATTAATCATGCTAATGACATGGTTAGGCTCTAGGTCATGCAGTCTCTCAGGTTTCACTAGCAGCACATCAAAATCATAAGTCATGACTTAAACCAGTTTTCAAATAGTTTAAAATTTATTAAAAATCACTAAAAATCATAATGTGAATTAAATATCAATAATAATAATTATAATTATAAAATTTCAAAATTATCCTCATCTAGAAAACTGGGTGTTACAGGGGGCCATGCTACTCTTGAGGTCGATTATGACCAAGGACAAGGTCTTCATAGTCTCCGTTAGCGTATCTAACTTTGTCTTGAGGGCTTTGATATGTCTGAGAGCTTTTTTGTTGTCTTCCTCATTGATATCGGCCATGAACACAGATCGAGTGTGAGGGTGACTCGAGGGAGCAGTGGATCCTTTATTTTTGGCTCATACGCTTGAGCCTCGATGTCCTGAGGATATACCGTAAGATTGTGATCATCTTCGGACTCAATATGGTTGCTACTCCCAGTCCGGTGACTGGCTGCGCCAATGGAGATCTTCTTCGTATTGCACCTCCTCAGATTGGAACACAGGGTTGTCGTGCATGGTAGGAGGCTGGCTATCCCTAGTTTTTGACAAGGCACCCAATGCTGATCTGGAATGAGTACCTTAGAACACACTTGCATCGGGTACCTTAGCTTTACTACTTTCAGACCACCTTTTTGGTTTAGCAATCGATATAAAGGATTCTGGGAGGGCTTCTTGAAAGCTCTGGAACCCTGTACCACGTAGCATGTGGCGATGCGGGGTTAGTCTCCTCTATGGCTCACCGACCCCCTGTTAAGCCTCTGGCGTGGGGTTGACGTGGAGTAGAGTCTCTAGAAGACAGAACGCCTGCTCGGCGATGGCGCAGCTGTCTGTTGACAGCAGCAGTTGATGGTAATCTGGGTACAAGAGAACCTTGATTTAGGTACGTCATGTGCCACATATTCTTCTTCCGCTTGGGAGAGGGTCGGATCTTCTATTGTAGCACTCCCATTGTACATGCAGGAAGCTACATATAAGTACTATCAGAGCGGGTCTGGCGAGGAAGCCTCTTATCGCTTCTGCGGGAACGCTGCTCACGTGGCTCTCTCTCGGTAGGACGTACCCTCTGGCTTGGCTTACGCTCAAAAGTACCCCAATAGAAGGAAGATTCGACTGGTTGAGGTATCGGAGCGCGAGAGCCAGTCTTGTATAGCTTTCCGTCGGCTGCACGTGTAACTGTCAACACGGGCCTCTGGTCAGTCGTTGGTATTGCACGCTTGTTGTACGAAGCGCGAGCCACTTGGGATTTCTTTATACTACCCCCCTGCGGGCGAGCAGTATTCAGAGTCCGCCGAAGGTTTACCTGAAGGGAAAGCGATTCTGTCGAAGACATATCTACTTACCGGCAATACTCCCATCATGAGGGGTTGGACCGGTGTGCACTTCCTTTGGCATCGTTCCTTCGTCATATCAACCGTGGAACCACCATTTTCCTCTCCATGCTTTCCTAGGACGAGAATCGGGCGAGGGGATAAGGTTGTAGCAGCCGGAATCTTCTCTGTAGCTTTGACATTGAGGGGGTCCTAAGACGTAGTTCCTACATTCGTGCTGCTGGCTGCAGCCGCCTTAGGCCTCCAGACACGTCGAGTCTTCTTCGGTTGTACAAACCACTTTGAAGTCTTCGACTTTTCACCAGAGAGGAGATCTTCAAAAGCCTGCTGGTCGAAGCGTACGACCAGCATGTCTTGAGAAGCTCCCAGCAATGTCATCAGATTGCGTCACCGCCTTCTCTGTAACACCCAATTTTCTAAATAAAGGTAATTTTGAACTTTTACAATTATAATTATTATTTATTGATATTTATATCACATTATTATTTTTGGTAATTTTTAATCAATTTAAAATTGTTTTAAGTCATGACTTGTGATTTTGATGTGCTGCTAGTGAAACCCGAGAGACTGTCTGACCTAGAGCCTAACCACGTGATTGGTATATTTATTTATCATTTTTAGTCTAGGAATATTTTGGTCATTTTGACTTATTGGAATTATTTGATTAATTATTGGAGTGGTGATTGTTATTTTTGACTTTGACTAGTTGAGACATTATAGGCTAACCTAGATGTTGACTCTAGCTATAGTGACTTGGTTAGCATGGTAAGACCCTAGTCTAACTTAAGTCAACCCAATTTTAGTCATATAGAATCAAGTTTGAATAGGAGAAATAAAGGCTAGGTTCATGACTTATGACTTATGATTTTATTTCCATGACTAATGAAACTTGGCCCATAGCCCATTAGTGAAACCCTAACCCTAATTCTTTCCTTTATGACCAGCCACTAGGGCTCCCCTCCCTATAAATAATCTCCTCATTTAGTTCTTGTCTCTTTTTATTGATTGAACACATAGGAAAAAGAAAGGTATGGCCATTCTTTCTCAATCCATAGGTTTCTCATTTTAATTCCTTTTTAACTCTAGTTTCTTGCATTAGAGCCTAATACTCTTCTATTTCCTGTTTATGGAGAGTAATCCCAGATTTTGAGCAATTTGGGGATCCGAGCTAGAAAGGAGGAACACTTCGTTTTGGGGCTTTTCTTGCTACTGGCACCTATAGGTAAAACTCCTCAAATTGTGCTAATATTCTAATTTCTTTGCATCCTAGCCTAGATCTAGGTGTCCCCTAGTTGTCCCTAGAATTTGTTTAGAAATCGTATCCGTTTGGTGTCCGTATCGGACACGTGTCATAGTGTATATGTAAGTATTTGATAGAATGCCACTTAGGATTCGATTTTAGTATTTTGTTAAACTAATTGCATGAATCTCTAGATCTAGGTATGTAAAATAACTTTTGTGAAGACTGATGTGATTTTTGTGTCGATTTCGTGTCGAAAATGGATGCGGACACGCTACACGATACGCGTGTGCGCTGTCCTGCTACCCGTGTCCTATTTCTCTCTGGACACAGCGTTTCGACACGCAAAACTTGGTATGGAGGTTAGGGCAGTGACTGACAAGTCAATCCCCAAGTTTTACGATACCTTGTTTCGTGTCGGACATGAAAAGGAGGCCACACTAGTTTTACACTGGACTGAACACGCGTGTTTTGGGGTTCTGACACGGGCTTCGTGTCCCTCATGGACACGCCGTGGTGACGTGTCAGGGACACGAATACGTAGCCCTATGTTGGGCGAACCCCTAGGCACGAGCACGTGTCACGATTCGACCCGTATCGTGTGCACGAGTCCATGGCATGCGTGCACGACGCTGTCAGTGCACTGTTTTAGTGTCTGTGTATGTCACGACCAACACCTGCTTTTCGGACGCGAGTTCGTGAGCAAACCAGCCACGTATCAAGCGGACTCCAGCCCGACTCGAATACGTATAAGTTGTCAAGGTCATGGGTATCATGTCTAATCTAAACTATATCTCAATCCACAAGAATCAAATAAACAAGAATAAACAAGTATGGGTCATGGTCTGCAACCCATTAGCATATTGTTCGATTAGACTCTAAGAATGATATGAGTCCATAAAGTAAGCAGAATATATCCTGGTACTGAATGTAAAGCATGAGTGGATAATAAAGGAATATCACAAGCAAATACCTGTATCATACATCGCAATCCTCTACCATCCTGCTCTGCTAACTAACCCCATGTAGTCGCTAAACCTGAAGAGATCATCAGGTCCTCAGAGGACTAGCAAGATACATAATATACAAGCCAACATGTAACAGTAAAAAGAAGCAAAAAACAATCAAGGATATCCAACGAGACAAAATGAACCAAGACACAAGATCTAAACACGAGGATCCTAAGACACTGGCATGCCATACTAGAAATGGCTGGCTATAAACTGCAGTCAAGGCAAGTACTCACAATCTATAGTATCTCAATCGCAGTCAAGGCAAGTACTCACAACCAAGACGATAGCCAATCCTAGTATAAAATCCTATAGACCGTAGTCAAGGTAAGTACTCACAATCTATAGAATGTCAAAGTCAAGTCCTACTCAAGTCATGTCAAGTCAAGTCAAGCTATAATCAAGTCGAGAAAATCGTGGTGTAGGACTAGACGACTCTATCAAGGAAAACATATGAAACTCAGTGTAACAGATAGAATATCATAACAGGAAAGAACAAGAATGCGCAGACAACTAGAAATATGTAAAGTAGAACTACAACAGGATGAGTGTACTAGACATGAAATCAAGCAATCACGATTAAGGAAAAGAACAGTAGCGAGATAATAAACATGCACATAAATTGTATTGTACAAGTTGGCAAGGTATACTTGCCTGGGGTTGCACGGAGAACCAACAATGTATCGCCAATCAACAAGTCAGAAAGTCCAAGTCATCTCAACTGTCTCTGAAAGCTGAAATAAATGTTACCAACATTCTCATAATAGTCAAATTAGCTAGGATTGCCTGTCCTTAAGTCCAATTCTGGTCACAGGGGCAAAACGGTAATTTCGAGAAAAAACGATGTCCGCCGTTGAACCCGTTTTGCACCGAAAAGCGTGCCAGAGTCAACGGTCTCTAAAGTCATCAAACTACATGTCTACGGATCCGGTTTTCCGATACGAACCCAATCGTATGTCCAAAGTTGGATTTCGGCGGACCGTGCACAAAATCGCCCGTTGAGTGGGAACGTAGGGCCCGCAAAATAATGTACGATTCAACTGTCTCAGAATTGGACCAAATTTGGCATACAGGACCAGAAAATGGATACGGTCCTGTTGGCACAAGTTTTGTCTCGATCTGACGAGCGTGCACGAAGTAATTGTAGAATTTACAAAGTGCACGATATGGAGAATTTCGACGGATACGCATCAAATTTGTCGCGCACACGCGACCAATTTGAATTCCGTCAAAGCCCACACGACCACGAAGCCGTTATGCAACTTTCGATGCTAGTTCGCGACCACGTCGCCCGTAATGGCGGGGCGGACGTGGTATCGGACAACTTTCTAAATTTCTAAACTATTTTTGCCAAGTTTTTCTTGATTTTCAAACTGATTTATCTTGATATCTAATTAACTATAATTAAAACTAATAATAGGGTTTTAATCCTGTTTATGTTGTCCTTCACTCTCTTTAAAAGGATTTCCTAAATTCTAGGTGGATTGGCAGAAATCTGCCTTCCAAACAGGGTATAGGGACTGTTCTACGAACTGTAAAAAAACAGTTTTTCGTCGAAGTTTGGCTCGATTTCTCGACAAATACATTACGCATCTTCGTAAACTAATCTATGGATCGGAAAGAGGATTATATTGAGTGTGAACCTGCGAAGACGGGTCTGGATTTGATCAACCGAGGAAGCGGGAATCCCGTCGCGACGACTGCACATTGCTGGTGCTGTCGCTGTCGTTCTCTTTGTGCTTGCGCGCTGTCCGCGACGGCCTGGCCTGCCTGCGGCGGCCCGCGGCGGCGCGCGCGGTCCAGGGTGGTCGCCCATGGTTGGGGTCGGCGCTGGGGTAGTTGGATTTTAGGGTTTACGTTTGTCGAAGTTTCGATCTCTCCCTTTCTATAACTCGCGTGCGGGTTTTAATATGCTGCTGAGTTCGGCTAAGGGAAAAGACTGAGCTGCTTTGGGGCACAGGCCTGGGAATTGGTTCGTGGGCATTGGGCCATGCTGGTTTGGGCTGGGCTCAGCCCGGGTGGGCCTGGGCTTAGTATTTCGATTTTTATTTTCCCTTTTCTAATACGTATATATATATAATATATATATATATTTTATATATATATATATAAAATATATATATATATATATATATATATATATATATATATATATACATAAATATATAATACATATTTACATATAAATACATAAATACACATAGACCCATGTACATATATATATTTATATAAATACACATACACGCAAATATTTATTCTTTTGATAAAGAATAAATTAATAATAACTAATTATAATAAATAGTTTATTCTCAATAACCCCATTAATAATAATATTAATAATAATAATTCCACTAGTTGTTAAAATAATTCAATAGTGGCTCCTGGATGGGCATATCATAAACTCCTATTACTGGGTCCCAGAAAATCGTATAAATATTCTAATATGCTATTTAATATTAATAATACCTATAATTTACGTGTAATAAATATTCTTAGAAAATAATTGCCAATTCCAAAATATATAAAAATACTTGCACTTACCAAACGTGTCTACAAGGCCGTACTTGGTCCCACTACATGCCTACCTGGGCTTGGATTTGGTTTGGCCCAGTTCGGACTAACTTGGTTCAACCGGGTTCCTACAAAATCAATAAATCTAATAATAATTAATAAAACTTATTTATAATGGTCATGCTATGACTTGTCCTGGTTTTCCTAGTTATGACATCTCTATGGCTCGGCCTTCCTTAGCATGGCTAATACACTTGTCAAGGCATGCCACTGCACTATCCGTGCCATGATTCCTAGTCGTTTTGTACTTCAAATCTCAACCATGGCTAGAGTCATCTACCATAATAATTAAGTAAATAATTATTTATAAAAATCTAAAAATCACCTTTCAAATCAATTAAATAATATAAAAAAATATTTTAAAAAATTTCGGGAAGGGAGGCTACAACAAATCTACCCACCTAAAAATAATTTTGTCCTCGAAATTCTAGTTCATAACTATTCCTTAAAATTCGAAGTCCTTAATCTCCTCAAATTTAATTTCTCCAAATATTTTATGGCCTCGAATACTTGAGGACTTCTACCCACCTTTGGTCACACTACTCCTCAAAACATGGTCACTAAAATCTTATAATCTTTCATCAAGTCGCTAGAGTCATTATCCTTAGATATCTAAGACATATGGCATTTATAATCCTCATTATCTATAAACAACCAAGCATTCAATAGTCATACAATATTATACTATAATTTAGGAGTTTCTGATGAATTCTAGACAGCACGATTATTCGTCACCCCGGAATAGGAAGGGACGGGATTCAATGGTACGGAAAACAAGGAAGTATAATCGAGAGCGAATATAGAGTTTTCAAGGACGTAGAGAATTTCTAGGAGAATTTTTCAAGGCAGAGTGGATTGAGATTTCTAAGGTTTAGTCATTGTCGCAGGCTAGCTCGTATCAGTACAGTTACGTAACCGATACGATATGCATTGACCTGCATGGGCCACCACAAAAACTTGTCACGACCCACACCCGCTTTTTCGGATGCGAGTTCATGAGCAAGCCAGCTACGTATCAAGCGGACTCCAGCCTGACTCGAATACGTATAAGCTGTCAAGGTCATGGGTATCATGTCTAATCTAAACTATATCTCAATCCACAAGAATCAAATAAACAAGAATGAACAAGTATGGGTCATGGTCTGCAGCCCATTAGCATATTGTCCGATTAGACTCTAAGAATGATATGAGTCCATAAAGTAAGCAGAATATATCCTGGTACTGAATGTAAAGCATGAGAGGATAATAAAGGAATATCACAAGCAAATACCTGTATCATACATCGCAATCCTCTACCATCCTGCTGTGCTAACTAACCCCATGTAGTCGCTAAACCTGAAGAGATCATCAGGTCCTCAGAGGACTAGCAAGATACATAATATACAAGCCAACATGTAACAGTAAAAGAAGCAAGAAACAATCAAGGATATCCAACGAGACAAAATGAACCAAGACACAAGATCTAAACACGAGGATCCTAAGACACTGGCATGCCATACTAGAAATGGCTGGCTATAAACTGCAGTCAAGACAAGTACTCACAATCTATAGTATCTCAATCGCAGTCAAGGCAAGTACTCACAACCACGATAGCCAATCCTAGTATAAAATCCTATAGACCGTAGTCAAGGTAAGTACTCACAATCTATAGAATGTCAAAGTCAAGTCCTACTCAAGTCATGTCAAGTCAAGTCAAGCCATAATCAAGTCGAAAAAATCATGGTGTAGGACTAGATGACTCTATCAAGGAAAACATATAAAACTCAGTGTAACAGATAGAATATCATAACAGGAAAGAACAAGAATGCGCAGACAACTAGAAATATGTAAAATAGAACTACAACAGGATGAGTGTACTAGACATGAAATCAAGCAATCACGATTGTAAGGAAAAGAACAGTAGCGAGATAATGAACATGCATATAAATTATATTGTACAAGTTGGCAAGGTATGGGGTTGCACGAAGAACCAACAATGTATCGCCAATCAACAAGTCAGAAAGTCCAAGTCATCTCAACTGTCTCCGAAAGCTGAAATAAACATTACCAACATTTTCAGAATAGTCAAATTAGCTAGGATTGTCTGTCCTTAAGTCCAATTCTGGACACAGTGGCAAAATGGTAATTTTGGGCAAAAACGATGTTCGCCGTTGGACACGTTTTATACCGAAAAGCGTGCCAGTGTCAACGGTCACTAAAGTCGTCAAACTACATGTCTACGGGTCCAATTTTTTGATATGAACCCAATCGTATGTCCAAAGTTGGATTTCGGCGGGCCGTGCACAAAATCGCCTGTTGAGTGGGACCGTAGGGCCCGTAAAACGACGTACGATTCAACTGTCTCAGAATTAGACCAAACTTGGCATACAAGACCAGAAAAACGATACGGTCCTGTTGGCATAAGTTTTGTCTCGATCTGACGAGCGTGCACGAAGTAATTAGAGAATTTGTAAAGTGCACGATACGAAGAATTTCGACGGATACGTATCAAATTCATCGCGTACACGCGACCAATTTGAATTCCGTCAAAGCCCACACGACCACGAAGCCGTTATGCAACTTTTGATGCTTTCGGTTCGCGACCATGTCGCCCGAAATGGCGGGACGGACGTGGTATCGGACAACTTTCTAAATTTCTAAACTATTTTTCGCCAAGTTTTTCTTGATTTTCAAACTGAATTATCTTGATATCTAATTAACTATAATTAAAACTAATAACAGGGTTTTAATCCTGTTTATGTTGTCCTTCACTCTCTTTAAAAGGATTTCCTAAATTCTAGGTGGATTGGCAGAAATCTGCCTTCCAAATAGGGTGTAGGGACTGTTCTACGAACTGTAAAAAACTAGTTTCTTGTCGAAGTTTGACTCGATTTCTCGACAAATACATTACGCATCTTCGTAAACTAATCTATGGATCGGAAAGAGGATTATATCGAGTGTGAACCTGCGAAGACGGGTCTGGATTTGATCAACCGAGGAAGCGGGAATCCCTTCGCGAAGACTGCACATTGCTGGTGCTGTTCGCTGACGTTCTCCATGTGCTTGCGCGCTGTCCGCGGTGGCCGGCCGGCCGGCGGCGGCCAGCGGCGGCGCACGCGGTCCAGGGTGGTCGCCCATGGTTGGGGTCGACGTTGGGGAAGTTGGATTTTAGGGTTTGCGTTTGTCGAAGTTTCGATCTGTCCCTTTCTATAACTCGCGTGCGGGTTTTAATATGCTGCTGAGTTCGGCTAAGGGAAAAGACTGAGCTGCTTTGGGGCTCAGGCCTGGGAATTGGTTCGTGGGCATTGGGCCATTCTGGTTTGGGCTAGGCTCGGCCCGGGTGGGCCTGGGCTTAGTATTTCGGTTTTTATTTTCCCTTTTCTAAACGTAATATATATATATATATAATATATATATATATATATATATATATATATATATATATATATATATATATATATATTTTTCCCTTTTCTAATACGTATAATAGATATATATATATATATATCTATATAGTATATATATATATAGATATAATTACGTATATATATATATATATATATATATATATATATATATATATATACTATATATATATATATATATATATTATATATATAATATATATATATATAATTACATATATAAAAAAAAAAAAAAAAAAAAAAAAAAAAAAAAAAAAAATATATATATATATATATATATATTACATATATATAATATACACACATATACATAAATATAATATATATTTACATATAAATACATAAATACACATAGACCCATGTACATATATATATTTATATAATACACATACACGCAAATATTTATTCTTTTCATAAAGAATAAATTAATAATAACTAATTATAGTAATTAGTTTATTCTCAATAACCCCAATAATAATAATATTAATAATAATAATTCCACTAGTTGTTAAAAAATCAATAGTGGCTCCTGGATGGGCATATCATAAACTCCTATTACTGGGCCCCAGAAAATCGTATAAATATTCTAATATGCTATTTAATATTAATAATACCTATAATTTACGTGTAATAAATATTCTTAGAAAATAATTGCCAATTCCAAAATATAAACAAAAATACTTGCACTTACCAAACGTGCCTACAAGGCCGTACTTGGTCCCACTACATGCCTACCTGGGCTTGGATTTGGTTCAGCCCAGTTCGGACTAACTTGGTTCAACCGGGTTCCTACAAAATCAATAAATCTAATAATAATTAATAAAACTTATTTATAATGGTCATGCTACGACTTGGCCTAGTTTTCCTAGTTATGACATCTCTATGGCTCGCCCTTCCTTAGCATGGCTAATACACTGGTCAAGGCACGCCACTGCACTATCCGTGCCATGATTCCTAGTCGTCTTGTACTTCAAATCTCACCATGGCTATAGTCATCTACCGTAATAATTAAGTAAATAATTTTTTATAAGAATCTAAAAATCACCTTTCAAATTAATTAAATAATATAAAAAAAAAAAAATATTTTGAAAATTTTTGGAAAGGGAGGCTACAGTATATGTGGAGTGATTAGACACAATTTGTGTCCAGTTCTTGGACACTGGGACAACCCACGACACGTGCACATGTGTGACTATGATTACCACCCTTCTAGTTTTATTAGTTGTTAATTTCTAAATCGAATTTGTCAATTCCATATTTTTTGATACTAAAACTGTCGACTGGTTCCTGAGATTTAATGTAGGTATTGAACTGTTTTGATCGACTAAATTGGGGTATTTTGTTCACCTATATGCATCTGAGGATTAGCCTACATGTTAAGGTTATGAATAGCATGGGATTAGCTTCGAAATTGCATTGGGGCTTTGGATTTCAATTGGATTGATACACTGTTTCCTGAGAACTCAATTGTTTGGGTTACACTATTTTCTCACAAATATCATTTTTCACACACATTGATTTCTATGTTTACACATACATTGCACTCTGGAAACTTGGGAATTTGTATCATTGTTGTGTACATTAGTTATAGGGCTGATGGTTGTGTTTTGTTACCATATCATTCACACACAATTCTGAATTTCCTAACACACATTGTTCCCTGTCAAAATCTGAGAATGAGTTCACTCACACACTCACACAAGACCTGAGATTAAAAAACTGATATGCCACACTACATGTATTGACACAACTATGTCACTCACATACCCATCTACACTATGCATTAACCTGAAACTGTCACACACATACACCTATTTACACACACCACAAAAACTGAGATTGACACTATACAAAACTGAGAACACATATAGTTAATGACACACATAATTCACACTGTTATCCTGAGAGCTATGCACTGTCTTCTCTTATATGGCACACACACAGAATACTATCTAGACACATACACACATGAGAACTCATATACACACACCTATAGCCTATGTTCTATACACACATATATTTACACACAAGCATATACACACACTGAGAGCTATGCACTGTCTTCAATGATCATGGTTCACGTCCATATTACCCCTGGTTTAACATTACTCTAGCCATTTCAGATAGAGTCATGTTCTTACGTTCCACAACTCTATTTTGTTGTGGGGTCCTAGGGCATGAGAATTCATGCAAATAACCATATGTGTCACAAAATTGCTTGAACTCTGCATTTCAAATTCGCCCCACGATCACTACGAATGCGAGTAATCATGAAACCTTTTTCATTCTGTACTTTCTTGCAAAAGGTGACGAATTCTGATAATGCATCGTTCTTGCGTGCAAGAAAATATACCCATGTATATCTAGAAAAATCATCTACAATGACAAATGCATATAACTTACCACTTAGACTAGCAATTCTACTTGGTCCAAATAAGTCCATATACAACAATTATAGAGGTCTGGTTACTTACAGCATTCTTGGATTTAAAGACGGATCGGGTAGCTTTGTTCTTTTCACATTTGCTACATACCATATCATTCTTGAAAGATATGTCCGGTAAGCCGCGTACCAACTTTTTTGTAGATAGTTTTGAAATTGTGTCCATGTTTGCATGATCGAGTCTCATATGCCATAGTTGACTCTCAATGCTTTTGGCCATCAAACATCTACCTGTTTTGTTAGCATCTTCTAACAAATAGAAAATATATATGCTGTCTTCCCTGATACCTTCAAAGATAGTACTACCAGTTGAACTATCAACTATAGTACATTTGTCTTTGACGAAGGTAATGCCATAACCGTGATCAGCTAAATGGCTTATGCTGAGCAGATTATGTTTTAACTCGATAACTAGACAGACATCTTTAATCACATGATAGGGAGCCTTACCAATGTCACCGATACTGATTATGTACCCTCTTAAATTATTGTCAAAGGAGACGTATCCTTCTTTATTCTTCTTCGACAATGTTGCGAATAATGAAGCATCACCGGTCATGTGCCGTGAGCAACCGCTGTCGAGGATTCATTTGCTTCTAGCATGTGAAGGGCGTTCCACCTACAAAATAATTTACAGATGAAACTCTTGGTACCCATTTCTTGTAGGGTCTTGATTAGTTAGTTTTTGGTATCCATACATAAATATTTAAATCTACTAACTATCTGATTCTACATGCAGAAGATATATGACCAATGAGGCCACAATAATGGCACTTTGCATGTTGAGTGTTGAAAGTTGTATGAGGTGCATGATTGGTAGGTTTTGGTTTTCTAGTATAGAAGAATGCATGCCTATTAGTCTCTTGGGCATAGGTTTGGTATGGTTTGGTCTGACAGTTTTTGGTTTGGGTGTGTTCCGATGATTCGGTAATTGACACGTGTTAGAATAGGAAGCAGCAACTTCATGCCATTTTTCTAAACTAATTTCCAACTTTTTGGAGGTGTCATATAATCTAGTGTAGTCATATGTAAGTGTTTCTATTCTGACTTGTGCACACTGGAGACTCTTTCTCTCCTTAGATAGGTCTTCCTTTAGTTGGATGATAGTTTGGTCTTTTTCTTCGGATAACTTAATAGTCTCGTGTAACAACAACTTAATAGATGAAAGCTCACCAGACTCAATTAAAGAGTCATTATTTCTAACATGATCTAGTTGGTCGGTAAGTCTTCCTATTTCACCTTTGTACTCTTTGAGTACCTTCTTAGAGGTTTCATATTTACTATACAGTTTCCTGCAATCATTTAACAGGTCACTGAAAGCCTCTCCTAGTTGCTCAAAGGTGAAATCATCATAAGGATCAAATAGAGGATTAGTGATTACCTGATCGCAAGCCATCAAGCATACATTTGCAGCGTCATCTGATTGTTCGTCTTCTGAATCGCTGGCTTCACTTTCATGCCATATGCTTGTGTTGGCGTACTTCCTTGATGTAGATCACTTCAGGTAGCCTTTGTCATATTTGCTGCTTTTTTTTGTTAATGATGATGATGTTGGACAATATTTCTTCATGTGTCCTTTCTTCTTGCATCTGTAGTAAATAGGATCTTCCTCCTTGTTGTTGTTGTTGCTATCTTTTGTTCTTCTGTTAAATCTCATGACTTCTTGAATTTTCTTACCAGAAGAGCTTGATCTTCAGAGTTAGAGTCGCTGTCGTCAGAATCAACTTCGACAGTTCTTCTATGTTGAGCCTTGAGAGCGATCGACTTTTCTGACTTCTCCTTTGGTGTAGCATCTTCAAAGTCTTGAAGTTCTAACTCGTGAGTGAGTAGCTTACCCATGAGTGTTTCCAGAGATATTGTTGAGAGGTCGTTTCTTTCAATGATTGCTGTAGCCTTTGGAATCCAGTTCTTTGTGAGAGCTCGTAGAAGTTTGCGAATGTTTTCATGGTTACTGTAATCCTTGCCTAATGAAGTCAAAGGATTTACAATATCCAAGAATCTCGTAAACATCTGAGTGACTGATTCACTTAGCTTCATTTTGAACGCCTCGTACTCCTGAGTAAGTCTGCTGATTTTTGACTCCTTGACTTGTGTTATTCCATCGTGGGTTACTTCGAAAAGTTTCCACACTTCATTTGATGTTGTGCAGGTAGACACCCTATTGAATTAAGTTCTATCTAAAGCACAAAATAAAGCGTTAATAGCACGTGCGTCAAGACTGGCCTTTTTTCTTTTCATCCTTTATATATTTGTCATGGGAATTTTCAACTAAAACTCTATCAACATTAATACGAGGATTCTTTTTGTAGCCATCAATAACTACAGACTATAAGTTAAAATCAAGAGATTTTAGGAAGAAACTCATACGTGTTTTCTAATAAGTCTAGTTTGTGCCGTCAAACAGTGGAGGTCTGTTTGTGGCCTGGCCTTCACTTGTAAATTTCACAGTTGCTATGTGTAATTCTGTGATCTATATATCAATTGAAAACTAACTAAATATAGCTGCAATTTTACCTTGCTTTACCTGTATAACCTGCTCTAATACCAATTGTAGGAACTAAATCGTAAAGCAGAATGCTCTAGAGGGGGGGTGAATAGAGTAGGCAGCGGAATATTGCTAATTAAAAACTCGTTAGCAGTTAGATCACAGATATAATAATAATCATAAAATAAATAACAGTAATGAAAAAGAGTGATCAGAAGGCAAACACAAACACAGAGATTTATACTGGTTTTTCTTTTGTGAGGACTAGTCCAATCGGAAGAACTCTAGCTTCCAGTTGAATCCACTATTGGAAAATCTCGCAATTTTTCATACGAAGTCCTTGCAACTTCTACAGACACGAGCTTTGATACAAAAAACTCGACCAATTTCAATTGTGAAGAGTGTATCTTCAATCAAGCCTCTGATTACAATCGCTCTGAAACTTCTAGACCGTACCGTACTGGCAAATCGACTAGAGGATTGTAACTGGCTTAGGATTTGAAAATGGAAGCTTTTTAGAACTCTTTGGAAGAAAACGTAAGCTTTAGAAGAGAAGAGATAAAAGTGAATTGGTGTTTTGAAATGATCGAAATCCTTCTCTATTTATAGTTTTTCCGAAGGCAGAACTCTGACAGAATTCGGACAGAACTCTTTGTAACCAACCGCAACTGAAGGGAGACCAAGTTCAAAATCAAACATTCACATAACGTTCAACTTGGCCAAATTCTGGCCTAGTTCTGTCAGGGTTTGGTCAGTTGATTTTGTGAAAAATGATTTTTGGCTTTTTGAAAATTCTTCAAAAGCTTTTTGTAAAATAGATGTTTTTTCAAAAACATGGATCATTTTAGAAAGATAGGTCAGTTTTGAAAACGATTTCGGATAGCCTATTTGCCAGTACGACTTGGTGTACAATGTATTCCTAGATTCAATAAAAATAAAAATTACATTGCTTTAATAAAATACAATCTTGAGTGGCAAACAGCTTCGGTCTTGAACTGAGTAGATATCCATCGCATATCGAGACAAAGTTTGATCAATTATTAAAATCAGATTTGACCATGACCAATGGGCCAACAGTCCAGTACCTAATATATATCTACAACATTTATATGATTCACAATAACAACATGTACTCCAATCACATACATCTAAGGAAGATATGAATAAGAAGAGAGAACAGTATCACTAAATCAACTAGAATCTACAAAATGATCATATGAAACAAGAATGAATCAGAGACAAATCCGACAATGAAAACATAATCTAAATAAAGAAGTAATAGCCTAGAGCTCTCAGGAGGCAACTCACGGTAGATGGAACATCGAGAACCTGTCTCAGCTAGCATCGTCATGTGGTCCAAGTATGTGGAGCATAACAACTCCTAAAAATATTGGTTATACAGTCAGGATTGGAGCGAAGTACATAAACTAACAGCCGTTCCATTTAAATTGACAAAAATTATAAATAACAGAAAGCAATAAAATACATAATCGATAAGTAGAACTGAACAATGGAAAAGCAGGGAAATCATGTGAGCATGTCATGGTAATAATGTACTGTAAGTAATCATGGGTATAGTGAACAGCAGGTGATAATCTGGAATAGAACACGTACTACTATTAAACAGTAACTTGAGATATTAGGGTGTTATGTGATCGGCTTGGGTCCAAATCAGGCTATTCCATTTGACCAACTATGCACAAGTACAACTATAGAGGATCAGGCCGGCCACAATGAAAAGCTATGCACAAGCAGTATCAGGTCAGGCTACACCCTATATGTAACGAGGGTAAGCTATACACAAGTAGTAAACAAGTGGGATATTGTTCACATAATCTCCTAATATCTTCCCATCCCCCGACTAGTATAATGGATCCAACTATAGCACGTTACGACACGGGATTCTCTAAGAGGGTAGCAAATTTCCTTAGAAATCAGTGTCTATACAAGTACAAGGACAATAGTCAAGAATGAGTCATGTACCAGTATACCAGGATAACCAAGAGTAACATCTGATGACGGGATCCAAGCAATATCAATCCATGTACTCTCGAGCCAGAAATCAAGCATAATACGACAAACTAATATCATAGAGACTATCAAGATAATAAAAACTATAAGAGAATGTACTCACCTCAATTTGGGTGGAGTCGACGTACGTGACATGAACGTATCGACACAAAATAGGCACGATGCTATGCTCCACAAGATGGTCCCAAACGACGGCACAAATGGTTCCATTGAGTCCAGAATAGTCCAAATAGCCTAGTTCGGTATATAGAAGCCCAGAATCATAGTTTGACACAATAATCGAATCAAGAAATGAAAAACGACTATAATAGTCTCGATTTATCATTTTCGAAAGAAAAGCATAACTAATTACATATAATATTTTAAAATCATTATAATATTCTGAAAATTCTATCTTATAAATTGAAACGTCTTTAGATATTATTTGAATCCCATAAAATTACTGAAAATTATTTTGCAATAATAAAAGCTATAAAATATTACCATCCATTTTGAAAAAGTATTTATAGTATTATAAACTATATTGTATTAGGCAAAATATCTCTAGCTAGCCATTAGAATATAGAAAATATGTTTTTAGGTCCAAACTTGATAATAATGTTTTTAGAAATATAAATATTTATTTTGTACAATTTTTAAATAATAATATTGTAAAAAACAAATTCTCAATAATAATAATAATACTACCATGCATGTACATTTACTTTCATAATATACACACACTTGTATACTTTTATAATATACACACTTATATATATATATATATATATATATATATATATATATATATATATATATATATAGGATAATCTTAGTAGATAGATTTTAAATGTGAGTTATGGGTTGATACCACTTTAACCTAGCCTACCAAATAAGTCTAAGTTAGTCAAAACCCTAGATTAGACTAATAGACCAAGATTGACCTAGAAAAGGCCTAGAAGCCTATAATTAGTGCATCTAAATTCATTGTTTACTTTAGAACACCAAATAACTTTGTATATCTCATTTATAGATTTGTGTGACACCACTTTGGACATCTATCCTCATTCACTGCTTTGGACGACAGGCGAGTGCATTCTTTGATAGTTTTTATTTACTTGATGATTATTATGATTTAGCTTCTAGTATAGTTCTATTTGATTCCCTATCACCACACGGATTGGTATTCTGGATTCATTCACTTGAGACACATGTATTAAACTTGTCTGGCCCCTACTACTAGCACCACTCATTGGAACCACCTACTGGAAATACCTACAAGCACTACTTACTTTCTGGTTAGACTCGTACTCTATTTATGTGTCAGGATATGGATTCACTTGTACTTGTCAGCACGGGAAAATACTTGAGTAGACATGTAAACATTCCAATCATACTAGAACCACCACTACTAGAAAGATAGTCGTCGCTGCTAGGCCAAGCGTGCGACGTGTCATATTTACTACAAGTCTAATCGTTACAGATAGCCATTGCACTCTTGCAAAGCGTATGATGTACCGTATTTACCTGCTAGCCGTTTACATGTCGAACTCGGTATTTCAAAACTCGGTATTTCAAAACACATTGGATTAGTGTCTTGTACTAGATTTACATTTGTCTCAAGTTATACTGTTTGGACTCACATCACCTTTATGCTAGATCAATTATATCTATTTACAGTCTTCCTTGCTATGCTCTTCTGATTTACTATATTACTTTTCTCGTTCTTTAGTTAAACTGTTGCTCTATTTCATTTCCTACCTCAAACTTTCCATGTTCATCAAGTATTACTTGCTACAACTGCTTTATAGTCTTTGTTATTTATTTGGAACTGCTAGAGGAGATGTGCTCGTTCCATCCTGACTGTATATATTTTTCAGATGATTGCTCAGAGGATACGTGTCCTACCTACTACGGATCCGAGGAGGGGATAGCTACCTTAGGTCTAGATTCTCAGGAGTGACCAAGAGACCTAGTTTTAGTTGGCTTGTTTTAGATTCTCTGTTAGAACTTTTGACTTATAATAATAGAGATTATGTTATTTGAATTCTGAGACTTTTATTTGAATTTGGATATTATTTAGTTGTTGTTGTTGAGTCTTTATAGTTATTTAGACTTCTTTGAAATCTTATCATGATTTAGATTATGATTGAGTATTTACCATTATCATTGTACTTGTCCTCCATTCGGAGTTGAGATCTATGACAGGTATATTATATCCTTGTGTGAATTGTTAGTTAGCAACCTAGAACAGCGTTCTATCGCCGATTTTGTAGTGTAGGCTGGCAATTATTATGTACTCGTGCCCTCCTATACCAGGTGTGGGTCGTGACACGTTTTTACTGGTAGCCCATGCAGGTCGAGATTTACATTAGTGTAATATTGTGGTAGTGTGATGCTTTAGTCATACTGATGTAAGCCTACGATAGGAGATAAGGAATAGGCTTTAGATGAGAGGATACTCAATCACAGTTAAGACTTCTTGAGAAGATTCCTGGTACAACCCTTGAGAATCTTATTATAAACTATCTCGAAATTCGATTCCAACTGTTTTTGTCTACTCTCCCTTGTCCGTTATTGAATTTGATTCTTGATGTTCATTGTTGACTTGATTTTCTACCAAGATAAACCTTATGGACTAAGTTGCCTCAATTATGAAATCTAAAGTCTTCCACAGCCATATTAGCTGGCATGGCAAAGACATAAAGTCTGATTTTGGATGTATTTCTCGGGTTGTGAGAATTTAAGATTTTTGCAGCCAAGCATGTGACAATACGAAAATGTTAGATACGACGATTCTAGAGGTATACACCTTAGTTGTAGACCCAATGGTTTATCGCAGCCAAACTTATTGGCGTGACGAGGATTCTGGTAACATGATTCTGGATAGATGGGTATTGTTAGCAGATTACAGAATAGATACCCTATAAATGATACCCTAGTATGATGACGAGAAGTATCAATGTGGATGTTATTTGAGTATCATGAAATAGAGAAAGGGAGCTAGGCCACCTGTGACGCAGCATCATGCCCGCACCATTAGAGGGATATACCCTAGAGGGGCAGGGCTTTTATGCTGACGGTCGAGGAGGTCGACGCTACGAGTGACGGGTTAGCAGGTTTGTCTTTTCCTGTCCTTCTTTCCATCTTGATTATGTGATTCCATTAGTACCTATCAGGATATTTATGTTGTGCTAGGTAGCGTAGTGACCATGTTCGAGACTATAAAATAACGACCGATAGAACCATGATCTTGCATGTTGTTAGATAGAAATTTCTTGACTTTGATTGTTGGGGGCTTGACCTAGAAGGAGTACGACCAACTTTAAATTTCAAGGGCAAAATTTTCTAAGAGGGGTAGATTTGTCACCACCACATTCTAGAATAAGGATATTTTGGTAATTTTTTATTATTTTAGATATCTTTTAATTAATTAATTGTGTTAGTGTCATAATTTGGTAAAACCTTAGAACAACATTGACTAGATGTTAGCCATGACCAAGGAGGACTAGTTAGTGAGATTATACAAACTTAAATTCCATTTCTAATTAGTTAGTTGGGCTCCAATCTAGCTAGAAACCACTTAGAGTCTATTTAATGACTTAAAATCTTAAGCTAGAATGGGCCTTTCTTTAAAGGGCTTTACATGAAAAATAGGAAGGCCTTTAGATTTGAACCAAAGACAAACCCTAGCCAACCCATGCTTGGTCGGCCACAAGGAGCCCTCCCTCTTGCCTATTTAAGTAATGACTCCTCATTATTCCCCTTTCATTACAAACCCTAACCCTAATTTGTGTTCTTTTCCAAATTTCCTCCATCTTCTAAATTGAGTCCAAATTCGCACAAACCAATTGCAAACTCTTTCTCTTGAAGAGGGGAAGCCTCTATTGGCTAGCTTGGGAGCATTTGGAGCAATTTGGCCATTGGAGCTTGGTGGAGATCTAGATCTATGAATATTTTATTGGGATTCCAACTCCCAATTGGTAAGAGCCCTCTAAACTCTCTAATTTCCTTTCATTAGTGTAGATGCATTTGTTTAGGGTCCCCCATTGCATTAGGAATGATTTAGGTCAAGTTTGGAACCATTTAGAGTGCGTGTCACGAGAGTATCGAATACGCATACCAAGTGTTCGATGAAATGACTCTTAGGGTATTTAATGTTTAAATTTCAGTTTTAACCTATGTTTTATATTGATAATATGTTGTGTTAGCAATGTTAGTGTTGTCTTATGATATTAGAATGATTTTGATAGGATAAATGGATTGGGGGGAGCTTGTATCTAAGGTTTTGTTCACTATTCTTTTGTTCTATCCAAAGATTGTTTGTTCAGTCTCCATTAATATTTTTGTTTCAGTCATTGCATCCCCATCATATAAGCACTAGTCCACAACTCTAAAGACCTGTCCACTGCATCACTTAGCTCAGTCCATTGTAATGTCCAATTGTGGGTACTTGGTACCATTCAGATATTAGAATGTCCTGCCATCAAATATGTCCCTATTCACTATATCTTCAAATGGTATCAGCCCACTCTTATCTATTTTTGTAGTCAACACCAAATTGATTTGTCCCAACATTTATTGTTGTCTTAGATATTCGAATGTCAACAACTATTAGATTTATCAGTCTACATTCTTGTGGTTCAGTCGTATTTAATCTACCCTCCCAATTGAGGTATCAGTCAATACGTAGACTACATTTAGCCTTTGATTTACTGTTCTATCAATTCAGGTTTGTTGCCCACCATTCATTGTATGTTTAGACCTCCTTTTGATTCAGTCTATCCCTCGAAGTTAGATATCAATGTGGCAGTCCCTATTTTCCTTGAGTTCAGAGTCAATCAAGAGTTCAGTCCCATTGCATTTCCTTCACTACTGTTCAGTACCTTAATTCTACGTTCATGTATTTCTTTAGATGTCAGTTCATATTGGAACATCTAGGACAATCCCAACTTCATCCTTAGGTTCCATATCCCCATCATATGTTCTGTCCTGCATTCACTGTGGTCAGTTGTAGTTTATTATTTCAAACTATTTCCTTATTTCCAGACCTTAGATGTTCTGTACTGCCACCATTTAAGTTATCATGTTTTCTATATTTCGGCCGTATTATCTTATTGCAAGTTCAAGCGTCAATGCGGTTGCACGCCTTAATACGCTATGGCATTCCATACTTCAGAATGTTAAAGCGAAGTTCCGTCGCGAGCAGACCAATCCCTGAACCTGTAAGGAATCTGGTGGAAGATCAGTACTAATACCCTCGCGTAGTGATCAGAGACCTGCTTTACCGACATTAAGTAATGTATTGAATCATGTAGCATACAAGTTGGTGATCTTTATATCTTTGCCTTAGGGTAAGTTTTATGGCATATTTGAAATCAGTAAAGCATGTATTTCATAGTGTTAGACTCGTCTCACAGTATCGATATTTATATACGAATACGTATTTTTGTAATGTATTTCATATTTTTTTAGTTTTCGGAACGCTTTAAAATTTTACCCAACTTATAAACTTTCTCCTTGACCGGTATATCGCTAGTATACCAGTGTATACCGATGGCATACCGTCCAGACAGATTTTCTACATTTTAGATATTTTTACTTCAGATATTTTCATGAATATTGTTTTCGATATTTTCGTAAATAGTATTTCAGATATTTTGATGAATAGTGGTTAGATATTTTCGTGAATAGTATAGATGCATCCTATTATCCAATGGATACTTGGTTTTCTTTAGATGGTTAGGATTGACTTAGATCTTCACATGGATCACCATCCAACGGTTATGATTAATTCCCCCTTCTATATATACCCTTTCTCTTTCTCTTTCCTCTCTCTTTTCATTCTCTTCACTCTCTCTTCATTTCTTCTTCTCTTCTCTCCCTTTGGAGCTTGCCAAGAGCTTGGCCTTGAGGCCTAGAGTGTGGTTTCGTACCTCTCTTAGTGGTGGAGTGGAAGATTAGGCTTGGAGCTTAACCTAGACAAGTACATCTTGCCAAATCTTGAACAATATCGCTTTGTTATCATTTTTGTTTTTCTTGGTGTTAAATGCTTAGAATTGTCTAAGTTTTTACTTCTCCACCACCTTCTTCTTCTTTTTCTTCTTCATTTACTTCTCCACCAACCCAAGGCAAGTACAACTTGCTCCATGGAGAATATGATGGATCTTTATTTTTGTTTGTTCTATTCTCTTTCTTGCATGATTCTGAGCAACTTTAATACTTAAAGTTTTTTTGGTTTTGACGGTTACATTTTTGTATATCTATATTTTAAGATTTTTCTTATTTTTCTTAGTTTTGATCTCTTAAAGTATGTTATTTCTAAAATCTTATGGTCCTATGTTGTGGAGAATTTTATTCTACCCAATTTTGGCTTTTGACCCGCTTGATTTTGACTTATTTTGTGGAAGTTATGGCATTCCTTGAGTTCATGGGTTCCCTATGCACTTCGATACTGATTTGGGAAAGATGAACAGCCTGCTCCTGAGAACTTGTGTGCAGTCTGCACACCTTCCTGCGTAGACTGCATAGCCTAAGCACCTTCCAGTGCACAGACTACACCTGCTCTTTCCTGTATAGACTGCACATGCGGTTTTCTACACAGACTGCACCTGCATTTTCCTACACAGAATATACTTGCGCTTTCCTGCACAGACTGTACCTGTACTTTCCTGTACAGACTGCACATGCGCTTTCCTGCACAGACTACATATGCGCTTTCCTATACAGACTGCACCTGTATTTTCCTGCACAGACTGTACCTGCGCTTTCCTACACAGACTGCACCAGCTCTTTTCTGCACAGACTGTACCTGCACTTTCCAGCACTTTCCTGCACAGACTGTACTGTACTGCACTTTCCTGTACTGTACTGTACTGCACTGCACTGTGCTTTCCTACACTTAGCCGTTTTTACCTGTTTAAGCTATTTTGTAGCTAGAATATTGTAAAACTCAAAACATGAAAGTTGTAGATCTCTGACTTAGCTTCAAGAATCTTCTTGTTTTACCTTAATTGGAGTTCATATGCTACTGATAATTTTAAACATAGTTCTTGATCTTATTGGCATGTTTTCTGTACTTGGCCTAACTTGCGACGACCCGACTTGATAACTTGTTAATATTGAACTTAACTTGAACATGACAACGTGATCTTATCTTAATAATCTTGATAGTGGCCCGTCGTGGCGCACCCATGTTACATGCCTTCTTTACTTACTAGATAGTAGCTCGTCGTGGCACACTCTCGATATCTTTATAGTGGCTCGTCGTAGCGTACTCCTAGCTTCCAATTTATTATATTTTCTTATTGTGGCTTGTTATAGTGCACTTTCTTGTATTGTCCAGTCTTGCATACCATATCTAGGATGGATTTTGCAGAATGCCACACCCAGAATCCCGAATGAAAATATTAAGGATTAATAACTAGCTTGATTATCTAGATCATTGGGAGGGAAGAATTTCCCAGTTACCTGCAACCCTTCTTGTTCCGATATATATATATATATATATATATATATATATATATATATATATATATATATATATATGTGGGGGAGGATTTGGTGCTATCTGTAATGATGAGCATTCTTCCAGCACACCGTCGAGTGGGGCACCTCCTTAGGACACACGTATCTTACTGCGGTGTGTCTATTATATTTATTTTCTTTTGGCCTGGATGTGCCACTACCATATTTCTAGCTTGAGGGTATTTTGGTCATTTTTAAAATTTTGGAATTATTTGGAATTATTAGTATTAATTATAATTATTGGAATTTTTAAGTGATTTTTAGTATAATTGATTTGGTGCTATTAGTGACTTTGACTCAGGGTGACTTAGGAGACTGTCCTAGAAGCTAACCTAGATCATGACTACTTGGTTAGAGTGTGTAACCCTAGCTTGACCTAAGTTAGTGATATCCAACCAATTAGAATTTATTTGGAGAGAATAGGAATTTATTTGGCAAGAGAATGGCTTGTGGTTTCACAAGACATGATTTATGACTTAAGCCCATAGAGGACCAAAACCCAACACCATGTAAACCCTAACCCTAGCCCAACACCCCCATGGCCGGCCAACCCTATTCCCCCATCTATTTAATGCCTCCTCAAAGTTAGGGCTAGCCTACTTTAGAAAGTTCTCAAGTTGGAAAGAGAGGTATGCTCCATCTTTAGAAATTCTTAGAAAATTCAATTTAATTCCTTTTCCAACCAAACTAATTGCAATAGGTTCTAAATTTCTCCTACTTGCTGTTTGTGGTGAGAAATTTCAGGGAGAAGCAATTTGGAAGAGTTTTGGTAGCTTGAGGATCCACTCACATTGGGGCTTTTTGAGCCATTGCAAACCCTAGGTAAATTTCGAATCCCTTCCATAAATTGCTGTTATTATTGCATATTTAGGAAGCCCTAGGTCTACCCTAATTGTAGGTATAGCTATCCCTAGGTTTCGTGTCCAATACGTATCCGTATCGGACACGTATCAGTGGATACGTGTAGGTGTTCGATGAAATGCCACAGTGGGCATTTCATCACTATTTTCCAGTTTAGTTTGAATAGGAAATTAGGGTTTAGGATTGCTTATGGGTTTCTGGTGCTCTGAGGTTGTTTTGGTGTCGTGTCGGGTCGCGGTGGATACGGGAACACGCGGGTTGCCACGCTGTGCGCGAGCAGTGTTGCTTTCCCTGCTGCTCGGGGTCGATTGCGCACAGCACACGCCACGTGGACACGTGATATTGGACATACGAGTTAGGGCAACCACTGACACGAGGTTCCCAGAGTTACACGACCTCTCGTGTCGTGTCGAACATGGTATTGTGCGTGCACAGGGTGTGCACTGTGCGTGCACAGCCTATTGTTTTGATTCACTGTTTTAATTCAGTTTTAATGATTTAATTCATGTTTTAACTGCTAAATTAGATCCTATATATGATTAATAATCTATATTATATTTATTACATGTTAGTTAGGTGTTTGATGTAGATTTTGGATTCGAATTAGTAAAATTGCATTCGGCTGATACACAGGGACTGATACATAGTGTGTTCAGTTTTTCACATGTTAATTCCTATTTTTAATCCTATTTCTATTAATGTTTTCCACTGTTTAGTTACTCCCATATGATTTGTAGTTTATGTTTAGCTAAATGTTACATTTGAATGAGACTTATGATTTGAAATGGAATATTTAGACTTTGAGTTGGGTCGACTGATATTAACTGGTACTTATTCAGTTTTCTTAAAAACTGTTGAATCCATTTGTAAATCCCATTTGATCTAATGTTTCAACTGTCAATGATTCCATATGTTGATTATTCATGGCTAGTTCAATGCTTCGTTTAGATAGGTTTTTGTTATGTAAATGGGGTTTTTGACATGGTTTGGTTTTCGAATATAATAGCTGATACATTGGTTGATTTGAGTTCAGTTCTATAGCTTGAACTGTAATTGAATAATTATTCTTGATAACCTGAGACTATTTCCAGATTTCCCTATTTTCCTATTGACAGTAAGTACACTATTTTGCAATAGGTTGATTCCAGATTTTACATTACACTGATTTGAATTTAAATGTGGGATTGAATCACCATTCACTCTATTTTTCCAGGTTACATGGTTAGCCACTGTTTTTCATTGCCCACACACAAATGTATTTCCCTGACTTTCTTTTGACACTGTACACAGGATCACCTAGTACACAGGTTACAATTTTCCCATTCCTGTATACACTGATTCCTTTGACATATTGCCCTTTTTTTACACACAAGTGTATCACTCACTCACTCTCTTGACACACACATTAGCCACTTATTTCACTGTCCATGTTGAACTGTCACTGTACACTCATGACACACACATACATTTACATGTATAATAAACATATGTAGGTATGTACCATGTATATATCTACATATGTTTTGTGTATGTTGAATGCCTATTTAGTAGGCCTATATGCATACATTGGGTGGTAGCCTATATACATAATGTATGTATCTATATGTGATACATATATATCTATATGTAATATTGATTGCCTAATGTATTATAGGTGTTTGGCATAAAGCCAAGTGTGGTTTCCATGTGTAGGCCTAGATGCATGTAATATAGGTTGTGTGATGTTGGGTTGGCCTTATGTTGTAATAGACTAGTATAGACTAGTTAGACTAGTATAGCCTTGTTTAACCTAGAATGGTTTGGTTAGACCATAGTTTGACCTAGTTTGACTTCTAGGGTTGACCAGAGTTGACCAAGAGTTGACTTTGGCCTAGATTAACCTAGATTCATGTAGAATGCATTGAATTGCATCTTATTATCATTTTAGACTCATAGTGACTTGTACTGTTCTATAGGAGATAGACACCACTCCTCGGACAGTAGATATTCTTCAGGTTCTCAGGATACAGGCGAGTACATTCTCTGATCATTTTATATCCTGCATTAGCAGTATATTTCCTGCTTTAGATTACTTTACATGAAGCTGACACGTTAGAAACACGGATTAGTACTATATGTATCTTGTCGTGCTATGTTATCCCCTTAGCGGATACATCGGGTATTTCGTGTTCGTGTACTTTATCGTGAGCATCGTGTACTCCTTGTATTCGTGACATTCATGTACAAATCGTATAAAATCGTGTATATTCATGTATTCATATGATCTTCATGTACGACCATTCTTCGTGTATAATAACATAACTTGACTAGATCCTTGTGTATTGATTGGGGTAGGGGAGTAGAAGTGGTTATGTAATCAATCCAGTAGATTACTCGTGTACAACCTCTGTAGATTACTCGTGTACTACATCGTGCCGTTTATATAACTGTCTTGTGCTCTGAGTCACTAGTCACTGATAGTTCTTTATATACTGTATCTATTTATTTACAGTCTTCCTTTTTATCATGTTATTTCCTTCAGTTTCTTGTATCTTACTCTCTAGCATGATTATATATCCTGACCTGCTATGATTTGTTGAGATGTATTGTGCTCGAACCTGTCCTGACTGGACCTGTTGAAATATTATAGAGGACGAGGCTGAGGCGTTCTGCCCTACCTACTTCGGTGCTACCCTAGATGAGTGCTTGGACTTGGACCAGCAGCAGGACCCACTAGCAGTGGATGACACTCCCTTAGATTAGGATGTCTTACTTTTTATGGATTACTGTATATAGATTCTGAGATATTTTAGGATATGTACTTATTTAGACACTTAGAATTCTGGATTGTATCTCTGTGTTTTTATTCTGGATATTTATCTATCTATCTATCTTTATTATGTTCTACCTTAGTTGTGATTGAGACTGTATTTGCTATGTCACCTCCATTCGGAGAGTATATACTGTACAGATATCTTTATATTGTTAGATGTTTGACCTAGGACAACATTCTACCGCCGACACTGCGGCGTAGGCTGGACGTACCCACGTCTCGTACCCTTACTCTAGGGTGCGGGTTGTGACACGTTTTTAGTGGTGGCCCATGCAGGTCTAGGTTGGAAATGTAGTGGTATTCGAACTAGAATATCGCTGCAGCCTGCAGTAGGAATTAGTATTTTTTGAAGGTACTCAATCACACTAGGATAACTCCTTATCAGATTCCGTATATCTACATTTGCTGCTTATTGTCTTCCTTAGAATTTTAAAATGTCCTCCTTTTATATTTTGACTCATTCTCAATAATTCTTTCTTGTTTGATCTGTGTCTCCATGATGGTTGAGACGAGATCGCATCGCCCTGGATCGAAAGACGCTGGAGAGGGGTCTAGCACCTCTCGACCTCAGCAGCAGCCAGCTTCCGGTGCCACAGGGCCAGTGCAGCCCTCAGGAGTCGGTATTTCTGCAGCTTTTGGAGGAGCACCTCCACCAGCCAGGAGGCCGAGCATTGTGATTCCTGAGATCCTTCCACCGTGTCAGCCTCCGTCTGCGGGGATAGTAGATGCTGCACATCTCTTCTCCTTCATGGAGAGGATTCTGGAGTCCCACCAGCAGCAGCAGCAGAGGCAGACTGCCAATTTTTGCCAGGGGATAGACGAGGCACACCAGCTGGTTCGTACTACTCTAGAGTTGGTTACTGCTCAGGGGGCCCAGCAGCAGCCCCGTCGGAGGGAGAAGGACATACAGGACTTTCAGAAGATGCATCCCTGAGAGATCTTCGGCACAGAGGGTATCCATTATGCAGACGACTGGATAGAGCATATCGAGAAGATATTCAGGGTGGCGGAAATACCAGCTCGACTCCAGATCGAGGCGGTGGGCAGTCAGATGCAGGACTTAGCCCATGTGTGGTATCAGACAGATCCCAGGGTGGGAGTTGAGGGCCAGACTTGGGCCCAGTTCAAGGAGCTGTTTAAGGAGCAGTTCTTTCCTGATGTGGTCTTGGGATGTATCGAGGCACAGTTCGAGGGTCTGGTTCAGGGGAACCAGAATGTAGCTGAGTATGCTGGAGAGTTTTGTAGATTGGCCCATTTCATAGATGACTTGACTGAAAAGACGAAGGCGAGGAAGTTTCATCGAGGCTTGATTAGAGAGGTTCGGTCGCTGACTAAGAGCGACCGGAATTCTACTTTTGTGGAGATATTTCTTGGGGCTATGGCGGCGAAAGACGACCTAGGGTGGAAGCAGAAGAGGGGACCTGACTTCCAGGGTGACAGCAGCAGTCAGGGGCAGGCCAAGAGGCCTCACTTCCAACATCAGCAGCCGCAGAGGCCAGTTCAGCAGTATTAGCAGCAGGGCAGGGCACCTCTTCAGCAGGTACAGCATTAGCAGCAAAGAGGACAGCAGGCACCCAAGCAGCAGGCTATCAGTTGTACCTTCTATAAGAAGCCTGGGCATAAGTGGGACGACTGCAGGAAGAGACTCGGTAGATGCTTGATGTGTGGATCAGCAGACCACCAAATGCGAGATTGTCTAATGGCGTCGATGCGTCCGGTACCAGGAGGAGTTGAAGCAGCCAAGGCTCCAACAGGACAGCTGAAGGGGCCACTGCAGACCCAGCAGCAGAGGTTCCACCAGCACCAGCAGCAGGCACGAGGTAGACAGCAGGGGCGAGCTTTCGCCATGGCGGCTGAAGATGTCGAGGCCGTAGGGGAGTTGATAGCAGGTTCGGTTCTTCTCGATTCCACTCTAGCTTTTGCACTCTTTGATTCCGGGGCTTCCCACAACTTTGTGTCAGTATCATATGCTATTTGACACAGTCTGGTTTCTGAACCATTGCCTAGGACCTGTAAGATCACGATCGGGGGTGGGGTCATCCTCGTGAGTGATGTTTTCAGAGGGCGGAGTGTCATATTGAGAGGCTGAGAGTTGGGGATGAGTTTGCTCGTCATGCCATTACCGAACTACGATATAGTATTAGGTATGGACTGGTTGAGCAGATCACACCCGCATTGATTGCCGAGGAGGTAGAGTTTTATTTAGGGTGCCAGGAGAGCCAGAGTTTGAGTACACCCAGCCGCAGGTAGAGCAGGATGGCGGAGTCTTCTGTGGAGCATCAGTTGAGAAGCAGGTGGCTCCATATCCCTTGATCACAGAGTTTATAGACGTATTTCCAGAGGTGTTGCCAGGGCTTCCACCGGATAAGGATGTAGAGTTCTCGATAGACTTGGTTTCCGACGTGGAACCGATTTCTCAGCATGTCTATCGAGTGAACAACAGTGAATTGGTGGAGCTGAAGAAGCAGGTGGATGAGCTGCAAGACAAGGGCTTCATCCGATCGAGTTCTTCACCTTGGGGTGCATCGATACTCTTCGTACCCAGGAAAGATGGGTCGATACGGATGTGTATCGACTACAGGGCACTCAACAACCTGACGATTAAGAACAGATACCCACTGTCGCAGATCGATGATCTCTTTGATCAGTTGAGCGGAGCTCGGGTGTTCTCCAAGATTGATTTGAGGTCAGGTTATCACCAGGTGAAGGTGAAGAGGTAGGATATTGCCAAGACCGCTTTCAGGATGCGGTATGGGCAGTTTGAGTTTTTGGTTATGCCGTTTGGGCTGACCAATGTGCCAGCAGTATTTATAAACCTAATGAACAAGGTGTTCCACCAGTACTTGGACAAGTTCATGGTGCTATTTATTGATAATATTCTGGTGTATTCCAAGACAGAGGAGGAGCACGAGGAGCACTTGAGAGTGGTTTTGGAGACACTCAAGAGGGAGAGATTGTATAGCAAGCTCTCGAAGTGCGAGTTCTTCCTAGACAGGGTTGACTTCTTGGGTCATGTGGTGACTGGAGATGGTATCTCAGTGGACCCGAAGAAGATCACAGCAGTTGAGGCTTGGACAGCGCCGACTTCAGTGGCAGAGATCAGGAGTTTCCTGGGGCTGGCAGGATATTATAGGAGATTTGTGCAGGATTTCTTCCGGGTTGCAGAGCCGTTGACTCGGTTGACCCGGAAGGATGCTGAGTATGTTTGGTCAAAGGAGTGTCAGGCAGCTTTTGATGAGTTGAAGAAGAGGCTTACGACAGCTCCGATTCTGACATTACCTTCAGGTTCAGGTGGATTCACTATTTATAGTGATGCTTCAGGAAAGGGGCTGGGTTGTGTCTTGCAGCAGCATGAGAAGGTGATTGCCTATGCTTCCAAGCAATTACGTCCCCATGAGAAGAACTACCCTACCCATGACCTGGAGCTGGCATCGGTAATTTTTTCTCTGAAGTTGTGGAAGCACTATCTGTATGGCGAGAGGGTGGAGATTTTCACAGATCACAAGAGCTTGAAGTATGTGTTTACACAGAAAGAGCTCAACATGAGACAGCGCAGGTGGCTAGAGTTGATGAAGGACTTTGACATCTCACTTCAGTATCACCCAGGAAAGGCCAATGTGGTTGCCGATGCCTTGAGTAGGTATCCGACAGCCATGTGTTTGACTATGGACTGGCACTTGCATGCAGACTTGGAGAGCCTTGGGATTGAGGTAATTGTGCCCGGAGTGCAGATATAGTTGTGGGGCCTTCAGATACAGTCAGACTTGATGGAGAGGATCAAGGCGATGCAGTTCGAGGATGTGGCTCTGTGTGTATCCGAGAGCAGGTTCGTGTAGGGTTGGTGGACAGCGAGTTTTCTCTTGCGGAGGATGGTGCCTTGAGGCACGGTTCTATGTTATGTGTGCCTCGCGGGGAGCTCAGAGAGCAGATCATGCATGAGGCTCACAAATCACAGTACTCTATACATCCTAGTGCCAATAAGATGTACAGGGATCTGCGAGAGCACGTCTGGTGGTACGGGATGAAGAGGGAGGTAGCTCGCTTCGTAGCTAGATGCTTGGTCTGTCAACAGGTCAAAGCAGAGAGGCAGAGGGCCGGAGGATTATTGCAGTCGTTGCCCATTCCAGAGTGGAAGTAGGAACATATCACCATGTATTTCGTATCTGGGTTGTCGCATACACCATGAGGGAAGGATGCAATTTGGGTCACCGTTGACAGGTTGACCAAATCGGCCCACTTCTTGCCATTCAAGGTGGGTACGTCTACAGAGAGGCTTGCGGAGTTGTATATGCGACAGATAGTCAGGATTCACGGAGTTCCCGTCAGCATTATCTCAGATCGGGATAGTCGCTTTACTTTCCATTTTTGGAGGAGTCTGCAGACTAGTTTGGGCACTCAGCTCAAGTTTAGTACTGTATACCACCCCTAGACGGACGGACAGTCAGAGAGGACTATTCAGACGCTTGAGGACATGCTGCAGATATGTATCCTGGATTTTGGAGGTTCCTGGGAGGATCATCTACATTTGGTGGAGTTTGCTTATAATAACAGTTATAAGGCCAGCATTGAGATGTCACCTTTTGAGGCTCTGTACGGGCGTAGGTATCGTACACCCTTATCTTGGGATGATATTGGAGAGCGAGCTTTACTGAGACCAGAGATAGTTGTTGACGCAGCCGAGAAAGTGAAGCTCATCAGGGACAGACTTCGCATGGCGCAGGACAGACGTCGGCACTGGGCCGATAGCCACAGGAGGCCGTCGGAGTTTAAGGTCCAGATTTAGAGATAGAATTAGAAGTAGGTTGTATTTTGTTTGTTTGATTGATCGTGTTTGATTTTTAGTAACTTGAGACCTTGCTTGTGATTAGGTTGGAGACATGGTTTTTCTACGGATATCTCTGACTCGTGGTACGATACGTTTTGGTGGAGGTGGGAAGCTTAGCCCGCGCTTCATCGGTCCCTTCGTTATCAGCGGAAGGTCGATGATGTGGCTTATAGGCTAGACTTGCCACCTGCACTAGTGGGAGTTCACAACGTATTCCACGTATCACAGTTTAGACGGTACGTAGCTGACCCTAGCCATGTGCTCGATCATTCGGAGATTGAGGTTGGACTTACTCTCAGTTATCCAGAGCAGCCTGTGGAGATTCTGGATCGCCGTGAGAAGGTGCTGAGAAACAAGGTGATTGGTTCGCGTTGCATGGAGGCATCATTCTCCAAGAGTGTCGAGCTGGGAGCGGGAGGATGAGATGTGCGAGCGATACCCATGTTTGTTTGCACCGTGAGGTATGATTATCTATCCTTCTCATCTGTTAGTTTCGCCCATTTAATTTCGAGGACGAAATTATTTTAAGGGGGTAGATTTGTCACTACCAAATTTCTAGCTTGAGGGTATTTTGGTCATTTTTAAAATTTTGGAATTATTTGGAATTATTAGTATTAATTATAATTATTGGAATCTTTAAGTGATTTTTAGTATAATTGATTTGGTGCTATTAGTGACTTTGACTCAGGGTGACTTAGGAGACTGTCCTAGTAGCTAACCTAGATCATGACTACTTTGTTAGAGTGTGTAACCATAGCTTAACCTAAGTTAGTGATATCCAACCAATTAGAATTTATTTAGAGAGAATAGGAATTTATTTGGCTAGAGAATGGCTTGTCGTTTCACAAGTCATGATTTATGACTTAAGCCCATAGAGACCCAAAACCCAACACCATGTAAACCCTAACCCTAGCCCAACACCCCCATGGGTGGCCAACCCTATTCCCCCCATCTATTTAATGCCTCCTCAAAGTTAGGGCTAGCCTCCTTTAGAAAGTTCTCAAGTTAGAAAAAGAGGTATGCTCCATCTTTAGAAATTCCTAAAAAATCTAATTTAATTCCTTTTCCATCCAAACCAATTGCAATAGGTTCTAAATTTCTACTACTTGCTGTTTGTGGTGAGGAATTTTAGGGGAGAAGCAATTTGGAAGAGTTTTGGTAGCTTGAGGATCCACTCACATTGGGGCTTTTTGAGCCATTGCAAACCTAGGTAAATTTCGAATCCCTTCCATAATTTGTTGTTATTATTTTATATTTAGGGAGCCCTATGTCTACCCTAACTATAGGTATAGCTATCCCTAGGTTTCATGTCCAATACGTGTCCGTATCGAACACGTATCAGTGGATACGTGTAGGTGGTCGATAAAATGCTACAATGGGCATTTCACTACTGTTTTCCTGTTTGGTTTGAATAGGAAATTAGGGTTTAGGCTCGCTTATGGGTTTCTGGTGTTTTGAGGTCATTTTGGTGTCGTGTCGGGTCGCGGTGGACACGGAAACACGCAGGGTGCCATGCGCTCGCAAGCATTATTGCTTTCCCAGAGTTACACGACCTCTTGTGTCGTATCGGACACGGTATCGTGCGTGCACGGGGTGTGCACTGTACGTGCACAGCCTATTGTTTTGATTTACTGTTTTAAATCAGTTTTAATTATTTAATTCATGTTTTAACTGCTAAATTAGATCCTATATATGATTAATAATCTATATTAGATTGATCACATGTTAGTTAGGTGTTTGATGTGGATTTTGGATTCGAATTGGTAAAATTGTATTCGGCTGATACACAGGGACTGATACATGGTGTTTTCAGTTTTTTACATGTTAATTCATATTTTTAATCCTATTTCTATTGATGTTTTTCACTGATTAATTACTCCCACATGATTGGTTGTTCATGTTTAGCTAAATGTTACATTCGAATGAGACTTATGATTTGAAATGGAATATTTAGACTTTGAGTTGGGTCGACTGATATTAACTGGTACTTATTCAGTTTTCCTAAAAACTGTTGAATCCATTTGTAAATACCAGTTGATCTAATATTTCAACTGTCAATGATTCCATGTTGATTATTCATGGCTAGTTCAATGCTTCGTTTAGATAGGTTTTCGTTATGTAAATGGGGTTTTTGACATGGTTTGGTTTTCGAATGTACTAGCTGATACATTGGTTGATTTGATTTCATTTCTATAGCTTGAACTGTAATTGAAAAATTATTCTTGATAACCTGAGACTATTTCCAGATTTCCCTATTTTCTATTGACAGTAAGTACACTGTTTTGTAATAGGTTGATTCCAGATTTTATATTACACTGATTTGAATTTAAATGTGGGATTAAATCACCATTCACTCTATTTTTCCAGGTTACATGGTTAGCCACTATTTTTCATTGCCCACACACAAATGTATTTCCCTAACTTTCTTTTGACACTGCACACAGGATCACCTAGTACACAGGTAACAATTTTCTCATTCCTGTATACATTGATTCCTTTGACATATTGCCCTATTTTTACACACAAGTGTATCACTCACTCACTCTCTTGACACACACATTAGCCACTTCTTTCACTATCCATGTTGGACTGTCACTGTACACTCATGACACACACACACATTTATATGTATAATGAATATATGTAGGTATGTACCATGTATATATCTACATATGTTTTGTGTATGTTGAATGCCTATTTAGTAGGCCTATATACATGTATTGGGTGGTAGCCTATATACATAATGTATGTATCTATATATGATACATATATATCTATATGTAATATTGATTGCCTAGTGTATTATAGGTGTTTGGCATAAAGCCAAGTATGGTTTCCATGTGTAGGCCTAAATGCATGTAATACAGGTTGTGTGATATTGGGTTGGCCTTATGTTGTAATAGACTAGTATAGACTAGTTAGACTAGTATAGCCTTGTTTAACCTAGAATGGCTTGGTTAGACCATAGTTTGACCTAGTTTGACTTCCAGGGTTAACCAGAATTGACCAAGAGTTGACTTTGGCCTAGATTGACCTAGATTCATTAGAATGCATTGAATTGCATCTTATTATCATTTTAGACTCATAGTGACTTGTACTGTTCTATAGGAGACAGACACCACTCCTCGGACAGTAGATATTCTTCAGATTCTCAGGATACAGGCGAGTACATTCTTTGATCATTTCATATCCTGTATTAGGAGTATATTTCCTGCTTTAGATTACTTTACATGATGCTGACACGTTGGAAACACGGATTAGTACTATATGGATCTTGTCGTGCGATGTTATCCCCTTAGCGGATACATCGAGTATTTCGTATTCGTGTACTTTATCGTGAGCATCGTGTATTCCTTGTATTCGTGACATTCGTGTACAAATCGTGTAAAATTGTGTATAATAACATAACTTGACTAGATCCTTGTGTATTGATTGGGGTGGGAGAGTTGAAGTGGTTATGTAACCAATCTAGTAGATTACTAGTGTACAACCTTTGTAGATTACTCGTGTACAATATCGTGTCGTTTACATAACCGTCTTGTGCTTTGAATCACTAGTCACTGATAGTTCTCTATGTACTGTATCTATTTATTTACAGTCTTCCTTTTTATCATGTTATTTCCTTCAGTTTCTTGTATCTTACTCTCTAGTATGATTATATATCCTGACTTGCTATTGTTTGTTGAGATGTACTGTGCTCGCTCCTGTCCTGACTGGACCTGTTAAAATATTACAGAGGACGAGGTTGAGGCGTTCTACCCTACCTACTACAGTGCTACCCTAGATGAGTGCTTGGACTTGGACCAGCAGCAGGACCCACTAGCAGTGGATGACACTCCCTTAGATTAGGATGTCTTACTTTTCATGGATTACTGTATATTAATTCTGAGATATTTTGGGATATGTACTTATTTAGACAAATTCTGGATTGTATCTCTGTGTTTTCATTCTGGATATTTATCTATCTATCTATCTTTATCCTGTTCTACCTTAGTTGTGATTGAGACTGTATTTGCTATATCACCTCCATTCGGAGAGTATATACTGTACAGGTACCTTTATATATTAGATGTTTGACCTAGGACAGCGTTCTACTACGCCGACACTGCGGCGTAGGCTGGACGTACCCACGTCTCGTGCCCTTACTCTAGGGTGTGGATCGTGACAGGATGAGTCGGATAGTCTGCAGGACAGGAAACTGGATTGGATTTCTCAAAAGTTCATATGTTAGTAATTAGGATTATGATAACCCTAGTTAGCTAATGTATCAAGTCGTACTCATTGCTTGGCCGTGATTGTTGTATGGAGTCCAGTCTAGTCTAGTTTGTCTAGGCAGTGTCCGGATTTATTTATTTTAGTACATCATTATTTATGCCTTACTTTTGCCACTAAATAATTAGAGACTAAATTATGTTCAGGAGAAGGGTTACAACCTCGGTCCTTGTTTGGTTTACGGGTTGTAACTTGGGTTCCGGAATAGTTCCTAAGTCATCTTATCATTTGTCGTTCTATATAATTCTAACATGCTCACATGTCCTAGTTATCTAACATGCTCACATGTCCCATTTATCTAACATGCTTACATATCCCATTTATCTAACATGCTCACATGTCCCAGTTATCTAACATGCTCACATGTCTAGTTATCTTACATGCTCATATGTACCATTTTGCTTACATTATTCAGTTTATGTCAACATGTTCACATGCTTCCATTTAATTCACATGCTCCATGTTGCTTTGCTTATTGTCTTTTCTATTTTCGGGATAAGTGCATTGGTAGTGCACGAGTCTCGATTCGCATTTACTTATTTCTGTCTCTATCCATTGCTATGTTAGTCATTGTTGGTTTTAGTTCATAGTTTGGCTTCCTTTGTGGTACTTACTTTTGGGGGTCTGACCCTACTGGATTTGCTTTGTCAGATCTGATAAAGGAGTTCGAAGGATCTTCCGTACCATCTACTCGAAGGTGACCACCCGGAGCACCAGAGTATCTTAGTGGGTTTCCTATATCATTCTTCCACTAGTTATGCATATTATACTTTTGTGGCGTTTAGCCTCCGAGTACGTGTTTAGCTCGTGTTTTGGATCTTAACATTTAGCCTACGGACCTAAACATGATTTGCGTTATTCTAGACTATAGCTAGAGCTAATCATTTATGACTATTACTCTTGCTAGTTCTTTACCTTGTATTACTAGCTTCATGATCATCCATGTATATATAGTTTGGGATGCTTTACTATGTCTGATGATCATACTTCTTGTACTTTGCTATTTGTCTGTGATTGAGATACCAAGAATTCTTGACCTAGGATTGCTTGTTGGATTGTAGTAGTAACTCCCATGTCTATACAACTTATACGTTATTTAGGGGTACTGGAGTAATCTGGTAACGTAGCTGGCATGATCCGTCCCTACTTGCCAGTATTCTGGTTCTGGGACGTGACACATGGCAATCATGTTATCACTGCATCGCATAAGCAAACATACAACATTCAACAATCTCATGTTGTTTCGTGGCGCGACTTCTTACCAACACCGACGCACTCACCCTTGCACCGATACAAGGTGAATACGCCTACTATTTTTCTCTGTCATGTTATAAGTGCTCGTTGTACAGGATATCTGTGTGCCTATACCAATCAGTCCACCGGCCCCTATCTATATGAAATTAATGACATTCAGAGATGTCAGAATGGACTTATGTTTCTCATATGCATTGCGATGCCACCCATTCAGTCTAGGTTACGATCCTTACTGAAGGTCCTGTAATGCTCGTGTCTCTGCACGAATTTACCTTCCTCCTAGGCCGAACAGTCCCGATGCCTTGGTGTGCCTGTTCGAGAAAACGACCGTGCACAGGTTAATTCACAGTCCATTTGATCATGCAACACACTCTAAGCATAAAACCAAACGTCTGAGTCCGAAACTCAGACCTCGCATCATTCTGTATTTTTTGTATTCTTTTAATATTCTCACTATTTCTATGTTCTCACATTCTTTGTACGATTTTTCTTTGTTTCAATATTCTATGGCATCATGCCCCAAATTAATGTTCATCAAACGAATGGCCCGAAGGCTGCGAACATTCCGAGGCACCATGCCACATTCGACAGTTTCGTCACATTCATGCCACAACTATTCTCTTCACAGCAAAGCCATCTTTTATGATTCCCGCGCACGTACACACGCATTGACACCATTGTTCTCTATTCTTCGAGTCGTGCATTCGATGCATGCCTCGATACCGTAATTTCATGTTCTATGCCTTAGTGTTCAATGTTCATGGCTCATGCATTAGGCACTCGCCTTAATAGTCTTTCAATGTGCTAGCCTTCTAACTCATGCTCGAAGGCACGAATGACTCGTGCACGGAGGCACTCACCGATACAGTTATCTCATGTTCTCATGGCTTGCTCACCAAGGTGCTCGTCGTGGCGGTGTTTTGATGTTTAATAGCGACTCGTGCATTTGATGCACGTTTCATATCAATTGTTCTATCTAGTGTTCGACACGTCCTATGATTTCCCTCGATCGAGCCATGCCCGTAGACTCGATAAGTTAACTTTAGCATACAATGATACATTTTACTTAGGCATGACGGAGTAGGAAACAAGGGTCAAAGTCCTCCCACCTTAAGCCGATACGCCTTATCATTTGCCGAGCTGATGCGGCTCGATTTCATAACTTTGTTGCATGGCCAACTCTTTTGGCTTAGCATTCAATCAGTTCGTGCTTTGTTGAATTATCCAACCGATTTGGCTTATCGTACCTATGCCTCAGTCCATTGCGAGACGATGATTTGGTTTTGCGGACTCCGTTGCAAATAACGTAAAATGTTGACCTCTTATATTTCAGCATAAAAGTAAAGCCTGCACACGAAACCAACTAAAAATCAATATTCGTTCGAATCGGACTTGTGCGTTTCATCGATTCGATTTCGTAGAATCTTCAAAATGATTGTTAATGCTTTCTCTCGGGCCAACTTAACACTTGCATCGATCTTACTCGATGCATTCCTCGAGTCAACGTAACTCTTTGCATCGATTCGCATCAATACATATTTCGGGTCAACGCAACTCTTCGAGTCAACGACTCAGTGTAATGCACCATACGGAACAGGGCACTACATAATATACCACTCAAAATAAGGTTTGTCCTCGAACTAAAACCAACACTTAATTCAGGTATTTTTCTAGATCATTTCACGATCTCGTCCCACTATCGTTGTTCCGTGTCAAACATTCATGCAAGCTTTCATTAACTTTCATAGTCTTTCCTGCAGCTCGATTTAATTCAGTATACAACCTGATTTGGATTGTAGACATATTCAAGGCGTCCCAGAAATATATGTATTTCAGCCAAGCCCAGCGGTAGAAAATTGAAACAAAGCTAACAGGTAAATTTTCAATCCTAGATACTTGCCATCTCGTACTCTTGATCGGAATAAATCTTTAGTGACTGTTCTCAAAATTTTATCGCATATGTATATTCGATATATGTGATTCATTCAACAAAGTCACCGCGTGCGACGCAATTCAAAATCATATTTCTTATTTCATAAGTTCCATGTGGACCATCAATTCTATGCGTCGCGTCAAGCCGTCGTGCATCCGATCGCAACAAATCTCCACAACGCCTTACGTTCGAAGTTGCTTGCCAACTATTTCTAAAGTCTCACTTTGTAACTCATATCGATACGATTTCCTTTGGTTACTTACAAATGCATCAACATTCAGGGCTACGCCGCTAGGTGACTTACCTAGACAACGTGCTTAAATTCTTCCGACGCAACTTTTAAATTTATGTTGCACAAATGCCACAATCTATCTGACACAAAAGTTCAGTTCGAGTCGACGATGCTCGAAGGCAACGGTCTTTCCGACACAATTGTTTAACTTAAGCCGAAAGTGCTCAAAGGCAACAATCGATTTTGACGCAAAGGTCCCTACGATGTATCTTATGTTCGATTCCTATCAAGTAGGAATTTTCTAGCCAAAATTTTTAACTTGTCCGTCTCACAACATCGAATATAAATTTGATTCAAGCAACCTCAATTGCTAGGTGAATCCAAGTCCAACGACACAACTCGAAAGTCATTTTCTTACCGCTCACTCTCGTGCATAGCAGGATTCTCGAAATTGCCTATTCGTATCATCAAAATTCGTTTGTGAACTTTTATTTCGATCGTCGACCAACATTATCATTCAAGCACTCATCCGACCAATCAAAAAAATTCAACTATATCATTCTCAACCGAAGCTGTTCCATCAATTTCTGAAAATTATTCGATCGCCTAGACTTATCATCAACATGTACCACATCATATTTGTTCTCGACCAATTCTGTATGTGACATAATTTGGGTTATGGGTCTGCAACATTCACTTTAATTTAGCGGTCAAGTCTTCTAGGGTCAGTTATCCCGAATCTACGCTCGATAATTGTGGATCATTAACGAAGTACATTTACTACGAACCATGCTATATTTTATTTTGAAGCCAAATCACGTTCCGATAATTTCTATGAGACTATCCAAATTCAGACAAAATCATTTCTATCTGCGCAACTGAGGTGCAACTATCCTCCGAGTAATTCATTCACTACTGTCGATGATTCCGCAAATTCATGAAACATCTACTCGTATTGAGTTCAAGTTTATCTACCCACGGTTAACACCCGAGATGCTATACGCATCGAGACAATCATCGATGACATATAGTCTCACCTTGATCAATCATAAAGTTCAAGATCAACAAGTTCGATATTCTCGTATTGCTATTTTCAAAAATCTCAATATCGTAGGCTCGTTCAGTTTTGTATTCCCACATCATGCTTACTTTTTTAGCGTATCGATTTCAATAGTGTGAGGGTCAACTTTGAATCTGTATCAATGCCAACTTAACTCGTATCGCATACATTTAAGTTGACAAGAAACTTTTTTATACGCATAATATTGTTTTCTCGATCACCGCATCCCGCTTACTTTGATCACGCAACTGAGTTACTGATTATCCAACTTCGAACCCTCGAGTTATACAATCACACCCTCTAAGTTTTGTATGTTACAGTCATACTCAAATGAGTTTCGTCGTAACTTAACCAATTATCTCTTAGGCACGATTTATCCGCATCAACCGACTTTTCATCGAGATCGCAATTCATGCGATCCGATTACAATTCGTATCGCCAACATTTCATCGAGTTCGCAAGTCATGTGATCCGAACAATTCGTATCGACTAAATTTTTCATCGAATTCACAAGTCGTGTGATTTGATTATAACATTGAATTTCCTATTCCGTCGATCCGATAATTATCTCGAAGCAAAATCGTTTCGCTAGTCCTGGTCATTCGACCGACTTATAAATTTTTGTCCGACATATCATTCAATGATACAAGTCCCACCTTATCATTTTAACCGATTATCAAAGAACGTTTGCATCAACATTCCGTCGTACAAATTTCCAATCGAGTCTCGATATGATCCCATGTTCGTTGCGGACAAAACTTCTGCGATTCATACAATGTGTCAATGCAATCCATCACAAAATTGGTTAGCATATACTACTCAGAATCGAGCCATTCATTGCATATGTGATATAGCATATACCACTCAGAAATCAAGTCATTTTCCTCGCATCATACTCGGTATGGACCAACAGTCTATTCAGACTCATGATTTCTGCAGTGATCCTGCCGATCACAACCGAACTTTTGATTAATCAAAATCTGACACAATTCGGCCAATGTATTCATTTGCCAACACAAGTTCAGTGCACAACCGTACCGATTCGTTTCTATCGATTTATGATTTCAGTTGCACCTCGTGCAACAATTTATTTATGCACCCGTTGCACCTCGTACAATGATTTATTTCCAACATCTGTTGTACCTCGTGCAACAATTTATTTTCGACATCCGTTGCTTCTCGTACAACGATTCATTTCGACATTCAAAGTCGATGCTCGAATCCGTTCAACACATTCGATATCAATTTTCATGTTCATTCACAACATACAAATCACAATTCAACTCGTTGTATTTCATGCAACGAAACATCTTGCGACTTTTTTTATATCGATGCAACCAATATTTCTTATACCGACTTACTGCATTGAACAACAAACATCTCAATTCATTTTCACAACTTATTGTACTTACAGCAACAATATTTCACGGCTCATTGCACTCAATGCAAAAAACGTTTCATGACTTCCTCAGCAAACATCATGTAATTCCAAAACACATTCAACAAAATTACACGACTTGTATTAGACTTATTGTATGGAACATCCAGTGCGGCATCGAGTAGAGTCAAGAATGATTTGATTGTGGTAGACAACTTTTGGAATTGAAAGGAAACAAGTGTCCTAAGGAAATTGAACCTAGAGCTCTGATACAAATTTGTCACGTCCCGACCCAGAAATCGCTCGTCCTCGCATCGATTTTACCGAATCATCGTCCTCGCATCGATTTTACCGAATCATCGACCCACAAATTGAACCTAGAGCTCTGATACAAATTTTTTATTTATATTATATATATATATATATATATATATATATATATGTATATATATATATATATATATCTATATATATATATATATATATATATAGAATATATATATATAATAAATATATATATATATATATATATATATTATATATATATATATTATATTTATTATATATATATATATATCTTATATATATATATATATATATATATATGTATGGATGCACATCGAGTCGTGGTGTATAGTAACACCACCGTGCATCGGAGGTGAGGGCCAGGTTCGAGCCCTCCCTCCCACGGAGGTGGCTGGGGTGGCGGTGGCCACGGCCTCCGGGCCAAGGTCGGGTGGAGCCGTCCACCGGCTTTGTTTTAAATATATATATATATATATATATATATATATATATATATATATATATATGATTGCTATTAGATATAGCCTACGGATTAGTGTGTCTGTTTAGGATTGACCCAATGAGCCTAACTTGGCCAAGTTGACTAGCGAGTTGACCAAGTTGACAAAAGTCAACTTTAGGTCAAACTTGATCCAAATCGACTCAAACGGACTTGAAATGGTTAGATAACCTAAGTTTGACCTAAACTTAGACTAATTGACTAGTTGACTTACTTTTGACTTAGTTTGACCAGAATGGTTGACTAGAGTTGACCAAGGGTTGACTTTGACCTAGTTTGACTAGAATGGTTGACCAAGGGTTGACTTTGACCCAAAATGGCCTAGAATCATTTAGAATGCATTGTAAATTTCTCTAAATTCATGTTGGACACTTTGTAACCTGTGGTTGCCTTAAATAAGACTCAGATACTCCAGTTCGGACTCGTATACTCATCAGACAGTCAAGATATCAGACGAGTGCATTCTCTGACCGTTTTATTCTTCCTAGGAATTATATTCTTGTTATAGACTAATTTACTTGATGCTGACACGATATTATCACAGATTAGTACTATATGGATCTTCACATGAGATATTATCCCCCTCGGGTGCATTGAATATATTATGTCATGTGCTTTTTACGAACATCATGTATTTATGGACTCTTATTATTCATGTACACTCATGTGCTCTCATGTACTCTTATGATCTCATGAGCTTTATGTATAAACTTTCATGTATAATAACATAACCTGTATAGATTCTTGTATATTGATTACGGTACGGGAGAGTAGAAGTAGTCATGTGAATAATTTCAAAGTAGAATAATCATGTATAAACTCTGTAGTGTAATCATGTATAACTCAAGACATTCACATGTCTATCTTATACTCAAAATCACATAGTCACTTACAGTTCTCTATTACCATATATAGATATCTCTTGGTCATCAAATTCTCTCTTTCTCTTCATGTCTATTTCTTATAGAGTTTCATGTATCTTATTCTATAGCATGATTTATATTTCCTGTCATGATATAAACTGCGTGAGATGTATTATGCTCGTTCATGTCCTGATTAGACCCGTTGATAAAATTTTGCAGGTAACATAGAGGATCACAGCTAGCCTAGAGGACACTAGTAGAGCTTGGAGTAGATGTCTAAAGTTTGTTATCTTATTTCTTGTTTTGTCTTAGAGATGTATTTCAGATATTGAAATTTTGTGGTTGTTAATATAATTGAGTTATTTCACTTCTGGTTGTATCCCTTTTGTGGATTTCTTATCTATTTTATTGTGCTGATTATCTACCTCAAGTTTGTGATTGAGATTGTATCCTCCTATGATTGTCCTCCGTTTGGAGATTATATCATACAGTGTTAGTTGTGATTGTGACCCAGAACAGCATTCTACTGCCGACACTGCGGCGTAGACTGGACGTATCCACTTTTCGTGCCCTTACATTGGGTGCAGATCGTGAAACATTTTTAGTGGTGGCCATGCAGGTCGAGATTCGTATTTGTGCGATATCGTAGTAGCACAATGACTTAGTTGTACTATTACGAGCCTATTATAGAGTATAGAAGTAAGGTGTCATGTAACGCCCCAGTCCCATAATACATAGCACTAAGTACGTCAGCATGCCAGCTGCACATATACGAGGAATACACCAATATATGGTATCTGATGGAACTGGGGATTTCTAGGACCCTTCCTTTGGTGTACATATTGATCGATAGAAACTTAAACAGATCTAATACATGTTCTAACCCTTCATAGCCAGAATCTAGGGTTCACGAATTATACCTGCGGCGGAAAGGAGACAAGTAATTCCTGGCAATCTCGAGCGGATGACCCCAAGATGTTATGCACGTATTCCTTCCTCGAGTTGGACGTCGTATGGACGACGATCTCCAAACCTTTTCTTCTCCTTGGCAGCCCTCTCTTTCCCTCCTTACGTGAACCTACGAATTTAGAGAAAGTTTCAGATTTCTGATCAGTAATCTGGCGGCCAGAGACTAGAGGATATATATAGGCTACGGCAGGGACCATGAGAAGAAATTAGGGTTAGGCCTCCTGACAGATCTGGATATCCCGTGTTCAGCCCGAACACACAATCCAGGCCCATTAACAATAGTTCGGTCCACTAATGAACTATTGTTGTACTACCTCCCTAATCCCAAATTATGTTTGTGGGCTTCTTTTATTATATGCTCGTTTGGCTCCCTATGTTAAGATATCGTATGTCCGTCGATCAAATTAAGTTACTGACAACTATATTGATTCGACATCTTTTATCCTTAAATAGTACCGCTCAACTTTATTTGTCATGTCAGATATAATCCACCTGCAGGGTTTAGATGACAATCCTTATGAGCTCCTTAAGGGGACATCATCAACCCGATGTATCGGGACATGGATTCCATTTATAATCAGCAGCCCATTATACATATAATATTATTACCCAATTCATAGAGGTTGTTGATCCATAATGAATTTTATTCTTTTATGAGTCAAAGTAATACACACTGCATATACATGTCCGTTATTATATCCGGATTAAGAGCACAAGCATCCATAATAACAGAGATGTTTGTTCTCTTATGTAGTCAGTACAAAGAGAACAACCTCAAGTGGTCATGTTCAATACACACAAAGTGTACTAGTGTAAACCTATAGTCAAGATAGACTAATACCAGATTACACTACAACCTTTCCAATAGATTGTCCAAGTCCATCTAGGTTGTGAACTATTTATATACTCCATAGGGAACTGATAATATGATCTTTTGTGTGACACCCACATTATCTACAATATAGAATATCAGACATTTGTATTAACACTTGCAACAAATACAATGCAAACATTTGCCCATATGATTCTCATTCAAAATGTAAGGAAATAAGTTTACTATAAAAGTGATGCTTTTAGTATATAACCCTAACAATCTCCCACTTATACTCAAAGCATTGCTTTTCAGTATACTGTTACAAATCTTCCACTTATACTTAAAGCCAAGCTGCTACACATCTGACTCCCATTCCCTCAACATGACTGTCAAAAGCCTTAGCTGGTAAGCTCTTTGTAAAGGGATCAGCTAGGTTGTCGGCTGATGATATCTTGATCACTGCAACTTTTCTTTCTTTACGGAATCTCGTATCAGGTGGTACTTGCGCTCAATGTGTTTGCATGTCTTATTGGCTCGTGGTTCCTTCGAGTTTGCAACTGTACCACTATTATCACAATAAAGTGTAATAGACTTAGGCAAACTAGGTACCACATCCAAGTCCAACAGAAAGTTTCTGAGCCAAACCGCTTCTTTGGCTGCCTCAGAGGCTGCCACATACTCGGCTTCCTTGGTGGAATCAGCAATACATTTTTGCTTGATACTCCTCCACACAATGGCTCCACCTCCCAAAGTAAACACATAACCTGAGGTAGATTTCCGGGAATCCCTATCTGACTGAAAATCTGAGTCTGTATACCCCAAGGGAACTAAAATATCTGCCTGGTAAACTAGCATATACTCTTTAGTCCTTTTAAGGTACTTCAAAATATGCTTTACGGCAGTCCAGTGTTCTTGACCTGGGTTAGACTGATATCTGCTGACCATGCCTACGGCAAAGCAGATGTCTGGTCTCATACATAGCATTGCATACATTAAGCTTCCTACTGTTGAAGCATAAGGAACTGCCTTCATGTTCTCTATCTCTTTAGGTGTCCTCGGACACTGCTCCTTTGATAGAGAAATTCCATGTCTAAAAGGTAAGAAACCTTTCTTAGAATTTTGTATACTAAAACGAGTTAGTACAGTATCGATATAGGAAGCTTGGGATAAGCCTAACATCCCTTGCTTGCGATCTCGTAGAACTTTGATCCCAAGGATGTAACCTACTTCTTCCAAGTCCTTCATATCAAACTGTTTAGGATAACCATACCCTTACATCAGATAACACCTTCACATTGTTTCCAATGAGCAAGATGTCATCCACATAAAGTACTAGAAACACCACCACAGTTTCTGTCATACTTTCTGTATACACATGATTCATCCTGACATTGATCAAATACATAGGATTTTATCACCTGATCAAAACATATGTTCCAAGATCTGGAAGCTTGCTTAAGTCCATAAATGGACTTCTTGAGCTTACAAATAAGATGCTCCTGGCCCTTCTCAATGAACCCGTCTGGTTGCTTCATATAGATGTCTTCCTCAAGACTTCCATTAAGGAAAGCTGTCTTGACATCCATTTGCCAAATCTCATAATCGAGATGAGCTGCAATAGAGAAAAGAATCTGGATAGACTTAAGCATGGCTACAGCAGAAAAGGTTTCTTCATAATCGATACCCTCTCTTTGAGTAAAACCTTTTGCTACAAGCCGAGCTTTAAAGGTTTCAACCTTACTGTCTAATCCGCTTTTTCTCTTATAGACCCACTTGCATCCAATGGCTTTTACACCAACGGGTGGTTCTACAAGCTCCCAGACCTGATTAGAATCCATATATTCTATTTCAGATATCATTTTTTTGCCAAGACTTTGCATCTTTATCTTGGAGTGCTTCATTGTAGGTACAGGGATCATAATCTTATTCCTCAAGACGAAGTCTGAAGACTCTCCCAAGAACATATATCTATTAGGTTGTATCACAACCCTCCCACTATGACGAGGCACTATCGGTTGTGGTGTAACATTTATGACACATTGTGCAGTTATTTGTGGTTCATCCTCTTGTACTGTTGGTACTGAAGTACTTGGTGTCTCACGTCTCAGTTCTTCTAGAACAACTCTACTTGTGGGTTTATGGTTCATCACATAGTCCTCCTCTAAGAATCAGGCATTGGTGCTAACAATGACCTTCTGATCCTTAGGACTATAAAATAAACCTCATTTTGTTCCTCTTGGATAGCCTACAAACAAGCGTGCTTCTGTACGAGATTCCAACTTATCTGCTTTCCCATTCAGCACATGTGCTAGACTACCCCCAAATATGAACATGTTTCAGACTAGGCTTACGCCCAATCCACAGCTCTGTGGGAGTAAGAGGTACTGACTTAGAAGGAACCAAGTTCAAAATATAAGCTGCAGTCTCTAAGGCATATCCCCAAAACGAATCTGGCAAATCCGAATAACTCATCATTGATCTAACCATCTCCATAAGAGTTCTATTCCTTCTTTCGGCTACACCATTCTGCTGGGGCATTCCAGGGGCAGTCAATTGGGATGCAATCCTAGCCTCTGATAAATAATCCCTAAACTCTCCAAAGAGGTACTCGCCACCACGATCTGATCGTAATGACTTGATACATTTTCCATGACGTTTCTCCGTTTCAGCCTTGTACTCTTTGAATTTCTCAAAGCACTCAGACTTATGGCGCATCAATAAATTTATCCATACCTTGAATAATCGTCAATAAATATGACAAAATATTTAAAGCCACCTCTAGCTTGGATAGTCATGGGTCCACACAAATCAGAATGAACCAATTCTAACACATCTTTGGCCCTATACCCCTTTGCCGTAAAAGGCCTTTTGGTCATTTTACCTTGCAAGTAGGATTCACAGACTGGTAGTGCCTCCACTTCCAATAAACTCAAAGGTCGATCTTCTACCAGTCTTTGAATTCTTCTTAGGCTAATATGCCCCAATCGCAAGTGCCAAAGATATGTTTGGTTCAAACAAGAAGGTTCTTTTCTCTTATTTAAGTTAGATGACATATTATTCATTTTCATAAGTTGCATTGTGGACGAAATTGGATTAATGACATACAAATTATCAACCAATGCACCAGAATAGATAAAATGTTTATTCTTTCTAATAACAATATTGTCATCAAAATAAACTGAATATCCATCCTTAACTAACATAGAAACAGAAACTAAATTTCTTCTAAGTGAAGGTGCATAAAGACAATCTCTCAATGTCAAAGACTTATTTCTACCAAAAGATAAAGTAACATCTCCTAATACATCGACCGATACTTTTGTAGCATCACCCTATTAACAAGCATATCTCTCCATCACTGAGCCGTCTGGTTTCCTGGAACCTCTGCAATGTATTGCAGACATAATTAGTGACTCCTGTATCTACACACCAGGTGCCAGTAGAGAATACCGCTAAACATGTTTCAACTACAGGTAAATGAGATATACCTTCTTTGTTCCCTTTTTTGAGAAGTGGACAATCAGTCTTCCAATGTCCTGACCCTTTGCACTTGAAACATTTACCTTTCGGCTTTTTTATCGCGCCTTGAAGTCCTATGTCCTTCTTTGCTGAGTTTGTCTGTTTTTGAATGTTATTCTTCTTCTTACTGCCTTTTGGCTTAGAAGTAGAAGCTTTTTCAGAAACAAAAAACATGACCACTCTGCCTAAAGAGAGATTCAGCATCCTGCAGCTCTTTTGTAAGTTCTGCCAAACTATACAACCTTTTGTTTATGTTGTAATTAAGGCAGAAATTATCAAAACTTTTAGGGAGAGTCCCGAGAATGATATCAACCTGGGATTTCCCATCGATTTTAGCTCCAAGGATCTCCATCTCATTCAGATGACCCATCATCTTGAGAACATGATCCCTTACTGGTGTACCCTTAGCCATTTTTGTATTCATCAAACATATCATAGCAAACTGCCTAGCAGCTCTACTCTGATGTACGAAGAGTTCCTTGAGGTTATACATCATGTCATAAGCAGTGGCCATGGCTTGATGCCGATGTTGCAGTACATTTGACATAGATGTCAGAATGTAACACCGCGCCATCTCATCTACCTTTTTCCACTTCTTATAAGCCTCTTTGACCTCTTCATCAGAGTTAGCATCAGGCTTAGGTGGGCATTCCTCAACAAGTACATATTTGTACTCCTCAGCAGTCAGAACAATGTCTAAATTATGTTTCCAGTCAATATAATTAGGTCCAGTAAGTTTGTTTTCTTTAAGAATCACCATAAGTGGACTGAAAGAACCCATTTTTTGAAATCCTGAGAATCATATAAATAAAATTATGTAGGGCAAAAAAACTTTTTGAATTAACTAAATATTGATTCCCTCAAAACAATAATAAGAAATCACCAACACCTTGAACACCATGAATTTAGCATGCCACGATAGTGTGGACGTATACAAATTCAACTTTGTTCAAGTAGGTTTTTCTTATTAATTTTTACTATCATGTCAATATAACTTTATGACAAATAAAATTAATATGATGGTCTTGCTCTGGTCATACAAATAATAGCAGTGTCCGATGGGGAGGATAGCATTATTTGTATCTAAGTGTATAGCATTACTTAATACTAAGTCCATTACCATGTAATGAGTTCCTTCAGATGGAGAAGTGAACACATACTAGGTAACTTTCTACAATTATCCCTAAAGAAGTTTGTACTGGTGATCCATAATTATACTCATCCGATATGGAGGAAAGCACTAAAGCCAACACGCAAGTATAATTATATCACCTACAAACCAGTAATGGAGACCATAGGATTTATACTAAATAAATATCCTCTCCCACTTAGTTATTTAACAATGAGGGTTTTTCTACTAGTTGATATTATGTCCATGTTGTCTATTATTAATGTAGGCTTGGTTTTTCAAAAAAAATAACCACACAATAATAAACATGCATAATCAGAAAAAGCAAAATGACAAAAATAAGAGAAAATATTCAACTATTATGGTCATCTTTGTTGCTCCATCCTCAACTATCTGAATCCAAAATATGGCGATGCGCAGATCTATTCGGGACTTCTTAAAACCAGCATCTGGACTGCTTAAAACCAGCAACTCGTCCGGCGTCAAAAATAGCCACCACCGCCATCACGATAAATCAAAAATAATTAAAATTACATCAATCCTATGCCTCTCGAAGGAGTTCACACATAATCTAGATTGAAAAATTAAAATAATAAGCATGATCAACCCTCGTGATTTTAATTACATCCACAGCAACAACAACATCCACGATATGTCCGTGGTTTAAACAACACAATCAAAAACATGCATTGGACCATAATAATTGTATCTAAGATGCCTGCAAAACCGAGTTAGAACAGATCTACATCTACCGACTATTACACAGCAGAGGTTTTATTGGATAACATAGGACGTATCAATCAATATGTAGATCCAAAGTCGCTCTGATACCAATTGATGGAACTGGGGATTCCTAGGACCCTTCCTTTGGTATGCGTATTGATCGATAGAAAGTTAAAAAGATCTAATACGTGTTCTAACCCTTCACAGGCAGAATCTAGGGTTCATAAATTATACCTGCGACGGAAAGGAGACAAGTAATTCCTGACAATCTCGAGCGGACGACCCCAAGATCTTCTGCACGTATTCCTTCCTCGAGTTGGACGTCGCGTGGGCGACAATCTTCCAACCTTTTCTTCTCCTTGGCAGCCCTCACTTTCTCTGTCACGACCGGTACCCTAGAGTAAGGGCACGAGAAGTGGGTACGTCCAGCCTACATTGCAGTGTCGGCGGTAGAACGATGTCCTAGGTCAATCATCTAACAATATAAGGCATCCTGTACAGTATATACACTCCGAATGGAGGTGACATAGCAAATACAGTCTCAATCACATCTTAGGTGGAATACGATAAAAGATAGATAGATAAAACTGAAATCCACAAAAAGATACAGCAGATGGAAGTCTAAGTGTCTAAGATATCACAAATCCAGAAAGTATCTCAAATCTCAAATACAGTGATCCATAAAGTAAATACAACTCGAGACAACTGAAAAAAATAAAATAAGAAAACTCTAGCTAGCTACTCCAACCTCTACTGTGTCCTCTAGGCTAGCAGGTAACCTCCAAGCTATCTGTAAAATTTATCAACAGGTCCAGTCAAGACGGGAGCGAGCACAGTACATCTCAACAAATCATAGCAGGAAAGGAAATATAATCATGCTAGAGATTAAAATACAGGAACTGAAGAATAGCATAATGTAAAAGAGAGACTGTAAGTAAATATCTACGATATATAAGAGAGACAGTGCTAGTGATTCAGAGTACAGGATAAATATGTGAATGGCTAGGGACTGATTCATGATTATACTACGGAATTGATTCATGATTACACTACTTGAAATTATCCACATGTTCATTTATACTCCTCCATCCCCAATCAATACACAAGGATCCAGTCAAGTTACGTTAAGATTCATGATTATACTACTATTGTCCATAAAGGGTGATTCCTGAATTGATTCGTGAAGGCTCGGTGATCATGAGAGTACATGAGTCACTAGCTGATTCCCGAAGATTTATGATAATAGAAGCAGGAGATACATGATGTAAGTGAAAAACTACGAGACAAGAGTATCTGATGCTCCCGAGAGGAATAACATCTCATGAAGGGATCCATATAGTAGTAATCCGTGTTACCAACGTGTCAGCATCAAGTAGAATAATCTAAAGCAGGAAATATAATCCTAAACAAGATATGAATGATCAGAGAATGTACTCGTCTCGATTTGATTGGAGTCGACGTGCGCGACACGAACGTGTCGACACGAGGTAGGTACAATACTATATTCTACAGAGGGTCCCAGACGACGACACTGGGCAGTCCCAATGAGTCCAAAATAGTCCAAATAGCCTAGTTTGGTATATAAAAGTCTAAAATCAGGATTTGGTACGATAATCAAATCAAGAAATACCAAATGACTTAAATAGTCGCGATTATGAATAAATATATATAACTAAATATATATATATAAGAAATTATGGAAATTATTTGTAAGGTCAATATATATCACAAGTTTGCCATATTCAGTTAATAGTTGAAAATTGAAAACTAGTAGTCTAATAATTATTTTTAGGTACCAAGAAATATTCACATTAAGTAGGTAAAATACTATAATAATAACTTAGGTCAAAACTTACTAATAATATTTTAGAAATATTATTATATACTTTTATATAATTTATCCAAGTAAGTAATTACGTTAATACTAATAAAGATAATAATAAGACCAAATTATATACTTTACACATAAGTATCTCAATATTTATATTTATATAAAAACTAATTAATTTTTCTAATTAATTAAACTCTAAACAAAATAACTTTAAACTATAATTTCCTAACTATAATTTAACATATTTAATCAATAATATTAACAATTAAAATAATAATAAATCTCATTATTACATACTACTGTTATACAGTATATATAAACTATTATATAAAATATTATATAACTATCATATTAATATAATATAACATAAAAGGTATTATATTAATACAATATATATAATATAACATAAAGGGGAGAGGGGTTCTGATCCCCAAAGCTCAAAGGAAAATAATGGAGGACTCACAAAGGAGGAAGCGGAGGCGGCTCGGCCTGGGCTCCGGTGGGGTTTCACCGGCGGAAGCGGCACGGGGAGTGCCAGTAGGGCTCCGGCGGGTCTCGGGTTCGGCGGAGTGCTGCCGGCACGGATGGAGGCTCGCGCGGCAACGCGAGCGGAGGTGGACCACCGGCACAGGTGGCACGATGGTCGCTGGTTACGTCGAGGACGTGGCACGGTCATGGGGACTCAGTCGCCGGCCCGGCAAGCAAGGCACCGGAGGTACTGAGCGATGAAGCGCTCGCCGGCGCGGGGCGGACAGCTTGGGGATGCGGTCGACGACGGGAACGGTTACGCTCTCACTCACTCTCTCTCTCTCTTTCTCGTGATGTTTAGGTGGTGGATGTGGTGGTGGTGCGGGTGGTGACTATCAGTGGTGGTGGTGGCAGCTATCGGTGGTGGTGGGTAGTTGTGATGGCGGTGGCCGGATGATGAACGGCGGTGGTCGGGTTTCAGGAGGAGGCCGGAGGTGGCGGGTGAAGGTGATGGCAGTGGTGGTGGTCATGGCGTGTCCCGGTAGTGGCGGTGGTCGATCGATGGGGGTTGGGCCAGTTGTCCGGGAGTGGCTGCCAGGAATGGCAGTAGTGGTGGATCGATGTCGAGGAGTTGTCGGGTTAGCCGAGAATGGCCCAGAGGGAAGTGGTCGGGATGGATTGGGACAGGAAACAAATGGGGGTGGCTGCTAGAAAATACCTAGGGATGTCTGTAGGAATTTTAGGATTTTGGGAAATGTGCAACTCTTGGGAAAAGTGTGATATTTATAGGGAAAGTGGGGAAAACCCTAAGAAAAATTGTACATATAATAGAATATAGGAAAAATAGTAGAAAAACTAACATACTAACATTAGTGCTAACTGCTGACTAATTTAACTGCTGATAATTAGTACTAAATAATATTAGCTATAATTTAATGAATAAATTACCAGCTAGTACTAATTTAACAAATGGCTAATTACAATTTAGCCAATATTCTAATGACTTAAAAATACTAATTTACTCACTAATTATTTATATATTTAACAAACATTTATCTAGTAAGTAAAATGTATTTTGAAATTTCGAAATTCAATAAACGTTTCTCCATGTAGAATAATATTTAAATCTTATTGATTTTAAGGAATGGACAGAAAAATCCCAATAGGATAAATTCCCTTAAATAGTTTTTACAAAACCAAGGACCGATAGCAATTACGGTCGAAATTATTTTTTCTCAAAATTAGAAATTGTATATTTTTCGAGATTCAGAAAATTGAGAGTTTTGAAAATACAAAATTGAAAAATCCAGGAAATTAGTTAACGAAGGTTACAAATCTACCCTCCTTAAAGAAATTTCGTCCACGAAATTTAAAGGTTTGATTGGAATATCAAAATACGATAGGAGTTAGGTAATATCTTTAGACACGATTAAAGAACGATCACTTGGCACGATCAAGGAAATAAATTTCAAATTGACTTAGGCACGACTAGTGATTTTGTCATGATCGAAAGTCTAATGAGCATGATTAATTAGGTCATGAACTAGAATCTGAGTTCGAACGTGATTTAAAATTTGAAATGATCTAGGTTTGATGAAGTTAGATTCAAGGTTGCAAAGGCACGGCCAAATATGAAAAATGATGCGATTGATCATCGCTAGGAATAATGAAACGTTTGGCACAATTAACGACTAAGGATCAAACCACTTGATCACGAACCAAATCGAGGCTTAAAACCTTGGAATGACTAAAATCACTTAGGCATGACGTAAGTAAAGTAACGAAAATCAAAACCTCGTCATGAAATATGAAGGAAATAGCAGCACGGTGACTAGAGGATAGAATTTTTAGGCATGATGGAAAAATTATTTCGGATATGATCACTCAATTTTTATGACAAGTTCATAATCAAATCGGGTAGTCGTGATCAAGGACAAAATTTTCAAGCACGATTTAGAGGCAAAATCGGTACAATAGTCATGGTCGTTAAAATTACGACCATGGGATTCATAGTCGTCTAGCCATGCCAGGTCATCTAGGTATGACTAATCACAAGGAGTTCAGATATAATCAGGAAGTAAATCATGGTCAGAAAAGAGTTCGGGTACTAGTGTTAAAATCCAAACATGATCATAATCGTTAGTTCGACATGATCGAAGATAAAGTCAGTTTAACCTTGGTCAAATAGTATTTAGGTATGATGAAGAGTATGGTAGTAGCGTAGGCATAACCTACCATCAATTTTTGGTACGATCAAGAATAGTATGAAGCTTAATCGTGATTGGAACAGAATTTAGTCATTTCAGGAATAAATCAGAGTTTTATGCACGAGTGATATTGGTATCGAAGTTTGATTGCGATCAAAATTAAAATATTGACACGATGAAGAATAAGGCTAATCAATATTTGAATTTAGGTTCAAAAAATTTGAAATCGAGATTTTTGAGCACGAGCAACATATGATAGAGATCCAGGTCACGATGGAATTCAAATAAATTGAGTACGGTCAAGGGTCAAGACTATTGTACGATAAGGGGTACTATTCAAGGAAAATCAAAATCAAAATTTTAAGAACGAATGTCAATATTATTGAAATCCAATCACAATAATATTAAGAAATTTTAGTCGCGATACGATCTAAGTTGATCAATTTGGAAAAATCAAGATTTGGGCAATAGGGAGGACAGGTTCATCAAAGTTTGAGGACGAGCATACAAGGATGGAGATTCAGGTCACAATAAAATTTAATTCAATTGAGTACAACCCAAGATATTAATATGATAAGAAAAGATGATCAAAGTCGACTAGTCGTGTTTAAGGAAGCTAGGATTCAATGATATTGAAAAAAAAACTTTTAGAGAAAACAAGAGAAGATTTCATAAGAAGTCAAGTTAATCATCTCTCTCTAATACCATCAAGTTTATCATTTGCCAATCATACTTTTATCTCACAAGTCCCAATATAAAAATCAACCTTTATATGACTATCATCAAAATTTTATAACCTTTAGTCATCTAAACCTTTACCATGATCACCATAGACAAAATTCCAAACTTCTAAAACATTTCCCACTGAAGCATACCCCTCTTATTTAGGAATCAACACTTATTTATTTAGTCAATTTCCAAATTCTTTTACCTCGTTCTAAATCAGATCCGAAACCTCTAAATCCAGTTTATGAAATCCTTGAACTTGTTTAAATCGAGTCTCGTATTTACTCAACTCCAATACCACTATGTCATACAAAATTTATTCTTATTTATAAATCAACCTTCATATTTCTTCAACGTTCACCTTCAAATATTATCCTTTTTAAATTCTATAATTTCCCCCAATTATCCAAAAATAATTCCTATGACTTAAAATCCTTGTGTTCTCTCTATCTCTAGTCACCCTCTTATAATATCCAGTTTAATTTCGTATAATCATTTAATACAATTAAATTCTCTTTTCCTATTTCTAAATTTTTACTTAGCCTTAGAGTAAAAGTTCCCAATAATCAATAACCAATATTTTCTAAGTTCTCAAAACTAGGTTGACCCTGAATATCCTCTTTAGTTTTTTTTTTGAAATACATCCATGAATTACTCTTAACCAAAATTTTCTGCGAGTGTTTCTAAATTGATAACATTTATCTCTCGATTTCATTCTAAACCATTACCACATCTCCATCTCAAATTTTTCATATTTGACATCCAATTTTTTGATTCTTACAAAATCATCATATGATAACCAATTATGTCATTTTCGAACTAGATAATTTACGTCACTTCCTCAACATTTCTTAGGTAAAATGATATGAAGATTCAAGGGTTTCAAGGTATAGCTGACAAAATTAGATACGAGACAGAGAATTAATGTAATCAGGACAGTTATATAAGACAAAGAATGATGGAGATAAAAATATTGGCAGGAAAAGAATGATAATAGAATCTATTCTGCTTTTCTGTTTAAAAGAGGGAACCATTTTGAAACCAGAACTATAATATCAAATCCAAAATAAGGTCTAGCAAAAATCATCGATTCATTGTATTATGAAGAAATTCATAGCAAAGTTATACAAAGATTTATAATAACAGCTAAAGCTACTCCTACTCCTACTCCTACTCCTAAGTTAAATAATGAGAAGAAAAACAAAAATAACCAATAATTCTTTTTCTGAAAGACTGAACAAAAGTAGAGAAAACATGTTCAAAAGTATTTAAGGTTCAATATGATAATCATATGCGTCCAGTCCAAAATTATGGTACTCTAAATCCTCGTCATACTAGTAAGCAAGGCTACGATAATCACAGAGTCCTCGATTAAGGCACATACCTTTAGAATCATGGTATTTAAAATTTTTGCGATGCCGCTAGCTTGGCTGCAAAAACCTTAAATTCCTACACCCGAGAAATATATCCAAGATCAGACTATATGACCTCACCATGCTGGCTAATGTGACTGTAGAAGACTAGATTCCTATAACTGAGATGACCTAGCCCATATAATTTTATCTTGACAAAAAAATTAAATCAACAATGGATACCAAAAATCAAATTCATTAACAAACCAAGAAAGATAAATATAAACTGTTAAAATCAAATTTCGAGATATTTTATAATGAGATTCTCAAGGGTCATCCCAGGAATCTCTCAAGAATCCTAACTGTGATTGAGTACCTTCAAAATATATCCTAATCCTACTGCAGGCTGTAGTGATACTCTAGTTCGAATACCACTACATAAACTCGACCTGCATGGGCCACCACTAAAAACGTGTCATGACCCGCACCCTAGAGTAAGGGCACGAGAAGTGGGTACGTCCAGCCTATGCCGCAGTGTCGGTGGTAGAACTCTGTCTTAGGTCAATCATCTAACAATATAAGGCACATGTACAGTATATACACTCTGAATGGAGGTGACATAGCAAATACAGTCTTAATCACATCTAAGGTGGAATACGATAACAGATAGATAGATAAAATGCAAATCCACAAAAAGATACAGCAGATGGAAGTCTAAGTGTCTAAGATATCACAAATCCAGAAAGTAACTCAAATCTCAAATACAGTGATCCATAAAGTAAATACAACTCGAGACAACTGAAAAAAATAAAATAAAATAACTCTAGCTAGCTACTCCAACCTCTACTGTGGGCAGGTAACCTCCAAGCTATCTGTAAAATTTATCAAAAGGTCCAGTCAGGACGGGAGCGAGCACAGTATATCTCAACAAATCATAGCAGGAAAGGAAATATAATCATGCTAGAGATTAAATACAGGAACTGAAGAATAGCATAATGTAAAAGAGAGACTATAAGTAAATATCTACGATATATAAGAGAGAGACAGTGCTAGTGATTCAGAGTACAGGATAAACATGTGAATGGCTAGGGACTGATTCATGATTACACTACAGAATTGATTCATGATTACACTACTTGGAATTATCCACATATTCATTTATACTCCCCCATCCCCAATCAGTACACAAGGATCCAGTCAAGTTACGTTAAGATTCATGATTATACTACATTACCCATAAAGGGTGATTCATGAATTGATTCGTGAAGACTCGGTGATCATGAGAGTACATGAGTCACTAGCTGATTCCTGAAGATTCATGGATAATAGAAGCAGGAGATACATGATGTAAGTGAAACACACGAGACAAGAGTATCTGATGCTCCTTGAGAGGGATAACATCTCATGAAGGGATCTATATAGTAGTAATCTGTGTTACCAACATGTCAGCATCAAGTAGAATAATCTAAAGCAGGAAATATAATCCTAAACAAGATATGAAATGATCAGAGAATGTACTCGCCTCGATTTGATTGGAGTCGACGTGCGCAACACGAACGTATCGACATGAGGTAGGTACAATGCTATGTTCCACAGAGGGTCCCAAACGACGACACGGGCAGTCCCAATGAGTCGAGAATAGTCCAAATAGCCTAGTTTGGTATATAAAAGTCTAAAATCAGGATTTGTTACGATAATCAAATCAAAAAATACGAAATGACTTAAATAGTCGCGATTATGAATAAATATATATAACTAAATAAATATATAAGAAATTACTGGAAATTATTTGTAAGATCAATATATATATCACAAGTATGCCATATTCAGTTAATAGTTGAAAATTGAAAACTAGTAGTCCAATAATTATTTTTAGGTACCAGGAAATATTCGCAATTAAGTAGGAAAAATACTATAATAATAACTTAGGTCAAAACTTACTAATAATATTTTAGAAATATTATTATATATTTTTATATAATTTATCCAAGTAAGTAATTAGGTTAATACTAATAAAGATAATAATAAGACCAAATTATATACTTTACACAAAAGTATCTCAATATTTATATTGATATAAAAACTAATTAAATTTTCTAATTAATTAGACTCTAAACCAAATAACTTTAAACTATAATTTTCTAACTATAATTTAACAGAATTAATCAATAATATTAACAATAAAAATAATAATAAATCTCATCATTACTTACTACTGTTATACACTATATATAAACTATTATATAAAATATTATATAACTATCATATTAATATAATATAACATAAAGGGTATTATATAATATAATATATATAATATAACATAAAGGGGAGAGGGGTTCTGATCCCCATAGCTCAGAGGAAAATAATGGAGGGCTCACAAAGTAGGAAGCGAGGCGGCTCGGCCTGGGCTCCAGCGGGGTTTCACCGGCGGAAGCGGCGCGGGGAGCGCCAGTAGGACTCCGGCGGGTCTCGGGTTCAGCGGACTGCTACCAGCGCGGATGGAGGCTCGCACAGCGATGCGAGCGGAGGTGGACCATCGACGCGGTGGCGCGATGGTCGCTGGTTGCGTCGAGGACGTGGCACGGTCATGGGGACTCAGTCGTCGGCCCGGCGAGCAAGGTGCCGGAGGTACTGAGCGATGAAGCGCTCGTCGGTGTGGGGCGATAGCTTGGGGACGCGGTCGGCGGCGGGATTGGGGGTTCTTCCCTAACGAGCGATGATGGGAACGGTTAGGCTCTCACTCACTCTCTCTCTCTCACTTTCGTGATTTTTTGGTGGTGGATGTGTTGGTGGTACGGGTGGTGGCTATCGGTGGTGGTGGTGGCTATCAGTGGTGGTGGTGGCTGCTATCGGTGGTGGTGGGTGGTTGTGATGGCGGTGGCCGGATGATGAACGGCTGTGGTCGGGTTTCAAGAGGAGGCTGGAGGTAGGCGGGTGAAGGTGATGGCAGTGGTGGTGGTCATGGCGTGTCCCGGTGGTGGCGGTGGTCGATCGATGGAGGTTGGGCTAGTTGGCCGGGGGTGGCTACCAGGAATGGTAGTGGTGGTGGTGGATCGATGTCGAGGAGTTGTCGGGTTGGCCGAGAATGGCCCGGAGGGAAGTGGTCGGGATAGATTGGGACAGGAAAAAAAAATGGGGGTGACAGCTAGAAAATACCTAGGGATGTGTGTAGGAATTTTAGAGTTTTGGGAAATGTGCAACTCTTGGGGAAAGTGTGATATTTATAGGAAAAGTGGAGAAAACCCTAAGGAAAATTGTACATGTAATAGAATATAGGAAAAATAGTAGAAAAACTAACATACTAACATTAGTTCTAACTGCTAACTAATTTATCTGCTAATAATTAGTACTAAATAATATTAGCTATAATTTAATGAATAAATTACCAGTTAGTACTAATTAAGCAAATGGCTAATTACAATTTAGCCAATATTCTAATGACTTAAAAATACTAATTTACTCACTAATTATTTATATATTCAACAAACATTTATTTAGTTAATAAAATGTATTTTGAAATTTCGAAATTCAATAAACGTTTCTCCATATAGAATAATATTTAAATCTTATTGATTTTAAGGAATGGACAGAAAAATCCCAATAGGATAAATTCGCTTAAATAGTTTTTACAAAACCAAGGACCAACAAGGACCGATAGCAATTACGGGTCGAAATTATTTTTCTCAAAATTAGAAATTGCACGTTTTTCGAGATTCAAAAAATTGAGAGTTTTGAAAATACAAAATTGAAAATTCCAGAAAATTGGTTAACGGAGGTTACATTCTCTCCTTACGTGAATCACGAATTTAGAGAAAGTTTCAGATTTCTGATCAGTAATCTGGCGGCCAGAGAATAGAGGATATATAGGCTACGGCAGGGACCATGAGGAGAAATTAGGGTTTGGCCTCCAAACGGATCTAGATATCCCGTGTTCAGCCCGAACACACAATCCAGGACCATTAACAATAGCTCGGTCCACTAATGAGCTATTGTTGCACTACCTCCCTAATCCCAAATTATGTTTGTGGGCTCCTTTTATTATATGCTCGTTTGGGTTCGATGTTAAGATATCGTATGTCCGTCGATCAAATTAAGTTACTGACAACTATATTTATTCGACATCTTTTATCCTTAAGTAGTACCGCTCAACTTTATTTGTTATGTCAGATATAATCCACCTGCAGGGTTTGCATGGCAATCCTTATGAGCTCCTTAAGGGGACAACCCGATGTATCGGGACATGGATTTCATTTATAATCAACAGCCCATCATTCATACAATGTTATTACCCAATTCTTAGAGGTTGTTGATCCATAATAAATCTCACTCTTTTATGAGTTAAAGTAATGCACACTGCATATACATGTCCGTTATTATATCCGGATTAAGACTACAAGCATCCATAATAACAGAGGTGTTTGTTCTCTTATGTAGTCAGTACAAAGAGAACAACCTCAAGTGGTCATGTTCAATACACACAAAGTGTACTAGTGTAAACCTATAGTCAAGATAGACTAATACCAGATTATACTACAACCTTTCCAATAGATTGTCCAAGTCCATCTAGGTTGTGAACAATTTATATACTCCATAGGAAACTGATAATATGATCTTCTGTGTGACACCACATACCATATTATCTACAATATAGAATATTAGACATTTGTACTAACACTTGCAACAAATACAATATGCAAACATTTGCCCATATGATTCTCATTCAAAATTTAAGGAAATAAGGTTACTACAAAAGTGATGCTTTTAGTATATAACCCTAACAGTATCCTCGTATTTGTACATAAGCTGTAAGTAATAATATATGATAAGCCACCATATAATAATTATATCTCATCCACAACTCAACAAAAAATGAATAAATAAGTCTCAATGATAATAAAAGAAATTAAGAGATAGTCGGGATGGACATTCCCACTCCAAACAGCTATAAAAAATAGTCTCAACCAAATGGAGTCCAATCTCCTCAAAATAGAACAATAAAGATAAAAAAGATGTCTACTACATAGTCTCAGATAAATAATAGGAAACTAAGTATCAGCGGGAGATGCCTCATCATCGACATATGTAGCATCCAAAGCTACTCCGTACTCCTGGGGATAGTCCTGCTCGTCTAATCCTGGAGAGATCACCATGGTCCTCAGAGGGGCGTAACTAGATACAAAAAAATATGTCGAAATAATTTGAAATGTGAAAATATGCCACTATAACACTACAGGTTCTCCTAACCGTCTATGTAATATGCACTTTGAGGATAATGTTCTACGCAGGGGCTGTAAGGATTCAAGCAAGTAATAAAGAGTGGTCGTCAAGTAGCGCTCATCCGAGTCGCTATCGGCCCATGTATGTGTGTAAAAGTAAATGTAGCCTCTACGCTAGTAGTTGTTCCCTCCTCCTAAATGGTCCTGCCCAGGATGTATCCACAGCCTATCCGGTTGGCAACTGCTACGGTTTCTAACTCAATACACTAGTAGCAATTACCTCATATCCGTCGTACGACCCATACGTAATGACGGCCACTCGAGTACGCAAGTCCATTTCCTATATGAACTCACTCATCACGTGATACTCATATGTCAAGGCCATAGGAGATATGAAAATATTCTACACTAATAAGGTGATCGTCTAACTCTAGGTCGACATGCATAATAGAATATAAAAATAATAAAAATGACTAAATCTAGTCGCCCGCACCCAAGTGTGACTTGGACACCCAATATAAACAAAATGGCAAATAAGAGAAAGAAATATGCAATAATAAAATATACTGAAAATAAATGAGCACAATCAGAATCTATGGCAAGGTATACTTGCCTGCGGTGCGAGGATGGCAAATCCAAATGTCGCAAGCGTCAACACAAAATTCATAATTCACAAATGACTGCGGACGCTGAAATAAACATCAAAAATGTTCTCGATGAAACATATATACCTTGGAAATGCCTGTCCTAAAGTCTAATTCTGGAACAGAGGAAAAATCGTAATTTTGGGTCAAAACGATGTCCGCCGTTGGACCCGCTTTGCACCAAAATGCGTGCCAAAGTCTATGGTCTCTAAAGTCGTCAAACTACATGTCTACGAATTCAGTTTAAGGAGAGGAACTCAACGGTATGTCTAGTTTTGGATTCCGATGAGCCGCGTACAAAATCGTCCGTTTGAGTGGGTCGCGGGCCCGCCAAAAAGGGGTTATGATCTAACTTCTCAGAATCGAACCAAACTTGGCACATGGGACCAAAATTTTGATTCGGACCTATTGGAGAAAGTTTCGTCTCGATTTGACGACTATACATGAAGTTAGGGCAAAGGTTGCAAATTGGCGATACGGGGGTATCTGAACGGATATAGACTGATTTCGTCGCACACACGCGACGAAACTGATTTCCGTCAGTTCCACACGTCAGCAACGTCCAAACTCATCTTTTGATATGTATAGCGCGTGACCACGTCGGCCTGTTCGTCGGGGCGCACGCCGTATCGAAAAAAATTTCAGAATTTTATATATGTTAACACAGGTTTTCCTCCAACTTCAACATCAATTTACTTTTTACACGTTAATTGAAACTGACGATCCAGAAGATGTGTTACGATCTCGATTATGTTGTCTTTTACTGTTTTTAATTAGTTTCTATAAGTTTTTAATGCACAGCAAGAAAATTGGCCGACACGTTGCCGTTTAGAATTGGTTTTAACAGTCCAGAAAATCTGATTTTTTTGCTAATTTTGGTTCGATTTTTCAAACCAGTTAGATAGTCATGTCGAAATCCATCTAGAGGATCTCGAATAGGGTCAAGTCTACTTTCTAGAAAATCTTACGGATCGAAAATCGATTTTACGAGTAAAAAATTATGTTATCGGGAAGTAGGGTACCTTGAGTAGGAAAACTGCTCCGTGGATGATGAGGGGCTGACTTTCGATGCTCCGTTCGTCGCGCACATAACTCCGTTGCTGGTGAAAGGAACTCGTAAACGAAGAGGATATGTTCTGCCGTAAATTTCGTTTTGGGAGTCTAGGATTTTGAAGTCTGTGGAGGAAGATGTATATATAACAAGTTGGGTGAAAACCTAATACTACTAGGCTTACTAATAAAGCCATATAAAGCCCCACGGGTTGGTCGGGTTGGGCGCTGCTATAGCAGCTTGTGTACGGGAGAGGGGGGCCCGCCCACTTAAGTGGGTGGGTGATTTATTTTTTTCTTTTCTTTTCTTTTCCTTTTTCATTTCTTTTTCTTTTCTTTTCTTTCATTTCCATTACTTTCTATTTATTTATTAAAAATTCTTTTTAAAAAAAATATTTCTCTATTCTATTTATTATTTCTAATTAAAAATCTTTTCAGTAATACAATATTTTAGATATATTTATATACACATATTTTTTTTCAACACATGCAAATATATATATATACATATAAACATAACATGTAAACTTACGTCCATACTATGCATTAACTTAAGTATTTGCTATTACTATTATTTCACACTCCTAATATTATGCATACACGTATTTTAGCACAAATTTCTACAAAAAACCTAAATTTAAATATTTTAATAAATTTGGGGGGTTTACATCTTACCCAACTTAAAGAAATTTTGTCCTCAAAATTGTACTATGGTAGGGGTCGAATGCAATGTTCTGCAATGCAAGTATCTATAAAGACTATCATGTGCAAAATATACCTTGGTTGTCAAACAACTGCGGGTAACGATTTCGAACGTCATCCTCACGCTCCCATGTAGACTCTCCTAGCGAGTGATGCTTCCAAGCCGCACGAACTAATGGAATAGATTAATTCCGCAACACCTTCACTCGACGATCAAGAATGCCTACCGGTTGCTCTTCGTACGACAAGCTCGGTCCAACTGTGATCTCGAAGTGATCAAGCACATGATTGTTGTTTGCCATATACCTCCTCTGCTGAGATACGTAGAATACGTCATGCACTCCCTCTAGCGACGGTGGCAAGGCCAATCTATAGGCAACCTCTCCAACACGTTCCAAAACATCGAAAGGCCCGATGTACCTTAGACTCAATTTGTCACGTCCTCCGAATCGAATCGTGCCTCTCGTGGGAGATATCTTCAAGAACACATGGTCGCCTTCCTTGAACTCCAAGGGTCGACGATGATTATCTGCCCACTGTTTATGACGATCCTGTGCTGCTCGCAGGTGGGCCTAAATTTTTTTCACTGTCTCCACTGTGCTCAAGACTAACTCGAGACCCTATAGCTGTCGCTCTCCTATGTCGCTCCAACAAATAGGAGCCCGACACTTCCTACCATACAACCCTTCAAATGGAGCCATTTGAATGCTCGCTTGATAGCTATTGTTGTAAGAGAACTCCACAAGATGAAGGTGGTCTTTCCATGATCCGCCAAAGTCAAGTATGCACGCTCGCAACATATCCTCTAGCGTCTGAATGGTACGCTCTGACTGGCCGTCTATCTGCGAATGGTACGTCGTGCTAAACTTCAACCGTGTGCCCAAACTCTCTTGCATGCTCCTCTAAAAGTATGAGGTGAATCTCGAGTCACGATCCGACACATTACTAACAGGCACACCGTGTAATCTCATAATCTGCTCCATATACATCTCTGCCAATACCTTTGTCGACTGGCCCACTCTAAAAGGTAAGAAATGGGCTGACTTTGTAAGTCTATCAATAATCACCCACACTACGTCACGTCCCCTAAGACTCCGAGCAAAACCCGTGACGAAATCCATAGTAATGTGCTCCCACTTCTACTCGGGAATGGGTAGCGGCTGCAACAGTCCAGTTGTCCTCTGGTGCTCTGCCTTCACTTGTTGACATACCCAGCACTTGGCAACTGAAACGAACTATCTCTCGCTTTATTCCGTGCCACCAATAATACTGTCGTAAGTAGCGGTACATCTTGGTTCCTCTAGGATGAATAGAGTAAGTCGAACTGTGAGCCTCTACCATCAGCTACTATCGTAGCTCTCCATTAGTAACATAAATACGATCACCGCATCGTAATATTCCATCAGGATGGATCCTCAATCCTTTCTGCTCTTCTACTTCAGTCCTCTCTCTGAGCCGTCGAAATCTAGCATCAGTGGGCAATGCTGCCTTGATGTGCTCTACCAATGATGATTACACTTGGAGGTTGGCTAATATGCCATCTGCTCCAGAGAATTACTATCTCAATACCAAGCTGCTGCAAGCCTCTAATCAACTCCTTCTGCATAGTCAAAAAGTGCGCCATGGGCTTACGGCTCAATGCGTCTGCCAAAATATTAGCCTTGCCCGGATGATAATGTAGTTCAATCTCGTAATCTTTCATCAACTCCAACCAACGTAGCTGTCGCATATTCAACTCTTTCTGTGTAAACACGTACTTGAGGCTCTTATGATCAGTGTAGATATCAACCTTCTCGCCGTACAAGTAGTATCTCCATAGCTTCAAAGTAAAGATAACCGCTGCGAGCCCTAGATCGTGGGTCGGATAATTCTTCTCATGCACCCTCAACTGTTGTCACGCCCCAGAACTAGAATACTGGAGAGCGGGGGCAGACATAGCCAGCTACGTATAACGGAATGGAATCCACACCGCTATACGGTCACGGCTGTCTAGATATGTGAGGGTTTCATTATAAGCCATCAGTCTCTTAAGGTCATAAAATAGCCTATTGTCTCAATCTCAACCAACTAATAATAGTTACAAGATGTCAGACCACCAAATACACAATAGTAAGGCATCCCATACTTTACATATTCGGAATGATCATGAAGCTAGTCGTTACAAAATATGAGGACTAGCAAGAGTTCAGCCATACATGATCAACCCCCGGGGCTTGTCAATTATGTTACAGCCCGTAGACAGACCATAAGTAAAAGCTGTAATCGAGCTAACACTTGCTCGTCGGCTAAACGCCTTAAAAGAATAATTTACAATATTACAGTGGAAGAACAAAGGAAACCCACTCGATGCCCTGGTTATGCCTGGTGGTCACCATCGGGCTGGAAAGCCGGGAGATCCTTTGGTGTTGCTCCGGTATCTGGCCATATGTCATTACCATATTTCTAGTTTGAGGGTAAATTTGTCATTTTTGGGGTAAATAAAATTTATTAGTATTAATTAGCATTTATGGGAATTTTTAGAATTTATTTTGGATTTATTTGGACTAGTTTGATTTTTGGCCAGTTTTGACTCATGTAGACCAACCTAGGAACTAACCATGGTTAGTTGGGCTTGGTTAGGTCAGTGACCCTAGTCTAACCTAGTGTGACTCAAGTTAGTGGTTAGGGATTTATAGATCTTGAATTAGGAATATAGGAATCAAGTTATTTGATAAATGGCTTGTGGTTTCACAAGTCATTTTGTGACTTAGCTAGATAGGTCTAACAAACCTAGCTCAACCCTAACCCAAAGCCAAGTGGTCAGCCATCCCTAGCTGAACCTAGGGATTCCCCTATTATAAATATCCTTCTAGTTTTTAGGGCTAGCCTCCCTCCTTAGGAAAAATAGATCCAAGAAGAAAGAGGTGAGTTCTTGTCTTAGTAAATTCATTAAAATTCCATAATAGGTCCTAAATCTCCAAATTTGTTGCAATAGTTTCTAATAATGATTTTCTTGCTGCTATGAATGTTTGGTTCAGTTTGGATTTGATTGGAAGGATTTGGGATACCAAGTGAGGAGCTAACAAAGGGCTTTTTCTATTGAAACTTCTCAAGGAGGTATCTCTCTCATTTTTCCATGAAACTTCATGTAGTCTTCACCAATAGGGAGCCCTAAGAGTCCCCCTAATGCCTGGATAGGATTCGTATCCTGTGTCAGTGGTTTCGTGTCCATTCTGGACACGAATCAGAAGACTGCACAGGGTGTTCGACCAAATGCCACAGAGGGCAGGTCGATCATGTTAACCCATTGTTTTTAATAGGAAATTAGGTTTTACTATTGCCTAGGTATTCCTGTTCTTCTTATGAAGGTTTTCGTGTCGTGTCGTATCGAATCAGACACGTGCACATGCGGGTGGACACGCGCGCGCATGGCTGTGCATCCCCTGCTACTCGTGGTCTCGTGCTCGATGCACAGGCCACGTGGCAAGCTGGGATTTGATGGGGGATGGGGGCAGTGTCTGACATGAGGTCCCCCAAGCCTCGAGTCATCTCGTGTCGTGTCGGACACGTACGAGACACCGTACGGGTTTTGCATAGGCTGTGCTCGTGCACTGTTTGAATCTTTGCTCTGTGTGTAGGTTCGATCTATGGATTTAAATTCCTGTTTTAGTTGTTAAATTTGATCATAATATATAGTATATTATGTATGTGGATTTGGTTTACATATTAGTTGAAGTTGTATGTAGATTTGGGATTCGAAATGTGTTAACTGTGTTTTCCTGATACTCTAACACTGACACTTGATTTCACTGTTTTAAAATCCTTATTTTGTTTTAAATTGTTCAATCAATTTATCCCCACATGATTGTTAGTTTAGGATAACTCAGTAATTGCATTCGAGAGTGGTTTTTGGGTTGTAAATAGGAATTTAGACATTGGGTTGAAATTCACCTTGGAGTTGGTTGATACTTGAGTTCTGGATTGTTTCCAGTTTCTGAAATTATATGGCTGATCATTTAATTCCTAGTAATAGATGTTTAATACTTATTTTTGAGCATGAATTCATTTCCCTTCCTTTTCCTGTGAGTTGCTACTGTTGCTTATTTTTTTCCTGTACACTACCACATTATGTCACAGCCACACAATCTTTGACACACACTCATAACTGCCTAGTACCCACACACATGTATAACCTGGGAACTGTTGGGACTAAACTGGGATTGATACATGAATTGATTCCTTGCTTTTCCTTTTCCTGGTTTCCAGTGAACACACATTGTATTCACACACACAGTCTTCTTCACTGCTATTGTTCCTGCACTTAGGTAGGAAATTCTTGTGTGTTTCCTGCACACACTCAAGTTCTCTCCCTGTTTTTATTTCCTGCAGATATCCACACTCTTTCACTATTAGCTCCTGCTCACTGTCAGTTCACACACACCCCTTTGCATTGTTATTTCCTGTTGTACACATGTTTACACACATGTTTCCTATTCACTGATATTTCCTACACTTTTATAACCTGTCCTGCACAATTTTAGACTATATACACTGTTGATTAGTCCAGTTTCTACTGTCATTATTCACTGTTCTGCACACAGGTTAGTCTACAACACATACACAGTCTCCTCTTTCCTGTTATTAACATTCCTACATACCCATGTATACACACAATAGTCTACACACTCTAAATTGTATATACACACACACACATGTTTTCCCCCTCCTTTATGCTTTAGTGTATGTATCCTAGAATATGAATGCCTATAGTAGTGTGCTATGTTTTGTCCCTATATGTATGTACCTATAGTATTAGCCTAGGTATTTTTAGTATAGATTCAATAATATTATATTTATATATATAATGTGTATGTGCTTAGGTATAAGGAGTACTTGAATGGTGTGTTGTCTAGAATAGAAGTATTAGACCTAGTTAGCCTAGTTTAGACTTGGTTGACCTAGTTTGACTTCTAGGGTTGACCAAAGTTGACCAAGAGTTGACTTTGGCCTAGATTGACTTAGAATCATGTAGAATGCATAGTAGGACCCCATTTTGATATTCTGGACTTGTTGTGACTTGTGCTGTTCTGATTAGGAGCCAGACACCACTCCTTGGACAGTACGTTTCATACCGGACACTCAGTTATAGGCGAGTACATTCTCTGATCATTTCATATCCTGCTTAGAATTATTACCTGCAGTAGATTACTTTACTTGTACTGTCACGTTGGTCACACGGATTGGTACTATATGGATCTCTACATGCGATGTTATCCCCCTCGGGAGCATCGGGTACATTGTGCTTGTGCGTTTCACTTACATCATGTACTCCTGTGCTTCTATTTTACATGTGCACTCCTGTGAATCTTGTACTCTCATGTTCACGGAGCCCCCATGTATACTATCATGTGCACCCTATATGGGCCCCCATGTGATATCTTGTGCAATAACATAACCTGTATAGATCCTTGTGTATTGATTGGGGTACGGGAGAGTAGAATTGGGCATGTGAATAATACACCAGTAGTTTCTTATCAGAATCTCATCCTTAGTGTCTTATCAGAATCTCCTATGCCATTTACATGTCCATATTGTACTCTGACTCACTAGTCACTGCTAGTTCTCTATGTATAGTAGATATTTACATTACAGTTCTCTTCCTGTTTACATACTGCATTTCTTCAGTACTCGTATCTTACTTTACTGCATGTTTTTACTTTCTAACCTGCTATGATCTGTTGAGATGTACTGTGCTCGCTCCTGTCCTGACTGGACCTGTTGAAAATATTACAGAGGACGAGGAGGAGGCTTGTCTAGACACCTATTACGGGGCAGCCCTTGATGACACATGTGAGCTGGACCCTCAGGAGGATCCAGCAGTAGCTGAGGACCTTCCCCCGACTGCCTAGACTAGATAGTTAGGCTTTTATTATGTAGTTGGATCATGTTCTAGTTAGACTCTTTATGTGGAGATCAGTTGTATATATTCTTTTATCTGAAACTTGTACTGCTGGGATTATCTTAGACTACTGTTTTATCTATTTCATTTCCTTGAGTTCTGTTCATATCGTGCTATATCTTCCTTAGTTGTGATTGAGTTTCTATAGCTATGTTACCCCGTTCGGGGAGTATAAACTGTTTAGAGATAAATTGCTAGATGTTGTAACCTAGGACAGCGTTCTACCGCCGACACTGCAGCGTAGGCTGGGCGTATTCACGTCTCGTGCCCCTACTCTAGGGTGCGGGTCGTGACACGTTTTTAGTAGTGGCCCACGCAGGTCTAGACTAGAAGTGTAGTGGTACTCGAACTAGAGCATCACTGCAGCCTGCTATAGGATAAAGGATATTAATTTTAAGATACTCAATCACTTTAGGAAAATTCCTTTTATTGCCATCTAAATCCTTTTGTCTGCTGATCCTTTGAATTATAATTGTCCGCCTTTGTTATTTCGCTTCTTTCTCAGAAATTGATACTCTTGTTTGTCTATCTTCAGGATGGTAGAGACTCGTTCGCAGCGTGCCGTCCATGAGGATGCTATAGAGGGGACTGCTACCTCTCAGCCAGTACGACGAGGCCAAGGGACTGCAGCTCTTGCCACCTCAGCTCGTGTTGAGACTTCGGCAGTTGCAGCAGGGGATATGCACCCACCGACTGGGAGACAGGACCCGGTCTATCCAGAGGATCCTTTCCAGCCACCACCGCCTCCAGGACATGTGGACGTAGCTCAGATGTTCACTTATTTCCAGCAGTTCATGGACCGGCAGCAGGCTCGGCAGGATAGAGGCATGGAGTTGGCCGTCACGACAGCCGCAGCTCGACCAGTGGTGCAGCAGCAGAGGACATCGGGGATCGAGCAGTTTTAGAAGATGAGCCCCAGAGACTTTATGGGGACAGAGGGGATCCTGTATGCCGACGAGTGGATCGAGCATATGGAGGAGATCTTCCGCTTGGCCAGGATTTCGGCAGACCTTCAGATCGAGGCAGCAGCTAGCCGGATGCGAGATCTTGCTCGCACCTGGTATCAGTCGGACCCCAGGGTGGGGGTACCAGGGCAGACTTGGGAGCAGTTCAGGGGCTTCTTCAAGAAGAAGTTCTTTCCGGATTCGGCAGTCAGAGCCTTGGAGACGCAGTTTGAGAGCTTGGTCCAGGGGAGCCTCTCAGTTGAGGAGTATACGGGAGAGTTTGGCCGTCTCGGCAGGTTTATTGAGGGGTTGAGCGAGACGGCGAAGGCCCAGAGGTTCCGGAAGGGTCTGGTCAAGGAGGTCAAGTCCCTGACCAAGGGGAACCGAAATGCTACGTTTGAGGAGATCTTGACGGGAGCCCTGCTAGCAGAGGATGATCTTGAGCTTAGGCTCAAGAGAGGGAGAGACCCAGTTGGGGGCAGTAGCAGCAGCGGAGGCCAGGCCAAGAGGCCTCATTTTCAGCACCAGCAGCCGAGGTAGTTTCAGCCGCAGCCGATTCAGCAGAGGCCGGTCCATCAGCAGCAGTTCCAGCATCAGGCACCCAGGCAGACAGTCAGTTGTGCCTTCTGCAAGAAGCCAGGGCATGGATGGAATGAGTGTAGGAAGAGGCTCGGGAAGTGCCTTCTTTGCGGAGCAGCAGATCACCAGATGAAGGAGTGCCGCATAGCACGAACAGCTCCAGGAGGTGGAGCCAGAGCTCCAGTGGGCCAGCAGCGGGGACCAGTCCTGTCGACGCAGCAGCAGAGGTTTGTCCAGCACCAGCAGCAGGCCAGGGAAGGCCAGCAGGGGCGAGCTTTCGCCATGGCAGCTGGAGAGGCAGAGGTGACTGGAGAGCTGATTGCAGGTTCGATTCTTCTTGACTCCAGTCCAGCATTTGCATTGTTTGATTTTGGTGCATCGCATAGCTTCATTTCAGTATCTTTTGCGATTAGATACGGTATCATAGCTGAATCATTGCCTAGGACTTACAAGATCACGACCGGGGGTGGTATTATCCTCGTAAGTGATGTTTGTAAGGGTCGGAGAGTAGTTTTGGGAGGCCGTGAGTTGGAGGTGAGCCTGCTCGTAATGCCATTGCCGAACTACGATATAGTACTAGGCATGGATTGGTTGAGTAGGCACCACGCCAGCATTGATTGCAGAGGGGGTAGAGTTCTGTTTAGAGCGCCAGGGGAGCCAGAGTTCGAGTATTCCAGACGTCAGGCAGAGCAGAGCAGCGGAGTCTTCTGTGGAGTCTCGGTCGAGGAGCAGACGATTCTACACCCCTTGATAGCAGAGTACATGGATGTTTTCCCAGAGGAGTTGTCGGGACTGCCACCAGACAGGGACATTGAGTTCTCGATAGACTTGGTTCCAGGAGCGGAGCCCATTTCTCAGCATGTCTATCGGGTGAACAACAGCGAGCTGGTGGAGCTGAAGAAGCAAGTGGATGAGCTACAGGATAAGGGCTTCATCCGCTCGAGTTCGTCGCCATGGGGTGCACCAGTGTTGTTCGTACCGAAGAAGGATGGGTCAGTACGTATGTGTATTGACTACAGGGCACTCAACAACCTCACGATCAAGAACAGATACCCACTGCCGCGGATCGACGATCTATTTGACCAGTTGAGCGGAGCTCGGGTATTTTCCAAGATTGATCTGAGGTCGGGATATCATTAGGTGAAGGTGAAGGGGGAGGATATTCCCAAGACCGCTTTCAGGACGCGGTATGGACAGTTCGAGTTTTTGGTTATGCCATTTGGGCTAACCAATGCACCAGCTGTGTTTATGAACCTTATGAACAAGGTATTCCATTAGTATCTGGATCAGTTTGTGGTAGTGTTCATAGATGATATCTTGATATATTCCAAGATTGAGGAGGAGCATGAGGAGCATTTGCGGATAGTGCTGGAGATTCTCAAGAAGGAGCAGCTTTATGGAAAACTCTCCAAGTACGAGTTTTTCTTGGACCGGGTGGATTTCTTGGGGCATGTGGTGACTGGAGATGGTATCTCAGTTGACCCCAAGAAGATTGTAGCAGTCGAGGCATGGACAGCACCGACTTCAGTTGCAGAGATCAGGAGCTTCCTGGGGCTGGCAGGGTATTATCGAAGATTTATGCAGGATTTCTCCCAATCGCAGAGCCGTTGACACGGTTGACCCGGAAGGATACTGAGTATGTATGGTCAGAGGAGTGTCAGGCAGCTTTTGATGAGTTGAAGAAGCGGCTGACGACAGCTCCGATTCTGATGTTGCCTTCAGGATCAGGTGGATTCATTATTTATAGTGATGCTTCAGGGAAGGGGCTGGGTTGTGTGTTGTAGCAGCACGGGAAGGTAATTGCCTATGCTTCCAGGCAGTTACGTCCCCATGAAAAGAATTACCCTACCTACGACCTGGAGCTGGCAGCAGTGATTTTTGCTTTGAAGCTGTGGAAGCATTATCTGTATGGTGAGCGGGTGGAGATCTTCACAGATCACAAGAGCCTTAAGTATGTGTTCACTCAGAAGGAGTTGAACATGAGACAGCGCAGATGGTTGGAGTTGATGAAGGACTTCGACATTGTACTGCAGTATCATCCAGGGAAGGCCAACGTGGTTGTCGATGCCTTGAGTAGGTATCCGACAGCCATGTGTTTGACCATGGATCGGCATTTGCTTGCCGACTTGGAGAGCCTTGGGATTGAGGTGATCGTGCCGGGAGTGCAGATGCAGCTATTAAGGATGCAGATTCAGTCAGACTTGGTAGACAGGATCAAGGCGGCCCAGTTCGAGGATGTGGCTTTTCAGAGTATCAGAGAGCAGATCAGTATAGGAGTGGGGGATCCAGAGTTTTTACTTGCAGAGGATGGTGCCCTGAGGCACGGTGCCAGGTTATGTGTGCCTAACGGGGAGCTCAGAGAGCAGATTATACAGGAGGCCCACAGATCTCAGTACTCTATTCACCCGGGTGCCAACAAGATGAACCGAAATCTGCGGAAGCATGTATGGTGGTCAGGAATGAAGCGGGAGGTGTCCCTGTTCGTAGCTAGGTGCTTGGTCTGTCAGCAGGTCAAGGCAGAGAGACAGAGGCCCGGTGGATTATTGCAGCCGTTGCCCATTCCCGAGTGGAAATGGGAGCATATCACGATAGACTTCGTTTCAGGATTGCCGCGTACTCCAGGAGGGAAAGACGCGATTTGGGTCATCGTGGACAGGTTGACCAAATTGGCCCACTTCTTGCCATTCAAGGTGGGCACGTCTACAGAGAGGCTGGCGGAGATGTATATGCAGCAGATAGTCAGGATCCACGGAGTTCCGGTCAGCATCGTCTCAGATCGGGATAGCCGTTTTACTTCCTATTTCTGGAGGAGTCTGCAGACCAGCTTGGGCACTCAGCTCAAGTTTAGTACTGCATACCACCCCCAGACGGACGGACAGTCAGAGCGGACTATTCAGACCCTTGAGGATATGCTGCGGACGTGCGTTCTGGACTTTGGAGGTTCCTGGGAGGATCATCTTCATTTGGTGGAGTTTTCCTATAACAATAGTTTCCAGGCCAGCATCGAGATGTCACCTTTCGAGGCTCTGTACGGGCGTAGGTGCCGTACACCCTTATCCTGGGATGATGTTGGTGTGCGAGCTTTGCTGGGGCCAGAGATGATTGTGGATGCGGCCGAGAAGGTGAAGCTCATCAGGGACAGACTTCGTGTGGTGCAGGACAGACATCGGCACTGGGCCGATAGCCACCGGAGACCCTTGGAGTTTGAGGTACAGATTAGAGTAGGATTAGGTTTAGGTTGTTGTTTGTGATTTTTGATCATGTTTGTTATTTATTAATTGAGACCTTGCTTGTGATTAGGTCAAGACCAAGTTTTCTTGAGGATATCTCCGACTCGTGGTACGATACGTTTTGGTGGAGGCGGAAAGCTTAGCCCGCGCTTCATCGGCCCTTTCGTTATCAGCGGGAGAGTCGGTGACGTGGCTTACAGGTTAGACTTGCCGCCTGCACTTGTGGGGGTCCACAACGTATTTCATGTATCACAGTTGAGACGGTACGTGGCTGACCCTAGCCATGTGCTCGATCATTCGGAGATTGAGGTGGGTCCTTCTCTCAGCTATCCAGAGCAGCCTGTGGAGATTCTGGATCGACGGGAGAAGGTTCTGAGGAACCAGATGATACCCTTGGTACGCGTCGCATGGAGGCATCATTCTCCAGGAGAATCTACATGGGAGCGGGAGGATGAGATGCGCGAGCGGTACCCTTATCTTTTTGGACCTTGAGGTATACTTTCTATCCTTCTCATCAGTTGCATTTCGTCTTTCAATTTCGAGGACGAAATTCTTTTAAGGATGATAGATTTGTCATTACCACATTTCTAGTTTGAGGGTATATTTGTCATTTTTAGGGTAAATAAAATTTATTAGTATTAATTAGCATTTATGGGAATTTTTAGAATTTATTTTGGATTGACTAGTTTGATTTTTGGCCAGTTTTGACTCATGTAGACCAACCTAGGAACTAACCATGGTTAGTTGGGCTTGGTTAGGTCAGTGACCCTAGTCTAACCTAGTGTGACTCAAGTTAGTGGTTAGGGATTTATAGAGCTTGAATTAGGAATGTAGGAATCAAGTTATTTGATAAATGGCTTGTGGTTTCACAAGTCATTTTGTGACTTAGCTAGATAGGTCTAACAAACCTAGCTTAACCCTAACCCAAAGCCAAGTGGTCAGCCATCCCTAGCTGAACCTAGGGATTCTCCCATTATAAATATCCTCCTAGTTTTTAGGGCTAGCCTCCCTCCTTAGGAAAAATAGATCCAAGAAGAAAGAGGTGAGTTCTTGTCTTAGTAAATTCATTAAAATTCCATAATAGGTCCTAAAATCTCCAAATTTGTTGCAATAGTTTCTAATGATGATTTTCTTGCTGCTATGAATGTTTGGTTCAGTTTGGATTTGATTGGAAGGATTTGGGATACCAAGTGAGGAGCTAACAAAGGGCTTTTTCCACTGAAACTTCTCAAGGAGGTATGTCTCTCATTTTAATATGAAACTTCATGTAGTCTTCACCAATAGGGAGCCCTAAGAGTCCCCCTAATGCCTGGATAGGATTCGTGTCTTGTGTCAGTGGTTTCGTGTCCATTCTGGACACGAATCAGAAGACTGCACAGGGTGTTCGACCAAATGCCACAGAGGGCAGGTCGATCATGTTAACCCATTGTTTTTAAATAGGAAATTAGGTTTTACTATTGCCTAGGTATTCCTGTTCTTCTTATGAGGTTTTGGTGTCGTGTCGTGTCGAATCAGACACGTGCACATGCGGGTGGACATGCGCGTGCATGGCAGTGCATCCCCTGCTACTCGTGGTCTCGTGCTCGATGCACAGGCCACGTGGCAAGCTGGGATTTGACGAGGGGATGGGGGCAGTGTCTGACATGAGGGCCCCCAACCTAAAGTCATCTCGTGTCGTGTCGGACACGCACGAGACACCGTACGGGTTTTGCACAGGCTGTGCTCGTGCACTGTTTGAATCTTTGCTCTGTGTGTAGGTTCGATCCTATGGATTTAAATTCCTATTTTAGTTGTTAAATTTGATCATAATATATAGTATATTATGTATGTGGATTTGGTTTACATATTAGTTGAAGTTGTATGTAGATTTGGGATTCGAAATGTGTTAACTGTGTTTTCCTGATACTCTAACACTGACACTTGATTTCACTGTTTTAAAATCCCTGTTTTGTTTTAAATTATTCAATCAATTTATCCCCACATGATTGTTAGTTTAGGATAACTCAGTAATTGCATTCGAGAGTGGTTTTTGGGTTGTAAATAGGAATTTAGACATTGGGTTGAAATTCACCTTGGAGTTGGTTGATACTTGAGTTCTGGATTGTTTCCAGTTTCTGAAATTATATGGCTGATCATTTTATTCCTAGTAATAGATGTTTAATACTTATTTTTGAGCATGAATTCATTTCCCTTTCTTTTTCTGTGAGTTGCTACTGTTGCTTATTTTTTTCCTGTACACTACCACATTATGTCACAGCCACACAATCTTTGACACACACTCATAACTGCCTAGTACCCACGCACATATATAACCTGGGAACTGTTGGGACTAAACTGGGATTGATACATGAATTGATTCCTTGCTTTTTCTTTTCCTGGTTTCCAGTGAACACACATTGTATTCACACACACAGTCTTCTTCACTGCTATTGTTCCTGCACTTAGGTAGGAAATTCTTGTGTGTTTCCTGCACACACTCAAGTTCTCTCCCTGTTTTTATTTCCTGCAGATATCCACACTCTTTCACTGTTAGCTCCTGCTCACTGTCAGTTCACACACACCCCTTTGCATTGTTATTTCCTGCTGTACACATGTTAAAACACATGTTTCCTATTCACTGATATTTTCTACACTTTTATAACCTGTCTTGCACACTTTTAGAGTATATACACTGTTGGTTAGTCCAGTTTCTACTGTCATTATTCACTGTTCTGCACACAGGTTAGTCTATAACACACACACAGTCTCCTCTTTCCTGTTATTAACATTCCTACATACCCATGTATACACACACTAGTCCACACACTCTAAATTGTATACACACACACACATGTTTTCCCCCTCCTTTATGCTCTAGTGTATGTATCCTAGAATATGAATACCTATAGTAGTGTGCTATGTTTTGTGCCTATATGTATGTACCTATAGTATTAGCCTAGGTATTTTTAGTATAGATTCAATAATATTGTATCTATATATATAATGTGTATGTGCTTAGGTATAAGGAGTACTTGAATGGTGTGTTGTCTAGAATAGAAGTATTAGACCTAGTTAGCCTAGTTTAGACTTGGTTGACCTAGTTTGACTTCTAGGGTTGACCAAAGTTGACCAAGAGTTGACTTTGGCCTAGATTGACTTAGAATCATGTAGAATGCATAGTAGGACCCCATTTTGATATTCTGGACTTGTTGTGACTTGTGCTGTTCTGATTAGGAGCCAGACACCACTCCTTGGACAGTACGTTTCATACCGGACACTCAGTTACAGGCGAGTACATTCTCTGATCATTTCATATCCTGCTTAGAATTATTACCTGCAGTAGATTACTTTACTTGTACTGTCACGTTGGTCACACGGATTGGTACTATATGGATCTCTACATGCGATGTTATCCCCCTCGGGAGCATCGGGTACATTGTGCTTGTGCGTTTCACTTACATCATGTACTCCTGTGCTTCTATTTTACATGTGCACTCCTGTGAATCTTGTACTCTCATGTTCACGGAGCCCCCATGTATACTATCATGTGCACCCTATATGGGCCCCCATGTGATATCTTGTGCAATAACATAACCTGTATAGATCCTTGTGTATTGATTGGGGTACGGGGGAGTAGAATTGGGCATGTGAATAATACACCAGTAGTTTCTTATCAGAATCTCATCCTTAGTGTCTTATCAGAATCTCCTATGCCATTTACATGTCCATATTGTACTCTGACTCACTAGTCACTGCTAGTTCTCTATGTATAGTAGATATTTATATTACAGTTCTCTTCCTGTTTACATACCGCATTTCTTCAGTACTCGTATCTTACTTTACTGCATGTTTTTACTTTCTAACCTGCTATGATCTGTTGAGATGTACTATGCTCGCTCCTGTCCTGACTGGACCTGTTGAAAATATTACAGAGGACGAGGAGGAGGCTTGTCTAGACACCTATTACGGGGCAGCCCTTGATGACACCTGTGAGCTGGACCCTCAGGAGGATCCAGCAGTAGCTGAGGACCTTCCTCCGACTGCCTAGACTAGATAGTTAGGCTTTTATTATGTAGTTGGATCATGTTCTAGTTAGACTCTTTATGTGGAGATCAGTTGTATATATTCTTTTATCTGAGACTTGTACTGCTGGAATTATCTTGGACTACTGTTTTATCTATTTCATTTCCTTGAGTTCTGTTCATATCGTGCTATATCTTCCTTAGTTGTGATTGAGTTTCTATTGCTATGTTACCCCGTTCGGGGAGTAGAAACTGTTTAGAGATAAATTGCTAGATGTTGTAACCTAGGACAGCGTTCTACCGCCGACACTGCGGCGTAGGCTGGGCGTATTCACGTCTCGTGCCCCTACTCTAGGGTGCGGGTCGTGACACCATACAAAACCAGCTGGGTCAGACCCCAGAAAGAGCAAGTGCCACAAAGGAGGCTTCACTTAAGGACTAAAACCAATAAATCATTAGCATTCAACATGTAAGAAAACAATAAGTAATACAGAATGGGGTTTGTGTACTACCAATGCACTTATCCCAATCAGAGAAAATAATTAAGAGAAGCATCATTGACGTAAGATAACTGGAAAATCATGTGAAATAAAATATAGCTGGGCAATATATGAAGAGAAAACGAAGGTACTATTCCGTAAGCCAGGTTACAATCCTTAAACCAAACAAGGACCGAGATTGTAACCCTTCACCTGAACAGAACTTAGGCTCTGATCATTTATTGCTAAAGGTGACAATCATTAAGGTGAAAAGGAGAGAGTATAATGATAAAAGTGACAATGAAGAGTACAATACGCTAGAGTGACAATATAGTACAATCGTTATAGTAACAATCTGGAGTGACAATTATTCTGGTACAATCTTGCAATCAATCACTTCTAGACAATACTATACTGGACTAGACTCCATCCAAGCAATCACGGCCAATCATTGCCTACGGCTTTCTACATTAACTAATTAGGGTTATCACAATCCTAGTTACTAGCAAGATGCAATGAGATGCTCCAAGTAGTCACAGGCCCTGCAGCTATCCAGGTTATCCAGGCGAACATTATAGTGACAATTTAGAGAGTTCAATGCATTAGAGTGACAATAGAGTTCAATCATTTAAGTGACAATGGTGGGTGCCCCACATAACAGCGGGCTGGAAATGTGCCCTACTCGTCGGCAGGCTACAAGTCCAAACATTTGCGGCCGGGATAACGTGATCGCCTGTAACTGGGGAACATCTCTTCATGTCTAGTGAATTATACTAGTCATTAACCTTAGTCCATTTCATTAGGTACTCCTGACCGTGGTACTCAGGAGTTCCCTCCTAGACATGATGCAAGACAGGACTGGATTATTTGTACAAGCACAATCGCCCACGGTGTCCAGGTTACTTATACAGGTCAGGTCATGTCAGGTAGCCGTCGCAACAGCTGTTCAAGATATATCAGGTCAGGTTATTATGCCAAGTGTACTTTGTCAGGAGTGCGCCACGGCGGGCCACTATCATGTCATGCCCGTTATCATTTCAATCATGTCAATCAAGTTCAGGACAAAAGGCATAAGGATATAAAATGGGCATAAAAATATATAATAATAATAATAATATAACAAGACAAGGCACAGGAAGTCTATGCAGCTCAGGGGGATGAATTCATACGGCTCAGGAGAATGGATTTAGGTGACTGAAGGGTATCAGTCGTATGCGGCCAGTGGTAAGGAAGGGGCATATGCGGCTCAGCCAGAGCACCCCATACGGCTGGAGAGATATGAGTCCATGCGGCTGGCGAGAAACCAAGCCTATACGGCTGGCGGGGAGAATGGATCCTTATGCGGCCAGGGGGGAGTGGTTCTCCTGCGGCCGAGAAGACACTGGTCCATGCGGCTCAGGTAGATGAATTCATGCGGCCAAGAGTGAACTCTTATGCGGCCAGGCAAAATAGGGCGCATGCGGATCTGTCCAATGTGGCTGGAAATAGACGGGTCTTCATACGGCTAGGATTCAATCAGGGATTCATGCAGCTAAAGAACCAATCAAGTCCATGCGGCCCGAGTTAAGTCACATGCGGCTAAAATAATGGTCCCAAGTCATACGGCTGGGATTGAAAGTTCATGCGGCCGAGGATTAAACCTTCATGCGACTGAGGAGTTAGTCCCTGCGCCATAGGCCATGCGACTAAACAGTGCAGCAAGGCTTATGCGGCTGGAAGGAAACTTGCCGCGTAAAGACTATGCGGCTAAGTTCATGCGGCTGTGAACAGTTCTTCTTCTCCATCCTTCCGAAGAGAAGGACTCTTCAAGCCATGGCTCCCAAGCTCCATGAACCTTTCATCCAGAGTCCAAATCCGAACTTCCATAGGTCAAGATGGGGTAGAACGAGATTCTCTACAGCATGGAACCATCAAAACTCAGAAATAACAAGATTAAATAGATCAAAACCCAAGAATTTCGAAAATAAAGTAAACTTAGATCTACAAGAATCTAGCCATGGAAAGTAAAAATGCCAAGTACTAAAGTAAGTTAAAAAGTTGTAAGGAAGAGAATGAAGCAATAAAATTGGAGTTCCTCCATGAAGCAAGTTGCACTTGCCTAGACCTCTCTTTCTCCCTCTTGCTGGTAGATGAAGGATTTAATAAAGGAAAGAAAAGAGTAATGAAGAGAGATAAGGAAGTGGGGGTTAATAAATGATAGTGGTGGTGGTAGGTAGGTGGTTCTCCTATTGGTTCATGATGAACCAAGGCAAAACCAAGCCAAGCCGAACCAACCAAGTCAAAGCCAATAAACTCTCTCTCTAGCAATTTAAACTAAATGAATCATGAAATAAACCAAGCCTCACTAATCCAAAATAAACCAATGAACCATTAAAACCATTTAAACTATCAATGCCAATAAAACCAAGCCAGTGCAAAATAAACCAAGATAACTAATCATGACTAAATAAAAATATGGGTCCAAAATACGTATACATACACTAAATACGTATCACAAATTTGGGACATTACAACTGTCGTGATTTATATGCTACTATATGACCGTGCTGCATCAATACGCATCCTAATCCTTTCTCGGATACGTCACTGTAGATCACAAATCCTCCTAGGCCCAATGGTAGTGATAAGATCGGTGTTGTGGTCAATCGCTTCTTCAACTCGTCAAAAGCGGCTTGACACTCGTCTGTCCATACAAACTTCTGATCCTTGCAAGTTAATCGAGTTATAGGTACCGCTATTCGAGAGAAATCTTCTACGAACCGTCGGTAGTAACCCGCAAGTCCGAAAAAACTTTTCACCTCAGAAGCTGATATGGGAGCGGGCCATAATTTGACTGCTGTGATCTTCTCTGGGTCCACTGATATACCATCACCCGTAACAACATGACCAAGAAATGATACCTCCTTGAAAAAGAAATCATACTTGCTAAGCTTCGCAAAAAGTCGCTCATTCCTCAACGTTCCTAAAACTATCCGTAGATGCTACTCATGCTCCTCTTGACTCTTGGAGTAAATCAAGATATCATCTATAAAGACTACTACAAATTTGTCCAAGTACTGGTGAAAGATCTTGTTCATTAAATTCACGAAGACTGCGGGAGCATTGGTCAAACCAAAAGGCATAACCAAGAACTCATAGTGTCCATACCTTGATCGAAAAGTCGCATTTGCAATGTCTGCCTTCCGAACCTTCAATTGATGATAGCCCGATCATAGGTCAATCTTGGCGAATACTTTTGCTCCACTCAGTCGATCAAATAGATCATCTGTACGCGATAATGGATACTTGTTCTTCACCGTCACTGCATTTAAAGCTCTGTAGTTGATGCACATGCGCACGGTCCCGTCTTTCTTAGGCACAAAAAGAACGGGTGCTCCCTACGGTGACGTACTGGCATGAATAAATCCCTTCTCCAATAAATCATCAATATACGTCTTTATCTCTACCAACTCTTGGGGCGCTAGTCGATAAACTCGAGATAAAATAGGCTCGGCTCCTGGAATAAGCTCAATAAAAAACTCAATGCCTCGGTCAGGTGGCAGTCCTGGCAATTCCTCAGGGAATACATCCTCGAACTCGGTGATGATAGGGTGCTGAGTGGTGTCCTGCATCATCATGTGAGTCCCCAATGTAGGTGCATCGCTCCTCAAGGCTTCCTCTTTGGTGAACTCGAACTCCGTATCACTCGGGAGTCTAAAGACGATACTGCCCCTATGACAGTCTATAAGAGCAAAATGCTGGCTCAACCAGTCCATTTTGAGAACCACATCGAACGTCGGTATAGAAAATACAAGAAGTCGTGCCTTCATCTCTCTACCACTTATTACTACAGAACAATCTCTACAAATACCACTAACAGGTACAATTCCTCCTCCCGTGAGGATTCTAATATTTTGAGATAAAGATGACATGGGTATACTGTGTCTAGTGGCAAAGCTAGTGGCTATGATGAATGGGTGGCTCCAGTATCAAATAATATGACGGCAGGAAATGATGCAACTAAAACCATACCTGCTATGACGTCCAACTCAGGTTCTGCCTCCTCTACAGCTAGTACAAAAGCCTTCCCCACTCTCTGATTGCCCGTTTGTGCTCTGGCTTGCTGGAATTAGGTTGCCTAAGTAGGTAAGGGTACTCGGGGTGCTCCTAGTCCTGCAATAGCTGGCCTCTGCTGCTAATTATGTGGAGTGATCCTCTGAAATGAGCAATCCTTAGCCTGGTGCTGATTCGATCCGCAAATCAAATAATGCCCCAACCGTCGTCAATAATCTCGCAAAATATGACCAACTTTGCCACAGTAATGGCAAGCGGCCTTCTCCTGTGTCTGGTATGGCCCTATCATCTGCTGATGCTGATGTATAGGAGGACGTCTCACTGGCCTTCCTGTAGTGGTCTTAGCTGATCCTATAGTCGATGTAACTCATCGGTTTGCCTTCTTGCTTATGGCCTCCTGAGTTATAGCCTCTGCCAGAATAGCTGCTTGGGAGACCCTCGACTCGAAGCTGGCTCTGCAACTCTATACTCAAGCCTCTATGAAATCTTTTGGCTTTCTCCAGCTCTGTCGTAACCAACCTCGGTGTAAAATGACTCAGTCGACTAAACTCGACGTCGTACTCATCAACTATCATATTCCCCTGCTCCAAGTGTAGAAACTGGTTATACAGCGCATCCTTGGCAGTGTCAGAGAAAAACTTCTTATTGAACAGTCTTTTGAATTCCTTCCATGTCTAATCAACTCCTAGTCGTCTCTTCTCTGCGGCCCACCAATCATAAGCATTTTCTTCCAACTGTAACTTCACTGCGGTCATCCATAGATCTACGGATAACTCTGAAGCCTTCAGGAGATTTTTTGTCTTAACCAGCTAATTGGTGATCCCGATGACGTCTTTAGTGCCCTTGAAGTATGGAGGATTCATGTTGCGGAACCCTTCGATAGTACCCATAGAGGCTTAGGGTGCTCGGGTCAGTGTTGTCTCCAAACTCCTTCTAATAGCATCGCTCTGTTGCATCTGAGCTTGTACTAAGCTCTAGAGGATCTGATCTGTACTAGTGTAACACCCAGTTTTCTAAAATTGGGGTATTTTTGAAATTTTATTATTTTTATTATTTATTAGTGGTATTTTAGTCATAATATGATTTTTGGTGATTTTTAGTTAAGTTAAACCATTTTCTAAAGTCACGACTTATGACTTTGTGACTTACTAGCAAAACCTTAGTGTAAACCCTAGTTTTTCATAACCTAGAGACTAACCATGATCATGTGAGCCTAGCCATAGGTTTAGAACTTCAAATTAGGGCTTTTAACCTAAAGGGTATTTTGGTAATTTTCTAGGATTTATTTAGAATTATTTAGATTTATGTGCTGTTATTATTATTTAATTATTGATTAGTGTCATGATAGTCTCTAACCAAGTTTAGACTAATCTAGAGATTAGTTACTAACCTAGAATGATGAGGGGATAGATATTTGCATTGGTTAAAGTAAGGTAAATATCTTGATATTTACTTTATTAGATATTTCCATAAAACATTCAAAATATCAACCCCTTTACATGGAAGTCAACCTTCCTTAGCTTGGAAGCAACCCAAGGACACTCTCCCTTGCCATGGCCAGCCATGGGGTACCCCCTACCACTACCCCCTTCCTATATTAACCCATCACATTAATTCATGATCATTTTACATGAATTTTAACCCTTGAAATTTCCATTTCTTCACAAGACCACAACTTGATCAATTTTGATCCAAATTACCTCTAGTTTCTTGCATTGGACTCTCCTACACTAGAGGATACAAGTTAGGGCCTGCTATCAAGGATTTGTGGAGCTTTGGGCATCACCAAGTGGAAAGACACCCCCCCTTTTCATTGATTTCCATTAGAAATACACAAATAGGTAAATACCCTCAAACCATGTTAATATTGTGTTTTCTCTTCATATTTGCATGCATCTAGGTACCAGGGAACTGTAGGTCAAGTTTGGTGAAAATTAGAGTTGGTTTTGTGTCCGTATCGGACACGTATCCTAGGCTAGGAAACCTTGTTTGATGAAATGCCACAAAGGATCTGTTTTTGTCAAAATGTAAAACAAATTATATTTTTGTGTAGCCCTAGACTAGTAGGTCACAACCCAAGTGGACTGAGCACGTTTTCGTGCTGTGTCCGTGTCCAAAATGGACACGAACCCACTGCACGAGACTCGCGTGCGTGCCCTGCTACCCCACCCTTCGTGCGCACTGCACAGGCACCTAGGACACGAGAAAATTGACATGGACACGGGGGCAATGTCTGCGAACATGCCCCCAAAGTTTGGTGTCGCGTCGTGTCGTGTCGAGTGAGAAATCTCACTCGCACTGGACACGCGCTGTCAGCGCACACGCGCACGGGGGCAACTTCGCGCGTATCGTATCGCGCAGACACGACACGTTGGCACCTCGTGGTGACACGAGCGTGTAGCCCATCATATGGCGTACACGAGGACACGAGCACGAGATGCGTCGTGTCCTGTGTCGTGAGCACGAGACGTGCAACCGCGTGCACGACGCTGTCGAAACGCGTGTATCAGTCGTGTTTTTCACGACTGATACGGGTTTCGTATCGTGTCCACGGGTGTCGTGGACACGTGTCAGTGTGTGGATCGTGTAGCCCTATATGTGGGCTACACGCGTGCATGACTACGAGACGTGTAGTGTCTCGTGGTGTGTCCACGAGACGTGCAACCGCGTGCACAACGCTGTGCACGCGTGTGAGTATCAGGATTTACCCGAGTGAGTTTTTTGAGTGTTTGGACACGTCAAACTGTGTCGTGGTGTCGTGTCAGGTACCTAGGATACTAGAGGACACTGTGGGACACAGTTACCAACCAATGGAATCGAGCCTTAGTTGGGTTTCGTGTGTGAAATTGGGTTTACCTGTTTTCGAATACACAGTGCATATTTTTCCAGATTTTGGATAAATCCCAGTTTTTCAAAATGAATTTCAAATCTATTTTGATTACGATATATGCATGTATATGTGTATTTCAGTGTATATATATGTAGTATATATGTATGTGTGTGTGTAGGTGAGGTTTGAGGGTATATGGTTGTGTATATTTGTAGTGGTGTATATATATACATATATATGTATATATGTACTGTGTGTGTGTTGGGGACTGGTATCCTGGTTCCAGGAAACTGGAACCCCCCCTTGCTGTGTTCAGCCCCTTCTCTCTCTCTCACTGTCCAGCTCTCTCTCTCTTTCACTCTCTTTCTCTCTCTCACTCTAAGTCTCTCACCCTCTCACTTTCTTCTCCCTCTATATATATGTAATATATATATAAGTTATATATATAAGTTATATATATATATATATATATATATATATATATATATATATATTATATATATATATATATATATATATATATATATAAATATATATATATATATTTAGATTACATTATGTCATTATATATATATAAGTGAGTGTGATTGTAATATATAGGGTATACATACATATTGATATTGGGTAGTAGATAGATGTGTATATCTATTTATATAGATATATATATAAATGACTTCCTAGATATAGGTTATATGAAAACCTATGACAATAGCCTATGGCCAAGTGACTAGCCTATGGCATTGGGGCTAAACCCAAAATTGACCTAATGGCCCAAAACACTAACTAGTTGACCCTTGTTGACCATTGTTGACCAAAGTCAACTATTGGTCAAACCTTGACCTAATTGACCTAGATTTGACTAGGACTAACCTAAAATGACTAGTTTAACTAGTCTGACCATGTTTGACCTAATTACCTTATTGACTAGTCTTTGTTTGACCAATACCTTAGTTGGTCTAAGTTTGACCTAGACTTGACCCAGATTGATCATGTTGACTAGTATTTGACTAGTTTGATTAGAATGTTGACCAAGAGTTGACTTTTGACTAGATTGACCTAGAATCATGTAGTATGCATTGTATACTTTATTTTTACCATTGTGGATACATTGTGACTTGTATTGCTCTGATTAGGAGCCATACATCTCTCCTCAGGCAGTATATCCTCTTCAGACATTCAGTTATCAGGTGCGTACATTCTCTGACCGTTTTATATTTGCCAGGATTTATATTCTTGCTCTAAATTACTTTACTTGATACTGACACGATTGTTATCACGGATTGGTACTATATGGATCTTTTCATGAGATGTTATCCCCCTCGGGAGCATCAGATACAGCATGTTTGTGCTTTTCACGAATCATCATGTATCTCTATGCTTTCGTAGATTCACGAATCGCTTGTGACTCATGTACTCTCATGTTCACAGAGTCTCTCATAAATCTCCCATTTATGGGCTTATCACGAATCTTAACATAACTTGAATGGATCCTTGTGTATTGATTGGGGATGGGGGAGTGAAAATAGTCATGTGGATATTACCCCAGTAGCTATAGTCATGAATCACTTTTAGCTGTAGCCATGAATCTCCTATGCCATTTCACATGTCTATATTTTACTCTGACTCACTAGACACTGCTAGTTCTCTATTATTGTAGATATTTCATTACAGTTATCTCTTTTGCTACATGTATCTTCCTTCAGCGTTTCCTGTATTTTACTCTATTGCATGTTTTATATTTCCTATCATACTATGCACTGCGTGAGATGTATTATGCTCGTTCCTGTCCTGACTGGACCTGTTGAAAATATTACAGAGGATGAGGATGAGGCCCTGGTGTCTACCTATTATGGAGCAGGACTAGATGATACTTATGTTGTGGACCCTCAGCAGGATCCACCTGCAGCTGAGGATGTTGCCCCTGTAGTCTAGGCTAGTTTAGCTAGACAGTCTTTCTGTATTATCTTTTTGTCTCACATCTGAGTTGTATTTTGAGATGTTGAGATATGTAGACTCTTAGACTTATTTGTATTATGAGTTGACATTCTGATGTTATGTTATCCTAGACACTTGGACTTATTTCATCTATTGTACTGTTATCTTTGAGTTACCATCTGTTTATCTATCTTTCATTCTTCTACCTAGATGTGATTGAGATTGTATTCTGTTTGTCACCTCCATTCGGAGAGTATAAACTGTACAGGCACTTTATATTGTTAGAGGATTGACCTAGGACAGCGTTCTACCGCCGACACTGTGGCGTAGGCTGGACGTACCCACTTCTCGTGCCCTTACTCTAGGGTACGGGTCGTGACAACTAGTCCCACCAGCCTGAGGCATGGGCTGCTGTGGGGGCATGTATGGCATCTGGGGCATGATCTGTGGGACACCCTGTGGCTCGTACTGTGGAGAATATAAAGGATATGGAAAGGGATACTGTGGGGGGTATGAGGGAGGATACTGAGGTAGATATGGTGGTGGATATGGTGATGTATATGGTGGGGGCTGCTGGGGCGGATGAGATGGTGGATACTATGGAGGCTGTTGTGATGGGTATGATGATGGTGGACATAGGAGTGGAATCTGTGGTAGGAACTGAGGTGGATAGGGTGGTGGAGGCGGTAGGTACTCCTCTTGGGTTACAGGGTTTCCGGGGTCTGTCTGCCCCACTTGGGGTGCCGAGGCTTGCTGTTGAGTGGTGGGGGTGTCATCACAGGCTACAATCCGGATGGTGCTGGGGTGGTAGGGGACATGGGTGGCTGACTCACCGGTCCTTCTTTAGCAGTGGTGTTCCTATCAGTAATGACGAGGGGAGTAGAGCGTCCACAACGAAGATTCATCCTATATTGGCACAAAGAATTGAGTTGGTTAGAACAAATTCAAACTGGATGTTATCAAGCAATCAAATGAGAAGTTGAGAAGGGGTCAAAGAAGGTATTAATAAGTGGATGAGATTCTATATCTTATTCCTATTTGCAGGCTTGTTGGACACAGTCATGTAACCCAACAATATTAATTTTTGACCTGCATGGGCCACCATAAAAACATGTAATACCCCAGTCCCATAATACATAGGACTAAGTACGTCAACATGCCAGCTGCACGTATACGAGGAATACACCAATATATGGTATCCTCGTATTTGTACATAAGCTGTAAGTAATAATATATGATAAGCCACAATATAATAACTATATCTCATCTACATCTCAACACAGAATGAATAAATAAGTCTCAATGATAATAAAAGAAGTCAAGAGATAGCCGGGTGGACATTCCCACTCCAAACAGCTATAAAAAAATAATCTCAACCAAATGGAGTCCAATCTCCTCAAAACAGAACAATGAAGATAAAATATGTCCACTTCAGAGTCTTAGATAAATATGTGGAAACTAAGTATCAGCAGGAGATGCCTCGTCATCGACGTATACAGGATCCAAAGCTGCTCCGTACTCCTGGGGATAGTCCTGTTCGTCTAATCCTAGAGAGATCACCAGGTCCTCAGAGGGACGTAACAAGATACAGAAAAATATGCCGAAATAATCTAAAATGTGAAAAAATACCACTATGACACTACAGGTTCTCCTAACCGTCTATGTGATATACACTTTAAGGACAACGTTCTACGCAGGGGCTGTAAGGATTCACGCAAGTAATAAAGGGTGGCCGTCAAGTAGCGCTTATCCGATTCGCTATCGGCCCATGTATGTGTGTAAAAGTAAATGTAGCCCCTATGCTAGTAGCTGTCCCCTCCCCCAAAATGCTCCTGCCTAAGATGTATCCACAGCATGTCCAGTAAGCAACGGCTATGGCTTCTAACTCGATACACTAGTAGCAATTACCTCCTATCCGTCGCACGACCCATACGTAACGATGGCCAGTCGAGTACGCAGGTCTGTGTCCTATATGAACTCACTCATCATGTGATACTCATATGTCAAGGCCATAGGAGATATGAAAATATCCCACAATCATAAGGTGGTTGTCTAACTCTAGGTCGACATGCATAATAGAATATAAAAATAACGAAAACGACTAAATCTAGTCGCCCGCACCCAAGTGTGACTTGGACGCCCAATATAAAAAAAATGATAAATATGAGAAAGAAATATGCAATAATAAAATATACTGAAAATAAATGAGCACAATCAGAATCTATGGCAACGTATACTTGCCTACGGTACGAGGGGGGCAAATCCAAATGTCGCAAGCGTCAACACAAAACTCACAATTAACAGATGACTCCGGACGCTGAAACAAACATCAAAAATGTTCTCGGTGAAAAAGATATACCTAGGAAATGCATGTCCAAAAGTCTAATTCTAGAACAAAGGCAAAATCATAATTTCGGGTCAAAACGATGTCCGCCGTTGGACCCGCTTTGTACCGAAATGCGTGACAAAGTCTATGGTCTCTAAAGTCGTCAAACTATATGTCTACGGATTCAGTTTGAGGAGAGGAACTCAACGATATATCAAGTTTTAGATTCCGATGAGCCGCGTACAAAATCGCCCATTTGAGTGGGTCACGGGCCCGCCAAAAGGAGTTTCGGTCGACCTTTTCAGAATCGAACCAAACTTGGCACACAGGACCAAAATTTTGATTCGGACCTGTTGGCGCAAGTTTTGTCTCGATTTGACGAATGTACACAAAGTTAGGGCAAAGTTTGCAAATTGGCGAAACGGTGATATCTTGACGGATACGGACTGATTTCGTCGTACACACGCGACGAAACTGAGTTCCGTCAGTTCCCACACGTCAGCAACGTCCATATGTGCCTTTCGATGCGTATAGCGTATCACGACCCACACCCAGTATAGGGGCACGAGAAGTGGTTACGTCCAGCCTACGCCGCAGTGTCGGCTGTAGAACGCTGTCCTAGGTCACATACATTTAACAGTTATAAGGTACTTGTGCAGTTATACTCTCCAAATGGAGGAATAATATAAAGTACAACTCAATCACAGCTAAGGTAGAAAGTACGATAAGATAGATAGATAATAAATCAACAGAACCCACAGATGAAATACAAGATAAGAGAGAGAATCTAAATGTCTAAGATAACAACTCCACAATATCTAGAATAATAAATCCCCAAATAAGTACAAGTGTATCCAACAAGACAGGATAATAAGTAAGATACTGGTCTAGCTAACTAGCCTAGACTACTGGGATAATATCCTCTGCAAGTGCTGGGTCCTCCTGGGAGTCCAGCTCACATGTCTCATCTAGGCCTGCTCCATAGTATGGGGGACAGAATTCCTCAAGGTCATCTGTAATATTTTCAAAAGGTCCAGTCAGAATGGGAGCGAGCACAATACATCTCACGCAGTTCATATCATGACAGGAATATAAAATATGCAATAGAGTAAAATACATGAAACGCTGAAGAATATACATGAAGTAAAAGAGAAGACTGTAAAGAAATATCTACTATAAATAAAGAACTAACAGTGAACTAGTGATTTAGAGTACAAGATAGACATGTGAACGGCTTGATAATAAACATGAGAGGTTGTACATGGCTACACTACTTTGGAAATGTCCACATGACTATTTCTACTCCCCCATCCCCAATCAATATACAAGGATCCGTTCAAGTTATGTTATTGTACATGATTTCACATGGGGGCCCATAAATGGGTGCACATAAATATAAACATGGGGGCTCCGTGAATATTAGAGTACATGAATCACGAGAGTACACATGAATGGTGAAAGCACAGGAATACATGATGAAAGTGAAACACACATGACATGATGTATCCGATGCTCCCGAGGAGGATAACATCGTATGAAAATATCCATATAGTACTAATCCGTATTTCCATCGTGACATATAGTATATGAAGTAAAAGAGAAGATTGTAAAGAAATATCTACTATAAATAAAGAACTAACAATGAACTAGTAATTTAGAGTACAAGATAGACATGTGAACGGCTTGATAATAAACATGAGAAGTTGTACATGGCTACACTACTTTGGAAATATCCACATGACTATTTCTAATCCTCCATCCCCAATCAATACACAAGGATCCGTTCAAGTTATGTTATTGTACATGATTTTACATGAGGGCCCATAAATGGGTGCACATGAATATAAACATGGGGGCTCCCTGAATATTAGAGTACATAAATTACGAGAGTACACATGAATGGTGAAAGCACAGGAATACATGATGAAAGTGAAACACACATGACATGATGTATCCGATGCTCCCGAGGGGGTTAACATCGTATAAAAATATCCATATAGTACTAATCCGTGTTTCCATCGTGACAGCATCAAGTAATCTAGAGCAAGAATATAGTCCTAGCAAGTATGAAACGGACAGAGAATATACTCGCCTGATATTCTGAGTATCTGAAGTAAAATACTGCCTGAGGAGTGATGTTTGGCTTCTATTTAGAATAACACAAGTCACAACATATCCAAAATGGTAAAATAGACTACTATAATGCATTCTACATGATGTTTTGGTCAATCTTTGCTAAAGTCAACCTTTGGTCAACTCTAGTCAACTACACAAGTCAAACTAGGTCAACTAGGTCAAATCCTAACCAGACAAGTCTCACTAAGCCTAACCATGTCTACCTAGCATTCACACATCATCACAATGCCATACAAGCTATCAACACACCATTCTATGTATATACATGCCATATACACATAGGCTTACATATAGGAAGCCACATCGGCTATATGCCATATACCAATCTACATTGGCAACACACCAGCATAAGTTCACCACATCCACATATACCAATTTCATATAGGCAATATATATATATATATATATATATATATATATATATATATATATATATATATATATATATATATATATATATATATATATGTGTGTGTGTGTATTTGTCACTCTATAATCTTGTGTGGTAAATATGTAAAATGTATATATATATATATATATATATATATATATATATATATATATATATATATATATATATATATATATATATATATATATATATATATATATATATATATATATATATAAATATATATATATATATATATATATATATATATATATATATATATATATATATATATATATATATTTTATATATATATATATATATATAATATATATATATATATATATATCTATATATATATATATATATATATATATATATATATATTACAAAATATATATATATATATATATATATATATATATATATATATATATATATATATATATATATATATATATATATATATATATATATTACAATATATATATATATATATATATATATATATATATATATATATATATATATATATATATATATAATATATATATATATATATATATATATATATATATATATATATATATATTTATTTATTTATATATATATAAATATATATATATATATATATATATATATATATATATATATATATATATATATATATATATATATATATATATATATAAATATATATATATATATATATATATATATATATATATATATATATATATATATATATATATATATATATTACATATTTATCACACAAGATTATAGATATTATATGTATACTAGAGAGAGAGGAATAGAGTGACAAATGCATATATATGTGTGTGAGTCATGTGTGTGTACCTAACAGTGTATGTGTGTGTACTTGCTTCCTATGTGTGTGTGGCAATAAAGAGGGGGTTCTCAGCTTGTGTGAATATGGGTGTGTGAGTGATATCAATGGGTGAGTTTGTGTAGCATAGATATAGGATGTCAGGTTTTGTGTGTATATAAGGTGTTAGCAAATCAGTATACACATGTGTGTGTAAAATGTTATCAGCTTTTGAATTCAGTTGAGTGTACACATAAACAGTGTATCAGCTAAGGGCACATGCACTCCCAGGTTTGTGTGTGTGTGCTATATGAGAAAACAGTGCACAACTAAACAGTTCTGAGGAAAACAATATAAATGTGTGTGTGTGCATGAGTGTGTGAGTGACAGTACATAGTTAGGATGTTCTCAGGTTTAGTGTTCTTGTGTGAGTGTGTATAATATATGAGAAAAGAGTTTATGATTTCAGAAATTAGTATAAACATGTATTCGATTTCCAGTTTTCAGTTTTGACAGACCAATAGCATTTCGAAAACCAATGATCAATTACTAATCATGAACCCTAACATGTAACTTAAACTCAGATGTATATAGGGGAATCAACATTACAATTCAATCATCAACAAAAATCTGTAAACCCTATTTAAATCTCAGAAAAATCAAATAACAGCCCTAGTGTCAGAAATTTGGGGGAATCATTAATTCGGATTCAAAATACAACTAATACTCAGTTTTAATGGTTGGTAATTAAAGTGTCACACGTGAAGGTGTCCTATGAGTGTGATGGTGTCCAGAAACTGGACACAAACGTATCCAAAAACTGATCCCATACTCGTGTTCATCAAGACAGTGCACAGTCTCGTGCACGTGTTCATCCCATTCGTGGACACGAAACACGACACGTATGTCCACGTGGTCACGTCCATGTGTAGCCAAATACTAGGGCTACAAACTGCAGACACCACGACGTGTCCAAGTCGTATCCTGTGCGGACGCGAGAGGAGTGTTAGTGGGGGATACTCGACTGTGCGCGCACAGTGAGAGTCCAGTGCGGGTCAGATTTCTCCCCGTGTGGTGATCCATGTGATCCCAAATTTTGGGAGGTTGATGTCAGTCATGTGCTTCATGTGTCCAAGAAATTCTGTGTCCAATAGTGTCGTGTACAGTGCGTACTACACCCCAAACAACAGAGCATCGAGCACACTGCTCGTGCTGCGTGTCCGTGTCAATGTTCGACACGAAAAGGACACAGAGGTCGACTCAGTCCACATAGAAATCATAACATACATATAGATCAACATTTCCATTTAATTACTCTTCAAAAACAGCAAAATAAAATCTATTGAGGCATTCTATCAAACACCTAGAACTAGGTTATGATACGTGTCCGATACGGACATGAAATTAATGCAAACTTTCACAAATAACACACCACAGCTAGGGGACACATAGATCTAGGATAATATGCAAAAAATCAGAACTAAAACATAATTTAAAGGGTTTACCTATAGAGTATCAATGACAAGGAAAGGCCCCAAATAGGATGATTCCCCTTGCTAGCCAAAAGCTCCAAATTGTACCAAAACTGAGATTTCTCTCCATAAACAAAAAATAGAGTGGGATTAGGCTCTAATGCAAGAAACTAGAGTAAAAAAGGAATTAAAATGAAATAGTTATGGGTTGGGGAAGAATGACCAATACCTTTCTTTTCCAAAAGTTAATTTAATGCAAAAGAGGCAAGAACTATAGGAAGATAGATTATATGGGGTGGGGGTCCCTATGTGGCCGGCCATAAAGGAGGAAAATTAGGGTTATGGTTTTGATTAGTGAGCTTGGGCCAAGTTTCAATGGTAAGGAAAATCACTCCTTAAGTCAAAAGCCCGTGAACCTAATCATTTATTCTCCTTTATGAAACTTGATTCTAAATGACTTAAATTGGGTTGACTTAAGTTAGACTAGGGTCCCACCATGCTAATCAAGTCACCATAGCTAGAGTCAACATCTAGGTTAGTCTCCAAAGTCTCAACTAGCAAAGGTCAAAAATAACAATCATCACTGCAATAATTCAAAATAAATTCAAAATTTTTAAAATGACTAAAATACCCACAAGCTAAAATATGGTAGTGACAAGTCTACCCTCCTTAAAAGAATTTCGTCCTCGAAATTAAAAGGCAAAACTAGACTGATGAGAAGGATAGACAATCATACCTCAACGTCCAAAAAGATATGGGTATCGCTCGCGCATCTCATCCTTCCGCTCCCAGGTAGACTCTCCTGGAGAATGATGCCTCCATGCGACGCGAACCAAGGGTATCACCTGGTTTCTCAGTACCTTCTCTCGGCGATCCAGAATCTCCACTGGCTACTCTGGATAACTGAGAGTAGATCCCACCTCAATCTCTGAATGGTCAAGTACATGCTAGGATCAGCCATATACCGTCTCAACTGTGATACGTGGAATACGTTGTGGACATCCACTAGTACAGATGGCAAATCTAGCATGTATGCTACATCATCGACTCTCCCGCTGATCACGAAAGGTCCGATAAAGCGCAGACTAAGCTTGCCACCTCCACTAAAACATATGGTACCACGAGTTGGAGATATCCTCAAAAAAACTATGTCTTCGACCTAAACACAAACAAGGTCTCAAGTTACAAAATAATCAAACATGATCAAACAAATACAAATAAACAACCTACTTCTAATCATATCTCTAATATGTACCTCAAACTCCAAAGGTCTCCGACGGCTATTGGGCCAATGTCGATGTCCGTCCTGCGCCATGCGAAGTCTGTCCCTGATGAGCTTCACCTTCTCGGCTGTGTCAACAACCATCTCAGGTCCCAATAAAGCTCACTCTCCAACATCATTCCAAGATAAGGGTGTACGACACCTACGCTCGTACAATGTCTCGAAAGGTGACATCTCAATGCTGGCCTGAAAACTGTTGTTGTAAACAAACTCCACCAAGAGCAGGTGATCCTCCCAGGATCCTACGAAATCTAAAACGCACGTACGCAGCATGTCTTCGAGCGTCTGAATAGTCCTCTCTGACTGTCCGTCTGTCTGAGGGTAGTATGCAGTACTAAATTTGTGCTGAGTGCACAAACTAGTCTACAGGCTCCACCAGAAAATAGAAAGTAAAGCGTCTATCCCGATCCGAGACAATGATGACCGAAACTCCATGAATCCTGACATTCTTCCGCATGTACATCTCTGCAAGCCTCTCAGTAGACGTATCCACCTTAAATGGCAAAAAGTGGGCTGATTTGGTCAACCTGTCTACGATGACCCAAATCACGTCTTCCTCCTGGTGTACGCGGCAATCTAGATACAAAATTCATCGTGATGTGCTCCCACTTCCACTCTGGAATGGGCAATAGCTGCAACAAACCTCCTGGCCTCTGCCTCTCTGCCTTGACCTGCTGACAGACCAAACATCTGGCTACGAAGCGAGCTACCTCCCGCTTTATCCCATACCACCAAATGTGCTCCCTCAGGTCCATATACATCTTGTTGGCACCAGGATATATAGAGTACTGAGATCGGTGGGTCTCCTGCATGACCTGCTCTCTGAGCTCTCCACTGGGCACACACAGTCTGGAACCGTGCCTCAAAGCACCATCCTCTGCAAGAGTAAACTCATCATCCACCAGCCCTACTCGAACCTGCTCTCGGATACACAGCAGAGCAACATCCTCGAACTGCATCGACTTGATCCCTTCCATCAAGTTCGACTGAATCTGAAGGCTCCATATCTGCATCTGAACTTCTAGCACAATCACCTCAATTTTCAGGCTCTCCAAATCTGCTTGCAAGTGACGATCCATAGTCAAACACATGGTCGTTGGATACCTACTCAAGGCATCAGCAACCACGTTGGCCTTCCCTGGATGATACTTTAATGAAATATCAAAGTCCTTCATCAACTCCAACCACCTGCGCTGCCTCATATTGAGCTTCTTCTATGTAAACACATACTTCAAACTCTTATGATCTGTGAAAATCTCCACCCTCTCTTCGTATAAGTAGTGTTTCCACAACTTCAAAGCAAATATCACTGCTGCCAACTCCAAGTCATGGGTAGGGTAGTTCTTCTCATGGGGACATAACTGCCTGGAAGCATAGGCAATCACCTTCCTATGTTGCTGTAAGACACAACCCAAACCCTTCCCTGAGACGTCACTATAGATAGTGAACCCTCCCGATCCTGATGGCAATGTCAGAATCGGAGCTGTCGTCAGCCGCTTCTTCAACTCATCAAAAGCGACCTGACACTCCTCTGACTAAACAAACTCTGCATCATTCCAGGTCAGCCTAGTCAACGGCTCTGCAATCCGGAAGAAATCATGTACGAACCTCCTGTAATAGCCTGCTAATCCCAAGAAGCTCCTGATCTCTACTACTGAACTCGGTGCCGACCAAGCCTCAACTGCCGTGATCTTCTTCGGGTCCACTGAGAACCCATCTCCAGTCACCACATGACCCAAGAAGTTAACTCTGTCCAGAAAAAACTCGCACTTTGAGAGCTTGCCATAAAGCTCCTCCCTCCTGAGTGTCTCCAGAACCACTCTCAAGTGCTCCTCATGCTCCTCTTCAGTCTTCGAGTACACCAGGATATCATCGATGAACACCACCACGAACTTGTCCAAGTACTGGTGGAACACCTTATTCATCAAGTTCATAAATACCGTCGGGGCGTTGGTCAGCCCAAACGGCATAACCAAGAACTCAAACTGACCATACCGCGTCCTAAATGCGGTATTCGGGATATCCTCCTTCTTTACCTTTACCTAATGATAAACTGACATCAGATCAATCTTCGAAAAAACCCGAGCTCCGCTCAACTGATCAAAGAGATTATCAATCCGCAACAGTGGGTATATATTCTTGATCGTGAGGTTGTTGAGTGCCCTGTAGTCGATACACATCCGTACCGACCCATCCTTCTTGGGTACAAAGAGTACCGGTGCACCCCAAGGTGAAGAACTCGATCGGATGAAGCCCTTGTCATGCAGCTCATCCACCTGCTTCTTTAATTCCACCAACTCACTATTGTTCACTCGATAGACATGCTGAGAAATCGGTTTCGTGCCGGAAACCAAGTCTATCGAGAACTCAACGTCTCTGTCCGGTGGAAGTCCTGGCAACTCCTCCGGAAGGACGTCCATGAACTCCGCAATCAAAGGATGTGGAACCGCCTGCTCCTCGACTGAAACTCTGCATAAAAGTCCGCTTCTCTGCTCCGCCTGCCGTCGGGTGAACTCGAACTCTGGCTCTCCTAGCGCTCTGAACAGAACTCTACCCCCATGGTAATCTATGCCGACGTGATGCATGCTCAACCAATCCATACCTAATACGATGTCGTAGTTCGGTAGTAGAATGACGAGCAGACTCACCTCCAACTCTCGGCCTCCCAAAATAACTCCGCCCTCTACAAATATCACTCACGAGGATAATACCACCCCCGATCGTGATCTTGCAGTTCCTAGGCAATGATTTAGATACAAGGCAGTGTCTAACAATAAATGATACAGACATAAAACTATAAGAAGCCCCGGAATTAAATAAGGCGAAAGCTGGAATGGAGTCAAAAAGAACAGAACCTGCGATTAGCTCCCTAATAGCCTCTGCATCCTCGGCCGACATGGCGAAAGCTCGACCCTGCTAGCCTCCCCTGGCCTGCTGTTGATGCTGCATAGACCACTATTGTTGAGTCGGCAGTGGTCCCTTCTGCGGTCCCACTGAAGCCTTGGCTCCTGCTCCCTGTGCTGCTCTGCCTGCGAAGAGGGAAAAGTCCCTCAGCTGATGCTCCGACGAACCGCAGAGAAGATACTTCCCCAGCCTCTTCCTTCACTCAGTCCATCTATGCCCTGATTTTTTGCAGAAGGTACAACTAGTAGACTGCTGCTTCGGGGCCTGCTGCTGCTGCCTCGGCTGCTGATACTGAGCTGGCTGAAGTTTCGGCTGCTAGAACTGTTGCGGCTGAAACAGTCTCTGCTGGTACTGCTGCTGAAAGTGCAGCCTCTTGGCCGGTCCTCCGCTACCACTGTCTCCCTGAGTGTCTCATCCCCTCTTGAGTCTCAGCTCAAGATCATCCTCTGCTGCTAAGGCACCCACCAGGATCTCCTCAAAAGTGGCATTACGGGCACTCTTGGTATAGGACTTCACCTCCTTGACTAGTCCCTTCCTGAACCTTCGGGCCTTCGTCGCCTCAGATAACCTCTCAACAAACCTGCCTAGACGACAGAACTCCCCGGCGTACTCCTCGACAGTCTGACTGCCCTGTACTAAAGCCTCGAACTGTGTCTCGAGGGCACCAAGTGCTGCGTCAGGAAAAAACTTCTTCTTGAACAGCTTCTTAAAAGCTGCCCAAGTCTGCCCAACTGTACCAACCTCGGGTCTATCTGGTACCACATGCGAGCCAAATCCTACATCATACTAGCCGCTGCCTCAATTTATAGCCTCGCTAGAATCTCTGCCAGCCTGAAGATCTCCTTTATGTGCTCAATCCACTCACTGTGTACAGGATGTCCTCTGTACCCCTGAAGTCCCGCGGATGCATCTTTCGAAAATCTTGGATGCCCTTCTTCTTCGGCTGATGCTGTTGCTGGACTGTCGAAGGCTGATCTGTAGCCCTCTCAACTATCGCCGGGGCCAGATCGATGCCCCAACTGAACTATGCCGTCTGACGCTGCTGCTGAGCCTGCTGGGCCTCCATGAACTGTTGTAAGAAAGTAAACAGCTGAACTGCGTCAACGGATCCTGAAGGCGGCTGCTGCTGCTGGAGCATCTCTGGAATGACCGGGCTCTGCCTGCGTACTGCTGGTGGAGGGGCTCCTCTGAATGCAGCTGAAAAACCCACCCCAACTGGCATAACTAGGGCTGCGGTACCGGGGGCTAGCTGCTGAGGACGAGAGGTGGCAGACCTCTTATCAGTGTCCCCCTGTCCTGGGCGATAAGATCTAGTCTCGACCATCCTAGAGACAGATCAAACAAAAAACAATTCTGAGAATGAGTCGAAATAGCAAAGGAGGTCAGTTTATATTCAAGAGAAGACAATAAGCAGCAAATTTAGATAAAAGGAATTTGATTAAGAGTTTTTCCTAATGTGATTTAGTACCTTCAAAAATATCATAATCCTACTGCAGGCTGCAGTGATACTCTAGTTCGAATACCACCGCAATTCTAACTAGGACCTGCATGGGCCACCACTAAAAACGTGTCACGACCCGCACCTAGTGTAGGGGCACGAGAAGTGGTTACGTCCAGCCTACGCCGCAGTGTCGGCAATAGAACGTTGTCCAAGGTCACATACATCTAACAGTTATAAGGTACCTGTACAGTTATACACTCTGAATAGAGGAATAATATAAAGTACAACTCAATCACATGTAAGGTAAAAAGTATGATAAGATAGATAGATAATAAATCAACAGAACCCACAAATAAAATACAAGATAAGTGAGAGAATCTAAATGTCTAATATAACAACTCCATAAAATCTAGAATAATAAATCCCCAAATAAGTACAAGTGTATCCAACAAGACAGGATAGTAAGTAAGATACTGGTCTAGCTAACTAGCCTAGACTACTAGGGTAATATCCTCTGCAAGTGCTGGGTCCTCCTGGGAGTCCAGCTCATATGTGTCATCTAGGCCTGCTCCATAGTATGTGGGACAGAACTCCTCAAGGTCATCTATAATATTTTCAACAGGTCCAGTCAGGACGGGAGCGAGCACAATACATCTCACGCAGTTCATATCATGACAGGAATATAAAACAGGCAATAGAGCAAAATACATAAAATGCTGAAGAATATACATAAAGTAAAAGAGAAGATTGTAAAGAAATATCTACTATAAATAAAGAACTAACAGTGAACTAGTGATTTAGAGTACAAGATAGACATGTGAACGGCTTGATAATAAATATGAGAGGTTTTACATGGCTACACTACTTTAGAAATGTCCACATGACTATTTCTACTCCCCCATCCCCAATCAATACACAAGGATCCGTTCAAGTTATGTTATTTTACATGATTTCACATTGGGGCCCATAAATGGGTGCACATGAATATAAATATGGGGGCTCCGTGAATATGAGAGTACATGAATCACGAGAGTGCACATGAATGGTAAAAGCACAGGAATACATAATGAAAGTGAAACACACATGATATGATGTATCTGATGCTCCCGAGGGGGATAACATCGTATAAAAAGATCTATATAGTACTAATCCATGTTTCCATCGTGACAGCATCAAGTAAAGTAATCTAGAGCAAGAATATAGTCCTAGCAAGTATCAAACGGTCAGAGAATGTACTCGCATGATATCCTGAGTATCTGAAGTAAAATACTGCCTAAAGAGTGGTGTCTAGCTCCTATTTAGAACATCACAAGTCACAACATGTCCAAAATGGTAAAATAACTACTACAATGCATTCTACATGATGTTTGGATCAATCTAGGCTAAAGTCAACCTTTGGTCAACTCTAGTCAACTATACTAGTCAAACTAGGTCAACTAGATCAAATCCTAACCAGACAAGTCTCACTAAGCCTAACCATGTCTACCTAGCATTCACACATCATCACAATGCCATACAAGCTATCAACACACCATTCCATGTATATACATACCATATGCACATAGGCTTACATATAGGAAGCCACATAGGATATATGCCATATACCAATCTACATTGGCAACACACTAGCATAAGTTCACCACATCCACATATACCAATTTCATATAGGCAATATATATATATATATATATTTTTTTTTTTTTTCATATAGGCAATATATACCAATTTCATATAGGCAATATATACCAATTTCATATAGGCAATATATATATATATATATATATATATATATATATATATATATATATATATATATATATATATATATATATATATATATTTTTATATATATATATATATATATATATTTTACATATTTATCACACAAGATTATAGATATTATATATATAAAATATATATATATAGAGAGAGAGAGAGAAAGAGAGGAATAGAGTGACAGATACATATATATGTGTGTGTCATGTGTGTGTACCTAACAGTGTATGTGTGTACTGGCTTCCTGTGTGTGTGTGTGTGTGGCAGTAAAGAGGGGTTCTCAGCTTGTGTGAATGTGGGTATGTAAGTGATATCAATGGGTGAGTGTGTGTAGCATAGATATAGGGTGTCAGGTTTGTGTGTGTATATAGGGTGTTAGCAAATCAGTGTACACATGTGTGTGTGCGTGTGTGAAATGTTCTCAATTTTTGAATTCACTTGAGTGTACACATAAACAGTGTATCAGCTAAGGGCACATGCATTTCCAGGTTTGTGTGTGTGTGCTATATGAGAAAACAATGCACAACTAAATAATTCTCAAGAAAACAGTATAAATATGTGTGTGTGCATGAGTGTGTGAATGACAGTACATAGGTAGGATGTTCTCAGGTTTAGTGTTCTTGTGTGAGTATGTGTACAATATATGAGAAAACAGTGTATGATTTCAGAAATTAGTGTAAACATGTATTCGATTTCCAGTTTTCATTTTTGACGGACCAATAGCATTTCGAAAACCAATGATCAATTTCTAATCATGAACCCTAACATGTAACTTAAACTCAGATTTATATAGGGGAATCAACATTGCAATTCAATCATCAACAAAAATCAGTAAACCCAATTTAAATCTCAAAAAAATCAAATAACAGCCCTAGTATCAGAAATTTTGGGGAATCATTAATTCGGATTCAAAATACAACTAATACTCAGTTTTAATGGTTGGTAATTAAAGTGTCACACGTGAAGGTGTCCTACGAGTGTCATGGTGTCCGGAAACTGGATACAAACGTATCCAAAAACTGATCCCACATTCGTGTTCATCAAGACAGTGCACAGTCTGGTGTACGTGTTCATCTCATTCGTGGATACAACATACGACACGTGTTTCCACGTGGTCACGTCCACGTGTAGCCCAACACTAGGGCTACACACTGCACACACCACGACGTGTCCAATTCGTGTCATGTGCGGACATAAGACGCATGTCAGTGAGGGATACTCGACTGTGTGCGCACAGTGAGAGTCCAGTGTAGGTCAGATTTCTCCCCGTGTGGTGATCCATGTGATCCTAAATTTTGGGAGGTTGATGTCAGTCATGTTCTTTGTGTCCAAGAAATTTTGTGTCCAATAGTGTCGTGTACAGTGCGTACTACACCACGAACAGCAGGGCATCGAGCACACTGCTCGTGCTGCGTGTCCGTGTCAATGTTCGACACGAAAAGGACACAGAGGTCGACTCAGTCCATATAGAAATCATAACATACATATAGATCAACATTTCCATTTAATTACTTTTCAAAAACAGCAAAATAAAATCTATTGAGGCATTCTATCAAACACCTAGAACTAGGTTATGATACGTGTCCAATACGGACACGAAATCAATGCAAACTTTCACAAATCACACACCACAGCTAGGAGACACCTAGATCTAGGCTAATATGCAAAGAAATCAGAATTAAAACATAACTTAGAGGGTTTACCTATAGAGTATCAATGACAAGGAAAAGCCCCCAATAGGATGATTCCCCTTGCTAGCCAAAAGCTCCAAATTTTATCAAAACTGAGATTTCTCTCCATGAACAGAAAATAGAGTGGGATTAGGCTCTAATGCAAGAAACTAGAGTCAAAAAAGAATTAAAATAAAATAGTTATGGGTTGGGAAAGAATGACCAATACCTTTCTTTTCTAAATGACTTAACTTGGGTTGCTTAAGTTAGACTAGGGTCCCACCATGCTAATCAAGTCACATAGTTAGAGTCAACATCTAGGTTAGTCTCCAAAGTCTCAACTAGCAATGGTCAAAAATAACAATCATCACTTCAATAATTCAAAATTTTAAAATAACTAAAATACCCACAAGCTAAAATATGGTAGTGACATAGCGCGCGACCACATCGCCCGGTTCATCGGGGCACACGCCTTATCATGAAAATTTTAGAATTTTATATATGTTAACACAATTTTTCCTCCAACTTCAACATCAATTTACTTTTTACACGTTAATTGAAACGATGATCCAGATGATGCATTGCGATCTCGATTATGTTGTCTTTTACTGTTTTTAATTAGTTTCTATAAGTTTTTAATGCACAACAAGAAAATTGGCCGACAAGTTGTCATTTAGAATTAGTTTTAACAGTCCAAAAAATTTGATTTTTTTTGCTAATTTTGGTTTGATTTTTTTGAACCAATTAGATGGTCATGTCGAAATCCATCTGGAGGATCTCGAAGAGGGTCAAGTCTACTTTCCAGAAAATCTTACGGATCGAAAATTGGTGTTACGAGTAAAAAGTTACGTCATCGGGAAGTAGGGTACCTTGAGTGGGAAAACTGCTCCGTGGATGACAAAGGGCTGACTTTCGATGCTCCGTTCGTCGCGCACACAACTCCGTTGCTGGTGAAACGAACTCGTAGACGAAGAGGGTATATTCTGCCACAATTTTTATTTTGGGAGTCTAGGGTTTTGAGGTCTGTGGAGGAAGATATATATATATATATATATATATATATATATATATATATATATATATATATATATATATATATATATATATATATATATATATATATATATATATATATATTTATATATATATATATATATTTATATATATATATATATTTTTTCTATATATATATATATATATATATATATATATATATATATATATATATATATATATATATATATATATATATATATATATATATATATATATTTATATATATATATATATATTTTTTTTCTATATATATATATATATATATATATATATATATATATAACAAGTTGGGTGAAAATCTAATACTACTAGGCTTACTAATAAAGCCAAATAAAGCCCCACGGGTTGGTCGGGTTGGGCGCTGCTATAGCAGCTTGTGTATGGAAGAGGGGGGCCCGCTCACTTAAGTAGGTGGGTAATTTATTTATTTTCTTTTCTTTTCTTTTCCTTTTTCTTTTCTTTTATTTCCATTACTTTCTTTTTATTTATTAAAAAAATTTAAAGAAAAAATCTATTTCTCTATTCTATTTATTATTTCTAATTAAAAACTCTTTTCAATAATACAATATTTTAGATATATTTATATACACATATATTCCCACATGTACGTATATATAAATATATACACCTTAATAAATCAACACATGCACACATACATATATACATATAAATATAACATATAAACTTACGTCCATACTATGCATTAACTTAAGTATTTGCTATTACTATTATCTCACGCTCCTAATATTATGCATACATGTATTTTAGCACAAATTTCTACACAAAACTAAATTTAAATATTTTAATAAATTAGGGGGGTTTACATTCTACCCAACTTAAAGAAATTTTGTCCTCGAAATTAGACTATGGTAGGGGTCGAATGCAATGTTATGCAATACAAGTAGCTATAAAGACTATCATGTGCAAGACATACCTTGGTTGTCAAACAAATGCGGGTAACGATTTCGAACGTCGTCCTCGCGCTCCTAAGTAGACTCTCCTGGCGAGGGATGCTTCCAAGTCATGCGAACCAATGGAATAGATTGATTCCACAACACCTTCACTCGACGATCAAGAATGCCTACCGGTTGCTCTTCGTACGACAAGCTCGATCCAACTATGATCTCGGAGTGATCAAGCACATGATTGTTGTCCGCCACGTACCTCCTCAGCTAAGATACATGGAATACATCATGCACTCCCTCTAGCGACTGTGGCAAGGCCAATCTATAGGCAACCTCTCCAACACGTTCCAAGACATCGAAAGGCCCGATGTACCTTGGACTCAATTTGCCACGTCCTTTGAATCGAATCGTGCCTCTCGTGGGGAATATCTTCAAGAACACATGGTCGCCTTCTTTGAATTCCAAGGGTCGGCGACGATTATCTGCCTACTGCTTTTGACGATCCTGTGCTGTTCGCAAGTGGCCCTAAATTTTTTCACTGTCTCCACTATGCTCAAGACTAACCTGGGACCCAATAACAGTCGCTCTCCTATGTCGCTCCAACAAACAGGAGACCGGTACTTCCTGCCATACAACGCTTCAAACAGAGCCATTTGAATGCTCGCTTGATAGCTATTGTTGTAAGAGAACTCCACAAGATGAAGGTGGTCTTTCCATAATCCGCCAAAGTCAAGCAACGCTCGTAACATATCCTCTAGCGTCTGAATGGTACGCTCTGACTGGCCGTCTGTCTGCGGATGGTACGCTGTACTAAACTTCAACCATGTGCCCAAACTCTCTTGCATGCTCCTCCAAAAGTGTGAGGTGAATCTCGAGTCGCGGTCCGACACAATACTAACAGGCACACCGTGTAATCTCACAATCTGCTCCATATACATCTCTGCCAATACCTTTGTCAACTGGCTAACTCTAAAAGGTAAGAAATGGGCTGACTTTGTAAGTCTATCAACAATCACCCACACTGCGTCACGTCCCCTAGGACTCCGAGGAAAATACGTGACAAAATCTATAGTAATGTGCTCCCACTTCCACTCAGGAATGGGTAGCGGCTGCAACAGTCCAGCTGTCCTCTGGTGCTCCACCTTCACTTGTTGACATACCATGCACTTGGCAACGAAACGAGCTATTTCTCGCTTCATTTCGTGCTACTAATAATAATGTCGTAAGTCGCGGTACATCTTGGTTCCTCCGGGATAAATAAAATAAGTTGAACTGTGAGCCTCTGCCATCATCTCCTGCCGTAGCTCACTATTAGAAACATAAATATGATCACCACATCGTAATGTCCTATCGGGATGGGTCCTCAATCCCGTCTGCTCTCCTGCTTCAGTCCTCTCTTTGAGCTGTCAAAATCTAGCATCAGTGGACAATGCTGCCTTGATGTGCTCTACCAATGATGATTGTACTTGGAGGTTGGCTAATACGCCATCTTTTCCAGGAAATACTACCTCAATACCAAGCTGCTGCAAGTCTCTAATCAACTCCTTCTGCGTAGTCAAAAAGTTTACCATGGGCTTACGGCTCAATGCGTCTGCCGCAACATTAGCCTTACGCTCTCCAACAAGTAGCGTCGACGGGGTCTCACTAGAGTTGAGCTGGCCACGGATAACATATGCGGTGGTCGAGGCGTTGCTCACGGCGGACCTGCAGGTGCTCGGTTGGGTGGCGCGGACAGCTCGGACGGGCGTTGGGCTCACCGGCTAGAAGCGCGGCGGCTGGAGTGGTGGGGTCGTCTGTCATGCTTCGAGTCGGCAACGTTCGTCACCGATGTTAATTTGCCGATTCGATCGTCCTCGCTAAGGCATGATGCCGTACAAGTCTGGAGTTGCACTCGTACAAGGCAAGAACGTTACGTTGAATTGGATATTAGTACGCCAAGTTGAAACTTCACAAATCACATCAGAATATAAGATGCATTATAGGAAGATAGAAATGCTTTTCATTCATAGCTTGCAACGAAGTGCAAGTCGTAATTACATTGGATGTCGTTGCGGCTACATTGATTGAAAACAGAAAGAAATACAATCGACAGGTTGCTTGAACTACGCTTGTCGTCCCATACATTCGCCCCTTTATACATAAGTCGTTGACTTGAATTGGCTTCAAAATGCTACAGCATAGGAAGAGCTTCAAAATGCCTCTCCGCACTTCAGCTTCAGTTTAGGTTGGAGCGCCCGTCGCACCTGGGAAAATTAGGGGAGGGGATTAGCACACTTGCTAAGTGGACGAGACGAACCAGCTCGTCTACACCGACTCTGATTGTTAGCGTAGGCATGCTTTAGAGTTGTCTTTCTATTAGAACTAAATGAATTCAGTTCATATTCGATAGTCGTCTTTGAGTAATAAAGCATACAGTATAACATCGCAGTTTATCATATTTTTTACCACGGCCGTGCCCATCCCTGCATGAAAACAGAGATGATATTTACACCTGCATAAGACAATAGGTGAGCATGCAACTATCTTATATGCGGTCATTGGTGCTACACACCACTAGGGACTTAATCGAAGTTGGCATGCGATGCTACCCTTTCAGCCTAGGTTACAAGCCTTACTGAAGGTCCCGCATGCCTCGCGCTGAAGCACGATAAATTATTCTCCCTAGGACGAATCGGTTCTGATACCCCAGATACCATTTTGAGGAAAATGAACTGTGCACAAGCTCTCCATGACCATGCCTATGTGCGAACAGTTTAATATATGCAACCATTTTTGTATAGCGCGGATAGTATCGAACGGCATTATCATTTCTCGCAACTCATGCAACGATTCATTTTCCCGAAAGCCGTACACCGATTTAGCGTCCCGTAGGCACCAAATTGTCCGAGACATCATAACCCATGATCAACATTTCACATTATTTTGCAGCACATAAAATAGTCTATCTTTTTACTAGAACCTTAAACTTTTCCGTTTATGTGAGAAACTTGTATTTTTCAGAGTAGATTACTCAAAATCGATACATTTTTCCCGAGTTCTTGACCTTAGTGGATTGGCATGCAAATTACCTTGGCATCGTTCGATTTGAATAAATTCGAGGCAAGAAATTAGTTTGCGGGACAGAGTAGAAGGAAGGTCTGAATCACCCACTATTTACTTTGCTCGTGTCGTTCGTCGAAGCGCTTCACAACGTCCAGCTTTAGTTTCGCGAGCTCCTACAATGGCACCAACACTTTGTTAGAATTCTTTCTCTTTTTCTTGCTTCAAAATTTGTAATTGTATCCTTAAAAACGACGCGAAAGCACTTCATCAAGCCCAGTGACAAAGCTCCAAGAAAACCATACAGCGGTCCGGTCCCGTCGAAGGGACTCTTATAGAGAGCTCACTCGTCGAGATACAGCCTGCTGCATCTAGGACTTATTCCAACAGAAGTCATTCCATTAGTTGGATCGATTCTCGTAATTTTCGTCTAAATCGATTTGAATCGATGTCATAAGGCGTTATCGTTTACCAAGCTTAGCGATCGAGTCAGATGGCCATCTAAGTTCCCGGCTGATCTGACTCACACAAGCATATTATGAAGTTCTATCGCCTATCGAAAGCGGGGTGCTACATAATATACCACTAAGAAAAAATTTGTCCCGAAACTTAAGAACAAGGGTCTGACTTTAATTTAGACAAACAACGCAGGGTATTTCTCTTTTATCGCCGCCTCCATATCCCACGCCGACTCCTCGACTGAATGGTTTTGCCAAAGCACGTGGACCAAGGACATCGACCGATTTTGTAGCACCTTCTTGCGGTCCAAAATTTGAATAGGCTCCTCCGAGTAAGACAAGTCAGTACGTAGCTCCAACTGATCGAAGCTAACCACATGACTTAGATCGTGTACGTATTTTCAAAGTTTTGAAATGTGGAAGACATCATGTACATCAGCCAACGCAGGAGGTAGTACGATCCGATAAGCAACTGTTACAACTCGCTCGATGATCTCGAAGGGGCCTACAAATCTCGGGCTCAACTTGCCTTTAACATCGAACCGCATCAAACTGCGCATGGACATTACTTTCAGAAACACATGGTCCCCAACCAAGAACTCTAGCGGTCGTCGGCGAAGATCTGCATAGCTCTTTTATCGACTTTGTGCGATACGGAGTCTATCTCGAATCAAGCAGACTTTCTCGATGGCCTGTTCCACTAGTTCTGGCCCAAGCACTTGTCGCTCTCCGACTTCATCCCAGTATATCGGCGAACGACACTTCCTCCCGTAAAGTGCTTCATATGGAGCCATCTGAATGTTCGACTGATAAATGTTATTATACGCAAACTCCGCAAGCAATAAATGTGTACCCCAACTAGTCTTTAGGTCGATCGCACACAGACACAACATATCTTCTAGGATTTGATTTACCCTCTCCGTCTGACCGTCTGTTTGAGGATGGTACGCAGAACTAAAGTTCAGTTTGGTCCCCATAGCCGCTTGTAGGCTCGTCCAGAAACGCGATAGGAATCGCCCATCTCTGTCTGAAATTATTGAGGCCGGTACCCCGTACAGTCGAACAATCTTGTCGATGTAGATCTGCGCTAACCGATCGACTCTCCGTCCTACTTTAATTGCGATGAAGTAAGCCGACTTGGTCAATCTATCAACAATGACCCAAATCATGTCATTCTCCTGCGGCGTCTTCGGAAATCCCACAATAAAATCTATCGAGATATTGTCCCACTTCCACTCGGGAATGGCAATGTTCTGCAACTCTCCGCCTGGCCTTTGGTGTTCTGCCTTCAATTTCTGACACGCCATGCATTGCGATACGAATGTAGCCACGTCTTTCTTCATGTCGTGCCACCAAAAATTTGTACGCAAGTCCTTGTACATCTTGGTGCTTCCAGGGTGTAACGAGTACTTCGCATAATGTGCCTACATCAGAATTTTTTTCTGAGTTTGGCAGTTTCAGGAATGCAGAGCCTTCCCTTTAGTCGCATCGTTCCATCTCCATCTTTCGTAAAGTCAGTCGCCCTTTCCGTTGAAATCAGCTCGCACATTTTCTTTATGAATGAGTCGTCCTCCTGTGCGGTCTTTATCTTGCTAAGCAGGCTCGATCCTAACTTCTACTGAGCTAGGTATAGGTGTCGATACTCAATTCCGAGTTCGATACCCATCTCTTCAAGGTCTCGCCGTATCTCCTTGTTTATGGCTAGTATTCCCATAAACATTCTGCTAAGTGCGAAGGCCACCACGTTTCCCTTGCCCGACATATACTCGATCGTTAGCTCGAAATATTTTATGAGTTTGAGCCATCATCGTTGTCGTAGGTTGAGTTCTCGTTGCGTAAATAAGTATTTCAGACTTTTATGATATGTGTAGATTCTGCACGCCATACCATAGAGGTAGTGCCACCATAGCTTCAACGCAAACACGATCGCCGCCAATTCTAGGTCGTGCGTCGGGTAGTTTTTCTCGTGCTACTTCAACTGCCGTAAAGCGGAGGAGATGACTTTGTCTCTCTACATGAGTACGCACCCGAGGCCAGTTTTCGATGCGTCGCTGAATATCTGAAAGCCTTCTGGACCATCTGGAAGTGCAAGGATTGGAGCCGAGATGAGCCGTTGCTTCAACTCTTGAAAGCTGGATTCACAGTCGTCACTCCATTCAAATACTACTCCCTTCTGGGTAAGGCGAGCCAGAGGCGATGCTAGTTTTGAGAAGCTTCGCACGAAACTACGGTAGTAACCCGCTAAGCCCGAGAAACTCCGAATGTCGCTAGCCGAGGCAGGTCGTGTCCAATCAACCACCGCGTCAATCTTCTTTGGGTCCACCACGACACCTTCGACAGAGATTACGTGTCCGAGGTATGTCACGCTACTCATCCAGAACTCGCACTTACTCTGCTTGGCATATAATTTGTTTTTACGCAGAATCTGTAGTACCGTCTTCAAATGTTCCACATGTTCTACCGTCTTCAAATGTTCCACATGTTCTTCTCGATTCTTTGAGTATACAAGGATATTATCGATGAATACGACTATAAATTTATCTACTTGAGGTCGGAAGACTCGGTTCATCAAACCTATGAAAGCGACTGGGACATTTGTCAAACCGAACGGCATAACTAGGAATTTATAATGACCATATCGAGTGCGAAAGGCAGACTTCGATACGTCGTCAGACTTGATCTTCAATTGATGATAGCCTGAGCGAAGATCAATTTTTGAAAATATTGTCGTGCCTTGCAGTTGGTCAAACAAGTCGTCGATTCGCGACAAAGGATACTTCTTTCGTACGGTCGCCTTGTTGAGTTCCCGATAGTCGATGCATAGCCGCAACGACCCATCCTTCTTCTTCACGAACAGTACGAGAGCTCCCCACAGTGGGATGCTAGGGCGAATAAATTCATGGTCTAGAAACTCTTGTAATTGGACCTTCAGCTCCTTCAGTTCTGTGGGAGCCATTCGGTAAGGCGCCTTTGATATCGGTCGTATATCCGAAAAGGTGTCGATGCTGAATTCAATTTCTCGATCCGGCAGCATCCCGGGCATCTCATCAGAAAAAATGTCGAGAAAATCTGCCACAACATCAGTCTGCATTGTGTTTGTATTATCCTTCCGCGTATCTCGAACTGATGCCAAGTATCTCGTGCAGCCAAAACGCAGCATACGCCTTGCCGAGATTGCCGATACCATCATCGCCGTCTTTGAGACCGTACCGTACGAATATGAGAACTCTGTCTCGCCAGGAAGACGAAACACCACTCTCTTCTCCGCGCACTCGATCGTTGCATGACAAGCGCCCAACTAATCCATGCCAAAGATTATGTCGTACTTTTTGATGTCTAGCACGACGGTATCCAAGGATAGATATCTTCCTCCGATGCAAATATGGCCATCCCTATAAATAAAGTCTGCAGGCATATCGACTCCCGACGGAGTGCTAACGCTAATATTCATATCTAGTAATTGCATGGTTATTTTATTTTCTTTCGTAAAATCAGCAGATATAAAGCTATGCATCGTACCCGAATCGAATAGTACTCGAGCAGGTATATCTTTGTAGAGTAATATACCTGTTACAACCGTATCGAACGTAAATGCCTCATCCTGAGTTAAGGCATAAACTCGGCCTTGAGCTCCGTGGCGTTGATTCTGCGGGTTTACAGGCACCGCATTTGCGTCTTATAGTGTATGCACTTTATATGGATTCGGAATGTTCCTTGGTGGGTTGTGTTGATTTGGCTTCCCCGCCTGACAGAATTGACTGAAGTGGCCTAGCTCGCCATACTTGAAGCATGTTCTCAATCTACAATCGGGTGCTCGGTGCCCATGCTTGCCGCATCTGTTGTAATTTACTGCGACAAAGTGACCACGATTCTTAGACGTGTTTGGACGCTTTTGTACTCTCGATCCTCCAGCGTCATTAGGACGCTTGTTGAAGTTGTTACGAACGACAGACACGGCCCTTTGTGACATACGGCCAAAGATCCACTCACTATCAACTGCGACTTCATAGGATTCATGATAAGTTTGGTATCGTTGGTTAATGATGTCCCTACGCAATTCGTCGTTGAGGCCTTGCTGAAAACGCTCGCACCATTCTTCTTTGTTGGGCAGGAAGGCGCCGGCAAATTTTACAAGTTTTGAGAAGCTTGCATCATAATCTTCAACAGTCATATTCCCCTGCCTCAACATCATGAACTCATCTCCGTTCTGTCGACGGATGGCGTGAGGAACACTGCTCAAGGAAGGCTGTCTTGAATATCTCCCAAGAAATATTTTTGTTGGAATCGGTTTCACAGATCTCTTATTTCTTCGCCGCCCACCAGTCGTGTGTTCTTAGTTGTAACTGCAGCGCCGCACAGGCCACCCTTTGGGACCCTTCGATGTAGAGGAGATCGAACAAGTCCTCCATCTCTGTGAGCCATCCTACTATCACGTCGTGCTCTGCTCGGCCGTTGAACTTCGGCGGGTTTATTTTGCGAAACTCCTTCACTTTGAGCATGGAAGGAGAGTTTATCATTTGCGGTGGGACTTCTTCCTCCTCGTCTTTTTTTTTATCACCGTACTTTCCCTCGGGTACCACATCTGTTGCCTTGGTATCGCCCGCCATCCTGCTCACTATCTGAGTCAGGGCGGTCATCTGCTTCTGCTGTACATCAAATTAGGCTTTGAATTGCATCTGAAGTTGTTGCTGCTGTAGTTCCATCAACTGTAGCATCTTCTCCATAGTCGTCTCGCTACGGCCAGTGCTTTTTGTACTTGACGTACTATCCACGGTTTGGGTTGTTGTGCCGGAAATTTTCTTATCTCACTTAGTCATTCCTACAAAACAGTGTAAACCCGTTAGTATTTTTCAAAAATATCTACGGGCTTACCTGTGTGGAACTTGTATTTCACGCAGCATGTCGACAAGCATTCAATCGAGCCATCGTAACGGATATTCCAACAATAAAACATCTTTCGCAAATCCGAGGAAACATAACTGTGCTCTGATACCAATTTGTCACGCCCCGAGTCGGCAACGTTCGTCCCCGATGTTAATTTGTCGATTTGATCGTCCTCGCTAAGGCGTGATGCCGTACGAGTCTGGAGTTGCACTCGTACAAGGCAAGAACGTTACGTTGAATTGGATATTAATACGCCAAGTTGAAACTTCACAAATCACATCAGAATATAAGACGCAGTATAGGAAGATAGAAATGCTTTTCATTCATAGCTTGCAACGAAGTGCAAGTCGTAATTATATTAGATGCCGTTGCGACTACATTGATTGAAAACAGAAAGAAATACACTCGACAAGTTGTCTGAACTACGCTTGTCATCCCATACATTCGCCCCTTTATACATAAGTCATCGACTTGAATTGGCTTCAAAATACTTCCGCATAAGAAGAGCTTCAAATCGCCTCTCCGCACTTCATAGGTTGGAGCACCCACCGCACCTGGAGAAATTGGGAGAGGGGATTAGCACACTTGCTAAGTGGACGAGACGAACCAACTCGTCTAAACCGACTCTGATTGTTAGGGTAGGCATGCTTTAGAGTTGTCTTTCTATTAGAACTAAATGGATTCAGTTCATATTCGATAGCCGTCTTTGAGTAATAAAGCATACAGTATAACATCGCAGTTTATCATATTTCTTACCACGGCCGTGCTCATCCCTGCATGAAAACAAAGATAATATTTACACCTGCATAAGACAATAGGTGAGCATGCAACTATCTTATATGCGATCATTGGTGCTACGCACCACTAGGGACTTAATCGAAGTTGGCGTGCGACGCTACCCTTTCAGCCTAGGTTGCAAGCCTTACTGAAGGTCCCGCATGCCTCGCACCGAAGCACGATAAATTATTCCCCCTAGGACGAATCGGTTCCGATGCCCCGGATACCGTTTCGAGGAAAACGAACTTGTGCACAAGCTGTCTATGACCATGCCTATGTGCGAACAGTTTAATATATGCAACCAGTTTTGTATAGCATGGATATTATCGAACGGCCTTATCATTTCTCGCAACTTATGCAACGATTCACTTTCCTCAAAGTCGTACACCGATTTAGCGTCCCGTGGGCACCAAATTGTCCGAGGCATCATAACCCATGATCAACGTTTCACATTATTTTGTAGCACGTGAAATAGTCTATCTTTTTACTATAACCTTAAACTTTTTTGTTTATGTGAGAAACTAGTATTTTCAGAGTAGATTACTCAAAATCGATACGTTTTTCCCGAGTTCTTGATCTTCATGGATTGGTATGCAATTAACTTGGCATCGTTCGATTTGAATGAATTCGAGGCAAGGAATTAGTTTGCGGGGCAGAGTAGAAGGAAGGTCCGAATCACCCACCATTTACTTTGCTCGAGCCGTTCGTCGAAACGCTTCGCAACGTCAAGCTTTAGTTACGCGAGCTCCTGCAATGGCACCAACACTTTGTTAGAATTCCTTCTCTTTCCGTTGCTTCGAAATTTGTAATTGCATCCTTGAAAACGACGCGAAAGCACTTCATCAAGCCCAGCGGCAAAGCTCCAAGAAAACCATATAGTGGTCCGGTCCCGTCGAAGGGACTCTTATAGAGAGCTCACTCGACGAGACGCAGCCCGCTGCATCTAGGACTTATTCCAACAGAAGTCGTTCCATTAGTTGGATCGATTCTCGTAACTTTCGTCCAAATCGATTTGAATCGATGCCGCAAGTTATCGTTTACCAAGCTTAGCGATCAAGTCAGATGTCCATCTAAGTTCCCGGCCGATCTGACTCGGTGCAAGCATATTATGAAGTTCCGTCGCCTATCGAAAGCGGGACGCTACATCGTCGGCGCTTGCCGTGCATGAAGAGGTCGGGTGGCCGGCTCTGGTAAGTTAAAATTTAGGGCCTTGTTGTTGTTTCCTTTGTGTTTGGGTTTCCTGGTGGTGTGTCCCGTGTCGGATACTGTATGATGGTTTTGGTCGGTGAAAGGATGGAGGAGACGGGTCGGGAAAGAGCGGGGGTCTTTGGTGGCGATGAACAAGGGTGGTGGGTACTGATGGTAGTGATTGTGGTCTGAGATGGCCGAAATTTGGGCTATTTGGTCGTCTGGTGGACGGCCACAGGTGCGACGGTCTCGAGGTGGTCGGGAGGATAATGGAGGTGGTGTCGATGGTGACGGAGTCAATGGAGGTGGTTGTGGTGGCAGGCTTGGCAGAGAAGAGGGACGGTGGTTTTGGGTCATCGAGGAGGTGATGGTGGAGCGTTGGGATGGCTGGGGCTGCAGCACTCGACGTCGGCGATTAGGAATTTAGGGATTCGGGATTTAATGATTGGGAATTTGTGTCTTGTGCGACACGAGATTTGGGTGGATGTGTCCGGGGTTGTCGGACACTGGGATGGTGAATGTATTTGTAAAAGAATTTAGTGGAGGAAAGAAGGGGACATGGACACGATGCACGTCTGGTTGTGGAGTTGATGACTTGTGGAATAATTTGTGGATGAGTACCTCTCCTTATATAGGAGGTGGGAATTTCCAGTTGGATAAGGATTAGGTTTTATTTAAACCCAATTAGACAATTCAATTTAAATCAATAATCAAATCCAATTTCAAATTAAATTCTAATTTAAAACTAGATTATCTAAACTCAATTTAAGTTTAAATTCTATCTTTTAACTATTTAAATTAAATTCATAAAATAAAATCGAGATTTAAAATGGCCACAATAAATTTCAAATATATTTTCCAAAAATACCAATAATAATAATTTTGAAAATAATAAATATTTTTAAATATCTTTTTGAATAATAAAATATTAATATCAATAAATTCAAAAATGAAATTATATATATAAATTCAATTTCATGTACCTCATGTGCAAGGAATATTTGCAAAAAAAAAATTTCTAAATTACCACTATTAAATAAGCTAGCCTTTTATAAATAATTAAAAGTAATAAGTTTTGGCCATCTTGATACTTTTCACAACTTTAAATAATTATTATATATATATTATTTTGAAACTAAAAAATAAAAAATATTTTTCTAAAAATATGTACGCTTGCACATATTCGTATTCGTCGAACAATTACGAAAAACAAAATTTTTGTACGCGACATACAATACAATTACGTGACGTATAAATACAAAAAAATCATACCAATTTATAAAAAAAATAAATAGTAGAAATTTAGGGGTTTTACAGCCTGTCCAATTGGCAACTGCTACGACTTCTAACTCAATACACTAGTAGCAATTACCTCCTATCCGTCGCACGACCCATACGTAACGATGGTCAGTCGAGTACGCAGGTCCGTGTCCTATATGAACTCACTCATCACGTGATACTCATGTGTCAAGGCCATAGGAGATATGAAAATATCCCACACTCATAAGGTGGTCGTCTAACTCTAGGTCGACATGCATAATAGAATATAAAAATAACGAAAATGACTAAATCTAGTCGCCCGCACCCAAGTGTGACTTGGACGCCCAATATAAACAAAATGACAAATAAGAGAAAGAAATATGCAATAATAAAATATACTGAAAATAAATTAGCACAATCAGAATCTATGGCAAGGTATACTTGCCTGCGGTGCGAGGAGGGCAAATCCAAATGTTGCAAGCGTCAACACAAAACTCAAAATTAACAGATGACTCCGGACGCTGAAACAAACATAAAAAAATGTTCTCGGTGAAAAAGATATACCTAGGAAACGACTATCCAAAAGTCTAATTCTGGAATAGGAGCAAAAATATAATTTCGGGTCAAAACGATGTCCGTCGTTGGACCCGCTTTACACCGAAACACGTGCCAAAGTCTATGGTCTCTAAAGTCGTCAAACTACATGTCTACGAATTCAGTTTGAGGAGAGGAACTCAACGGTATGTCCAATTTTGGATTTCGATGAGCCGCGTACAAAATTGCCCGTTTGAGTGGGTCACGAGCCCGCCAAAAAGGGGTTCCAGTCGACCTTCTCAGAATCGGTCCTGTTGGCACAAGTTTTGTCTCGATTTGACGACTGTACACGAAGTTAGGGCGAAGTTTGCAAATTGGCGATACGGGGGTATCTTGACGGATACGAACTAATTTCGTCGCACACACGCGACGAAACTGAGTTCCATCAGTTTTCACATGTTAGCAACGTCCATACGCGCCTTTCGCTGCGTATAGCGGGACCACATTGCCCGGTTCGTCGGGACGCACGTCGTATCGAGAAAATTTTAGAATTTTATATATGTTAACACAGTTTTTCCTCCAACTTCAACATCAATTTACTTTTTACACGTTAATCGAAATGACGATCCAGAAGATGCGTTGTGATCTCAATTATATTGTCTTTTACTGTTTTCCATTATTTTCTACAAGTTTTTAATGCACAGCAAGAAATTTGGCTGACAAGTTGTCGTTTAGAATTGGTTTTAACAGTCCAGAAAATATAATTTTTTTGCTAATTTTGGTTCAATTTTTCGAACCAATTAGATGGTCATGTCGAAATCAATCTTGAGGATCTCAAATAGGGTCAAGTCTACTTTCCAAAAAATCTTACGGATAAAAAATCGGTGTTACTAGTAAAAAGTTACGTCATCGGGAAGTAGGGTACCTTGAGTGGGAAAACTGCTCCGTGGATGACAAGGGGCTGACTTTCGATGCTCCGTTCGTCGCGTACATAACTCCGTTGCAGGTGAAACAAACTCGTAGACGAAGAGGGTATGTTCTACCACAATTTTTGTTTTGGAAGTCTAGGGTTTTGAGGTCTGTGGAGGAAGATATATATATAACAAGTTGGGTGAAAACCTAATACTACTAGGCTTACTAATAAAGCCAAATAAAGCCCCACGGGTTGGTCGGGTTGGGTGCTGCTATAGCAGCTTGTGTACGGGAGAGGGGGGCCCGCCCACTTAAGCGGGTGGGTGATTTATTTTTATTTTTATTTTCTTTTTCTTTTCTTTTCTTTTCTTTTCCTTCTTCATTTCTTTTTCTTTTCTTTTCTTTTATTTCCATTACTTTCTTTTTATTTATTAAAAATTCTTTTTTAAAAAAATCTATTTCTCTATCTATTTATTATTTCTAATTAAAAACTCTTTTCAATAATACAATATTTTAGATATATTTATATACACATATATTCCACATATATGTATATACAAATATATACAACTTAATAAATCAACACATGCACACATACATATATGCATATAAATATAACATATAAACTTACGTCCATACTATGCATTAACTTAAGTATTTGCTATTACTATTATTTCACACTCCTAATATTATGCATACATGTATTTTAGCACAAATTTCTACACAAAACTAAATTTAAATATTTTAATAAATTACGGTGGTTTACATGTTAGAATGAGAGGATACTCAATCACTGTTAGAATTCCTGGAGAGATTCTTGGGACAACCCTTGAGAATCTTATTTTGAACTTCGATTTGAAATCCTTTTTCCTCTTGTTTCGATTCACCCATACTCCTTGTTATTGAATTTGAATTTGATGGATTCATTGTTGAATTTTGAATCTTGATCTTAGTTGTTGATTTTGATTTTGTATATTAAGTATTCTTTTTGGAATTAAGGTATAACCTGATAACAAATTTGATAAGAACAGTAAAAAAAGGTAAATATCTGCATTATTTGTGGAGTTAGAATTTATCGCAGTCATACTGGCTAGCATGACAAGGACTTAGAGCTTGATTTAGATATACTTATCATAGTTATGGAATCTAGATTTTCTTTCAGCCATACCAGGTGGCGGGGTAAGAATTCTGGATAACATGATTACAGGGTGAATACCTTAGTTACGGACTCTATCGTTTATTGCAACTATGCTTACTGGTGTGGCAAAATTCTGACAACATGATTTCAGGAAGACGTGTATGGTATCAGATTATATTTTAAGTTGGTTCATTTCTTTTAAACAGATGAGCAAGAAAATATTTTATTATTATTTCTTTTTTGCCATTATTTCTTGTATTACCCTTTTTTCTTATCTTAAATAACTCTGTCCTAATTGCATCAAATCACCTATCTCGTAACAAATTCAGTCAGCTATACTTTGAATCTCTATATCTCTTTACCTTGGAAAGGTCGAGGAAGTGACGTAAATCATCTAGCTCAGAAAGGACGTAATTTGCAAGCCCCCTCATTTTTTTATCTTATTTTTAATTATTTTTAATTATTTTATATAGATATTTTAATTTATTAAAGTCAATAATGACTATGTTAGTAGTTTGTTGTAACTTTGATTTTGGAAGCACAACAAATATTGTTTTCTCAAATCCAGTTCCATATTTGAATTCTAGACTCGTCCACCTTGAGTTTGATATATCATGTCCCATCCAATTTTGCTTTTCAACATTCCTTTGACTTTACACAATTTTGGGCCAACTTAGGCCAATTTGAGCCATTGACGTAATTTTAAGCCAACTTCCAATTTGCTTTTGGGACTTGACATAGATCGAAACTGTATGACCCAATATATGGTTTTGACCCATGTTGAGTCTACAATTCATATGCCTAGGGTGTACCATCCAATCGAGTTTTCATGTGCTACTTATTAGCAAATGGCACATGAGACTCATTAAATTGATTTTCGGGTCCAATTTGACTAGTAATACTATTCGGACTCTAACCTAGTCAACCCTACTAGTTAGAACCTAACTAGGAGTACCAAAACCAAGTATACATATATTTAAGAGAATTTTAGAGGTTTAATTGCAGACATATGCAATATTCTCTTATATCTTTGACTTGGTCAAACATTTAACCAAAATAGGAAACCTATTAATAATAGTATGATTTGGAGAACCAAATCCTATACAAATTAGATCAAACCAAAGCCCATGCACTAAATATATATATATATATATATATATATATATATATATATATATATATATATACCTATTAAACCCTAACCATCCCCCTCTCTCATAACCACCCACTACTCTACAAATCCTCCCAAACCTAGCGGCCACCACTCCAAATCCGAAACCCTAGCCGACCCCCCTTTCTTCACAAAATATAATTTTTCCTCGATTTCTCCACCAATCACCACCACTTAGATGTCTCTCTCAACATCCTATTCTACCCTAGCAACTATAGGAGCAACCTTGAGGCCGTTAGAGAGGTGCACGACGCGCTACTTGGGCCGAAACTCCGTCGAATGAAAGTCTGAAACGTCACAGCAGGTTAGTCGAATTGTAGATGATGTTTCACCCAATTTTTCTCATCTTTTTCTTCTCAAACCAAATCATAGAGTTACCTTTGTGTGTCTAGTCCAACCTCTGATCGCTGGATCCCCTAGTTCCAAGCGGTTTGCCCGTGGCGTTGATTCTGCGACAGGGTATCCAGAACTGATAAATTATGTTGCGGGACACGTTTTGCCTATCTAAGTTAAGTTTATAACCTTTTAATATTTTTATTCAGAATCTAGATGTCGATACCTTTCTGACACATATCTGAAAGTTAGGTTTTGCATCCGATTGCTATTTTTAAAAATTTATGACATTTGTCATGTCACCGAACTCCAAAAAATTCTGTTTTCCTTGTGTCCAAAAGTGTTAAAACTCCATGAATCTATATTAAACTTTATGTTGTGCAAGATTTAACATTATAAATACTATTTTAACTAATTTCTATAATTTTTACAGAATTTATTATTTTTATTTTATTATTGTTTCGGAACTAAATTAATGGGTCGATTTGAGAAAGTCATATGTGGCATTGACATAAGACCTCTTGTGAAATGGTTTTTCTATTGAAAATAGCATTATAGCAATATATAAATATTTATAGATAAATTTCAGAATTTAAATATATTATTTTGTTATAATTGTAAAGTATTTACGAGAGGTTGTTACCTATATGTACTTATATAATAGATGCAGTGTCGTAACAACGTTATGGCAACTAGGAGGCGTAGATACTCATATAATTTATATATGGTATGTTGATATAAAATATTAAATATAGTGTATTATTATAGGTGAGCTTGGAAGGATCGACAAGGACACCGGAGTTGTATAGACCTACCCGCAGACATCAGTTACAGGCAAGCGTACCTTGCCATCGTTACGGATCTTTCTTTTCTGTCTTTTTTTATTAGCATTGCATGACGTAGGACGTTGATACTTAGTGTCCGTTTATAGACGGGTACCGATGTCATGATAGTGACATCAAGTATTGACATTAGGCATTACGTTCATACTGATGTGTCCATTGACACAATTGACCACAGGACACCGACACTTTCATGATGCGAGGTTTACATGACTATTCGTGGTATTGACCTCGTGTTTGCATTCTAGATTTCTTTATCAGTATTGCTTTTAGTTTCGAGATGACTGTACAGATTTGACATTGATAGATTCTAGACATGGGAATTGGGGAGAACTTGACTACAATATCAGACCTATTGTCGTATGGCCCGTTGTTTAGTGACCTTTATCTCTGTAGCAGAGTAAGGGATTATCACTGTCGAGAATTGATTATTCTTGGTGCCACGACACAGGTACTGGGGACAATACCCTGCTGAGGTGCTAGTGTGCCTTAGTGGAAGGGGTCTGGTATTCTAGAAAAGTATCTCACTTGCATAGCACATAGACGGATACAGTAGATTGCCTTAGTTCATATTTTTATTTCTGTACCTTGGCATGTATATTATGCACCTTGCTAGTCCTCTGAGGACCTGGCTATTTTCCAGGCTTAGACGAAGCTAAAGATTACCCAGAGGTTTACGGTTCGGGAGCTGAGACCAGAGGCGTACCGGCACAGGAGGACGAGATAGTGCCAGTGGATTTTTTGTAATCATGTTATAATCATATTTAGTCTTGCTATATTATTTCCTTTTCTTTTCATCAGACTTGTAGTTGATTTGTACTTTCTTTCTATTTCTATAATTTTGGGATGATTTACCCGCACAGACTTCATTACTTTTATTATTGGATATTTGAGACATTTCCTTATTTATTCTTGATCTCTTTATGGACTCTGTGGATGTGATTAGATGTATATACCTATCGACTGTTATATTTCTTGTTGTTATCATGATTTACAGCTTAAGTATTTCGCTAATGGGCTTGTTGTATAGCTTGGCCCATTGGTGTAGTGCTGCTGGCATGTATTCGTATACCTGGTCCCACATATTTTGGGACTGGGGCATTACATATTTTTGTGGTGGCCCATGCAGGTCTACGTTAATCACTTCGGTAACGTTACTATACCGACGTGAGCCTGCAATTAGAATAGAAAATACCTATAGAATCACATCCACATGCTTGTTGCCTTCCTTGACTACGTTTCGAACACTCACTTGACTTCTTGATTTGCATCCAGTTTGATTATGTTCTACCGTAGTCCTTATTTATTCATGCTAGCAAAACAAATATTCATAATGGATGTATCTTCCCTTACTATCACATTAGGAAAGCAGGAGCACAGTCATTAGAAGTCATAAGTGCAGGTAGAGTCTTCACGAATTGTGAGATGTAATGGTGATATCTATACTCTTAGCGCGCAATAGCTTGAGAAATAGGACTTGAGGATACATCCACAAACAAGATTATAGACTTCTCTCTGACTCTTCAACATGAATTTTTCATGTTATCTTCTTTTTCAACATGATTGCTTTTGTGTTCTTTCCTACTCATTTGACTAAACCCTTTCATGTTGACTTCTTGAGTAATTCTTCCAGTTCTTTTTGTGCTAAGTTGTTGGAAAGTGTATTATGGATTGGTCTAAGGAAAAGTTTGAGAAATTATATTTATTCTTGTATTACGGAATCAAAGTTTTTGCAGCCAGAGAAATACTGGCGAGGCAAGACTTAAGATAACGGCATCATGGCTACATATATTTCTCAAATTTTACTTGAACCATATCCTATGCATGTTAACATTTTTCCTGTATTTTCGTAAAAAATTAATTTAAAAGTATTTCATGGATTTGGCCAAGATAAGCTTAAGAACCTGTATTACCTGGCATGTTAGATGTGCACTACAGCCATCCGTCGTATTATGGAACAAGAAAGTTATTTGCAGCCAGATGCACACTGGCGTGGCAGTAACTTTATGTGACATAATCACGGAGATATATGGTTCTCGAGTCTTACCTAGACTACGTCTTATGAATCTTGTTTGGCCTCATACCGTTCTTGGAGATAATTCGACAAACCTTCCTTCTTTGCTTGACCCTACCGTTGTTTGAAGTTAGTATATAGGTTTGTTTGACCCAGTCATTGGTTCCTGTTACCTTCTATTTATTAGATGACCAAAATAGACAAACCTTATAGTTATATTATAGAATATATTTAAGCTAGATTTGTGTGATTGGGATGTTGGGTAGCTAGAAACAGACAAGTTTCTTAGAGATGGTTCCTAGTGATATTATGAGTCGAGTACGACTGCCTGGATATTGGATGCGTAGAGCCTATTAGGAGAATTTGCTAGAAGTGAACTGACGGGTATCATTGAATAGGTTATAACACTATACTTATGATATAATGGTACGATTAATGATATTAGTCTTCTGCAGTAAACATTTTAATCCTTTTTTTCCTAGCTTATTTTCGGGAAGCATCTTAGAGTTGTGTGGGGAGTATTAAGAAATGAGAGATTGTATGCTAAGCTTAGTAAGTATAAATTTTGCCTTGATAGAGTTCCTTTTCCTGGATACATTATCTCGGAAGAAGGACTCTTAGTTGATCAGAAAAAGAGAGCTACCGTAGAGTCTTGGTCGACACCAACATCGGTTGCAGCAGTTAGGAGTTTTCTCGGACTTGCAGGGTATTACAGCAGGTTCGTAGAGAATTTCTTACGGATTGCAGAGTCGATGACACGGTTGACCCGTAAGGATCAGAAGTTCCAGTGGACAGAAGATTGTCAGAAGGCTTTTGAAGAGTTGAAGAAGAGGTTGACCTCAACACCTATTTTGACGCTTCCTTCTGGATAGAGAGGATTCGTATTTTATAGTGATGCACCAGGTAGTAGACTTGGATGTGTTTTGATGCAACGTAGAAAGGTCATAGCCTACTCATTGAGGCAGATGATGGTATATGAGAAGAATTATCCTACTCATGATCTGGAGTTATCATCGGTGATCTTTGTATTGAAGTTATAGTGGCATTATTTATACGTAGAGCGTAGAGGCATTATTTGTACAGAGAGTGTGTGAAGATATTTACGGAGCATAAGAGCTTGAAGTATGTCTTCACGCAAAATAAGTTGAATATGAGACATAGGCGGTTGTTGGAGCTTATGACAGACTATGATATAGACTTACAGTACCATCATGACAAGACGAATAGTGACAGATGCTTTGAGTAGGAAGCCTACTGCATATTTCTTGGCAGCTCAGTCACAGTTATTAGAGGATCTTCAGGAGCTTGGAATAGAAGTCATTATGCTGGGACAACAATGAGTACTTGCCAATCTTGAAGTATATTCGTCACCTGTGGATAGAATCAAGGAAGCGTTACCTACAGATGCAAGATTTTGAAGACTTCACGAGAGGATAGAGGTAAGAGCGACAGATACTTGGACCAGAGCTTGTGATGCAAACAGTCAAAAAATGAAGCGAATTCAGAGTCATCTTCAGGCAGCTCAAGACTGACAGAAGCATTAGGCCGATACGCATCATCGACCACTAGAATTCAACGAGGGAGAGCATATATTTCTGAGGATCTTACCGACGTGGGACACTATTAGATTCGGAAGTAGAGGGAAGTTGACTCCAAGGTATATAGGACCGTTCGATATCATTGGGTGTGTAGGAGAGGTGGCATACCGTCTTGTATTACCCCCATCACTAGAGGGAGTGCATGATGTATTCCATGTCTCACAGCTAAGCAGGTATGTGACTGATCTCAGTCATGTGGTCGATCACTCTGAGATCACGGTGGGACCCAGTTTTTTTCATACGAGCAGCCGGTAGGTATCTTGGATACAAGTATGAAGATACTCAGAGGGCAGGCGATTAGACTGGTTCGTGTTGCATGGAGGCACCATTCTCCGGAAGAATCAACTTGGAAGCGTGAAGATTCTATGCATGAGCGTTATCCCTACTTATTCGTAGATACCGGTAAGTCTTAGCTTAATTATTCTTATGATAAGTTTTCTTTTTATAATTATGTTATTTTTAATTTTGAGGACGAAATTTTCTAAGGTGGGTAGGTTGTAAGCCCCCACATTTTTTTGTCTTATTTTTAGTTATTTTTAATTATTTTATATAGATATTTTAATTTATTAAAGTCAATAATGACTATGTTAGTAGTTTGTTGTAACTTTGATTTTGGAAGCACAACAAATATTGTTTTTTTAAATCCAGTTCCATATTTGTATTCTAGACTCGTCCACCTTGAGTTTGATATATCATGTCCCATCCAATTTTGCTTTTCAACATTCCTTTGACTTTGCGCAATTTTGGGCCAACTTAGGCTAATTTGAGCCATTGACGTAATTTTAAGCCAACTTCCAATTTGCTTTTGGGACTTGACATAGATCGAAACCGTATGACCCAATATATGGTTTTGATCCATGTTGAGTCTACAATTCATATGCCTAGGGTGTACCATCCAATCGAGTTTTTATGTGCTACTTATTTGCAAATGGCACATGAGACTCATTAAATTGATTTTCGGGTCCAATTTGACTAGTAATACTATTCGGACTCTAACCTAGTCAACCCTACTAGTTAGAACCTAACTAGGAGTACCAAAACCAAGTATACATATATTTAAGAGAATTTTAGAGGTTTAATTGCAGCCATATGCAATATTCTCTTATATCTTTGACTTGGTCAAACATCTAACCAAAATAGGAAACCTATTAATAATAGTATGATTTGGAGAACCAAATCCTATCCAAATTAGATCAAACCAAAGCCCATACATTAAATATATTTATACCTATCTAACCCTAACCATCCCCCTCTCTCATAACCACCCACTACTCCACAAATCCCCCCAAACCTAGCGGCCACCACTCCAAATCTGAAACCCTAGTCGACCCCCCTTTCTTCACAAAAAATAATTTTTCTTCGATTTCTCCACCAACCACCACCACTTGGACGTATCTTTCAACATCCTCTTCTACCCTAGCAACTATAGGAGCAACCTTGAGGCCGTTAGAGAGGTGCACGACGCGCTACTTGGGCCGAAACTCCGTCGAATCAAAGTTTGAAACGTCACAGCAGGTTAGTCGAATTGTAGATGATGTTTCACCTACTTTTTCTCATCTTTTTTCTCCTCAAACCAAATCTGGAAGTTAGCTTTGTGTGTCTAGTCTGACCTCTAATCGCCGAATCCCCTAGTTCCAAGCGGTTTGCCCGTGGCGTTGATTCTACGACAGGGTATCCAGAACTGACAAATTCTGTTGTGGGCCACTTTTTGCCTATCTAATTTTAGTTTCTAACATTTTAATATTTTTATTCAGAATTTAGACGTCGATACCTTTCCGACGCATATCTGAAAGTTAGGTTTCGCATCAATTTTCTATTTTTAAAAATTCATGACATTTGTCATGTTACCGAACTCCGAAAAATTTTGTTTTCCTTGTGTCCAAAAGCGTTAAAATTCCATGAATCTATATTAAACTTTATGTTGTGCAAGGTTTAACATTATAAATCCTATTTTAACTAATTTTTGTAATTTTTACAGAATTTATTATTTTTATTTTATTATTGTTTCGGAACTAAATTAATGGATCGATTTGAGAAAGTCATATGTGGCATTGACATAAGACCTCTTGTGAAATGGTTTTCCTATTGAAAATAGCATTATAGCAATATATAAATATTTATAGATAAATTTCAGAATTTAAATATATTATTTTGTTATAATTGTAAAGTATTTGCGAGAGGTTGTTACCTATATGTACTTATATAATAGATGCAGTATCGTAACAACGTTATGGCAACTAGGAGGCGTAGATATTCATATAATTTATATATGGTATGTTGATATAAAATATTAAATATAGTGTATTATTATAGGTGAACTTGGGAGGATCGACAAGGACACCGAAGATGTACAGGCCTACCCGCAGACAACAGTTACAGGCAAGCGTGCCTTGCCATCGTTACAGATCTTTTTTTCTGTCTTTTTTTTATTAGCATTGCATGACGTAGGACGTTGATACTTAGTGTCCATTTATAGACGGGTACCGATGTCATGATAGTGACATCGAGTATTGACATTAGGCATTACGTTCATACTGATGTGTCCATTGACATAATTGACCACAGGACACCGACACATTCATGATGCGAGGTTTACATGACTATTCCTGGTATTGACCTCGTGTTTACATTCTAGATTTTTTTATCAGTATTGCTTTTACTTTTGAAATGACTGTACAGATTTGACATTGCTAGATTCTAGACATGGGGATTGGGGAGAACTTGACTACAATATCAAACCTATTGTCGTGTGGCCCGTTGTTTAGTGACCTTTATATCTGTAGCAGAGTAAGGGATTATCACTGTCGAGAATTGATTGTCCTTGGTGCCACGACATAGGTACTGGAGACAATACCCTGCTGAGGTGCTAGTGAGCCTTAGTGGAAGGGGTCTGGTATTCTAGAAAAGTATCTCACTTGCATAGCACATAGACGGATACAGTAGATTGCCTTAGTTCATATTTTTATTTCTGTACCTTGGCATGTATATTATGCACCTTGCTAGTCCTCTGAGGACCTGGCAATTTTCCAGGCTTAGACGAAGCTGAAGGCTACCTAGAGGTTTACGGTTTGGGAGCTGAGACCAGAGGCGTACCGGCACAGGAGGACGAGATAGTGCCAGAGGATTTTTCGTGATCATGTTATAATCATATTTAGTCTTGCTATATTATTTCCTTTTCTTTTCATCAGACTTGTAGTTGATTTGTACTTTCTTTCTATTTCTATAATTTCGGGATGATTTACCCGCACAGACTTCATTACTTTTATTGTTGGATATTTGAGACATTTCTTTATTTATTTTTGATCTCTTTGTGGACTCTGTGGATGTGATTAGATGTATATACCCATGGACTGTGTTATATTTCTTGGTGTTATCATGATTTACAGCTTAAGTATTTCGCTAATGGGCTTGTTGTATAGCTTGGCCCATTGGTGAAGTGCTGCTGGCATGTATTCGTATACCTGGTCCCACGTATTTTGGGACTGAGGCGTTACATAATTTGTTATCTCATGATAATCTAGGTAGGAATATAATATGATGGACCTTGATATAGAATTTTGAGATAGAGATGTGGTAAAGATTGGGAATAAAATCAAGAGATCAATATTATCAATCAGAAACGATCACACATAGAGAAATATTTTGGATATAAATAATTCATAGATGTATTTTCTAACTGATGAGTATATTCGAGGTCAACTTAGTTTTGAGAACTTGGATAATTTTTTGTTATTGATTCTTAAGACGTTTCACTTTAAGGCTATGATATTAAATTTAGGGATTTAGTAATGGAGAAGAGATTGTAACTGTATGCAATGATGATACGAAATTGAACAAGATATTATAAAAAAATGGCTAGAAACAGAGAGAACACAAGAATTTTGAGTTATAGAAATTTAGAGATTTTGTGAAAATTTTAAATTTAAGAAGAATAATATTGAAGTTGTACGTTGAAGGAAATATGAAGGTTGATTTTATAATGGAGAATAAGTTTTGTAAGGCCTAGTGGTTTTAGATTGAACAACACGAGGAGAGTAATTTGAACAAGTTCAAGGATTTCATAAAACTTGATTTAGAGGTTTCTGATCTAATTTAGGACAAGGTGGAAGATTTTGGAATTAAACGATGATTAAGTGGTTAGTATTGAGTGCTAATAAATAAAAGGGTATGCTTCATGAGTAATATTTTAGAATTTAGGAATTGAGCCTATGATGATCATGACAAGGTCCAATCTTCATAACGAAAGGGTATAAATTCTTGGTGGTAGTCATATAAAGGTTGATTTTCATATTTGGACTTATGAGATAAGATATGATTGGAAAATGATGATTAGATAAGCTTGATGGTATCAGAGAGAGATGATTAACTTGAATTTCCTATGAAACCTTGTCTTTTGTTTTCCCTATCAAAAGGACAAAATTGACTAAAAGTTTTTAATATCATTGAATCCTAACTCCCTTGATCACGACCAATCGACTTTGGTCATCTTTTCTTATCATATTAATATCCTGGGTCGTACTCAATTGAATTAAACTTAATTGTGACCAAGATCTCCATCCTTGGATGCTCGTGCTCAGACTTCGATGTCCTTGTTCCCCATCTTGCCCAAATCTTGATTTACCCAGAGATTGATCAACTTAGATCGTATCGAGGCTAAATTTTCTTTTATATATATCGTGATTGGATTTCAATGTTATTGACAGTCGTGCTTTAAACTTTCGATTTTGATCATCTTTAGAATAGTAACCCTTTATAGTTAATTCTTAGTTATTTTTTTGATAATTAACAGTTTTCATATAGGATGGTAGACTGCCTTACAGCCTTGATGATTTGTTGTTTCTTTATCTTTTCCAGTTTGATACCCCAGATTGCTTGTATGTTTTGATACCCTATGACTGTTTTGATCTAGTATGACTAGTATACCTAGATGAGACCCTCAACTGCTACGGTATGCCATGACCCTCAACTGCTACTGTTTTACATGATTTAAATAAATTTTCTTAAGACTTTGATTGTTGGGAGATTGACCTAGAAGGAGTACTACCAACCTTAATTTTGAGGACAAAATTATTTTAAGGAGGGTAGATTTGTAACCACCACTTTTCTAAAATAAGGGTATTTTGGTAATTATGTAATTTTTTTATTTTTGGATTATTTTATAATATTTTAATTGGTGTTGTGTTAGCAGTCGGTTTAACCTTAGCTAACCATGCTTAGAGACTAACCATGATTTTAGAAACATAATTATCATTTCAGAATTAAATTATAGGTTCTAACCTAATTAGGAAACAATTTAAGTTATTTTTAGGTTATTTTAATATATAGCCTTTTGGCCTTTTTGCTAATGGGCTTCTTTTAGACTTAAGTTGCATTGTGGCCCATCTTAAACCCTAACCTAACCCTAGAAACACTATATGGCCGGCCATAACAGCAGCCCCTCCTCTATGTGGTGTTATATGTTAGTAGCCACCTACTTTGCAAAACCCTAGAAATTGTCATCCCCTTCCAATAGCCTATTTTCCTCGATTCTTATCCAAATCTATCCAAACGAAGTGCGTTGCAATCCTTGGGAGGAGAGGAAATTGCTAGAGACTTGCTAGCAAAGAATCGGAGGCTTTGGACTGGAGGAAATCGGCGTCGACGTATTTGGAGGCTC